>CM061546.1:220013764-221263764 GCA_030864215.1 Capsicum pubescens
ACAAAATCCCACAGGTCACATTGGAAAAAAGATAAGATGGTTGTAATAACATGGCAGATATCTATTTTAAGTCCTCTAGCGAGGTACTAGAAATCCTTTAAATTGAACCAAGGAGGAACTATTTTCATATGCCCACTTCACCAATGGACCAAATAAGAGCAACAAGAGGAAACAATCAAAACCCAGCAGCTGACTAACCTGTGTCATGAGCGAACCATCACGAGGTCTCATCATTGAATTCACCTGATTAGATCTCACTCCAGAATGCATATTCAGAGTGTTTGACAATGCTACCATCCCAGAGGAAAGCATGCTTCCAGAATTCAACATAGACGGTGATGCAACTCCCTGAAAACCAGGCCTTGCCATCGGAATACCTCTATTAATCCCACCCATTATGCATGTGCTGTTGCCACTGGAAAGCGTACGAACACCAGCACGATTAGTGGCTGCAAGAACTCCAGGAGCAGACATATTGGATTGCATATTTCTCATTTGATTGTAGTGCTGCAATCGCTGATCATCAACTGGAAGGGATGCAGGTCTAGAAACAACATATCTAGCATCCCTGGGAGCAGAATTACCCAAATTGGCACATGATGGGGAAAGACAAAACATATTTTTTAAGTATAATTCATTCACTACCTAACAGATGCATTGAGGGGACTTGATGATGGAAAGTTGCTTTCACCAATCATACTGGAGGAACCTTGAACTGTGGAGTTTGCACCAGATACCGGGAGCACTGAATTCAATGCATGACTTGAAACAGATAATCCGCTTGGGCGTGGACCTTGGCATCCAACAGAAGGATAGTCTGGACTAGGCGAGGGTGCATCCCATAGGTCCAAAGGTCTTCATATAACAAACAGAATGATCCAAAAGGAAAATATAATTAAGAGTTAGCCAAGCTATAGTAATTAGCATACTCGAGAAGTGTCCAACTGTACAATAAAGAATCACAGAAAGACTTACGTAAGAATAGGGCCTCCGTTCAGATTATTTGGACAAAGTTGGGAAAGAGCATGTGTGTGAGAATCATGTGGTTGCTGGATTTGTCTCGAATCAAATTTATAACCCTTCATTGAAACAGAAATGCATACATCAACTTGGACTCAGATGTATAATGCAACAAACAAAAAATAAATCCCTGCTTTGTCCACATAAGATAATTTTAAAAGCAATTTCAATATTCTGCAGGCTAGTAAAACATACTCCCTAACCATCTCAATTTATGTGATGGTGTTTGACTGGACACCGAGATTAAGAAAGAAACAAAGACTTTTGAAACTTGTAGTCTACGGTCCCGTTTGGCCATGCGATATGAAATCATGTTTTCAAATCATGATGTGAAATCATTTGAGATGAAGTTGATGTTTTTTTTGGACATGCAATTTGAACTTTTTAAGTTGTATGTTTTCTCATAAACATGAAAACTCTATAAGTTGTGAAAACTATTAAATATTCCCAAATTCTTATATAATGTTATCAAATGAGTAAAGCATAGTTCATAAATAGGATATTGTAATATGCTAAGACACTCCATTGACAAATTGCATATCTCCATTTCTTTTATAAATTAAATGTTTGCAATGACAAACTTTCAAGTATACATAGTTTTAATAAAGATTCACTAATCAACAATAATAGTAGCTAGTTATTCTTTAATATAATTCTTTCACATGGTACGTAAAATCCCTTCACACCGAGCATGAGTCTCTTCTGCAAAATTTAAAATGATGGGGCTTTTTTTTTACAAAATATAAAATTGTGGGTCAATTTTTTGTATTTGAAAAACATGAATCGTGATATGAAATTCTCAAATCAAGGTTTTTGGAGAATTTGGGATTTCATCCATGATTTGAAATCAGGAAATGAAATTGCATGGCCAAATGCTGATTTCATCTCATGATTTCAAACCACGAGATGAAATCGCATGTCCAAAGGCCTACTAAAAACGCCAAATATTTGTGTGGCTATAAATCATCTCATAAAGGTAAAATGGAACGTTTAAAGTTAAATTGTTACTACATATAAAAAGGTAACATTCCTTTTGGGACTGACCAAAAAGGAAAGAGTCACATAAATTGGGACAGAGGGAGTACGGTATTTTCTCAGTTTTCTAACTTACAATTTGATTTATATTGTAAGTAGACAGATCGGATCAGGAAAATCTTCATCAACCCGAGGGAGATTAGGTGGGTGATGCCAGGAAGCACAAGGGATGTACCAAACTGTTGAAGTGGAGATGGCAGTTTAACCAGTCAGAAGGAGAGATCGAGGATTATCCCAGCATGCATTTGGTGTGGTGGACTGTTTGGGAAGAAGAAATTGGAGATGTTTTGAGGACAAACAATGCAGTATTCAGAAGTTGAAGATGAAATGCTTAGTCATTTACTAATTTTGTAGTAAAAAAGAATGCTTAATAGAAGCTGAAGATATTTTTGATGTCCTATACAGTACGTGAGAAGTCATACAGATAGGATTTTTTATTTGTATCTTCCCTTACTTTTGGGAGACTCATAGCTTGCATAGTATACCTGTTTATATATAAATGTTACCATTCAAACAAAAACTTATAATCTGATTTCTAAAGTTGTTGGGATGAAACAAAGACACCAGTCCAGGACAATATACCAAGTTTTCTGACTATGGTATTGGTACTTTCAGATAAATGGCACCTCACCTTTTTTTTGTTGTTAGGTTTGGGGTGGGGTTGCGAGGGTTGTAAAAGTAAAGAGTATTTCATTCATAACACCAAGAAAGTGATGTATGTATAAGCAAAACACTATTCCCCTTACAATAAAGCAGGGACTGACAATCCATCACTGCATATATGTCATGTACAAAAGTTACATCACACCCAAACGACAATCTATAAGTATTCATATTGAGGTAAGCAAGGTTTCTTCCTTCATTTAAAATATCACATTTCCTCTCCTCAACATCCATAAATACAAAGGGGAAAGGATTCCTATGGAAAAAGAAATATTAGTGCATTTCAAATATTGGAATGTAATTGGAAGCTTAGAATTGGTATTTTTGGAAGAACAGCATTTGATTTCTTTTTTCCAACAAAAAAAATTGCATATACTTCAAATTTAATATGCACTTCCTTTATCTCATGATTGATATCAACCATTCTTGCTTGAGGTACCAAATAAAAAAATTATGGAGTGTGTATCGCTTCACACTTTTTTACTGTAGAAAAGCAAAGCATTTGACAGTTTCCTTGTTTCCCCTATTTACAAAACCTCTCAGATTTTTTAAATCTCATTCAACAATTGTGTTCAAATAAACACAGAATTTCAACCAAGGAAAAAGAGGTAATAGTAGACACGTGTTAAGGGAATATAAATTCAATGACATGCTAAACAAAAACTGCAGTGAGTAACAGAAGTTAATATTATAACTTCCCAATAACAGAAGATGCTGATAAAAGGACCAATACCCTATCAACTTGCCCTCTCAAAGATAATCTATCCTACTTTCTATGATGGAGTTCAGATAGGCGTAAAGATAACCAGGACATTTAACTGACACAAAATTTGAAGTAACCAAGGGAAACGCCGATTTAACAGTCATATGGTTTCAAAATAGAAAGCACGACATCACCGTATCAGTTCAATTGCTTTGAAATCCACAGTTTTAAAACTTTTTAATCATTCTTGCGGTAAAAAATAGTCAAAACATCTTCACCATTGCCTTCCCTCCAAATATGTCTCAACTCACACCTCCAATCCCTTCTCATTAGCTTTCTGATTCTCAGATAATTTATACACCAAATTTTGTTTTTCCTAAGTAATATAGCAAAATGTGCTATGAAGGTCCATCACCAAGAAAATGTACATGTTTTATGCATAATGCAACGTACTTTCCCTTTTCTGATGAATCAGCTGGTGACCACAAATCGTAATGTATCCAGCAATTACTCTCCATGCAGGAATATTACAAACTATTCTTCACACAAGTGTTATGCAGTCTTAATTCAAGTCCACTTTCCCAAATTAGGCTGACTGTGCTGACATCCCATCTCCAATTCCATAGTTGGATAAACAATTTTACCTTCATAAATATGAGTAAATGAGGGCCCTAGGGAAGTGGTTGTAGAGATTAAGGATTGAGGAGCACACCCAATATAGGGGGGTCATTGTAAAAAGGCATCGAATAGTGGAAGGGGAATGGAAGACTAAATGTGTAAACTTTGGAGGAATATCATAAATGGATGGGAGGACTTCAGCAGCAGCATGACATACAGGATAGGGGATAGAAGCATAGTTAGCTTCTAGAGCCAGAGGTGGTGTGGGGAAGATACATTGAGACTCACACTCTCGAATATTTGCAGAACCACGTGCCAAAAGGAGATGACAATACAACATCTCTAGAGGTTACAAGAGGAAGAGTTGATCTAATATTTAGAAGGAACCAACACAACACGCCTAAGATAAGAAAATTGTTGAATTTCAAGGCCAAATTGAAAGGCTATACAAGCACATAACACATTACCTGTGAAGGTAGGTGTGAGGAGAGAAAGAGTGTTCTTGGTAAAGTCATATTAATAGAAGCTCTTAGATGGTGAAGAGTTGGATTCCTGCACTATTTTTATTGCAATATTGGTGTTTGGGCCAACGTGTGCGCATTTCAACCAATTCAAGTAATTCCACAAGGTAATTGCTCCTCCCACCAATATAGGTACGGTATTACTCTATCCATCAAGGCATAGACAAAAGGAAATAAATTACCTAGTATTTTTTCCTCTCCTGCAATTTAATCTTAGACATTATGGTTATCAGCCCCCGTCATTGTACACGAGGCCACACCGTTGGGAGTTGGGTTTCCTGCACTTGTCCGTTTGGATTTCTACTATGTTGCTCGGACTCAGGTGCGGATGTCTGATGACGGTGCGGATCTAGAGGTTAGATCCTTCAAGATCTAAATTTAAGATTTAGGGATACGGATCAAGGTATGAATACGGGTGCGGGTATTAGGCTAAAAAAATTAAAATATCTTGTTGAAATTTGTTTTTAGTTACTGCAGTAGTTTTTAGCAAAACAAATTTAGTCTAGGATTAATTTGAATTTTGAATTTTAGATTAGGTTGTTTAGTTGGTGAGATATTTTAGGCTTCTTTGAAATTCAAACTATGCAGATTTGCTATGTAAGTTGGCTACTTAAAGTCATCCTATGCTTAAGAAAACTATTGAAAGCCATTTCAATCCATTGAGAGTCACTTTAACCCCCTTTTTGCTGCCTCATCTTTTTTAAAAAAAAAACATATCTAAAACTAGAGTTTTCAAAACTAAATTATGAGATATTATGTGGAGAACATGAGGAGAAAATATTGATCAAGAGGAGAATCCTGAAAGAAGAACGGAAAAAGAGTGACAGAAATTTCTATATACAAGGTATTCCTGAGGACATGACCCTAGATAGGAAGGTGTGGAGGTCGCGGATAAGGGTAGAAGGCTAGCGGGAGGGTGTGGGTTGTAGCAAGCCACCAAGAGAGATCTTGTGTAGCCGGGTTAGTAACCTTAGGTCTGTGTCTATAGGTGTCTATGGCGGCGAGTATGTGTTACTTATACGTGGGTGTCCCTTTCATGTTTTCTCAGTTGCTATGTGCTTATTTCGTGTTGCCGTATCTCTCGTATTTTCGTATTGCTCTGATTTACTTTTTATTATTCCTTACACCTTTTCTGTTATGTAATCCATCTCCTTGTCACCTATTCTTTATCTTGAGCCGAGGGTCTATCGGAACCAGCCTCTCTAATTCTTCGGAGGTAGCGGTATGGACTGCGTACATCTTACCCTCCCCAGACCCCACTTTGTGGGAACACACTGGGTTTGTTGTTGTTGTTGTAAGGTATTCAATTTTCTTCAATTTCAGCTTAGCTTGAATTGATTTCAGAAATCATTGAACCTGTCGGAAATGTCTTCTCAATTGTGGTCAAAGTACCCAAAATTGGTTGACCAAATCAGATATGGATCCCACACCCACACCCACGTTGTGTCGACACGGGTGCAGCGCTAAAAGTGAAGTGTTCGAGCAACTTAGGATTTCCATGGTTCCAAAATATAAATACTTTTACTTGGAAGGGAGCAAGGGGAGGGATACTTACAATTGAGAATTGAGAAACGATCACATATCAATTGGTGTTTATGCGCAAATATCATATGAAGACATGGATCGTCTCCATCATTGTTAGGTGGAAAGTTGCCTATGATGGGAGATCTTTAAGATGATTCGATCTACAATGGTAGATGCCTAACACAACGGCGAAGGCCCTAGCTAGTTGGTCTTCCGAATAAGGAAGAGAATACAAAGGGCAAAGGATGTGCCTTACTAACACTCATGTGGGTCTTATTGAAGAAGAGAAATAAGAGGATATTTTAATAGGTATAGAAAACAACTACACACAGCTGAGGAATGGCCTCCCATTTCATCTCTTAAGGGATAGAAAACGACTATGCACATCTGAGGAATGGCCTCTCATTTCACGATTCTTTTTGGTGTACCATGAAGTTCCAGTCTGTACAGAACATTTAGTGTGTTTTGGAAGAGAATCATATTTCTGATATAGGCTCTAACTTCTGGTAAACCGCTGAAATTTTCCATCATTAATAATAATTTACCTTAGAAACAATCCAAACTAGGTGTTTGGTATACTAGATGTCTCAAACCAAGCCTTTACATCTAGACATCAAATCGACGTTTGGGACATCAGTGAACTCGTATTATTGCAAAGACTTACCCATTATGTTTTTAGCTATATTGTTTTAAGCAATTTATAGCAGAAAGCCTAATCTCATATTGATCCTAGTATGATGAACCACCAAATGGCAACCCCAATTACCAATGCCACTTGGTATAATAACTTCATAAACATGTCGTGAATATGTGGGAAGAAAATAAAGTTGTTCCATGTATACTAAACAGGAAATTTAAAAAAAAAAAAATGTATACTAAACAGGCAGATAACAAACCAGTAAATTGTAGCTCAAGGACCACGAAATAGGGTCTTCTCACTCTAATATCACCAAGAGGCTTAGACAAATTTCATGGAGAAATGATAATGCAAGAATACCTGATTCTTTCGTGAAAGATATTTCTGCCCGATCAAGATCATTTTCTCAAAATGGGATCTAAGTGTATCCTCTTCCATTGGCCCCTGTAAGCGCTGAAACAGTTGCCTGGCACTTCCCTGAATGATGTTTAGCAGGTTCATTCAAATTACTAAAAATGGGAAAAAGAGTTAACATCAAGGTAAGAGAGAACGGAAAAGAATTGTTGAACCTTGGGAATGCCAGGTAATGTTGAAGGATAGGGTTGAGATGATCCTGAATCATCAGCACTATCATTACCATCACCACTTCTGTCCATAAGCATTTTATGTCGCTCTTTGCAGTCCTTTGGCTTGCGGTAGATACACTGCACTTACTCAAGACCATTTTTTAGGAGCAGTGAAAAGATAAAGCAAAAGAGAGATTAACAAAAAGGAATTTCGTACACAACAAAGAAAGTAGATACAGGAAAAATTGAAAATCATCTACTGTTAAGAGTAGATATAAGGCAAAAGAGAGATTAACAAATAGGAATTTAGCAAACAGCAAAGAAAGTAGATAAGGAAAGATTTAAAATCACCTACTGTTAGAGTAATCTGGCTAAAAGATGGTAAGAGAACTCATGAAAATCCTCACCTTGAATCGTAAAGTACTGTTGAAAGCATCACTGACAAGCTCCCAATTTGGACCCATATCATGCACCAGGACAACAAGTGCCTAAAATTATGGCGTCAATTCCTCTAATACATCATGCCAGAAGAACTACAATGAAAAAGAAGCAGAAGTAGGCATATATCAAATAAAAAAAGAAACCAACTTGGTCCTCAAATAGTGACCATGGACTTCCTGAACTTGCTTGTCCTGCAGACATCTGCACGAGATAGCAAATTATCAAATTCATTGTTATTAGTAAATAAATCTTTAGACAATCATTCCAACAAACAAAAGAAAATTGAAGCAGAACAACAGATTCTACCATACACAAGTACCTTAAAAGTTTTGGCTCTCCTACCCTGATCCCTACCACTAAGCATTTTCATAATTTGGTTTGGGTTGGACATGTTACTCATCTGGGAATCCGCTGGAGATGGGACAAATCCACCAACAGAGCCAACATTTTCGAAAGAATTTTCAATTGATTGTCTCATCATCTTTGGCTTCTTTGCAACATGTTGACCAAATAAACCTTCAAAAGAGAGTAACATTATACAAGAAGCATATCTAGTTTCAAGCTCTTAAACTGATATGAAGTTGGTAAAAACCCATACCATTACGACCATTAGAATCAAGTTGATGGCTCTCCAATCTCTTTCTGGAGGGATCCCTCTGAAACCAAACAAATTATAAACACTCACATAGATGTTACAAAAATGTGTGTGTATGTGCATGTGTGTGCTGCATAACAAAATATGACATAACAGAACAGAACGCAACAGAAAATACACACAGAGAGATCTGTTTATCAAGACAATGTACATTAGCATTGCCATTCTCAAAACCATCAAGAGTCTGATACCAGATACTTCTCCAACATGCTGAAATTTGAATTATCAACACCACAGAAGTTTTTGTTACATAAAATTGGTTTCTGTTGATCACTGCACATTCACATACTCCAACAGCAGGATCAAGAAAGAAATATGCAACTTTTTCCCCATCCACAAGGAAGAGGAGAAAATGAAGAAAAAAAAAAAAAACATGCATACGCAAAGAGATACATCTATGCCCAGTAAATAATCAAGAAAACAGAGTTGGTTCAGGCTACCAGTGACGTGCAGGAAAAGAGAACAGGAAAAATAGATCGAGACAAAAACCTCCATAAACTTCTGTGCTATATTAACAGATAACAATACAAACTAATAAATTGAGACACTGTGTGAAAGAAAAAGAATAAATTGACAAGTCATTATGAAACAACTATAATTGGATCACTTCTCTAACAGAGTTTTAATTGGAAAGTGCAAAAATTTACAGTACAGTACAATTAGATTCACTATGTGAACAAGAAAAAAGAAATCACCTGCTCGTTTTGAAAATTAGAATCAACCTGCCATCGTTGTTCATATGCGGAACCCTATATCAATGAGAATGCAGACATCAAGAAAAACCGAAATTGAGATGTTTCTAAAACCATTTAAAAAAAGTTGTTTACTGAGGATATAGCAACTTATCAAGTACCAGAATCTTCACTTTTTTCTTCTTTTTAGGTTTTGAAACTTCAGCGGAATCAAATGGTAAATGCTTCTTGAAATTTCCCACTGACTCAACTTCCAAACTATTTGGCATAAATGATCCCCCATGCAACGTACTCTGGTCATCCTGAAATGAACTGGTATCACCACTTGAAGCATCAGTTTTGACTGGCAACTGAGCACATCCAGATGTTGTTGCACTGTAAGGACTGAGAACTCTTTGCCTAGAAGCAGTACGCATACGCTTTGTCGGAATAGACGCATTAAGATTGCTAGATGGCCTTTTTCCCAGTTGCATAGATTGCTGAGTACCAAGTTTGTATTCCACACGTGTAAATGGTACATCAGTGCGAACATCATATGGTCTTCCACTATACGCCTTTATGTGGATCTTCCTTTGCTTCTGGGAAAATTTTGATGATTTGTTACCTTCAATGGCAACTGATGTATCATATGGACTTGACTCTCCTTCATCCTCTTCAAATGCATAGTCTTGAGCTCCAAACTCTGCATAGAGATAAAGCAAGAAATATGACCAGCTAGAAAAAAAAAGTATCAGGGGGCAGCAACCTCCCAAGAACATAAAAATTAAAAAGAATTTAGAAGGAAAAAAAACCTGGAATTGTATCGCATACCGATGTCTCCACCTCTTCATGCATGCTCCCACCAATTTTCTGGAATCAAATAGTAGACTAGCATCAACAAGTAGGATCAGAACACAAAAAACGAACAGCTAAAGCCAGCAAAGACGGTGTTGGCAGGTCAGATAGAATATAGCTGAGTTAAAACTCTTTATAGTCACCTCCACCAGCCAACAGCACCTGGCATGTTGACGTCACATTGCTGTGTACCAACAAATATCCACAAGCAATATATCAATCATAAATTAAAAGTGAGGCAGCATCAGTACTTAAGTCTAGAAACTTCCTCTATTCCAAATAAAATCTGTCCTACTTCCTATCGTGGATTGTGGAAATATTGTCTCAGGAAACATACTCCATGCACAATACAATACTTCTCCAATAATGTAACATTTAAAAAGGTGCTTCGCTCCAACATTAAAACTATAAAATACTCAAATAGTTGAAAGAATTAACTATATCCACACCTTTAGACACATAAAAAAATTATATGCAAAATATAACTTCAATTATTACCTTACTAATCATGCACAAACAAAATGGGACACCTAAACTTGGAAGAGTCATAATGATTACCAAAACAATAAACCGTCTTTGACCAATACACAGTAAGAAATACAAGTAGTTTGGTCCTTATTACTCCCATTACATACTGTAATCAGTGTTTTAAAAGGTGTGGGTGTGAGGTGTTTTACCTGATGCAGTATGAGCCCTAACCATCGAGGCGCTAGGTTGCAAGACCAGTGGATCTTTAATTTTTAATATTTATAATTAATTATAATTAATATAATACAACAACTACAACAACATAAATTAATATAATAACAATAATAACAATAATAATAATAATATTAATAATAATAAATAACATAACATAGAAATTATACGAAATTAAAGAAGATAAAAAAATAAGTGGAAATGTATGTAAAACTATTTCATCTTAATATATTAATCAAAGTCAACAATTGATTTAAAAAAATAATCAGAACTGCTCATCTCAAAAGACTAATTAGACTTTGTAAAATAATTGAGTAGAAATTTATAAAACTTGTAAGCAAAGATATGCGAAGAAGGAACCTACAATTTTTTCACAAAAAAAAAAAAAAGGGAACCTACATCTCACTGAGGACATGACCCTGGATAGGAAGGTTTGGAGGAAAAATACTAGGATAGAGGGATAAGGTGGGGGGATGAATCGTAGTCCGTAGTTAGGAGGGTTTTGGTGTCTTTTGTTTGGTAATGTACATTATTTTTGTGGATGTTG
This sequence comes from Capsicum pubescens, assembly GCA_030864215.1. Taxonomy (NCBI): domain Eukaryota; kingdom Viridiplantae; phylum Streptophyta; class Magnoliopsida; order Solanales; family Solanaceae; genus Capsicum; species Capsicum pubescens. Next base: position 220,024,920 of record CM061546.1, read on the forward strand.
TATCTATATTAGTTTTATCATGTTTCATGCTTTGAATATTTTTGTATATTGTCCTGTGTCTTGAGTCGGGGGTCTATCGGAAATAGCCTCTCTACTTCTTTAGAGGTAGTGGTATGGACTGCGTACATTCTACCCTCCCCAAACCCCACTAGGTGGGAATATACTGGGTTTGTTGTTGTTGTTGTAAAAAAAGGGAACCTACAATTAGAGAAATCAAACCAGAGCAAGTGAAGAAGAATGATGCATTTTTGCTTTGTAATTTGCACGCTCATCATTTTTCCCCTTTACGAAAGACTTTTTTTTTATAAGGTAAAGGTTTATTGACCAAGTACCAAGAAGGTACCAAAATAAAAAAGTTACAGAAGATTGTCGGAAATATCAAGACAGTCAACAACATCTCCCTAGCAACTCCAAAAGTCCACATATTGATATATATTATCAATGAAGCTACTTTTACACCAACAAAACAAATTATGTAAACACTTGTTTTTAACTCTCAGAAATATGATCTTTTTGTCCATCAAAACAAGAGTAATTTCTTTTTGGCCAACCAGTCCAAAATATGCACAAAGGTATAGTTCTCCATATTTGCTTCAAAGCTTTATGCATTCTCCGATGCTGCCAACTCTCCAATAATTCCTTCACACTCTGAGGGGCATGATCCAAGAGATCCCACAAATACTGAAAAAAATTCCCAACATTGTCTAGCTAATCCGCAATGCAAAAGATGGTGATTCACAGTCTTCACCTCTTCTTCACATAAGTAACATCAATTGTTTAGGGGTCGTTTGGTAGAGTGTATTGGGAAAAATAATGCATGTATTAGTTAATGTGTACTACTAGTACCTTGTTTGGTACATTTTTTAGCCTATGTATAACTAATGCTTACATTAGTTATACACTCTATTGTGTATTGAGGGGTGTATTACTAATACCTCAAAATTCATGGTATTAGTAGTGCAATGGATTCTAATGCATGCATTATCACGATTAAAGACACAATTATCCCTCCAAATCTTTTCCACATCCTTTCCACCATATATATGGAGAATATTTTTATAAAAAAAAAAAATTAAAAAAAAAATTAAAAAAAAAATTATACAATTCATGTATTTTGAATACACCAAATCAAATATTGCATAAGAAAAATGCAAGCATAACTAACGCAAGTATAGCTAACACAAGCATTATTAATACAAGCATTACTAATACACCATATTTTGCATTATTCTTATACACTCTACCAAATGACCCCTTAGTGTAAAACCCTTTTCTGTAGATTATCCTGAGTAAGGAAAGCTCCCCCATGCTGCAATCCAACGAAAGAAAACTACCTTAAACAGAATGTTAGTTCTCCAGATCCCTTTCCAATGCCAACTAGTATCCCAATATCATGTTCGCTTTCCAATGCCAACTAGTATCCCAATATCATGTTCGCTTCATTAGAAGATATAACAATTTTTTTCTGAAAAAATTTCCACCTTTACTAGCTATCCATACTAGTGAATCCCCCTTACTCTGATCAATGTGGGTGTAATCCAGTTGGAAGAGTAATTGACAAAAATCTTCAATTTCCCAATCATTCAGATTCCTTCAAGAATTCCTTTGTCATCCAGTGTCGGAATAAAAATCAGCCACAACTCCATCTTTGTTACTGCAACAACTGAAAAAAAAAAAAAAAAAAAAAGGAAATTTTTGTTTCAAGCACTCATCACCAGTCCATAAGACAGTCCAAAATCTAATTTTTGCTCCATTTCCTACCTCCAATTTAGTGAATTGTTGAAACTCAACCCATAATTTACAAATCCCTTTCCATACTCCTCTAGTATATAAATTATTTGAAGGGGAATTTCAGCCTTGTCTGCTACCATAAATTGCTTCAATTATTTTAATCCAAAATACTCCATCCGTGCTAAACCTCCAGAGCCACTTAAACAACATGCTTAAAGTTTATAATTCCCAATAATTCCCAATCCACCCCCTTCCTTTCCTTTAATGACCACTTGCCATCTAACTAAGTGAAATTTTTTATTGCTACTATTTCCTTCCCATAAGAACTTATTCTTCATAAAATTCATCTTTTTTTTCAATTGCATAAGGCAGAGAAAATAATGACATTAGATGGGACTATCTAAAACACTGTTAATCAATGTGAGTCTTCCTCCAAGTGACAAATATTGCTTCTTCCAGAGAGCTAATTTGTTGGCCCATCTATCCAAAACTCAATAACAACAACATACCCAGTGTATTTCCAAAAAGTGGGGTCTAGGGAGGGTAAAGTGTACGCAGTCCATACCACTGCCTCAAATGAAGTAGAGAGGTTGTTTCCGATGGACCCCCAACTCAGGACAAATAACACTATAATAAACATAAAACAAACAACAGAATAGGATAATATAACACTAGATAATACAAGAAACAGGACACTCACAAAGAAATACTATAAACTATCTATCCGAGATCACAAACATCGCCAAAACACCAAGAACAAGAAACTACAGGACACACGCATAACACTACGACTACAAGCACAGTTACACACAAAGCACTTCCTACTAGTAAGGACGAACCCCTACTCACTAACCCTCCACCTAAATCTGCATCCTCCCCACCTTTCTATCAAGGTCATGTCCTCCGTAAGTTGTAACTGCTCCATGTCATGTCTAATCACCTCTCTCCAATATCTCTTCAACCTACCTCTACCCCGTCTGAAACCATTCATAGACAACCTCTCAAACCTCCAAACTAGGGCATCTGTGCACCTCCTTGTCATATGCCCAAACCATCTCAACTCACTTCCCGTATCTTGTTTTCCACCGAAGCCACTCCTACCCTCTCTCGAATAATCTCACCTCTAACCTTATCTCTCCTATTGAGTCCATACATCCATCTCAACATCTTCATTTCCGCCACCTTCAACTTTTGAATGTGGGAGTTCCTGACTAACCAATACACATTATGCTCCACACAACATAGTCGGTCGAACTGTCACATTGTAGAACTTACCTTTAAGCTTAGGAAGCACCTTCTTATCACACAGGACACCCAAAGCGAGCCTCCACTTCAACCACCCTGCACCAATACAATGTGTGACATCCTCGTCCATCAATCCAAAATTCCTTGCCAAATATTCTGGTTATTCCTTCTCACTCCTAGTGGAAATTCAAGGTAAACTATAGGAAAAAAGTTCCATTTGGCACCCCAAATGTTAGCTAAGTCTCCTATACAATCATCAGAATTTATACTAAATATATTGCTCTTTGCCAAATTTACTTTCAAACCAAAGACTGCTTCAAAAATCAGCAGATTTCCTCTAAGGTAAAGAAATTGTTCTTTCCCCGCCTCGTAGAATAAAAGAGTGACGTCTGCATATAAAATATGAGACATCATCACATTGTTACCATCGTTTCTGCCAATACACAACCCCTTAATCCAACCCAGTTGGTCGGCCCTTTTTAACATGTTACTCAACATTTCCATTTTACTAAGAATTAAACTTAAAGCTAAGAATAAAAAAACAGTTAGATTTTTTATGTTGTGTAACCTCTCAGAATTTAAAACTTGAATTTTTATTTTTATTTTGGGTATTAGTTTAAATACTTGATTATTCTACGATTTTGATGTTTCTGTTTAATGTCTTTTGTCTTGAGCCGGGGGTCTATCGGAAACAGCCTCTCTACCTCCCTAGAGGTAGTGGTATGGACTGCGTACTCCCCAGACCCCACTATCTGGGAATATACTGGGTTTGTTGTTGTTGTTGTAGTTTAAATACTTGATTAGCATTTTAATTTTAATTAGGAGAGGTTTTCTAGACTTACGCCCCAAAACAAAAACTCACACAATGCCTAAGCGTACATCTAGACTGATGGGGCTTACGCCTTACGATACTTTCGATCCAACAGATTGTCCCGGAGTGTTTTTACTGCGCCCCGCCCCGAAGGTCACCCAGGAACACCTTAAACACTATTGTAATAAAAGAAAAGGCACATGTTGTTTCTAAGTAAATGTAACCTTTTACACCTTTGTTTGGATGGTGGTTTCCCATGGTATGGTATGTTTACTAAGAGAACCATGTTTGTTTTGATTGTTTCTTAAAATGTATGGTATAGTATGGTATGGTTTGGTAACAATGAAAACCCCCAGTTCATGTAACCACCGATTTGGTGGTATCCTATTGTTTTCTTATTTTTTTTCCAATTATGCCTTACTTAATATTACATAATTCTATTTTACCCTTTACCCTATATTATTTAACTCTACTCAAATATCCTACTCTTGCCCACCCTCAACTCCCCTCCCCCCCCCCCAAAAAAAAGATTATTTTATTTTTAGAAAATTTCAAAATTATTTTTCTCATCTCCCCTACCAAAACCCCACCCCCTATCACGACCTCCACCACCTACCCCCTCCCCATACACACAAAAAAAGATGTTTTTAAAATATATACAAATGTTTTATCCCTACCCCTACCCACCCCCCACCCCCAATTTTAAAAAGAAATCAAGTTTTTTTCTTACCCCACCCCTTTATCCTATTCGTTCTCACTGTTTTGTGTTAAATATATACAAATGCTTTTAGAAAACATTTTCCTATTTGCGTAACGAACACAAGAAAATAAGTAAGAACCAACTTGTTTTCCTAGAAAATGTTTTCCATATAGAATACAGTCATAGTATACACAAAAAATGCATCCAAACTTTGTACTTGTCGTTGGTGGTCACATCCCAAAATACCAAAAAGAAATGAAATTTGTTACTATCAAAAAAAAATGAATCTAATTAAATTAATTTTGATACACACTTTTATTGATTTCGTTAGAATTTACATGAATTTAACAACTTAATATATTTACATGGCATAATTTGTGACAAATTAGCAGGAAGAAAATTGCCTTAAATTATTTTATTAACAATTATTGATAAATTTAACATTTATAATAATCAAGGACACTTTAGTAAACTTACTCGTTAGTATACAGTACCATACTGTCAAACCAAACAATAAAATTATTATTAAACAACGGCAAACGATACAGTCCATCCAAAAATTGTATTGTACAGTACAATACCATACCATATAGTATCGTACATTATGAAACCATGGGAAACCACCATCCAAACAAAGTTTAAGATGCTACAACAGCTTTTGCAGAACGCCGGAAAGACAAACTGGGAGCAAAACATAACAGCCACAAACTAAGTTCTGTTCATTTCTCAGATGAAGAGAATCAGTCGCCAATAACGGCTTGGATTAAGCTAAAATTATCTTCAGACTACAAGATTGTGAGTAAAATTCCTCAAGAAGTGTGAAATGAGCTCTGCATAGCTCTTGACCACAAGTTAAAACAAAAACATTGTGAACCAGGAATAATTTTCCTGTATGGCAGTTAACACAAAGGCAAGAAATCACATTCCTCCTGTTATTGTACTCTATTATTAGTCAAAGTACAGCTTAGAATTTGGACTGCCTACCATCCATCCATTATCATACAAAATCTTAATGACTTTCTTTACATAAAAGTATATACAGAATGCTTCAGAAAATAACTTGGTTGTCAAACAAACAACTTGCATCGAAAGATCAATTTTCTCCCATTACATCAAGACCTATCAATTTCCATTTTAAGAAAGTGCGTTCACGTAATCCATCAAAGGAGCAAAACCACCAAACTGTGCATTCTATTCTCCCCCACAATCCACTTATCATTTTAGTATTTATCCCCTTAGGCAGGAAAAGATACAGGCCAATAAAGGATGACTATTAAGAATTTAAACATAAACGAATAAAAGGACACTAATTCAAGGACAATTAGACACAAGTGAGTACGTGAGAGACACTGCACTCGTGAAAATACAAGTTCAGCTCACTTCCTGACTTTGAATAAAATAAAGTTGGATTCTCCATTATGATCTCATAATACGTGTATGGTGTATCAAGGCCAAGGTCCACCAAATGTGTTGGATGAAACACGCAATTTGTAACTTATCAAATCAAAAGCTGTAAAATCAAGCATTGGCGAAATAGTGATTCTCAACATATTACCACACAGAGCAGCGCATGAGATTCTATAGACTTCCGGTAGGCATCCATTGCTCCAAATGAGACAGCATAGAAGAGGTTCTCCTGCATGAAGGCATGAGAATCACTTTGAAGGATTTACCTTTCTCTAAACTAAAAACACAAGTATCACCCCGGAAAAGGAAATCAATTGAGCACTCAAAACAATCCCTAAAATATGTCCACGGCGAAATATTAAAAGACCAGAAAGATCAGAAAACAACGATGTGTAAAACATATTTATACTTCTCCCAAATGATCTTCCCGAGGCGCATCCACAATTCCACCACCAGACACCCTCTCTGGAGTCACCGGAGCTTCAGCGAGGCTTTGTCGAACATCAGAGTCATTGTATTTCAGAAATCTCATGGCATATTCCCTGATAGCAATAGCATGATCCTTTCTAGTAACTGGTAGCTCCAGTTGTTCGTTTTTCCCCTGCCAAGAACATAACAAACTACGAATTAAGGACCAAAGATCTCCTCTCTCCAGCCATTCATTAGAAGCAAGTATACAGGAAAAAGCAGAAGTTTAACTAATTGGAACTAGTAGATTCACAAGCATTATCATTTGTTCTAATGGTTGCTCTATCTGATTATAACCAGCTATATCTAAATCTTTTCTTGCTGAAGAGCAACCAATAAATTCTCTCAACCTCAAACCAGTTGAATTTAGATCACATACATCAAGGCAGCTCTTCAAACCAAGCAGCTTACGCATATACAAGTTCAGAATTAGTATAATCACAGAATTGAGAATTATTCTTAAATCATACAACTTAGCTCATACAAAAATCAGATCCAATGTAATTTTAAGGCAATGGAAAAGTTGTTGCAAACACTATCTAGTCTAATATACGGGCTCATCAATTTCGCTGTGGAATACATGAATAAATACATAAGAGTATATCTCAAGGCAATCCCATGAAGATAACTTCATAACTTTAAGCCAATGTGTTAGCACCCTTTTAGTCTATCAACAAGGGGAACATTTAATCAGAAAGTAGCCTACTTCAGCAGCTATTAATTATGTTTCCCTATTTTTCTGTAGGCAGTTATTAGTAGTAAGGATAACTTATCTATTAATTATGTTTTCCTGTTTCTTTGTAGCAGTTATTAGCAGTAAGAAGGTTATTCCTCCACTTTCTCATTTCAGTAGTGGTAGGAAGTTAATTCCTTGTTATTAGGTGGGTGGTTAATCCACCAATGTTGTATTTAAAGTTATTTGAATTCAATGGAAAGGTAAGCAGAATATTATCCAAACACATGAAAGTTAAGGTGAAAAAATTAATTTCAGGATATTTTTTGATAAAATCAGATGTTGATGTTTAAAAATAGAGAAAGTATGATTAAGAAGTTGCATTTTTTTTTTCAAAATAATGTTGATCGTATATTGGATATTGATTCTTGAATTGGTTTGTTGACAGTGAGTATCAAGTTTGACCATTTTTTCACTCAGAAGATTGACTCATTTAAAAAATTAATACAAGTCCTAAAATGATTTCAACTTCTAATCATTTTTTCAACTGTTTTTCAAATATCACATTTTTATTTGCTTATCTATCATGCACTTAAGACCAAAATATCCAGATAGCCTAAGAAACAAATAGAGTAAAACTGAAATTGCACTTGAAATTACTCAGAGCAGTACCGCTCAAATCCAATTTTCTTCTTAAAAAATACCCCTAATTCAATGTTAATTCCTTGAAGCGCACATGTTGACGGCCTCGTGCTTGCTTCATGTTATTCACATTCATTAGATAGTAAAGTAACTTAGAGGATTCACCTTAAATCAGGTAATGATGCAAGACTATATCTGCCTATAGCAGAACTACAATAATAAACAAGTAAACGAATATACAGACACACGTGTGTGTGCGTGTGTATTTATGTGTGTGTATCCAAATCAGCATAGCCATCACCTATTTCATACTCACATATGCATTTACAGAAGGGGTTGGAGCACTACATACAACCAATAGGCAGATAAATGCTAAGTTGCTCGGACTATGGTGCGGTATCCGATACGGGTGCAGATCTAGTGGTTTTGATCCTTCATGATCTAAATTAAAAGATTCAGGGATATGGATCCAGGTACGTATACGGGTGTGGGGATTCGGCTACAAATAATTCAAATATCAAACAATAGAATTATAAAACCTAAATTATGAGATAACGTGGAAAACCTGACGAGTAAATATTGATCAAGAGGAGAATCCTGGAAGGAGATAAATGAAAAGGAGTGACGGAGAAATTTTTATATACACGGTATTCCATTTTCTTCAAATTCACTTTATCTTTTGTTTTGATTACTGAAATCATTGAATTTGTACGGAATTTCTCCGTCGATTTTGGTCAAAGTACCCATAATTGGTTGACCAGATCGGCTACGGATCCCACACCCATGTCGTGTCGACACAGGTGCGGCCGCGAAAATGAAGAGTCCGAGCAACTGAAAGATAAATGTGACAACTGACAATGGACAAAAGAATTGCTCAACCAGGAAGAATAAAAACCAGGGCATATACTATAATCCATAGAAAAATTGTTTAACCTCATGACCAGTAAAGAACCAAAAAAAAAAAAAGAAGAGCCATAAAAATAAATAAACAAAAAGACAAATTCTTTCAAGAAAGGAAGGAAAATAAAAACATAACAAGAAAGAACATAATATTGTGTCATCATTATACCTCGATCGACTGCCAGAAACCCATAACGGCTTTGGCCATAATATGAGCTACCTTTTTTAGCTTGCAACTACTATTTTGTTCTTGGAATCGTAATCGTGCGGTAAAAGCAACTTGACGGCACAATTGAGCCGCTGCAGTCATTCTCCAAAGGCGTTCCTACATGAAGAGAGGCTTTTACATAAGTACCTAAGCTTGGAAAAATAAACTGAAATAATTTATTTTATTTTATTTTGAGAAAGGCAAAAATTAATAAAGAAATAAATTCCCAGAATCTAAAGGAAAATTTAATCATGTTTCAACCTTTCATTTATGGAATTCTCAAAAAAAACTACTAGAAAAGCAGACAATGAAAGAGGCTCTAACGGCAGAGGTTAATCAAGTCATACCTGCGCAAAATCATTTGCGAGCCAAACCATTTCCTCAAGTACATAATCCCAGTGAGACTTCCGATGATTCTCCAGTGGAAAGGCCACAGCAGATAACTCGTTAATTCGTTTACGTTTCGCCTGTTTTTTAAGTGTATTAGATATTTACAGCCAAATAACAGAGTCATAGCAATGATTTTACAAGCTTGACCAGAAAAGGATGTGAAGTTTTGAAGAATAAAGCAAAAACCTCTATAATTTGTGCCTCTTTCAAGATTGAGTCTTCATCACCCCTGGTAGCAAGTTTAACATTGATCACAGGTGCTTGTGCCTCAGGGAAAGGAGTTAAGACTCCATGTGGTGATACATGCTGGGATGGCACAGGTATTCTGCACTCGATTGAACCTTGCCCAACAATACAAGAATATAATTTTTGGGAGTTGGAACTATCACTTATGTTCGTAGTGGGTTTCCTCTCAGTTTCTGATGGAGATGGCTCAACTGCTTCCACTTGGGTGGTAATTTTATCTTTTACCTCACCCTGCAAATTAGGTTTGTTGCCAGCAAATTATTCCTGTGATGTATCTATAAAACCAGTCTGTTGATTTTTGGAACCAGAATTGCATACCTTATTAGTGAAACCACAACTGTCATCAGTTTTCACCTCTTTCTGTTCTTTAAGATTGCTTTCTATAACTTGCGTTGCCTCTGGCACCGACAGTTGTTCCTTCAAGTCACCATTGGAGTCTAAGTTCGTTGGATTGTTAGACATCGCATTATTGGTATTTCGATTCAGACTACGGGCCCGACTGCAAGAAGATTCTGAATCTAAACCTTTTGTGCCCAATGCTGCACCACTGCTTTGAGCATCATTTGGCATGCTTTTCTGGTCACTCTTCCCACAACTCCCATTTATATGATGGCTAGAACTAGCTTGATTCTCAAGCCCTACTGCAGTTGTACACAACGGACCTTCCTGGCCAGCAGAACCTACCGCTTCTTTCCCCAGTGATGATTGAGGCCTTTCAGGACTTTCCTGAATAGACACATCCTCGATATCAGCGAGTGAGTTCTGATCATGTTGGTTATCCAGCAAACATCTGGAAGCACTAGCTTCAGGGATGCTATATGCCAGATCCTCATTCTTCAAGTAAGTAGTTGCCTCCGCAACTTTAAAGCCATGTATTTCAGTATCTAGCAGATTATCAGATGGCGGAGTTTTCACAGGCACAAAACCATTTGGAATAGAAGGCCGTGCAATGCTCAAAGAAGAGCTCTGGTCTTTTGGATTTTCTCCATCAGAAACCAGTGCTTTTACATCTTTAGAAAAATGTTGTGAGGGCAAAGATGTGCCATGACCACCAGGACCTAGAATTATATCAGTGGAACTTGATCTAGTGCCATCCCCATTAGGCCGGGGCCTGTATCTTCGCTTGTAAGCTTTTTTAGGGACGCCAAAAGCAGCAGAATCGCCCAATTCTTTTGCATTTCGACTTCTATCCAACTTAGATGACTGCTCTGATGGAGTAATGTTGCTCCTGCTGGGGTATCTACAGGACCTTTCAGCTTCAATGAATTCATTTTCACCATCAAATAGCATGAGATTGTCAGCACTGTTGGGTTCACAAAGTTGAGGAGCCCCAAGTCGACCACTACTTTCAACTGAGTCTCCATGAGGTGAAGCAGTAATTGCAAAACTACCTTTTGCTTCACTAGAATGCAGAAAGAAAATTAGCAACCATAATAAGGATTAGAAAACTAACAGAACTCTGAAAAATTACCTGGTCACAAGCTGATCTTGATGTTGATCTGTAAGAGAAGTGGATTGAACACTAACTGAAGTAGCATTCCCTAATATGAAATCCAGTGGATCACCACCCTGCGACAAAAAGAATCAACTTATGCCAAAAACCCAAGCAGATAATATCTGAAAATCCATAATAACCAGTCCAACTACCGTACTTTCTCAAGAAATTCTAATTCTCTTCTCTTTATCTCTAGGAAACCATAACCCTGCCTGTTAACAATAGCAAATCTCACTGTAAGCATAGAGGAAGTACTGCAATCATTGAATTAAATTCCATATAGCCAGGACAAGGGTGACGCAGCATGCTAACATTACCTAAGCTCATTTTGAACCTCCTCGATTGTTGATCTCTGCGGAGAGGTTTTGTTACCAATACCAACTCCCATGGAATCAGCCTCGGAATCGACTATAGGATTAGAGTCCGCACCACATCCATGCATTCCCACCTTAAAAGCTACAGGATCTTGCCCACCATCAGTACAAGCCTTGCTCAAATTCCTAAAGACAAAACAACACTTAGAAACTAGTCAGGAACTGAAACACCAACAAGAAGTAGTAACAACTAATATTAGCACATAGACAAGAGAAGATGTATACCCCTTTTGTAAATATGATAAGGACTTGTATAAAAAGTATCTTTGGTAGCACACATGCAAGAATTCGGTTTTACTAACTTTTGTACTTCTATGAACTTAGGGCACTATTCTGATTGCAGCCTCAATGCCGTCCAACTCTTTCTTGAATAAATACAAAAGACAGAGAAAACATAAACCCATTTTGTAAACAGTCCATTACGGGTAAAGGTGAAATGTATAACTGCAGAAAAAAGGAATATGGCACAAGAGAATGCAGGTCTTTTCCAAAAGAAAGCCACTTCACGAGTAAGATCTCTGAGATTCAGTTATGCTGGAAACAAGAAAAAAAATACCGCCAAAGTAACATCACTAAAGACAAAACTACCAGACACATATTACTTGCTAGATGAATAGTTAGTTCGAGAAGGGAGAGATTGGTCATTAGTATACCTTACAAGGACTCTATAGAACATTAGGAAAGAGATATAGACCTTGATAAACTACACTAATGCTTCTTAATACTTTAGAGTACAAACATATTCATAGGTTCAAAGAGGGCAAGACATGCTCTACCAATCAGTCTACAAATGTAAGAGAGTATGTAAACATGGACCAATCCAGGGACAAAGAACTACATGTCTCGGTTCCCTTTCTCACTTCACCTTGCTTTCAACAAAATTTTCAACAAAAGGAGAGCAAGTTACATGCTCAATATCAGTAGTAGATATGCATTAAGTTTTTATGCAGCAACTACTAAAGCAAACTGATCGAATAAGCTCCGACAGAGGATCCACACTGATCTTTCCTGTTGGGAGATTATAGATGGTTTCAGCGTGTAACAGCAAGTGCAAAAGAATCAACATCTTCCACAATATTCATGGGAACATTCTTTGTACAAATTTATGGTACACAACCCACTTTCCAAAAAACTATCAGTTTCAAAAAAAAAAATTACATAAGAGAAAACAGCTTATATTGGACCATAAGCCACTTGGAGGAAGAAACATCGCTCATGCACACTGTAAATGGCTTTCCTGCTTCAAATTTTGAATATATTTTACACGAGTGGATCAACAGTGTAACAGGTGGGTTCACGTGAACCAAGTATAGATTTTACGCAGATTTTGTATATGTATTATGAAATTCACTAAATATCTATAAGTATTTGGCTGTGAATTCAGTTATTATCGTATTAATTGAGGTGTAGGAACCCATAAACTTCAAATCTGAGATGCACCTCTAATATTTTTCCAAAAATAAATCAACATTCCCTGTCCCCACGCGAGTGCATTCCTGCGAGTATGATTGCTCGTAGTCTATACTTATCCAATTAAGTATAGCATGTGAAACATTGAATCTATCAAAAGACATCTCAGTCTCTAGAATATAGCTGTGAAAAGAAGAAAGTAGTTCACTCATGATTGCATGTCAACCTAATGGCACGGAATATGCAGGACTAGACAGCAAAGCTCAGAAACAGAATTCAAATACTAAAGATGCCTGCGGGAGAGAGCATTTTTACAACTTTCATCCAACAACTTCAAAAAAGTTGAATGAAATCCCATGAAATGAAAATCAAGCACAAAAGACATAATATTATCATTTCTTGACATGCAAAGCAACAAACTACTTGTCTCGTCATCTGAACAGTTAAAGCAATATGCACCACCACATATGCAAACTTTGGATTTCAAATTCTCCTCTTATGAAGTCTAGGGTTTGCATTAAAATGAAAAGAGGTCCAAAATTCTAGGGTTTATAAAGCTTGGAAATGAGAAAGAATACCTGAATTGTGAACAGGTGTGCCTGAATTGCAACTAAGGTTAGCAATGCGTCAAGCCTGAAGGTTTCTTCTGGTTCTAGGGTTTTTCTTTGATGAAAAAAAGTACCTCAATTCAAAGTAAAAGATATTTGCCCTATGTGAAGCCATGAATACATTTGAAATTTGAATCTCATCCCCTTGCTTCAGACAAATAAATACCTATGTATCTGTCGAGTAAAATAAGGTTCTTTGTTCTTCTTCGTGCTCCTTCCTTCCAAAACTTTCTCTCTCTAAACAGTATGTTTTTCTCTCTCTAAACTTCATAAACTATTCGTCCTCTGCTAGTAGTGGGCTGGACATGCAGACGACGAACCAAAAGCCTATTGCAATTTTGGACCATTTGGGCTTCTTACTTCCGAAAAATTGGAGAACCATGCCAACATATTTCTCATGTATTCAGAATGGTAGTGCTCCCAATACAATTTTATTTCTCATGTATGTATTCAAAATGGTAGTGCTACCAATACAATTTTCTTGTGACGTACCCCCTCGCTTAATAGTAAGTATTAGGTTATTTGCCCGCATTTTACTTGTTGCAAATAATTTTATTAAAGTTATTTTGTCGTTAGGTAATTTACCATCGTTTTATAATTATGAATGACTTTATTAAACTTACAAAAATCTTTTCCTAAAATTTGAAAATTACAAATAAAGGTAGATTCCTATATAAATTAAATATTTCATCAAAAGTCAAAATATTTAAAATTGATACATTTCAAGAAGGGTAAAGGGTTAAATATACCTCTTAACTTTGCGAAAAGGTCTAAATATATCCTCCGTTATAAGTTTGGTCCAAATATTCCTTCGCTGTTAAAGTTTAGAAGCAAATATACCCCTAAACTTTGTGAAAAGGTCCAATCAGACCCTCTGTTGCAAGTTTGGCCCAAATATGCCCTCGCTGTTAAAGTTTAGGAGCAAATATACCCCTTAACCTTGCGAAAAGGTCCAAATATACCCTCTGTTACAACCCATAACCCGACCCACCAATTTGGACCAACCCATAACCCGACCCACCAATTTGGACCAACCCATAACCCGACTCAAATTTTGTTTTCCATTATTGAGGGCCATTTTTCCAGCAACAAGACAATATCTCTAGTAGAAACAAGGTCACAATCGTGATAAGTTCTTTGTTCTTTTTCAACTAGTGCGATAGTAAAACCATCTTTCTCACTTAACGCTACCTTTATTCTAAGATGAGACGGTCCACGATCCTATATTTGAAACAAGATCGCTATCACTATACAAGTTCTTTGTCCTTTTACAATTAGTGCGGTAGTATCTAAACGAGAATCATTCTTTCCGTCTATCTAGCCTTCGGAGGAGAAATTACGAATCTATTCTGCGAACCTAACTGTGTAACTTGAGGCATCAAATATGTATATTAAAGTGATTCTACTCTGCCCCTCGAGAAGTTTATTGTAAAAATTATCGATATTACTTCCAAAGATTGAAACAAGGCCTATTTCGGATATGACAATCCATTTTTTGGGGGTCTGTCTCTCTCTTAGGAGCTGAAACAGTTGGAGAAGTCATGACCCTGATTCTTCCATATTTTACAACTATTTTAAAATATTTCAGTAGATTAGAGTCATTCACGATAAAATCAAACAACATGGAAACAAACCAAAGTTTGAAAAATGCAATATCAACACAATATTTGAAGTAGAACAAACTGGTAATAAGAAAAATGCAAGAGTCATTGAACTGGTGAAATATTTCGATGACATTATAAGATTGAAATTTTGATAAATAAAATTTGGGTCGGTTTATGGGTTGGTCCAAATTGGTGGGTTGGGTTATGAGTTGTAACGGAGGGTATATTTGGACCTTTTCGCAAAGTTAAGGGGTATATTTGCTCCTAAACTTTAACAGCGATGGCATATTTGGACAAATCTTGTAACGGAGGGTATATTTGGACCTTTTCGCAAAGTTTAGGGGTATATTTGCTCCTAAACTTTAACAGTGAGGGCATATTTAAACCCAACTTGTAACGGAAGATATATTTGAACCTTTTCGCAAAGTTAAGGGGTATATTTGACCTTTTTCCCTTTCAAGAATCTTTAATTAAATATTGTAAATATTTTCCTCTTTAATCCACAATATTCAATAGATAGAATTTACGACATATACTATATTTGTTTTCAATAACATTATTACGTGAACATATTCTAAAATTATCACTATTAAGATCAGTAGACGCACAGTAAAAACTCAATGATAATCTTAATTAGAAATTGTTGAACATAATATTCTTATAATAACCTTCACCCTTCATATCTTCGTTGGAACCTTTGATATAGTTCAATGGTTGTTGATTTTTACCAATACATACATACATATATATTTACTAATTTAGTGTACGTGCTTTGCACGTTTAAATACGTCAAATTTTTCGATCAAAATATTTTAATTAAAGGAAATACACAAGAAATTATTAAAAGAGGTTACCAAAAAAAAAGAAATTATTAAAAAGAAGAACCCATTGACATATTGAGTTTTAGCTTTAAACACAATTAAAGCAACTAATATAGCATCTTACATTCTTACTACATTATAAAGTTTCCAAAGTCATAATTGTGACTTCTAAAATGAAGCTATTACAGTTACATGATTTAATATATTCTTGTTCGATATATCCCTAATAACCATCAATAAAAAATAATCTTTAAATTTATATATACTTTTAAAAGTTAAATTCAAATGAATCATATAAGAGAAATAAACATGAATGAATTTTAGCGCCCAAAAGACTCTTATATTAATAGCTCGCAAGTCACGCCTACAAAAGATTTATTATGATTCAGATTATTCTTCTTAGTTGTATTCATCAAAATATCTTTTCTACTATCATCTTTAGTCAACGAATTAATTGAAATAATTTGATAACTTGGAGAAAAATTACGAAGATGACCAAAAAAGAAAAGAAAGAATAAGAATAAGAATAAGAATAGAAATGACCTCATATTCCATCAAACACATCTTTAAATAGAGGTATCAAACACTCCTTTCTCCTTTTCCCTCTTTCTATATGCTCACCAGCAACGACAATATCCTGTCGTACTAACTATGAACATGTAAGAGTTAACACAATAAAATTTTACAATTTCAAATTTAACTAAATGACAGATTAAACAAATGAACCTGATGTAGAGATGTCTTCATGTGACTATATATAAATTTCATGTCTACTCCATACAATAATCTATAACTTTGAAAATTTAATCAAATAATGACCAAAGAAATTGTGTACTGTCTAATTTTTCACAGAAGACGTTTGTTCATCGTCAAGAAAAAATTAAAGTAAATGTTTTATAGTTAACAACACAAGAGAATCAAATAAAACTTACTAACCGAAATAAATTATAATTCACTAAGAATAAGTTAGTAAGAACAGTACAAAAAATTTAAAAAAATTCAACATTTAATACGATACATAGATCAATTATGACTCTTAATCAAAAACTACTACTCCTACTAATATATAAAGGTCTTTATGCATGAGTCATTTGGTATAATTAATTCTTACTTGATTCTATTATATTTCTACTCAAATAAATTTCACGGTGATATAATTGTAAAAAAAAAAACTCAACTCTTTTATCTCTAATTTGGCTAGCTATGTGATGAACCAAACACCATTTTCAATGAACCAAACTCATATAGTTAGCATATTTACATGCACATTGGAAAATCTTTATAGTCTGTGATGTCAAGTCCACTGAACCCTTACATAAAATTTGCACGAGCTCTTTAATTAATGTCTTTAGAAAGAAGTGATTTTTTCAAGCGTGCTTGAAAATTTGATGGCGAGAGACCTCATCAGGAGAGGAATGTAAATCAAACTTGAGTAGCAATTGAGTCCAACACGGCCATGGAGTTTAATATCTCTGTATAGATAGATTCATCTTTCAAATCAATCACATCCATCTTGCTCTGATGCAATGAAATGCCACACAACAGTCAAGTTTGCACCAACATAACCATGCGTAAGTTTCTTTGTCAAATCTTTCCAAATAAACCTGCAAATAAAGATCAACATATTACCAAACCGTCAAATTTTTAAAAATCAGAATATTAAAAATTTTGAAGACATGAAATTTCATACACTAATGTCGACTATGCTTAAAAATAAAAGAACAATAAATACCGTGAGAAGAATAAAAGATTCGACCATGTCCATGAAAGAGAGGGGGTATATATATTAAAGCTGATCAGGAATTCTAGAAAAAACACACATGGAACAAGAATATTTTGATTAGTAACCAAAATTCAGAAGTAATTTATGTTTAAAACTCTATTTCGTTGTGTTATTTATTTTATTTTACCAAGATATCCAATAAACAGATTTCAAGATTATTTATGTGTAACAAAAAAAAATCTAAAACCTTCATACATAAGATGAACTAATTTCCATATATTTAGGACCCTTCCTACGTTAGGGGTTTACTCTCCGTATAAAACATTCACATGCACCAACATTATAATGATGAACATGAAAATGCATCGCACGTTTATCTCAAAATACTTGATACATAATTAATGTTTTGATTCGTACTTGGAACATATATTCAATATATACGGGACTAAATTATTCAAACAATTAAGGTGCAAGTTAACCAAAAGAATATAGATAACAAATAAATTCATGTCCATCACTAAACAACAAATAAACTACTTTAGATAAATAAATAAATAAAAAGTAAATTCAAGTACCTTAGAGAAAAGAACTCAAAGTTAACCCCTTTTCCAATGATGAAATCCATTTATCCTTTAGAAGCATATCCTTAACTTAATCAATAGTAAGTATGATTAAAGGGAAATAAATTACCCCAACAGAAAATCAATCATGCTGAGATCCATATATGTTACAGAAACAAAAAAAATACAAAAAAGTTATTTAAAATCAATTAAATTTTGCCGACACAAAATTTGAAACATGTAAATATATATTCGACCATGAAAAAAATAAAAACAATGAGCACAATTAAGCAATAATTTAATAAGAAAAAAAAAAAGAGCACGATTGAACAACAATTCAATAAGAAAAAAAAAAGGGAGCACGATTAAACAACAATTTAATAAGAAAAAAAAAGGAGCACAATTACAACAATTAAATAAGGAAAAGATTTGTACTTCTTTTTTGGGAGTTTTGTCTTTTCTAAGAAATTACGGTAAAGAAAAAGATTTGTACTCCTTTTCTAATTAAGCACGTAGTACAAAATATTATTATAGGAGTAATATTATTTAATTTAATTTTGAAAAACTTTAATTATACAAGGAATCTAAACAAAAGCTTATATACGCACCATTTTAACTCCCAAATCCAAATCAAATATGGATTGATTTTTTCTTGTAATTTTTTGTTTAATGTTTGTATTTTATTATTATTAAAAAAAATAGTGAAAAGACGATTTTGTCTAAAGTAAAGACTTTTAATGAAGGACAAAAAGTTCAAATCACTTTTCTAATGACCTTCACACTTTTAATATATTATAGATTATAGATATAGATATACTGCATTTACAAACTCCATCGGAGTGGAATAATTTTCTCTTACACAAGATCTCGAACTTATCACATTAGCGATGAGTTCATATGAACTTAGTAAATTTGGTTCAATCTCCTATATATGTTAAGAGATTTTAGAAATTAGTTAAAAATAACTTCCAAATTCAGTAAATTAAATGGTTATGGTAGAGTTTGAATTCGAAATCATAGATAGAGATGCCTTATTTTTAACAAGTTTACGTTTGGGCATTATTTTGTTTTTGCATTTTTGTTTAATTACATGTTGTGCGAATTGAGATTAATGCTCTACATGTTTTTTATTAATTGAGCTATAGTTTGAATTTAGTCATGGTACCTCATTTAATAATTTTTGTGATAATTTTTTTATTGATTTCTTCTCCAAGTGCGAGTTTTGACTTGAGTTTATGACATTTTTAAAGCATGTAGGGATCGTTTGGTAAAGTGTATAAGATAATATTGAATAAGGTATATTAGTAATGCTGGGAAGCCTGAGATTAGTAGTGTTGGGATCAGTAATGTTGGAATTATTTTTTATGCAGTGTTTAGTTTGATGTATTGAAAATAATATGCATTGTTATATTCTAAAAAGAATATTGTTTGTTTACAAAAATATCATTGACATACAATAATTTTGTATATTTACTTTGCAAAGCTTTATTATTCTTTTTTAAAAATAAAAAAAAATCAACAATATAACTATAGTAAAGTAATAACTTACTTTGGAATTTTAAGATGTAATCATTCACTTGAAAGATTTTTTTTTTGTTATGTTTTCTTTATTTGTTCATCATTTGTTTGTTGTTCGCACTTTGTGGTGTTCTTAAATTGGAGAGGGGTACGTATAATTTTTTAATGAGACAATTGAATCGTTGCTAACATAAAATTGTATTTCGTAAAGTGTTAAATCTAAGCAAAAAAGTTATTTTTATTTGTGATATATTTTATTTACAAAATTAAAAGCTTTATGCAATCATGCAATTTGTTTTCGGGCTTTGACCAATAAGTATTTTTTAAGTTAATGGAGTAGTTTTTTTTATGATTATAATTTTTTGGAGGGATATTATCTTCTTGAAAATTGAAAAGAAATAACTCACATTGAATATATTAAAAAAAATTAGAAACCATTTAAAAAAATTTGATGGAATTTTTGTCTTTATTCATATTTATCATGGATTACTAATCCCATCAAATTGAGGGGTCGTTTGGTAGAGTGTATTCTTGTGTACTAGTAATACCTTGTTTGGTATCCCTTTTTAGACTATGTATAACTAATGCTTGCATTAGTTACACACCATATTGTGTATTAAACAATGAATTACTAATACAACCCATTTTCTATGTATTACTAATACAAAGAATTTTAATACATGCATTAGCTTATTAAATGATAAAATTGCCCCTCAAATTTCTACTAAAATATTTCTCTCAAGCCATTTTTCATAGTACCTGCATCTTTGTTCTACTAAAATATTTTCCCCAAGCCATTTTCATTGTACCTGTACCTTCTTTCCATGGAACAACCTCTCTCTTTTTATATCATCAAAGAAGAATTGTGACTATAGTAACGTGGATATATAACCAAAATTTAGTGAATTAGGTGCAGCGGTAGCAGTGTGCAACTTATTATCACACTATATCTTCTTCTTCCTTTTCGTAAATTAGATTACTATTCTCACTAGAATATAATGTTTGGTTATTGGGTATGAATTTGAAATTGAATACTTTGTTTTTTAAGTTTATGAATCTGGGTAAGAAGGGTTTAGGTTTGATGTTTTGGATTTGTTTGAATTGGTAAAGGGTTGAATGTTAGGGTCTCAATTGCTTTTAAAAAACAAACAAAGAAAGTTAAAAGGATATTTTTGTCAATAATTTTTTTTATATAAAAATTATACAATATATATTATTTCTAATACATCAAACCAAAACAATATATAAGATATAACGTCAGCATAACTAATGCAAGCACAACTAACACCAACATTACTGATACAAACATTACTAATACACCCTAAACATTGTATTCATTTATGGGATAACTACATGTTTTAGCAAGCATAGACTCCTAATTACCCTATTTAGCCTTAGTTTTAATTAATTATAATTCATAGCTCCCTCTTACCTATTAATTATCCTTAATTACAATCCATAGTCTCTCTCATGTATTTTCTCTTTTTCTCTATTTTCTATTATTCTCCTTTTCTTTCCTTTTTCAATTTTTTTCTTCATGTTATGAAATATAAAGCAAAGAAGAAGAAGAATGGAGAGAGAAGAGAGAAGACTTCTTTATTTCTCATAAGGAATTCTTGAGAGATTTTCTCTTGATGGATTGAATTACAATGAAGGAAACCTCCTTTATTTATAGGGAAAAACTAACCTTGGGGTTTCTAACTTTTTGCATAAATAAACATACACTATATATGATAAAGTAGACATTCACTATATATGATAAAGTAGGCATTCACTATCTATAGTAATATATTTATACCACTCCCCCTTGAATGTCTAATTGGTAGATAATGTGCCTCGTTAAAATCTTACTAGAAAAAATCTAGTGGAAAAAAAATAGTGAAGAAAAAAGAGTACACATCTCCAACAATACACATATAGGCTGCCTCATTAAAAATCTTACAAGAAAAAATCATTGGGACAAAACCTCGTAAGGAAAAAAGAGTACAACGCGTATTAACTCCCCCTAATGAGAATATCCTTGAACATTTGCATCCTGATTTTGTGCATTATCTTCTTGAAAGTTGCAGTTGAAAGAGACTTGGTGAATAAATCAGCCACATTTTCACTTGAATGAATTTGTTGTACGTTAATATCACCATTTTTTTAGAGCTCATATGTATAAAAGAGCTTTGGCGAAATGTGCTTCATTCTATCTCATTTTATGAATCCCCCTTTAAGTTGTGTTATGTATACTGCATTATCTCCGTATAAAATTGTGGGTATATTATCACATTTCACACCACATTTTTCTCGAATGAGATGTATTATGGATCTCAACCATACTCATTCTTGGCTTGCTTCGTGAATAGCTATTATCTCAGTATGGTTTGATGAAGTGGCTAAATAGACTGCTTTGTATATCTCCAAGATATGACAGTATCTCACATGTGAACACATTGAATGTTTGAGACCGAGATTTATGCGCGTTAAATAAATACCCAGCATTAGCATCATCAGCAAGATCAGGACTGCAATCTTTAGAATAAAATAAGATCATGTGTTTGATCCCATTTCGATATCTCAGTAGGAGCAGAACTATATCTTGCTAACAAATTAACCAAAAAAAGCTATATCAAGCCTTGTAGTATTTGCAAGATACATTAGTGCATCAATTGCACTAAGATATGGTACTTCAGGACCAATCTAATTTAGTATATTTCTCATTTCAGCAAATAATCTATTGCTTTTGAAAACTCTCTGAGAGTTTCAAT
The DNA here is from genome assembly GCA_030864215.1 of Capsicum pubescens. NCBI lineage: Eukaryota > Viridiplantae > Streptophyta > Magnoliopsida > Solanales > Solanaceae > Capsicum > Capsicum pubescens. Next base: position 220,047,207 of record CM061546.1, read on the forward strand.
AATATTCAAACCATCAATTTATCCCTTATAAGGATAATAAACAAGTTTCCTAGAAACTTTATATGCTACAGGCATTTTGAATCCTTTAGGATTTTTCATATAGATTTTTGTCAAGTGACAATATCCAACATTTCGTTTATGACATCTTCTAGTGTTTGGATTGCAAATCAAATAAGTTTTACGCTTACCTAGACGCATTATTTCATGTCACTTAATAAATATTTCTACGCCAGCATGCTTCAATAACGTAGAATTCAGATCCTTGTAATCTTTCACAATATTGTGCCAATATTGTATCAAAGATATTGGTGATATATCATTTCCTATCGATTCACAATGCGACATAATATTTTGAGATCTCACTCTTTCATTATTTTCAAGTACTTGATCCTCTTATAAGATTTCATGAAGTGTTATGTCATAGGCTTTTCAAGAGCACATTGCTTTCTTATTATGATTATTTGCTCCTTATCCTTTTCAAGGATTATTTCATTTGAAATCAATTGGTCTACCACGCTTCACTCATGCATAAACTTTTTCCTTTAGGGACAGAAAATAGGAACACTTGCAGCTTAAATATGAGATGCTTTCGGCATTTGACTTGAATTATCTATTGAATGAGGATCTGATGATAATTCCTAACATATTTCATAGCTGTTTATAATCCCCACCTTATGTTAGGAAAACTAACATACATCCTTCATTTTCTTTGAGGAATCCATCTTTGTGCATTATGGTATATTCATCAATCATATACCCCACATCAAAACTATTAGATGGACAATGTGTGATTCCTGACTTAGAACCAACTTTGAGAGGGAATTAATCATAATTTATTGGTTTGATTCATATAAGTATTTTTGTATATAATATTTCAAATCAACACATGAAGCTTTTGTTCTCATTAACAATAGTTTAACTATTTATAGAAGACATTCTATGCCAAATCAACATTATCAAGATGACTTGTCTTGATTACACAATCTGAAAATTATGTTCTTATCTCAATTTCATTGAGCAAGCAACTTTATGAATGTCAAACTACAAATTAGCAATAAATGTACATGTGATCATCTTATTGATGCATCTTTTCAATATATCACATGATAGGTGAACAGACCCATATTCACCTTTTATATTTTTCAGATTTTAAGGGATTCAATCCTAATATTAGTTGGTTTAACCAACATATCATGAGAACGCGCAATACTACAAGTAATGAATAATTTTCTAATTCTTCAATATATGTTCAATACTCAGTATGCACATCTTTGGAATGTCGCAATCGTTTATGTCAATTTATGAACTTTTATTCTAGAAAACTCCAAGTTTACCATGACATATACCTTTTAAAAGTAAATGTACGCAGTCCATACCACTACCTCAAATGCGAGATAGAGAGGCTGTTTCTGATAGACCACCGGCTCAAAATAGAATAATATAAGATAAGGAACAGTAATAGTAAGAATAGTAAAGGAACAAGATATAATAGGGATTAGCAAACTCAATAATACCATAAACAAGATACTCCAAGTACCTTTTACTTTAGCAAATTTCAAATTTACTATTACATGAATAAATTTCTGATTTACTACTTTAGAAGTAGATTTCAAAATAACTTTCTCAGTTATTTTGCCCCATTCGGAGGTGAGTTGTGTTACCATCACAATCAATTGCACGTTTGCATTAATAAGCTTCTCATTCCCCAGGAATAAAATATAATTGTGCCTTAAGTCTATCAAATTCTGATAGCTTTTAATCTCTCCCATGATACTGCTACTTCAGGAGCACATCAAGGCATACATATCTTTCAAAGTATATAATATATTGCTACTACATTCACTTCAGGAATGAAGCAAATTATCATCTTTCAGACCTATCATATATTACTATCACATTCACTTCATGGAATGGAGCATATCATATTCACTTTATGGAATGAAGCATATTTAATGAGACTAGTTTCATAATGTTTCACCAAATACATATTATTTTGCCTTAGCCATCACAATATCATCAATATGGTGCATTGAGATTCAAACTCAACATCTTACCCAAATAAAGGCATCTTAAGCATAAATCGATGAGACTTGAACCCAATATCTTATCATCATGGTACATCGAAACTTTTAACCCAATGTCTTACCCTCTTAATGAGCTGAGACTTAAATTCATTGTCATATCTTTTAATAACATTGCTCTTCATGAATAAATTTAAAGTATAAGTGGTTCCAAACCAATTATTTTTTTCTCAAATCCAACAATAATTATATCATTAGTAAAAAAAGACAGATAACATAAGAAATTACTAACCTTGAATTACCTTTAGATTTATAATCTCACTTTGTTTGGTAAAGTTTCGAAAGAAGAAAAAAATGGAGAGAGAAGAGAGAAGACTTCTTTATTTCTCACGAGGAATTCTTGAGGGTTTTTTTCTTGGCGGATTGAATTACAATGAAGGAAACCCCCTTTATTTATAGGGAAAAACTAACCTTGGGGTTTCTAACTTTTTCATAAATAGATATACACTATATATGGTAAAGTAGATATTCACTATATATGGTAATATATTTATAACACTTCACTTTTTCTTTTCCTTTTTTTTCTTTTTTTTTTCTTTCTTTTTTCACTTTTTTTCATTTTTTCATTTTTTTTTCTTTTTTTGTATTTTTTCTCTATTTCATTACTCTACTTTTTTTTTTTGTATTTTCTCTTTTTTTTTTCCTTTTTCCTTTTTATTTTTTCTTCTTCTTTTCATTTGTGTGAACTAGCAAACACAAATACAAGTGCAAACTGTAAAATACAAATATAAGTGTGAACTATAACATACAAATACAAATGCGAACTATAACATACAAGTACAAGTGTGAACTATAAAATACAAATATAAATGCAAACTATAACATATAAATACAAGTGCGAACTATAAAATACAAATACAAATGTGAACTATAACATACAAATACAAGTGCGAACTATAAAATACAAATACAAATGTGAACTATTATTTGTATTTTTTAATTATTGAAAGGGAACGATTGATTTTCTTTCTACGAATACTTGTTTGTATTTATTGATACAAATAAATACAATTCAAAGTTTTATACAAATACAATATATACAAATACATATTGTATTTGTAAAATCATTTGTTTGTAATTATATTTGTATCAAGAAATATTTGTCTATTTACAAATACAAATGATAATTTTGACATATAAATACAAATGGTACATTTGTATCAAATGAAACATTACATATTTATATATTTTAGAATCAAGAAAATACAATTAATGAATTTACTTGTTTGTATACAAATACAAATGATAAATTGTACATAGTCATGGCTAAATACAATAGGCAATCAACTTACAAATACAAATACAAAATAATTCTTTAAAAATAAAAAGGCATTGACGAAAATAGAACACAAATACAAATATAATCTAAGTATACAAATACAATAAAACCACAATACAAATATACTCCAATATAATATGCAGTTAATTATAAAATATAAATACAAAATAGTTCTTTCAAATACAAGTGCGAATTATATAAAATATAAATAATGGTGCGAACTAATAAATACAACTACAAGTGCGAACTATAAAATACAAATACAAATGTGAACTATAAATACAAATACAAGCGCAAACTTTAAAATACAAATACAGTTGATCAATGAATACAAAAATATAAATGACGGTGTGACTACAAATACAATAAATAATTATGGTATTTACGTTATCATCCATGACTTGTGCTCGAGTAGTCATATTTTTCAGAAATACAAAAAATATAAAATAGAATAAAAAATAATAAAGAAAATAAGTACCAAAAAAACACAAAAAAAGAAGAAAGAGAAATAGAAGAGGGCAAAAAAAAAGAAACGAAAAAAATAAAAATAGAAAAAATAGAAAAAATGGTGAAAACACGAAAAAGAAAAAAATATAAAAAAGAAAAAAATGATAGTGTTTTTGGCGAGACTAAATATGTAGTGTATTTATGTTATTTATGAATACAGACCACTGAGTAAAAGTGAATACAACGGCTATAAATGGTAAATATATAAAGTGTGGCTATGGAAGGTGGATTTTGTGCCAAACTTTTTCTATTTTTGAAACTTTCACTTAATTTATCCCACATTTTAATACATGGATTAAAAAAATAATCCCTCTACCAAACGACTCCTTAGTGTCTTATAATGAAATTATGGTGGATTCGAAGGAAAGAGGCCTATTTCACCTACCGATATTCAAAGCTTTGTTGGGTTAGCTGGATATTATAGACAATTTGTGGAAGGCTTTCCTTTTACCGCATCTCCTTGACTAAGTTGACTCGGAGGAATATGAACTTCTAGTGGTCTAAGAAGTGTGAAGCAAACTTTCAAAAACTCAAATCTTTATTGACTCTGTCTTTGATGTTTTACTTAACTGGTAGAGGGTGAGAGCTTTATTGTGTATTATGATACTTTTAAGATTGAATTTAGGTGTGTGTTGATTTAACAAGGCAAGATTATCACATATACTTCTAGGCAGACGAAGGTTTGCAAGAAGCACTACCCCTTCTTAACTTGGAATTGATAGTAATAGTTTTTATGTTAAAATTTTAAAGACATACACATATGAAATTCATTGTAATATCTTCACAATCATCATAACGTACATTACATATTTAATCAAAGAATCTTAATTTGAGACGACATAGGTAGTTGAAGTTGCTTAATGACTATAATAATATTGATTCTTTATTATTTATGCAAGGATAATGTAATGGTGGATGCCTTAAGTATGAAGGCAGTGAATATAAGTAGCCTTGCTTTATTACTAGATGAGGATCATCCTTTGACTTTGGACATTCAATCCTTAGCCAATCGATTTGTGAAGCTTGATATGTTCAAGCTTGGGAGAATTCTTGCCTACATTAACGCTCAATTTATACTTTTGGTGCATATTAAGGATCAACAATTTGATGATAAAAATTAAATTTAATTTGAGATAAAGTGTTGAGGAGCAACATTATTTGACCAAAAAGATGCTTTGAGGATTAAAAAATATATTTTTATGTCTAGAGTAGATGACTAGAATAAATTGATCACGGAGGAGGCTCAAAGTTTCAAGTATTCTATTCATCCAAGGGAAGCAAGGATGCATTATGACTTGAAGAAACACTATTAAAGGCGTAGGATGAAGAAAGATATCAAGGAATCTAGGTGTTTAAATTGCTGAAAAATGAAGTATAATGAAGTATGAGCATCAAAAGTTACATGAAATGATTCAGAGAATGTCTATACTCGAGGAAAAGTGAGAGTAGATAACTATAAATTTTGTGATAGGTTTAACATGAAATTTTGATAAATATAAAATATTATATATTGCATATTTAAAAATATACTATTTTAAATAAGATATTTAAATAATGTTTTAATCTTATGTATTATCTAACAATATATTAAAGAAAAAAAAATATCATGTATAAGGTAAAAAGAGAAGTGCACGACATATAATACACGCCACATCACGCAATATGTATCATGGCGCCTTTGAGCACAAGCTCTATAAATAAAAGGCCTTTTTTGTGTTTAAAAAATAAGTAGAAAAATTACAAACTAGCCATTTTTCTCTAGCTTTGGTCTTTTACTTTCTTTTGTCTAGTTCTATATTTGTTCTCCTACCTATCGAACATTCTAAATATATCTACAATATTCTAAAATTTCTTTCTTAATGAGATTTAAATACTCTATAATGGAGACATCTTGTTTAATCGGGATAACTGATGAAACTTAATATATTTATAGAATAGTCTGAAACATAAAAAAATGTTTGGTCTGAAACTCTCAATTTCTGATCTTTATGTGGCGTTAGTGTGGTATTTTTAATAACTATTATTATCACGTCTATTTATCATTACTTAAAATTAATTTTATATTAATTTTATTTTTCTCAAAAAGTAACATAGATATGTGATGATTATGGATAAATAGCGAAATGATCATAATTTTTATTAGTATATCATTTTATATTTTTAAATCTATGATGATTATGGATAAATAGGGAAATGATCATAACTTTTATTAGTATATCATTTTATATTTTTAATCTTGCTTACTTTTGTTTTAATTCTCATAGAGAAACTGTTGTAGGAACGATTATTGATTTTAGTAAGCACAATAACAAGAGGTTTTTACTTTCTTTAAGCACCATGTAAGCAAGTGTAACGCCCCGAGAACCTATCCCGAGACGTCACACGGTGCTCAAGGCCACACACAGCCTCAAGCTAACCCTCTAAGCCTGTCATTACTTTCAGAACTCTCTACGACACGAATCATCATAAAGTAGGGAAGAATAATCATGACATGAACATGCTAAGATACGAAGTAATACTGTCCTGCACAATCAAAATACTAACGTTCTGTACATACTGGTACTCTAGTCTGACAAAGCCTCTACTACATAAGACTGAAGAGCCATTGGGACAGATCCCCAATTGGCTCATACTGAACGGAAAAATAAACAACCATCAATTAGCAAGACAAAAATCATGAACATAGGTCCTCGAACCATGAGGACTCACCAACTGCAGGAATGTAGATGAAGGTACTCTTAGATCACTGTCACGACTGAGATTGAGTACCTGAACCTATATCACGAGGAAATATAGAATACAAAAGAGTATGAGAGTTAGTACTTGGGAATGTACTGAGTGTGTGGGGGTGGATGCATCATTTTAAATAATATCATAAATGTATAAGAAAATCATGCAAGCTAACAATAACAATTCTCTTCGCTTGAATTATCTAAAACATCATTTTCGAAAGTCATCAGTAATAACATATGCTTCATAAATCTCGTAAATCAGTTAACTCAACTCAAACTCTTTGACTCATGACTTAGAGTGACTCGGTAACTCATGGTACTTAGATCATTATGGACGTGGGAGTTACTTATAACTGACATAACTACACCATGTGAGCCGCATGGAGTCCAACGTTTTGCCCTCCTAAGGAGAGAACCCCACATTGGCAGGGGTTTCGTACTCTTCCCAGGGAGTACAACCTCAATCTCATCATCACAATCTCATACTCGTCCTTTGGCCCACAACTATCAACATCAATTCTACGGTGGAACGTAGTTCTGGAGAAATACCAAATTTCCCGCTCGATGCTAAATACTCCTCCCAGACTCAGCTCAGAACGCATTAGAAAATCCACCTCAATCAATATCAACTCATGGGTCTATCATGATGACCAAAACAATAGTATATCTCATCGGTAAATCATATACAACTGTGGATTCCTAACTCGACTCAAATTCAAACAATGTTTCTCAACATCAAGTATATTTGCTTATCAAATCATTTCAAATGCCAAAGCTTCAAGGAAATATCATCAAACTCATCCTTGACTTTTAATTCAAATATCGATATATATATATATTCAATAGTCAAATTTCTCATGGAAAGGCTTAACTCATGGCACTTGACTTAAATCGCTTAAAAATCATCAATACACAGTGACAATATACATCTCATGGAATAAATACTTAATTTAAGAAGCATGATGGTGAAATAACCATAAATATCAAGCTTATTCAACTCAAGTCTTATAAATCATACATAAAGAAATTTAGGTGTAAACCCACTTGCAAAATCATGTAAATCAATAATAGAAAGTAAATCTTTAGGCACAAGAATGAAAAGAGTGTTCTTGTTCAAACCCCACATACCTTGGATTTTGATTTGAAGATGTAGAAACTTGTTTGGAACTCTTCTAACACTTTTAGGCCAAGATTATTGATCCCTTTGACTTGAGAAACTTAGTTCTTGAACAACTTGGAGAAAGTCATGGAAGTTTCTTTGAATTTCTTGGAAGAGGATTTGGATTTTGGATCTTGTAAAAACCCTAGTTTCTAGGAGATTCATGGAAGATTGGAAGAGAAAGGATAAGGAAAATGAGTGGCTCTTCTCCACTTTGATATATATATAAGACCACATGGGGAGGAAATGACCAAAATGCCCTTTTTGAAAATGCTGAAATTTGCTGATCGAGGCCTGTGACGGTCGACCTGATGGTCCATCAGAGGGACTGACGGTCCACCAAGTTGTCCGTCACTCAAACGCCAAAACTGGAACGTTCTGCCTTGACGTGACGGTTGAAGTGATGGTCCGTCAGGAAACTGATGGTCCACCAAGTCGTCCGTCACTCGAGGGACAGAAATAAGATATTCTGTCTTGACCTGACGGACCCCTTGATGGTCCGTCAACTTTTTGACAGTCCACCAAATTGGCCGTCGCAGGATGGCCTAAAAAAGCAGTCACTGCCTCGTCTTGACGGGGCACTAGACGGTCCACCAGATCGACCGTCAAACCTAGGCGGTCCGACACCGTTCAGTAAAATGGCCATAACTCCCTCGTCTGATGTCGGATCTCAATGAAATTGGTATCGATGGAAAGCTTATGGAAGTCATACATATCCACTCAAAAGACGAATTTAGTCTTAGGAAATGATCGGGGTATTAGAATATCTCCCCTTTGGACACATTCGTCCTTGAATGTTGCCAAATAGGCCAAGAACAAGAGAAAATGAGGACGTATAGCTGGAACGACCTACATCTAAGGGCTCACTTTACTCTACACTTTTGAGTACTTCACCAAATGAACGAATCATAGATGGAATAACCATATAGATGAATACATTAGATTAGGAGAAAACTAAATTAAAAGAATAGTACCTTCAGCTTGATTCGAACTCGTGGAGAAACGTGGAGAAAAGATGAGGGTAACTAGCTCGCATGTCTGCTTCTGTTTCCCAAGTGGCACCCTCGACAGATTGATTTCGCCACAGAACTTTAACCAAGGGAACTTCCGTGTTCCTCAGTCTACGGACTGTATAATCTAGGATTTCAACCGGGATTTCATCATATGAAAGGCTTTCCTGAACATCATAACCTTCCAACGGATCAACAACAACAGAGTCTCCAATGTGCTTCTTGAGTATAGAAACATGAAACATAGGATGGACAGATGACAACTCTGCAGGAAACTTAATCTCATAAGATGCTTTCCCAACACGATTCAAAACTCTATAAGGGCCAACATATCTGGGACTCAACTTCCCTTTCTTTCCAAATCTTTTTACCCCTTTCATGGATGAAATTTTCAAATACACCAAATCATCGACTTCAAACTCAAGAGCTCTTCTTCTCATATTTGCATACGACTTCTGACGACTCTGGGCTGTCTTCAACCTCTCCGGAATTAACTTAACTTTCTCCATAGCCTCAAATACAGCATCAGGTCCAATCACAACAGCTTCACCCACTTCGAACCAACCTATACGCGATCTATATTTTCTCCCATACAAAGCTTCAAATAGAGCCATTCCAATGCTAGCATGAAAACTATTGTTGTAAGCAAATTCAATCAACGGTAAATGTTCATCCCAACTTCCTTTGAAATCAAGAACACAAGCCCTCAACATATCCTCCAAAGTCTGAATAGTCCTCTCAGCCTGACCATCTGTCTGTGGATGAAAAACGGAGCTAAGATAAACTTGGGTGCCATGACCCTTCTGAAAGGCTCTCCAAATCTGAGAAGTAAACTGAGTATCTCTATCGGAGATGATAGACAACAGAACTCCATGCAACCTGACTAACTCTCGAATATACAGCTTAGCATAGTCATCCACGGTGAAAGATGTATGCACTGGTAGAAAATATGCTGACTTAGTTAACCTGTCTACAACGACCCAAATAGAATCATGATGATGACGAGAAAGAGGTAAACCGGTCACGAAATCCATGTTCACCACTTCCCACTTCCAAGTAGGAATGTTAAATTCTTGCATCACACCACTGGGTCTCTGGTGCTCTATCTTTACCTGCTGGCAAATTGCACACTTTTCTACGAACTTCAAAATATCCTTCTTCATACCATTTCACCAATAAATTTCCCGCAAATCGCGGTATATCTTGGTAGCACTGGGATGAATAGAATACCGCGCGCCATGCGCCTCAGCCATAATTCTCTGCCTCAGATCATCAACTTCAGGCACATACAATCTATTCTGAAATCTCAATACACCATCTCCCCATTGGGAGAAAACCTCCACCTTTTGGTCTTTAACTGATTCTTTCACTTTGACCAAACGAGAATCTGTATCCTGGTTCTCCTTTACTTCAGAAACTAGGAAAGATTCAGAACTACTTTGGACCCAAGCATTACCCTCAGCTGAGTCAATCAATCTAACACCTAACCTAGCCAAATGATGCACTTCATGGGATAAGTCCCTCTTATCTTCCTCGACATGTGCTACACTACCCATGGACGACCTTCTTAGAGCATCTGCCACTACATTGGCCTTGCCCGGGTGATATAACACACTCATATCATAATCCTTTAGTAATTCTAACCATCGTCTTTGCCGAAGATTCAACTCTCTCTGAGTGAACACATACTGTAAACTCTTATGATCCGTAAAGACATCAACATAAACACTATATAAATAGTGTCTCCAGATTTTCAAAGCAAAAACCACTGTAGCTAACTCGAGGTCATGGGTTGGATAATTCTTTTCATGAGGTTTTAACTACCTGGAGACATAGGCTATAACCTTACCCTTCTGCATCAACACGCAACCCAAACTAATTTTGGAAGCATCACAATATACCACAAAATCATTTACACCATTAGGCAGGGTCATCACAGGGGCTGACGTGAGTCGAGTCTTCAACTCCTGAAAACTCTTCTCGCAAGAATTTGACCACTGGAATATAACCTTCTTTTGGGTCAACTGGGTCAAAGGAGCAGCAATGAAAGAGAAACCTTCGACAAAACGACGGTAGTAGCCAGCTAGACCCAAGAAACTCCTAATATCAGACGGGGAAATAGGTATATTCCAATTCTTTACAACTTCTACCTTTTGAGGATCAACTCGAATACCATCATAAGAAATAATATGACCCAGAAAAGCAACTGACCTTAGCCAGAATTCACATTTGCTAAATTTGGCAAACAACTGTTGATCCCTAAGGGTCTGTAAGATAATTCGAAGATGATCTGCATGGTTGTTTTCACTCTGGGAATATACAAGGATATCATCTATAAACACAATAACGAATATATCTAGGTACGGTCTGAACACCCGATTCATAAGGTCCATTAAAGATGCCGGGGCATTTGTTAGCCCGAAGGACATGACCAAGAATTCAAAATAACCATAACGAGTGCGGAAAGCCATCTTTGGAATATCACACTCTTTGACTTTAAGTTGGTGATGACCGGATCTCAAATCTATTTTTGAAAAATAACTGGCACCTTGCAGTTGATCAAACAGGTCATCAATTCTAGGAAGAGGGTACTTGTTCTTGACTGTGACCTTGTTAAGCTGACGATAGTTAGTGCACATGCGCAATGAACCATCTTTCTTTCGCACGAATAGAACGGGTGCACCCTAGGGAGACCCACTAGGCCTTATAAAACCCTTATCAAGAAGATCTTTGAGTTGCTCTTTCAATTTCTTAAGTTCTGCGGGGGCCATACGATATAGATGAATAGAAATAGGCTATGTATCAAGGAGAAGATCAATTCTGAATTTTATCTCTCTATCAGGAGGTACCCCTGGGAGATCTTTCGGGAAGACATCGGGAAACTTATTGACAACACTAAGAGACTGAATAGTTGGAGTCTCAGACTTAGTGTCCTTAACTCTAACTAAATGATAGATACAACCCTTGGATATCAATTTCCTAGGTTTTAGATAGGATATGAAATTAATTTTAGGAGATACAGAATTTTTGAACCATTCAAAGACTGGCTCATTGGGAAACCGAAACTTGACTACCCGAGTACGATAGTCTATAGATGCATAAAAAAGTGTAGCCAATCCATACCCAGAATAATATCAAAATCAACCATGTCTAGATCAATCAAATATGCAAACATGACTCTGTTAAGAACAGTGATAGGACACTTCTTATATAATTGCTTAACAACAACAGATTCACCCACTAGTGTAGAGACTAGAAAAGGCTCGAAAATCTTTTCAACACTGATTTCAAAATTCACAGCCACTAACGGAGTCACATAAGAAAGACTTGACCTAGGGTCCATCAACATATACACATCAAAATAAAATACACGGAGCATACCAGTAACAACATCTGGTGAATTCTCTTGTTCCTGGAGGGGTGGTATAGCATAAAAGCGATTCTGGCGCTGACCACCTGCAGTACTAGATGAGGCACCCTGAAGAAGAGTAGGACGAGCTACAGGGGCTAGAACACTAATAGTCTGATTCTGGGGACGGACATCGCGACTCGCCTGTCTAGCATATGGACAATCCCTGAATTTGTGGCCCAACTTACCGCAACCAAAGCAACCTCTCTGACCGATTAAGCACTCCCCGGGATGGTCTCTACCGCACTTCAAACATGGGAGAGGACGGGGTCTGTTACTTACACTATCCTGGGACCTGGACATAGAAGGCCTAATAACCTACTCCTGCCTGATTTTGAATGCAGGAGTACTGGCTGATAAAGGCGCTGGCATAAGTAAATAGCTCTGGAACTGAGGGCGGATCCCTCCAGAAAACCTAGTCTGACCAAACCCCTGCTTCTCAGATCTAACTCTCTTATTCCCTCTCACTCTCTCTCTCTTCTTCACTTTGTCCACTTCAATCTGCTGAGCATAGATCATTAGTCTTGAAAAGTCCATGTCCCTATTAAGTATAGTTGATCTATACTCTTTCACAACATAACCAGATACACCGGCCAAGAACTTACTCATACTAGTTCTAGAATCAGCCATCATACCGAGAGCATATTTAGACAACTGGTTAAACTTATGGCAATACTCCTTAACTGTCATGGAGCCTTGTCTCAAGTTCATAAATTCTTCTAATTTTTCTTTCCTCAGCTCCGGGGGAAAGAATCTGTCTAAGAAGGCATCTTGGAATAATTGCCAAGTCACAGGAGTATCATTCTCCCCTCTACTCTTCCTCCACATCTCCACCCAATCATAAGCAACATCTTTCATTCGATAGACAGGCAATTTTACACTCTCTTTCTCTGTCACGTGCATAATCTGAGTGATCTTTCTCACTTCATCTAAATACATTTGTGGGTCTTTACCTACTTTCGACCCAAAGAACTTAGGTGGATTCATTCACATAAAGTCACGAACCCGGGCTGCAGCAGAATTATTCCCTTGCGGAGGTAGAACAGTAGCCTGGGTGTTGGCTTGAGCATTGACGGTGACCACCTGGGCTAGTGCTTGGAAAGCTGGTCTAACCAAAGGATCAATGGGTTGAGGTCGTTCGTTGTTTCTGCGAGTTCTACAAGGAGGCATTTTCTGTCATAAGAAAGCACAAATTAATCACAGAGAAAAACAGTCATAGGCACGATAGATCTAGAAAGAAAAAAACAACTTTTCCTAAAATATCCCGTAGCCTCTTGCTCATAGATGTGGTACGATACACACCGATGATCAAGACTCTATGTAACGCGGCTTATCAGACTCCCTAGGACTCCCTGAACCTTAGGCTCTAATACCCAGCTTGTAACGCCCTGAGAACCTATCCCGAGACGTCACACAGTGCTCAAGGCCACACACAGCCTCAAGCTAACCCTCTAAGCCTGTCATTACTTTCAGAACTCTCAACGACACGAATCTTCATAAAGTAGGGAAGAATAATCATGACATGAACATACTGAGATACGAAGTAATACTGTCCTGTACAATCAAAATACTAATGTTCTATACATACTAGTACTCTAGTCTGACAAAGCCTCTACTACATAAGACTGGAGAGCCATTGGGATAGATCCTCAACGGGCTCATACTGAACTAAAAAATAAACAACCATCAATTAGCAAGACAAAAATCATGAACATAGGTCCTCGAACCATGAGGACTCACCAACTGCAAGAATATAGATGAAGGTACTCAAAGATCACTGTCGCAGCTAAGACTGAGCACCTGAACCTATATCACGAGGAAATATAGAATACAAAAGAGTATGAGAGTCAGTACTTGGGAATGTACTGAGTGTGTGGGGGTGGATGCATCATTTTAAATAATATCATAAATGTATAAGAAAATCATGCATGCTAACAATAACAACTTTCTTCGCTTGAATTATCTAAAACATCATTTTCGGAAGTCATCAGTAATAACATATGCTTCATAAATCTCGTAAATCATTTAACTCAACTCAAACTCTTTGACTCATGACTTAGAGTGACTCGGTAACTCATGGTACTTAGATCATTATGGACGTGGGAGTTTCTTATAACCGACATAACTACACCATGTGAGCCGCATGGAGTCCAACATTTTTCCCTCCTAAGAAGAGAACCCCACATTGGCAGGGGTGTCGTACTCTTGCCAGGGAGTACAACCTCAATCTCATCATCACAATCTTATACTCGACCTTTTGGACCACAATTATCAACATCAATCCTACGGTGGCACGTAGTTCTGGAGAAATACCAAATTTCCCACTCGGTGCTAAATACTCCTCCCAGACTCAGCTCAGAACGTGTTAGGAAATCCACCTCAATCAATATCAACTCATGGGTCTATCATGATGACCAAAACAATAGTATATCTCATCGGTAAATTATATAAGACTGTGGATTCCTAACTCGACTCAAATTCAAACAATGTTTCTCAACATCAAGTACATTTGCTTATCAAATCATTTCAGATGACAAAGCTTCAAGGAAACATCATCAAACTCATTCTTGACTTTCAATTCAAATATCGATATATATATATATATATATATATATTCAATAGTCAAATTTCTCATGGAAAGGCATAACTCATAGCACTTGACTTAAATCACTTAAAAATCATCAATACACAATGACAATATACATCTCATGGAATAAATACTCAATTTAAGAAACATGATGGTGAAATAACCATAAATATCAAGCTTATTCAACTCAAGTCTCATAAATCATACATAAAGAAATTTAGGTGTAAACCCACTTGCAAAGTCATGTAAATCAATAATAGAAAGTAAATCTTTAGGCACAAGAATGAAAGGAGTGTTCTTGTTTAAACTCCACATACCTTGGATTTTGATTTGAAGATGTAGAAACTTGTTTGGAACTCTTCTAACACTTTTAGTCCAAGATTCTTGATGTCTTTGACTTGAGAAACTTAGTTCTTGAACAACTTGGAGAAAGTCATGGAAGTTTCTTTGAATTTCATGGAAGAGGATTTGGATTTTGGATCTTGTAAAAACCCTAGTTTCTAGGAGATTTATGGAAGATTGGAAGAGAAAGGAGAAGGAAAATGAGTGTGTCTTCTCCAGTTTGATATATATATAAGACCACATGGGGAGGAAATGACCAAAATGCCCTTTTTAAAAATGCTAAAATTTGCTGATCGGGGCCTATGACGGTTGACCTGACGGTCCGTCAGAGGGACTGACGGTCCACCAAGTCGTCCGTCACTCGAACGCCAAAACTGGAACGTTCTGCCTTAATGTGACGGTTGAAGTGATGGTCCATCAGGAAACTGACGGTCCACCAAGTCGTCCGTCACTCGAGGGCCAAAAATGAGACATTCTGTCTCAACCTGACGGACCCCTTGATAGTCCGTCAATTTTTTGACGGTCCACCAACTTGGCCGTCGCACGATGGCCTGAAAAAGAAGTCACTGCCTTGCCTTGACGGGGCACTTGACGGTCCACCAGAGACCTGACGGTCCACCAGGTCGACCGTCAAACCTGGGCAATCCGACACCATTCAGTAAAACGGCCATAACTCCCTCGTTCGATGTCGGATCTCAATGAAATTGGTATCGATGGAAAGCTTATGGAAGTCATACATATCCACTCAAAAGACAAATTTAGGCTTAGGAAACCATCGGGGTATTACAACAAGAAAACTATTTTTGTTTAATAGTTATTATTTTTAATCAATTAATTTACAAAACCTTGTGAAATGTTATTAGCTAATTATTTGTTAGTGAGTCAAATATAATTGTATTAGCAATTATTCTTCATAGAAATACATATAAAAGTTGAGATTTTAATATTATTATCAAGTGAAATTACTGATTTTCAACTCTTTTCGAAACTTAAATTTTATGAAACTAATCATTGAAATTTAAGTACCTGATAATTTGAAAAAACTCTTCTTTCATCAATTTGATACTACTGAATAGTTACTCTACTAATGTTTTGCTAAAAGTCTGTATACAAAATAGTAATTCTTCACTAATGAATAGTACTACTATTCACTTTTAGTAATTTTATTATTAATATTGTTAGATTAATTTTATTATCATTGTTAACATATAAGATAACATTTTTTTGCGATCTATGTTTTATCACATATTTGGTAATACAACTGAAATAACTATTACTTTAGAAATTAATTTTAAATTTTCTTTAAGAGTTTTAGAATGTTTATGACCGCTCTTCTACAAAAGAGTTGATCAACTAATGTAACGATTCATCCCGTCATTATATCATAGGTTAGGGTGGAGTAATGAAGTAGAGTTCTCCCTAGGATGAGAATTGGTAAAATCTCAGATTAGGGTGGTTTTTGACAGAAATTTAGTGTTGTATGGTTTCGAAATTATTTATGTCTCGTGTTGTGGAATTTGGTGATTTTGTACTTGTTATATGATAGTCGAGGGACATAGTTGTTCATAGAAACTTTTGAAATAAAAATCACATTCATAGAACTTTAGTTATAGTGGTTGCTATGTCAGTATAAATTTATATTGTAAAAAATCGAAGTGTGTTGTAAAATGGGAAAAATCTGAAAGCTCCTCTAAGCTACTACCTAAGGGTCGCTACAATGGTCAAGCCAACACCGTAGCGAGCCCAGTTGTGTCAGTCAGCCGACCTCTATGGCAATCGGTGAGGAACGGTCAAAAATCACTATGACGAGCCACTTAATCACCATAGTAAGATCACTACAACGGTCACCAGACAACATTATTTTTCAAAAAAGACCTTATGTTTTCTAAAATCCAAAAATTTATGCTTAGGTTTGAGAGAGGCATTTTTCCCACTAAATTGGGCGATTGTAATCTTTGAGGTAAGATCATTACTCCTTTCTAACAATATTTAATTCATTTAATTTGTGGAATTTTTAGAATAAAAATTTATGGTAGAATTCTTGAGGTTAGGCCCTAAGTTCATAAATTGATGAGAAATTCTATTAATAGTCCTAAATTTACATAATAATAATTTCAGGTTGCCAAATTATACTTTTTAGCTTAGAATTACTTTTCTTGAATGTGAATTATGAAAATTTGGGGTAAATTAATGGGTGAAAACCTCGTATACTATGATTTAGGCTATGCAAAGGATACAAATTAGTAGAGTTCAATTCTTAATTCCTAGAACTGAAGAGTAAGTGGTTAATTACTCTTTCATTGCTTGTTTTTAGACCATGAATGTTCTAAAGCTTTGAGAAAGGACAAGACTCTTATGGAATAACTTACATTCAGGCTCTTCGGTTAAGGTAGGTTATGGTTTTAACTGAAGGTTGGACTTGATTTGAAATTAATGTGTGCATGCTCCTAAATTGAATATTTGTGGTTTGGTCTTCAAACATACTTGTGATTGGTGAATTAGTTATTAAAGCTTGAATGAATAAGCTAATGAAGAACGAAAATTTATTAACTAGATTTGATAGTATATGTACTTGTAATATTGGTGCACTATGATATATCCTAAATTATAGTGAAGATTTATTGTTATCATTTTGGAGGGTCGGGTATCATACCAGTACAGATACTTATATTATTTAAATATTTTGGAGGGTTGGATACCACACTGGCAAGGTACAGGATTGAAGTTGGTCCTGTATAAATTATGACTAGATGGATATAAATAAGTCTCTTAACATATGTGAAACACCCTGGATTTTTGAACCTTAGGAAGTTTCCTGGATTTCTGGGTTTTGGATATCATTATACTAGGGGGTACTAGTCGTATGATAGAGTACGGTTGGTCTGGTCTTGGTCGTATGTTAACCAGTGTTGGTTGGTGAGTTGGATTGGTTTCTGAAATGGATACGACTTGGGTGAGTACGAGTCGTATGGTTGAGTTTTCCTTTACTTAATCTGAAACTTAGTAACTTAACTTGATCCAACTCGAATGTTGGACAATGTCAACCCCTCTTGATTCTGTCTAAGGTACGATTTATGGGTACCAATCGTATGATTGGGTATGAGTGGGACTTTGGAGTCGTAAGTTGGTCAGTGTAGGGGTTGAGATTCTGCCTGAGGTACGAGTAGTGGGTAACACACCCTAGGGTATGGATAGGGGAGGGGGGTCGTACCCTCCTGCGGGTAATTAATACAATTTAAGTTGGGGGTAATCTGGACATTTTTCCTTATCTCTTTGGGACCCCATAACTTAAAACACCTTTTTGAGGTTTCATTAACCTATTTGCAATCAATCAAACACTCTAAACTCTCTTAAATCTCTCAAGGCTCTTGGGTTAAGCAAAAGCTAGGGTTTCCTTCAAGGTGGTCAATTGAGGCTCATAAGAGTGATTTCTCACCTTCTTCTTAATCTACGGCAAAATACTTCTCCTTCAATTTTATTTCCAACTAATGGCATGTTTTATGAATTGCTTTCATGGCATAATTGTTGTATGGTTTTGTTTTTTCAAATATATATTAGGGTTTTTAGTTATAATGGTTTGGTTAAGGTTTTCACTTATTTTAATTATGAATTTACATGTTTTAGTAGTGGTTTGGACATTTGGTTGCATGGGAATGATTAATTGGTACTTGATTTTAATTTTGGAAATACTATGCCCCCAACGTGTTTGATAAAATGTCTATGAGAATACTTTTACTATATTGTTGGACTTTTTATGAAACTATTGCATGGTATAACTTGGAAATGGAACCCTAAATGGTATAAATACTTTGGAATGGTTAAATAGTAAGGTCTTGGTGGTTATGGTTGGTCTAATTGAAAGCCTTGTGGGATATAAGTGAATCCCCCAAGCAAACTTAATAATAGACTATTTGTGGGGTACATGGAAATCCTCCAAGTCAACTCAATAATGTAACCTATAGGTACATGGGAATCATTTAATCTCTAAAAGGTTGGCTAAGGATATTACTTGCAAGCTATAGTCGGTATGACGATACTACTACTTATAGCCTTGGTTAATAATAAATGAAATGGTGGTTTGGTTATATGGTAATAGTTTTAACTAGGCAATAATGGCAGAGTGTGAGAGCTAACCTTGAAGGTGTGAGTTGAATGGACGGACACTGAAAACTTATATTTACCGATATAAGGATTTTGTCATGATGACCATATAGGGTACATGGGAATTTCCTAAGTTACAAATTATATATATGTATAATGGAGAGCGAAGGGTACTTGGAAATTCCCTACTCCTATGGTATCTTTGGTTCATGCGGCTACACGTATCGAGGACCTTTCAGGGGGTTACACTGGACCCATATAGCCCGTGGGTGGTTCTAGAATGGTTAAACTACACATATCCAGATTAATGGTTTTAAATGCATGCTAAACCCACTTTTCTTTTCCCAGCATAGCTATATATATTTATGTATGTATGGTTGTGAATGCATATGGTTGGTTTACTTGGTTTAATGGTTGACATTATTTTATCCTTATTTGAGTACTTGCTAGAGTTCACCCACTAACCCGTCTTTGGGCGGCTGTATCCCCACGCGATGCAGAAACCGACCATTCTACTCCTCCTGCTTAGTGATTGAATTTGGGATTATCTATTGGGTTAAAGTGGTGAGCTTCCATACTTCGGAAGACTCCATTTCATATCATGGATGTCTTTACATACTTTGATTATTTCATAGACATTGGTTTTGGCTATGGTTGGGGGGCATGTCCCAATCGAATATTGTTTTTTTTTTGTTAGAGGCTTTGTGGAACTACTATGGATTGGAATTGGTGGTGTCGATTTTGAAGTCAGTCTTAGTATTGGCATTGGTATTGGGGCTGATATCATTTGATTGAATTTATGATTGTTCCACCCTTTTAGTTATGGACAAGAACTTGGTTATTGTTTTAGTTTTGGTTGGGTTGTTGGTTGGGTTTTGGATGGTTGGACTTGCTTGAATTGGTCACGGTTATAGACCTATCCCAGAGTCTAGATTTGCAATAACCGCTGTATTATTATATGTTCATAATTCATCTGACTCAGGGTATGCGTTTGACGGTTGGGTTAGATAATGAGGGTGGTCTCCGGTCCTGGTTGGACTTGGGATGCCCATTACGACAAAGCACTGGTTTGAATCGTGTCAATGTGTACAAATTGGAGTTTAATACATGTGCTAGAGACTATATTATGATGATAATGAGGCTAATGAGATTGCTCTTGTAAGGTTGAGGGGGACAATAAACTTCCATTTTGTTCTGTTGTAACTATTACAGAAAGTGGTCTTTAGCGACAATAAATATTGCTTCCAAAATATTTACCGGCCATTAAATTTGACCATTGATGTTGACCTCGCTAAAGCCTTTACTGGTCATTTTGCGAAATACCGGTGAAGATATAATTTATTGCCGCTAAAATTCACCTGCTTTAATGATAATTCTGTAGTGACAATTTTGATGACAACTAAATTCAATTCAAAAATGAATAATTATGCTTTTTTAGTGTCCATTTTTGTGGCCAACAAATTTAATTAAATTTCTTAAAGTTTGCATTTTTTATCGACAATTGATTCATAGCAATTGTAATGGCTTTTTGTAAATGTATTAATTTTCACTTTTAGTGTCCAATTTTATGATTTGTAGATTTAATTAAATTGCCGCCAAAAATCACGAGGTTCAACAATAATTATTTTGCCACAAATAGTAATATTTATCATATTCTTCCATATAATGATATAGTTTGCTAACAAATTCAACTATTAAAATATTAGAAAAATGAAACCTTGTAGTGGCAACTAAATTTGGTAAATGCGAAAGAAAACATCACAAATAATTCATAATAACATAATATATCTCTTTACACCTAACAAACAATAAAAGTACTAATTTAAAATACTATTGCAATGACAACTTAAAAAATTTATATTGTTTGAACTAAATAATTATTGTTATATGTAACCAATTCTATTAAAAAATATAAATATTAGTCTTCAAATAATTTTTGCACCTCTTCATTATATTGAAATCTTTCAAAGATTAAATTTTTCAACATCAAACTGTATGACCTAAAATAATAATATAATAGTGTCAATAGATGATACGTATCTCAAAAGAGGAACAATCTAAAATACTACATAAATTAGAGGACAAACATAATAAATAAAACATCCTTGCTTGAATGACGTTCACCTAAATCTGATAAACTAAGTTAGAAAAAAGTGACGATTTTATAGTTTATGATAATATTGCATGAAATTATAGGTAATTTTAAGGTGTATATTTGTGACAAAACATAAAATTATAAGCAGCAGGGCCTGCTTAACTACTGAAAAGTCTAAAAAAATTTAAAATATAGTTTTCCAGCTCCTCAGGACGTTCCTGAAGTTATTTTATGTTAAAACTAAGAACCGAATTTCATACATCCAAAACTGAAAAATCAAATTGTGATGAATCTCATCATGAAATGATGCAACCAAAACCATTATCATGATCCATGAAATGAAAGCGCTCAAGAAAAATAAAGAAGCAAAAAGTGTGGCATCACCAAAGTCATGAATGTATTCAATGTTATGTAGGAAACCTCTTGTCATATTTACATTTCTCATGAATAAGACTATGATTCTTCAAATTCAGGAAATAATTAACATAGTTATAATGTCAGATCAGTTTTCAACTTGAATCATACGTTAATTTTATATCAATATTATTTTAGATCTTTCTGAAAGTGGAATAGAAATCTTAATCAAAGTACCCCACTTAAGTAACCTTGATCCACCTGCTAAGAATCCATCACTAAAATCAGGAGTCCTCAGATAACTATGTAGATAGTCCTCAACATATAATTATACTTTACTTAAAATAAAAATAATTAGTCATTTTGTGCTAGGACACAAGTACAGAATAAAGAGGGTGATCAGGAGTAAAGCCTAAAATCAAAGCCTCCAACGTGTTTGATATATAATCAGTGAGTCATATCTCAAACTACTACTTAGAATGCTAAAACCGATTTAATATTGACCAAGATATATGAACTCAAAGATGCTCATGATTAGCTAGACTTAACTAAGGACCATTCTCAATGACAAAGGAATTTAAGGCATAGGAAAGGGAGAGTTAAATCCTTAACTGATTTCAGGATGCTCACAAAATACACTCTAATCCATTACATTATGAAGAGAACTTGATCAATTCATGAAGTACACAAGACCCCAAAAATATTTATGTGCTTTAAGATAATTGCCTCAACTAAATAGTGATACTTAGCTTTTCTTTAAATTGAAAAATTATCATCTTAACTAATCTAACTTACGATAGATATTAGATGATAATCTAGAAGTTGGCTAACCTTGAATAACTCAATATTAGAAGATTTCCTAAAGCATAGTGAGCTGCCTATCATTGATTTGGGCTCAGAAGACTAACTAATATGATTGAATACTAATTAATGCATTAAATTAATTAGAACCTAAAGATTATCCCAAGATAGATTAAATATTAAGCGATTAAAAATAAGCTTAGGATACTAGACAAAACAAGCAAATGAAAATAGGCAAAATCTGATTAGCTCTGAATTATTCAAAGAATATCTAGCAAGGCTCAAAATCTCAATCCAATAAATATCGTTAATACGTTAGTTATTCATTTTACTACTTGAATAATTAATTTAAACTAAATGTATTACCTTAAAAATTTCAGTAAAAAATAAACATACAGTAAGTAATAAATAATCACAAGATCTCAATCCTAAGTAGCAAATACAAAAAATAATTAAAGCCTATGTTGCTCGAACTCTTCAAAAATGATGTTGTGCACATGTAGAATTCTTCAAAAATACACTACTTGTGAAAAATTCAACACTCAATCATCGTCAATTTTTGAAGAGTTCGAGCAAATATCAAGTAGTATCTTATAAACATGTAACTAATAAGTTAAAGTACATTACTAGCTAGAAAGTGGGATGTGACACTTTAAATTGAGGTCATATCTTCTCATCTACTCTAGACGGTATTTTGGATGAATATTTTTTCATGAATTTACTATATCAAAACAAGAAAAGAAGGCGACAAACCAATCCTTTGCACATTCTTAGAATTTATCTCCTTCGGCATATTATAGGTCCTTTTCTTTTTCCAATTATGATGTTAATACAAACCTTTTGTGTTATATTTTTCTTTAGTTTGTCCATGTCAAATGTGTAACAACAACCTTAGACTAAAACAATAGTTTCAACTAGATTGATCAAAGAAAATTCTAGTACTAGCAGAACTACATCCCAAAGGAATTCATGCCACCAACTAGTGCCTCCAATCTGATTAACCTAGTCTTCCCAAACCCATCAAAACCTTTGGAAATAACTATTTCAAGAGCTATTTTCTTCTATATTGTGTTTTGGTAGCATCAGACAACTAAACAGTGTAGCCCACTGGTAAAGGGTGTTCAAAGTTGCCTTTGTTTCACGGATTTAATGCACATTGACAACGTTTCATGCTTTAAAAGGCCATAATTTATTTTCTTAAAAAAAGTGGTCTGTAATTCCCTGAGACTATTTCCTTGACATCACATGGTGCTTAGGACTATGAATAGCCCCAAAGCTAACCCATGGTTTCTACTTAGCATTGAATCATGACAAATTTACTTAAAACATGATGTGGAAGCTTTAACTTAATAAATCTGAATTCAATTGGATAAATAATATCAATAAAGCAAAGTGACTCGACATCGACTGAAAAATATAAAATTTGAAAATAGCTATCAAGTCTAGACGAGCCTGGCTCTAGGACACACCCCAGCTGACCCAAAAAGAAAACATAAAGTCTGAACAAAATCATAACTGAAATGCTAGGAGTGAACGTATTCCTGGTCCTCAAAACATGAGGACTCACCAACTGACGGGAGGTAGAAAGAGGTAATCATTTCTAATCGTGCTACTGAGAATGAACACGAGAACCTACATCATAAAAGGATTTAGAGCACATAGAGTATGTGGTCAGTACTTCTAGAATGTACTGAGTATGTGAAGGTGTATGCAATAAGTAAAACTGCTATGTATCATGAGCTCAAAACATGCATGCTAAGTATATACAAACTCACTATATTCATGAATAAAACTGAAAGCTGAAATATCATAAAGCATAAGTAATTAGAAAAACTAGTATAACTAGTGAGTCATTTCATTTAGTTTCTAAAATCAACATTTTTTTGGGAGATTCTCTTAACTGACATAAACCATGCATGCAACATGGAATTCGATGTAAAAGCCCCCATCGAAAGAGCCCGATTTACCTTTCTAGGGTATAAAGGCGTATAAAGGTGATCACTTGTACATATCCATTTGGACAAGCTAAATAATGACAGTACATATACATTTAGACAAGCTGGATAATGAGTACGTACGGTGGCACATAGTTTGTGGAACTAGGATACGCTAAACCCTCGCTCCTCGGTGCTGGATACTACTCCCAAATCATACTATTACTCATAAATACATATAAAATTCAACATATAATAAGAATATGAGTTGATAAGTCTAAAAAACCATAATATGCTTCTATTTCTATTTCATAATCATAAGTATATATGTTAATTTCATCCTAAATTTGAAATCATAAGTATGAATTTCTTGTAAATTGAGTGAATTATGCTAAAATTATATATATTTACCAATTTATGGTATTTTTATCAAGAACACTAAAATTCACTTCATGAGAATAACTATGCGGGTAAAAACATGATTAAACCATGAATTGTCATTCTAAATGTACTTTAATTCATAAAGGAGCATCATAGTTTCAAATCATGTAAAGTGGATATGAACCCTAATTAGCAAATCCATAAATCATATGAGAACTGAATTTTTGGGCACAAGGATGAGAGAAATCCTTGTTCAACCCCCATATACCTAAAATCATAAATTCTCTTGGAAGAAAAACTGAATTTGGGGCCCTTGAGGTTGAATTTTGAGAAGAACCATTCATTATGGGGTTCTTGAGAGCTTGGAACAAGATAGAACGATGAATTGATGTTATGGGGTGAGGGAAACCATTTTAGTATTAGTTATAGGAGTATTTAGGACATAAATAACTCAATTATCCTTGAAAAATTAAAGAAAAAATGGGATTTTTGCTTCACCGCGATGACTAGAGTGGCACACCCTTCTCGCGCTAAACCAGTGGTGTGGCACGCCCTTATAGCAGCGACCAAATATAATGGAATGCCCTTATTGTGACAGGCCATTGATTTTTGCATTTGGGTGTTCCTTGCCTCCGTGGCACGACCTAAATATGGACCCTTATTATTTTGGAGTTACGCTAGGCCCTAAAACTCATTTTGAAAATTCTAAAACACTTCATATTGGTACCATTAACATTTCTAATCATCAATTAACCTTAAACACACATTAAAACCCATGGGAGCTATCAAAATAACATGGTCGAACTTCTAGGGCATAACATTATCTCCCCTTTGGGGCCATTCATCCTCGAATAAAGGTTGGAGTGAAGAAAAGATCTATCCTCTGGGTGTGTTATGCTATTGTCTGAAGCTTATCATACTATACAACTGAAGCTAACTTACCTTAAGAATATGCATACAACTAAACTAACTAGCCAAACATGAATCTTATAGATAGGACTGATATAAATAAAGATTTCGTTGAGAAGAATATGTTTGGAGAAAATTTTATATCTCAAGCTGATGCAATGCTAGAGAAAATTTTATACCTCAAGCTGATGCAATGCTAGGAGTAAAAATATGAGGATATCGATTTATCATGTCTACCTCTTTTTCCCATATTGCTCCCTCAACTGACCGGTTCCTCCATAAGACTTTCACTGAAGCCACTTTCTTATTCCTTAATCCTCGAACGTGACGATCAAGGATTTTAATTGAGATCTCCTCTTTCACATTTAGAATTGCACAAAAAAGACTATTTATCTTATAGGATAAACTATATTTCCCTCCAATACTTTCTGTGGGCACTACCAGGGATAGGATCCAATACATTTCTCCAACATGGACATGTGAAAAGCTGAATGAATGACAACTAATTCTGATGGAAGATCTAGCTTATAAGTGATGTCTCCAATGCGCCTTAATATTTTATATAGACTAATATAATAGGGACTGATTTTTCCTTTCTTTCCAAATCTCATCACCCCCTTCATGGTTGACACCTTCAAAAGTACCCAATCACCTACAACAAACTTTAGTTCTCTCTTCCTAACATCTGCGTATGACTTCTGACCACTTTGAGCTATTTTTAACCTCTCTAAATCAAATAAACCTTCTCTATATCTTCGAGAACAGAGTTTGGTCTGATCAAAGCAACCTCACCAACTTCAAACCACCCTATGGGGGTTCTACACCTACGCTCATATAAAGCCTCAAATGGAGCCACCTGAATACTAGTGTGGTAACTGTTATTATAGAAAAACACAATTATAGGTATATTATCATCCCAATTTCCCTTGAATTCAATTATACGAGCTCTCAACATATCTTCTAGAATTTAGATGGTCGACTCGGCTTGACCATCTTTCTAATGGAAGCAGTACTAATCTTTACCTTTGTACCAAGTCCCTTCTGAGATGATTGCCAAAATAGGGGAGTAAACTGAGTACTTCGATCTGAAATGATGGATAAAAGAATCCAATGGAGTCTTACTAACTCATGAACATATAACTTAGCATAATCTTCAGTCATATTTGAGGTCTTAACTAGCAAGAAATGTGCTGACTTGGTCATTCGATCCATGATGACCCAAACAAATCAAGTTGATACCTAGTGTGAGAAATCCCCATAATAAAATCCATATTGATAACCTCTCACTTCCAAGTAGGGATGCTAATATCCTGAAGCATACCTCTTAGTCTTTGATGCTCAACTTTTACTTGTTAATAATTGGGACGCTTAGCCACAAACTCTGCTATGTCTCTCTACATACCATTCCACCAATAAACTTCTTGCAAGTCGTGGTACATCTTGGTAGCACTAGGGTAAATCTAATATTTGGAACTATGAGCTTCCGCTAATATCCTTTCTCTC
This sequence comes from Capsicum pubescens, assembly GCA_030864215.1. Taxonomy (NCBI): domain Eukaryota; kingdom Viridiplantae; phylum Streptophyta; class Magnoliopsida; order Solanales; family Solanaceae; genus Capsicum; species Capsicum pubescens. Next base: position 220,074,391 of record CM061546.1, read on the forward strand.
AGCCCATCAACATTAGGAACACACAAATGACTCTGATAGCGAAGGACATCATTTCCCCCATGGGAGAAACCCTCCACCTTTTGCTGATGAGCTGCATCAATTAACTGACTGATAGGGTCATCACGTTGTTTTTCCTTCATCTCTGCTATAAAAGATGACTCTGAACCATTTAGAACCTTTAATCCAATAATATCTATATCACACAAATGCATTCCCAATTAAGCTAATCTATGCACCTCTTTGGCCAATTCCTTCTCCTCTTCAATTTGGCTACGCTACCCATAGATAATATACGTAAAACATCAGCCACCATATTTTCTTTACCCGGATGGTAGAACACATTTATGTCACAGTCTTTCAACAACTCTAACCACTTCATTTGGCAAAGATTCAACTTTAGGATTAGCAATGGGGTGGTGCAGTGCGTGTGTGGTGCAGGTATTTTCATAACCCGTAAATCTGATAACCGAACCGCACCGCATATCTTTTAAACCCGCCCCGCACAATACCCTCGCAAACCCGCACCGCATTTAAAAAAAATTATGACAGAGGAAATAGGCCGACTTATTGCGTTTGTATAGTTATTCAAGATTTATGATATTTTGTCATTTCATTCAAGCTTATTTCATACCAGTTGAATCAATACATGGTTAAATGAAAAAATATTATTATTATTCAATCACGATGTTACATAGTTACCACATTCGTGATTAAAAAACTTATAAAATGTGCCTTTAATGCTAAGTCAATAACTCTTTCAACATTAAAAAGAGTTAATACAAATGGATAATACTAACAGTATGTGACAATACTAACAACTGGGAAAGAGCACACTATTTGATAGTATGAAACTGAAATGCACACCAAATTGTGTTTACATTACTAGCTTGCTGTTAATTTCTTACATTATTATCTCTTTGTTGCAATGAAAATTAGTTTACACCAACACTATTTCTTGCTGCAATTGAAATGAGTTACACGAGTACTATATCTTGATTATAGATCACAACAAACTCTTAGTTTAATCTATGGGCAGCTTCCTTGGAAAGAACTCTCTCTTTGGCCTTATTTTTGACCCCAAACTCTGCCCGGCAGCTTCCTGTTGATGCTGCATTAGCTAACAACAGTAAGCATCAACCTATAACACTTTTAATGAATACTCACTATAAGAATTAACATCGGAAAGATGAACACTCATATGACACAGAAGACAAGCCAAACTAGTAACTTGTTTTATACAGAGTAATCAAGTGACGAAGAAGGACAACTAACTTAGAGGTTTATTGAAAGTAAAAATTGATTCTCGAACCAGTTAAAATCTGCTTATTGTCTCATATTAACAGTAAAAACTACACACAAAATCAATGATAAAAAGTAGCAACACTAGGAGCTTGCATTCAAGTTTAGTGGATTACAAAAAGTTTATATCAGTTTGACCAATTAGCTAGACTACATGACAAAAGACAATATTGATGAACTTCAGCAGAGAAAATTGTCAACCAGAAAGCACAACGAGGAGCTTGTATAACTAGTTCAGTGGATTCTAAGAAGTCTAGAGCTTGACCAATTATCCAGACGACATGACTAAAAAGATAATATCAATGGAACTTCAGCATAGAAGTTTGTCAACCAAACAAAACGGTAAGGATCTTGTATAACCAGACTACATGATTAAAAAAAGTTATCGATGTACTTCAACAGAAAAGATTGTCAATCAAACATGAGTTACACAAAATAATAAAATGAGACCTAACTCACTGTATAGTCAGGGACCTAACATGAGTGTTGCAATACCTACGAGTATGTTCTCTCATAGCCAATGTACCACAAGTTCTACTTGATTTGATACGAGCATTGCAATACCTACAAATACCATAACGAAAACCATTGTACATCACTGGTTTGAAATAATTCCATGCTTTAGACTTTAATTTTCTTTTTCTAGATTCAGAAATTTCATTCATTTGAGAAGACCTTTGGATCTCTCCCTCAGTTGGTTAAGTTGGCTGAGGGAGAGAACTTGAAGATGAATCAATTGTATTTTCTTCAACATGAGATTCCATACTTATCTATAAACACACAAAATAAGCAAAGAGGTCAGCATAAATTCACTCAAGAAAGAAATAAATCTTGAATTTTACAGCAAATAATAGAAAATTAGTATAAGGTCAGCACAAATCTCTTAAACAATGAAGAAATCTTGAATCTTTTACAGAAAAATCTGTGCAAATTCACTCAAAATGGTAAAATAATCTTGATGGTTACAGAAAATAAGAGAAAATAAGTAAAAGGGTCAACATAAATCTCCTCAAAAAGCAATACAGTGAGAGTGAGAGCTTATTGAACAGTAACCCATTGTATCATGAAAATAAGAAGATAAAGTAGCAGAAAAAACTGAACAAAGAAAAGAAGAAGAAATCACCATTTGTATTAAATTTCTTCTTTGAAATTGTAGACAGTGAGAGTGAGAGCTGAGAGTCTCTATGAAATTGTAGACAGTGTGCCCTAATTTAAGAGGAAAGAGTCGAATGTACTGTCCTAATTTTTTATTTTTAATATCCTAACCCGCCTCGCCCCACCCCACACCGTACCGTAATTTTTTTTAAGTTTGACCCGCACCGTACCACACCGCAACTGCATTTATCATAACCCACCCCGCCCCCACACACTTAAACTTGCACCGCACCCGCACTGCCCCATTGCTATTCCTATTCAACTTCTTCTGCCTAAATACATATTGAAGACTTTTGTAGTCTGTGAAGACATCCACATGTACTCCATATAACTAATGTCTCTAAATTTTTAATGTGAAAACCACTGCTGCTAATTCTAAATTGCGAGTTGGATAATTCTTTCATGATCCCTAATTTATCTTGAGGCATGAGCTATCAATATTCCATTTTGCATCAAAACACATCCTAACCCAACTTCGGAGGCATCACAATACACAACAAAATCATCTAACCCAACTGGTAAAGCTAATACAGGTGTTGAAACCAATTTAAAAACTTTTCTCGCACTTATCTGACCATTGAAACTTCATCTTCTTTTGTGTCAACTTGGTAAATAGTGTAAATATTGAGGAAAAACCTTAACAAATCTCCTATAATACCTGGCTAAATCCAGAAAGCTCCTAATATCGGATGGAGTAATGGGCCTAAGCCAATGCATCACTGCATCTATCTTTTGAGGGTATACATAAATACCTTCACCTAAATCACATGCCCAAAAAATGTAACAGACTGCAACCAAAACTCTCATTTACTGAATTTTGCAAATAACTGACGATCCTTGAGGGTCTGTAACACTATTCTTAAATATTCTGCATGCTCCTCCTTGCTTCGAGAATAGATAAGTATGTCATCAATGAAGAGAACGAGGAACATGTTTACATACTGCTTAAAAACCCTATTCTTTTAGTCCATAAAAACCACAGAAACATTTTTTTGTCCAAAATACATAACTATAAACTCAAAGTGAACATACCAAGTTCTAGAAACAGTCTTTAGAATGTCACACTGTTCGACCTTCGACTGATTATATCATGACCTGAGATTAATTTTTGAGAAATAACGAGCACCCTGAAGTCTATCAAACATGTCATCAATCCCAGGGATAGGGCACTTGTTCTTAATGGTGATCTTGTTTGATTGTGTGTAGTCTATACACATTCTGAGAGTACTTTCCTTCTTGAGCACAAATAAGATGGTTCTCCCCACGGAGAAATATTAGATTTAATGAACCCCTTATCTACGATGTCCTTAAGCTGTTACTTTAACTCCTTAAGTTCTGCCGGAGCCATCCGATAATGAGTAATGGAGATAGGCTAGGTATCAGAAAGAAGATCAATCCTGAATTTCATTTCCCTATCAGGAGGTACTCCAGGTAGATCTTACGGGAAAAATTGGGGAAACTCATTGACTACATGAATTAACTGGAGAGTTGAGGTCTTAGACTTAGTATATTTAATCCAAACTAGGTGATAGATACACCTTTTAGAGATAAAATTTTTTAGCCTTAAGATAGGAGATAAAACGAATTTTAGGAGTTATTGAACTATCCTTTCACTCGAGGAATGACTTACTAGGACACTAAAATCTTACCACTCTAGTATTATAATCAACTGAAGCGTAGCAGAAATAGAGCCAATCCATACCAAGAATGACATAAAAATCTATCATCTCTAATTTTATTAAATCTGCTAAAGTGACCTTATGAAGGACTGTATAGGGCATTTTCTATAGTTTTATTTAGCAATGACTGACTTTCTAACAAGAGTAGAAATTGAAAAAGGTTCAGAAAGACTTTTGGGACTTACACCAAAATTCATAGCAATAAGTGGGGTTACAAAAGAAAGATTTGACCCCTGATCTAGCAATACATAAACATCAAAGTAAAAGACACATAGTATAACCACATCTAGGTAGCTCTCCTACTTCTCTGAGAGAAAAAGCATAAAACTGGTTCTAATGCTGATCACCATCGATAATAGATGATACACCTTGTTGCTGAACTGAGCATCCTGATTGAGTTATTGATGTAGTGGACTGAGCTTGAGGCAGAGCATCCTGTAACCCAATCTAGCGGAGGGGCAATACTTTAACCTATAATTTGTCTTTCTATATCCAAAATGTCATGCCTTTCTATCCAAACACTCACCTCAATATTTTATACCATACCTCTTGTAGACGGGATTACTAGGTTCCCCAATGAAACTACCCTAAGATCTGGTGGCCATGCTCTACCCAATGTTCCTACTTAGTCCTGGTTGTGGGAGCTAATGAATGATTATTAAATTGAGAACCACTTTCCCCTCCTGACTTATGTTGACCGTACTCAAACTGTCTGGTACTAGTCCTTTTGGTCTTTCTTTTATGTTTCTATATTTCTAAACCTTAATCTGCTAATCATGAGTCATCAATCGAGCAATATCCATGTCTCCAATTAGAATGACAGTCCTACACTCCTTGACGACCAAGTTAGACACTCTAGTGACAAACTTACTCATATGGGCCCTGAAATCCAATAACAACTCTGGTGCATGCTTATAAAGTTATGTGAACTTGTGGGAGTATTCTTTCACAGATGTAGAACCCTACCTGAGGTTCATGAACTTCTCTACCCTAACCTCGCCCATATCAAAAGGAAATAGCCTATCCAGAAAAGATGTCTAAAACACATTCTAATTTATTGGAGCTGCATTTTCACCCCTGCCTTTCTTCTACATAGTAACCCAGTCATAAGCAATATCCTTCAGCTAATAGGATATCATTTCCATGCTCTCTTCTTTTGTAATATTCATAATCTAAGTGATTTTATTAGCCCATCATTGAAAAATAGTAGATCCTTATTCACCTTTAAGCCAAAGAACTCTGGTGGGTTCATTTTCATTAAATCCCAAACTCTAGATGTAGCTAAGTTACCATTCTATAGAATTGGGACTGTTTCTAGATGATTACCTTTAGTATTCATGGCCTAAGCTAATACCTGAAAGGCATTCCAGAACTCAGCAAGAGAGATTCCTATTTAAAGAATCTGTAGGTGGTGGTGGAGCTAGTTGGTATTAGCTTCCCATAATTACCTAATATTTTAATAATGACAAACTAACAAAATTAACATACATGACCTAACTTGGAAGACCTCAAGATGGGAAACAATCAATGGATATCTTGGACTGAGATAGTAAGAATCAAATCAAAGATTCGGCGACCTTGAAGGAGCTTAAAATAAGAAATCAAAAGGTAATCACACAAGGAGCAATTAACGAAGATTTCATATCAAGAAGTTTAAGAGAAATCAAAGGAGAAAAATCAGCATGAGGCAAGATTCTATAAAGGCCAAGTAGGACAAGAGATTGTGTTCTCTACACGGATATATTTGATATGGACGTGTATGAATCAATCCAGCAAAGAAAATAACATATCACACGCACGGACATATCTGATATGGACATGATAATGGTATGAGTCCTCAATCAAGGAATCCATATAAATCCTTAATTGAAAAAAATCCCTTGGGTTTTCCGTTTAGAGAAAAGAAGTTGTAGAAGATGAAAACTATATAAAGGAATTAAAGAGTGAATAACTCTTACACAACTTCATAGGAAACTATCACACTGTCTCACCTTTAGTCTTCACAAAGCTTTGTAATTTTTATAGTTTATAATAGTTACAAAAATTAAAAGATTCAGTTAGTCCTTTAGTTATACTAGTTGAGGATGTGTCACAAGATATGGGTAAATAAAGATTGAGATCCAGGACTTGTCCATTTATGCTTTAACCCAAGTTCACTTCAAGCTCTAAAGAAAACTCTTGTAATCAAAGGAGTCTGGAATATGAATAACACTAGTGATCAAAACCAGTATAAAATTATTTGTCTTCTCACTTACTTTATTTCCTATCCTTAAGTTATTTTAGATTTATAGTTTATACTAACCTGTACGTGAGTTGACTGACCAGGTGATCAGTTAAAGATTTCAATTTACCCCCTCTTGAGTTTTAATTGGTATCATACTAAAGAATTGCTTAATCGCACCTGAGAAAAGGCTAACTGTCCAACTATTAGATTTTGAGAGCACTCTTTCAAGATGGACATTCCTCAACAAGATCTCCCTACTTCAATGGACAGAACTACTCGCACTGGAAGAGCAGGTTCAGAATCTTTGTGTAGTAAACCAACTTCCAGCTTAGGTAGTTATCAATAAGGGACCGAAACCTATACCCAAACTGAAGGACAAACAAAAGAAAAAGGAATCCAACAACACAGATGATTTTAAAACCTTTGAAATCACCAAAGAACAACAAGATGTAATCAAAATTAATGCTAGAGCTATAAGTTTGATTTATTGTGCAGTTAGTAGAGCAGAATATGCAAAGATATCAACCTGCAAAATGACCAGAGAAATGTGAGACTATCTTGATGTACCTTATAAAGGTACTACCAAAGTAAAAAAAATAGGATCAATGCTCTGGTTAATAAGTATGAGCTTTTCAAAATAAAGGAAAATAAGAGAGTGGATCAATATTTGCATGCTTCAGCAAAATTATCCGTGAACTAAAGTCTCTGGGGATGATCTACTCAAATAGTGTTCAAGTCAAAAAGCTAGTGAGAAGTTTTCCAAAAGCATGGGAAACCAAGGCATCTATCCTAAAGGATAGAGATCTCCATAACATGACATATGATAAGCTGAGAGGTAATCCGCTTGCTTTTGAACAAAACAATATAAATAGGTAGACATGGAGGATAAAAAAAACCTATAGCCTCCAGTATTGTTAGCTCGAGAAGATGAAAACATAGACGAAGATAACAATAGGGGAATAGCCCTTATAAATAGTGAATTTAGGTAAATTCTAAGGCAAAGGCATCAGAGACCTCAACAAACCTTCAAAAATAAGAAATTCACAAGGAATAATTATCGTTGTTACCATTACGGTCAATCGATCCACATTAACTAAAACTGTCTAAAACTAAGGAGAAAATCATCTAAGAAAAGCATAAACTTTGGCCCCTGGAGTGATGAAGATGACATTGAAGATGATGTAGAAACCGCTAATATGTGTTTTATGGCTATAGAATCCAATGAGGTAAGACCCTTTAACTATCAAAATTGCAATATACTTCAATCAAATCTTTATATGATAACTGATAAGCTTCGTAAGATCATTTATGATAACAAAAAAATTTCTCAAAGAAAGAAAAATTGGCAAACTTATTTAAAAAGAAAGATTGATGAATAAAAAAGAAACTGGCAGATTTAACTTGAAGCAAGCCAAATAAAATTTGAATTGATATAAGAAGAACTTGATGATATTAAGATGTAATTAAACAACATCAGAATATCACTAAGTCACAATTCTATCAAGTCAAATATTTTGAAAGATAAATCTACCTCTTCGTCTGACTTTTTCACCTCTGCCAAAATATCTTTCTCTTATCATAGATCTATTTGCTACACTTATGGAAAAAAGAGGCACAAATCACATAACTACAAAAAATAATCTGGAGGAGTGTGGATTTGGAGACCTAAAAGAAGTACATCAAACCCTCAAGAACCCAAGAACACTTGGGTACCTAAATGAAATTAATTAATTTATTTTATAGAAATACGTCTGCAAACTACAAAAAGGGAATATGGGTAATAGACAATGAATGTTCCAAACATTTGACCAGAAAGAAAGAAAACTTTAGCACCATAAAGAATATTTATGTTGGATCTATTAGATTTAGAGATAACGCCAAAGGAGAAGTTATAGGAGTCATCTTTGAAAAAATTAACTCTTCCTGCAAGATGATTAAAGTTTTACCTGGTTGATGGGCTTAGACATAGATAATTGAGCATCAGTGAACTCTATGATGCAAATTTTAGTGTATCTTTCAATGCTGACAATTGTTCCATCAAACAAGAAAAAAAAAGAAACACTCTGATTGGTAATTGTGTTGATAATATTAATATTTTGAATACTACTGATTTTTCTACCTCGATGTGTCTCACTGCTCAAACCAGTAACCCTTGGTTGTGGCATAGAAAGCTTGGACATGACAATATGCATGCCATTAAAAACCTTTCTAGACTTGAATTGACAAATGGTTTGCCAAAATTAAAGTTAAAAAAGGATCACATATGTGATGCTTGTTAGCTTGGTAAATAGACTCGGATATCCTTTAAAGTCAAAGACATTGTCATCACCACCAAACCCTTCAAACGATCTGCATGGATCTATTTGGCCCCACCAAAATTACTAGCATTGATGCAAAAAGATATGTATTTGTTATTGTTGATGACTTCTCTAGATTTATATGGGCAATGTTTCTTGCTTATAAACATGAAGCTTTCACAAATTTTAAAATTTTACGCAGAAAAGTTCAAAGAGAAGCAGGGTCTTTCTTTACTTATGTTCACATTAGTCATGGAGAAGAATTTGAAAATAAGGCCTTTGAAGACTATTATGCTCAAAATATCTACTCTTAACACTTCTTCGCTCCTCAATCTCCTCAACAGAATGGTGAGGTTAAAGTGAAGAACTGATCTCTTCAAGAAACTAGATGAACTTGTTACTTTATCAAAAAGTACCTGACCACTTCTGGGCAAAAGCTAAAACACCTAGACTTTGAACCATTGAAAAATTTCTTCAATTGATATCACTGGGGTGGGTATGACTAGGGGTATGAGTCGTACCCCTTGGATATGAGTCTTATCTTCCTTTCTCTTCTTTCTCGTATCCTAGAAAGTGTGAAGAGGGTTACTTACTGTCCTAGGTATGAATGACCCCCTCCTAATTCGTACCGAAGGGTACGAGTCATACCAAGTGAGTCATATAGAGTTTGGTGAACTTTGATTGGACTATTTTAGAAACGGGTAAAGCATTCGAGTTAGGGGTTGAGTCGTACACTTTGGATAAAACTTAAGAGTGTGTGGTCTTACCCTTAACAGTGTAGGTGACCCAGGAGAAGCCTAGGGTATGAGTCAGGGTACCACTCGTACCCTAGGGTATGATTCCCCTAGTGAGTCGTACCCCTAGACAGGTCCATTTTCCAGTTTTTAGTTGAGGGCTTTGTGGTCATTTCCTACACCTTAAACCCTAAGTACCTCTACTATATTAGTGTATATGGCCTCCTTAATCACATTTTTGAGTGGATGAAACATCAAAAATACTCTCTCAAACTCATCTTTGAAGAATTGGATGTTAGGGTTTCAAGGGTGATCTTTAAGAGAAAAAGCGACGTCAAGATTCTTGGTGAATAAAGATGTCTAAGGAATATAACTCTTCCCCTTATTAAATAACTCTAAACCCATGTATTTTACACTTGGATTTATAAGTGTACATGGTGATTTTGAAATCAAATGAAAAGGGTTTTATTGCCTAATGATGAATAATCTTGTTTCTTGCTTAGACTTGAGTTTATACATTTTATTTATGACAATTTGCATATGTGGGTTCTTGTTGTATGTGGTTTAACATGAAGGTATTGAGTAACCCTAATCTTGATGATTTCTACCATAAAAATAGCCTTGTTAAAAGTATGCATATAAGGTGTTTATGAAATTGTCTAAGTGAATTGTCTTGGCACATGTGGTGATGTCTTGAATTAGGGAAATTGCCTAATAAGTATGAATGATTGATAAATAATATTGTAAAATTATGGTGAGCCATGTATTGTAAAATAATGACTTTGTTGAGTTAATACTAATAAGGGGTTGAAGTCCCTCAATATAAAGATGAGCTTGAATTGTGTGTTGACCAAAGTATGGTGAAAAAGTGGTATAAGATTGTTAATAAAATATGAATAGTTTGTGAGTGTCTTGATGACCGTAAAATAAATTGTATGATGAATTAAATGAAGTCAATAACCAATTGAAGTGGTTGAGCAATGAAGGCTCCCATAAGGAACATGGGGTCATGTATAGTGTTGAATTAGCTAAATGGTTAAAGTACTTAAGTGGTGTTTGTAATGAATATTGATGCATGGGAAAAGGGTTAAAGTCCCAATGTCAACTAATGATAGTTGTGATGGCTTGAGGTTGAAGTCTCTTCCCTTATGAAATGGCTTGAGGTTGAAGTACCTTTCCCAATGAAATTACTTGACGTTAAAGTCCCTTGCTTAAAGAGATCTCTTAAGGTTAATGTACCTTGCTGAATGAAATGACTTACGGTTAGAGTTTTTTGGAATTAGGCTTGAATCCCTTGTCTAATGAATGTGCATGAGGTTGAAGTACCTTGCCTAGATAAATGTGTGTGTTGTTAGAGTCCCTTATTGAATGATTGGGTATGTGGTTAAAGTCCTTGGCTAATGAAAGTGTAGTATGGTCAAAGTCCTTTGCTAGTGATATGTGAATGTGGTGCATAATGAGAAATTCTTAAATCTATAAGTGTGGAGGGTCGGAGTCCCCTACTTCATTTCTAATAAATTAATGTTCAAGAATGTTGTTATAGCTTTTATGAAGTGGCTTATTTTTATTTTGGCTTTTTTCTTACTCTGTAAGGGGAGAGTCTCCCTTATTTATGCGTTCCTAGATTATATTGTACTGAGAGGATTCCTCTCTTATAGATGCTTAGATCTAGGTTTTATTTGTAGTATCGGGGATGAGTTGACCGACCTTAGTAGGCTAGTTGACTTTGAACCATCATAGGTTGGAGGTAAGGTCTATACCTCCCTTCGTGTACTAACTTTATTTTATTTATGATAAGGCTTGGGGGTGTGTGGCTCAACCCCTGACTGCCACGGGAGGTGAGAGCCCCGGGTAAGGTCCATTTAAAAAAAAAGAATATTATTAAGCCTTGATTTCTTGATTTGCATATGATATACCTATATGTAAGGGTAAGTGTATGTATATGATCGAATATGATATATTGACTTGTTTTTGAATGATGATGCTATTATATCCTTATCCTTGAGTTACATGCTAGCGTTCCAATCGCTAACCTTCTTCGGACGCTATGTTCTCATGCGATATAGGGGTCGAAGCATCATCTTCTCTTCCCGTGTAGTGATTAGGTAATCAAAGTGGTTTGTGCATTGAATTCGGAGTGGTGAGCTTCTTTATTTCGAAAGACATTCATTCTTGGTCACCTATCTTTAGACTTAGTCTTATTTGACTTGGTTTGTCTATTATCGGGGGCTTGTCCTGACATATACATTTCTAAACATCGATTTTAATAGAGGTGTTGTGGATGACTGTGGACTTGGGTGTAATAGTTAGATTGATGAATCTAATAAAGTGTTTATATAAGTTTAAGTTATGACTTGTAGAATGTTTCCGCTTTCTTATTATATGGTAGGGATTCATCCAACCCTTATGATTTATATTGATGATTAGGTTGGGTTATTGGGGCGACCTTTGGTTCATGTGGGCTTGAGGTGCCTCTATTACATGGCCCAATTTTGGGGCATGTCAAGTTGGTATCAAATCCTAGGTTCATGGTTAGTTGGGTGTCCACAATAACATGTTAAGTAGAGTCTCTTTTATAGGTGTGAAGCGCACCACACTTTTAAAAGAGGGGCTATGAGACATTTTAGGATTTTTTTTCTTTTTTGTGTTTCAATCTTAAGCTATAGAGTCTATGATTTTGGATTCCTCGAATTTCCATTTTCTATATTTCAAATCATGCCTCCAAGGAGATCTGAGGTTCAAGTAAACACTTTTGTCCTGGCTAAGTGCCCTATGGATGAAGCTCGTCCAACTTCTAGAGTTTAGACTCGGGCTAGGGCTATGATATTTGACCGTCTTTATAGGGTTCCACCTATCCCCACTAATCTCAACTATGAGAGTGACCCTCCTATTCCATCACCTTAAAGGGATGCTACTAATACTGAGTTTCATCGCTCTATCAACCACTTGACTCAATTGGTAGCCTCTCAATCAAAGCGTGGTGCTCTGACTACCATTTCTTCTAAGGCCATAAGAAATGTCCAATTTATGAGATTGAGCCCTCCCATGATCTCTGGTATGAAGGTTGAGAAAGAGCCTCAAGGCTTCATTGATGAAACAGAGAAGATCTTCTGAATCATGCATGCTTCAGAGATTGAGTCCGTTGAGTTTTCTTTCTACCAATTGAAAGATGTAGCATACCAATGGTACAAAGGGTTGGAGTTGTCTAGAGGTGTTGATGTTAGTACCGCCCTATGGGAGGATTTCTTCGAGGCTTTCTTAGATCGCTTCTTTTCTCAAGAGTTGAGAAAGGCAAAGGCAGAAGAGTTTGTGAACTTTCAAGGGAGGATGTCTATTTAAGAGTATGCCTTGAAATTTCATCAATTGTCAAGGTATGCTCCAAAGATGGTTTCTAGCATGAGGTCTAGAATGCGTAAATTTGTCTTGGGATTGTCTCCTGAGTTAGTCTTTGAGAGCATGGCAGCCTTGTTGATTGAGAACATGGATTTCTAAATTGATTGTGTATATGCAATAAGTGGAAGAAGAGAAAAAGAAGCAAGTTGAGCTTAATGAAAGGCAAGGAAAGAATTTAGACCTTTCGAGCATAGTGGTAGAGATGGGGGTAAGTGTCCACGAAAGAATAGGGGGAGTTCGGGATCCTTTTTCTCGGCTAGTGCTCACTCTCCTTACACAAAGTTATCAGGTGATTATTGATCTTATTTTTAAGGTGGGTTTTGGGCATAAGGTGCCTAATTCTAGGCTAGTGGTGCCCAGTTGGGTCCACCCCGCCCTTCTTGCAGATTTTGTAGTCAGAGTCATCATGGTTAGTATGAGAAGGAGAGGAATCAATGTTTTTATTATGGTTAGATTGGGCACATGCAGCGTGAGTGCCCCTCTCTAGCAGCTTCTTGGACCAACAGGGCTCCTGTTGTTACTCTATCTACTCCCGCACCGAAGGGTGCTATGTCTGTTTTTCCTCTATTTCTAGCACCGACACTAGCCAGAACCGCTTGTTTGTACTTGCTACTCACCAGGATTCTGAGGTATCTCCCGATGTTATCACAGGTATGTTGAGACTTTTCTCCTGTGATGTGTATTGTTTCCTTGATTCAGGGTATACTCTTTTTTATGTGACCCAGTATGTGGATGCGCATCTTGATTGTGGTCCTAAGAGTCTATCGGTTTCTTTTTCTGTTTCTACCCCAGTTGGAGACCCCGTGCTTGTTAAAAAGGTCTATAAGGGATGCGAGATATCTATTGGGAGTAGAGGTACTCTTGTAGACTTGATAGAGTCGGACATGGTGGATTTTGATGTCATTCTGGGGATGGATTTGTTGCACTCTTGATACACTTTCTTAGATTGTTGGATCTATAGGGTCATGTTTAAATTCCCTAGTGATCCGGTCATTGTATAGGAAGGTGGTTCCCTAGCGCCTAAGGAAAGGTTTATTTCTTATCTTAAAGCCCAAAAGTTGATCTCAAAGGGTTGTTTGTATTATTTGGTCTGAGTTAAAGATTCTAACTCAAAAGAACTTTCTCTAGAATGCATTCTCGAGGTTAATGAGTTCCCCAAGGTGTTTCTCAATAATCTACCCGGTATTTCTCTAGATAGATAAATTGATTTTGGGATTGATCTTATTTTGAACACTCGTCCAATTTCTATCCCTCTTTATAGAATAGCTTTGGTGGAGCTAAAGGAGCAATTAAAGGACCTTTTAGACAATGATTTTATCCATCCTAGTGTGTCTTCGCAGGGTACTCCCGTGTTATTCATGTGCAAGAAGGATGGTTCCTTTCCTATGTGCATTGATTATCGACAGTTGAACAAAGTTACCGTAAAGAATAAATATCCTCTTTCTATGATAGATTATTTGTTTGATTAACTTCAGGGTGTGAAGTGTTTTTCTAAGATAGGTCTTAGATCAGGTTATCATCAGTTTAATATTAGGGATGCGGATATCCCTAAGACTGCCTTTAGAACCCGATATGGTCATTATGAGTTTCTTGTCATGTCTTTTGGGTTGACCAATGCCCTAGCGACTTTTATGGACTTGACAAATAGTGTCTTCCATCTGTTCTTGGACATGTTTGTCATTGTTTTCATTAATGACATCTTAGTTTATTCTAAGAGTGAGGTAGATCACGTAGATCACCTTTGTGCTGTGTTGCAAACTTTGAAGGATCATCATTTATATGCCAAGTTCTCCAAGTGTGAGTTTTGGTTGAAAGATGTATCTTTTTTTGGTCATGTCATCCTTAGTGAAGGGATCATGGTAGATCCCTAAAAGGTCGCGACGATTAAAATGTGGCCTAGACCTACGACTCTAACCGATATTCGAAGCTTCTTGGATCTAACTGGTTACTATAGAAGGTTTGTGGAGAGTTTCTCAACTATAGTTTCCCCATTGACCAAGTTGACCCAAAAGAAGTTCAAGCTCTTGTGGTCGGATGCGTGTGAGGTAGTTTTGAGAAGTTAAAAGATAAATTGACCTCAGCCTCAGTTTTGACCTTACCTGAAGGTAATGATGATTTTATGGTATATTGTGATAATTCTCGTATTGGTCTCAGTTTTGTGTTGATGCAATATGGTAGGGTGGTGGCCAATGCTTCTAGGCAATTGAAAGTTCATGATAAGAACTACCCTACTCACGACTTAGAATTATTAGCCGTGGTCTTTGCTTTAAAGATTTGGTGACATTATCTCTATGGTGTTCATGTCGACATCTTTTCCTATCATAAGAGCCTTCAGTATGTGTTTACTCAAAAGGAGTTGAACCTCCAGCAAAAGAGGTGGCTTGAATTGTTGAAAGACTGGTATGAGTCTTCATTACCATCCTAGTAAGGCGAATGTAGTCACCAAAGCTCTTAGTAGAATATCTATGAGAAGTTTGGCTCATGTAGATGAGGACAAGAGGGAATTAGTGAAGGACATTCACCATTTGGCTTATCTTGGAGTTTGACTTGCGGACTCCAAGGATGGTGGTGTGTTTATGCATCTGGTATCTCAGTCATCTCTTGTTGTTGAGATAAAGGAAAAGCAAGTATTTGACCCCTACTTGATGAAGATCAAAAGTAATATGGGTCAACAGAAAGTTGCAAACTTTGTGATTGATGGTGATGGTATCTTGAGATATCATGTAGTATATATGTTCCCAACGTCGATGGATTGGGAAAAAGAATCATGGCCGAGTTTGCTCACTTTTTGCGTATTAGGACTAATTACTCGGCAGAAGATTATAATAAGTTTTATCTTTCGAAGATTGTGAAGTTGCATGGTGCTTTGGTTTCAATCATCTTGAATCGTGGTCCTCCATTTTTATCTCATCTTTGAAAGTCATTCCAAAAGGGTTTGGATACTAGAGTTTGCCTTAGTACCACTTTCCACCCGCAAATTAATGGGCAAACAGAGAGAAATATCCAAACATTAGAGGATATGTTATGAGCTTGTGTGATTGATTATGGTGGTAGTTGGTATGACCACTAACCTTTGATTGAGTTTTCCTATAATAATAGTTACTACTCTAGTATTGGCATGGCCCCTTTTGAGACATTGTACGGTAGGAAATATCGATCTCCTATCGGGTGGTATGAAGTTGGCGAGGGTAAGTTGATTGGCCCTGATTTAGTTCACCAAGCCTTAGAGAAGGTTAAGGTGATTTGTGATAGATTGAAAACCACTCAAAGTCTCTAAAAGTCTTATGCAGATGTGAGGCATAGGGACGCAGAGTTTAGTGTTGGCGATTGGGTATTTTTGAAAGTATTTCCCATGAAAAGAGTGATGTGGTTTGGTAAAAAGGGAAAGCTTAGTCCCCGGTATGTTGGTCCTTACTTGATTGTGAAGAGGGTTGGAAATGTTGCCTATGAGTTGGAGTTGCCTCCTAGTATGAACTCCATTCACCTGATTTCCATGTCTCTATGATGAGAAAATGTGTGGGTGATCCTTTGTTGGTTGTTCCTATAGGGGATGTTCATATTTCAGACTCTTTGTCTTATGAGGAGGTGCCGATGAGGATCTTGGATCGGTAAGTTTGCCGATTGCTAATGAAAGAGGTGGCTTCGGTAAAGGTTCTATGGAGGAACCAAAAGTCCGAGGAAGCTATGTGGGAAACAGAAGAGGACATGAAGTCCAAGTATCTGCATTTGTTTCCCATTTTGGAAACTTATGATGGAGGTATGTGTTAATATCCTTGCTTTGATTTATGTCTTTGATTGACAATGAGTTAAAGTCCCCAATGTTTGAAATTAAGCTATGCCTTGTCAGACTATGGGTTCAAGTCCCGAATGCCTTGAAATTATGTGTGTCATTGTTGCAATGGGTTTAATTCCCTAGTATCTTGAGTTGATTCATATCTTTGGTAAATGATGGGTTCGAGTCCCTAATACTTGAATTGAGTAAGTATCCTTGATAAGTTGATGGGTTGAAGTCCCTAAGTTGTGAAATGGGTAAGTGTTGATAATTAAGGGGTTTAAGTCCCTAAACTTTGAAATGAACAAGTGTCCTTGATAAATAATGGGTTTAAGTCCCAAAGTCGATGAAGGGAATCATTGATTGATAATAAGCATGATGTGTGTTGTACCCTTATTGTATGCTTGTTCTAACTTGTTTAATGGTTGGTTTGATATGCGATAATGTGTTAACTTGTGTTTATTTCTTGTCTTACATATCATTCATGGCCGAATGATCAAGTGGGGGAGAATTGAAATACCTACACTTTGAACCATTAAAAAATTTCTTCAATTGATGTCACTGGGGTGGGTACGACTAGGGGTATGAGTCGTACCCCTTGGATATAAGTTGTATCCTCTTTCCCCATCCCTATTATATCCTAGGCAGTGAGGTGAGTCTTACTCACTGTCCTAGGTATGAGTGACCCCCTCCTCAATCGTACCAAATGGTATGAGTCGTACCAAGTGAGTTGTATAGAGTTTGAACTTAAACTTTGAGTGGACTATTTTTGATACGAGCAAAGCATATGAGTTAGGGATTGATTTATACCCTTTGGATACAACTCAAGGATGTGTGGTTGCACCCTTAATAGTGTAGGTGACCTAGGAGAATCCTAGGGTATGAGTCAGGGTACCACTCGCACCCTAGGGTACGATTCCCCAAGTGAGTCGTACCCCTGGATGGGTCCATTTTCCAGCTTTTAGTTGAGGGCCTTGTGATCATTTCTTACACCATAAAACCTAAGTACCTCCACTATATAAGTGTATATGGCCTTCTTAAACACATTTTTAAGTGGATGAAACATCCAAAACACTCTCTCAAACTCATCTTTGAAGAATTGGAGGCTAGGGTTTCAAGGGTGATCTTCAAGAGGCAAAGTGAAGTCAAGACTCTTGGTGAATCAAGTTGTCTAAGGCATGTAACACTTCCCCTTGTTAAATAACTCTAAACCCATGTATTACACTTGGATTTGTACGTGTACATGGTGATTTTGAAATCAAACAAAAAGGGTTTTGTTGCCTAATGATGAATAATGTTGTTTCTTGCTTAGACTTGTGTTTATACATGTTATTGATGAAGATTTACATATGTGGGTACTTGTTATATGTGGTTTAACATGAGGGTATTGAGTAACCCTACTCTTTATGATTTGCACCATGAAAATAGCCTTGTTAAAGGTATGCACATATAGTGTTTGTGAAAATGTCTAAGTGAATTGTCTAGGCACATGTGGTGATATGTTGAACTAGGGAAATAGACTAATAAATATGAATGATTTATAAATGATGTTGTAAAAGTATGGTCAGCCATGTATAGTGAAATGATGACCTTGTTGAATTAATGACTAATAAGGGGTTAATACGAAGATGAGCTCGAATTGTGTGTTGACTAAAGTGTGGTGAGAATGTGGTATAAGATTGTTAATGAAATGTGAATAGTTTTTGAGGGTCTTGATGACCATAAATTAAATTGCATGATGAATTGAATAAAGGCAATAGTCTATTGAAGTGGTTGAGCAATGAAGGCTCCCATAAGGATCATGGGGTCATGTATAGTGTTGAATTAGCTAAATGGTTAAAGTCCTTAAGTGTTGTATGGAATGATTGTTGATGCATCGGCAAAGGGTTAAAGTTCTAATGTTAACTAATGATAGTTGTGATCGCTTGAGGTTGAAGTCCCTTGCCTTATGAAATGGCTTGAGGTTGAAGTCCCTTGCCTTATGAAATTGCTTGAGGTTGAAGTCCCTTACCTAATGAAATTGCTCGAGGTTAAAGTCCCTTGCTTAAAGATATCTCTTTAGGTTAATGTATGTTGTCGAATGAAATGTCTTATGGTTAGATTCCTTTGGCATGAGGTTAGAGTCCCTTGTATAATGAATGGGCATGAGGTTAGAGTCCTTTGCCTATATAAATGTGTATGTGTGGTTAGAGTCCCTTGTTGAATGATTGGGTATATGGTTAAAGTCCTTGGCTAATGAAAGTGTGAGTATGGTCAAAGTCCTTTTCCTAATGATATGTGAATATGGTTAAAGTCCTATGCATAATAAAAAATGCTTGAATCTATAAGTGTGGATGGTCGGAATCCCCCACTTCATGTCTAATAAATGAATGTTCAAGAATGTTGTTAAGCCTTGATTTCTTGATTTGCATGTGATATATCTATATATAACGGTAAGTGTATAAATATGATTGAATATGATATATTGACTTGTTGAATGATGATGCTATTATATCCTTATCCTTGAGTTACATGCTAGCGTTCCAACCGCTGACCATCTCCGAACGCTATTTTCCCACGTGACATAGGGGTCGGAGCATTATCTTCTCATCCTGCGAAGTGATTAGGTGATCAAGTGGTTCGTGCATTGACTTCAGAGTGATGAGCTTCTTTATTTTGGAAGACATTCATTCTTGGTCTCCTATCTTTAGACTTAGTCTTATTTGACTTGGTTTGGCTATTGTCGGGGGCTTGTCCTAACATATACATTTCTAAACATCGGTTTGAATAAAGGTGTTGTGGATGACTATGGACTTGGGTGTAATGGTTAGATTGATGAATCTAATGAAGTGATTAGACATGTTTAAGTTATGACTTGTAGTATGTTTCTTCTATCTTATTATATGGTTGGGCTTCATCCGACCCTTGTGATTTATATTGGTGATTAGGTTGGGTTATCGGGGCGAACTCCAGTTCATGTGGGCTTGAGGTGCCCATACAACATGGCCCAATTTTGGGGTGTGTCAAAAGCGGTAAGAACGACATGTCACATTATTAATAGATTCCTCATTAGGCCTATCATAAAAAAAGACCTCCTATGATCTATGGAGAGGAAAAAAGCTGAACATTAGTTATTTTCATCCTTTTTGATGCAAATTTTTCATTCATAATAATGGTAAGAATAATTTGGGAAAGTTTTATCCACGAAGTGCCAAGGTATCTTTCTTGGCTACTCTCTCACTAGTCATGCCAATAGAGCTTTTAACAAACGAATCCTACGTGTTGAAGAATCTATGCATATAGTTTTTAATGATCTAATACTATATCTGCGAGTTTGAGTTTTGAAGTAGAACAGGTGAATGGTTCTCAACATAAAGTCATCCTTGAGATAACGACTGAACAAACAGACACTAAGTCGACTACTATTCAATCAGAGTCAGCTCCATCTACTAAACCATCTAAAATGAACATCCTATACATAGTGCAATCTTTCCAAATAGATTCATCACTGAAAATCCAAATGATCAGATACAGATAAGAGCTTCCTTGAGGTAACAAGCATCGGTGGCTCTTATGTCTCAAATTGAGACCAATAAGGTTAACGAGGCTCTCAAGGATGAATCATGGGTTTAAGATGTAAAGAAAAGTTGGATCAATTTGAATAAAATCAAGTATGGAATCCTGTCAAAAGACCGAAAAACTACTCGGTTATTAGAACCAGATGGGTTTATAGAAACAAAATGAACGAAGAAGGTAAAGTCATCAAAAATAAGGCCAGGTTGGTAGCTCAAGTTACTCTCAGCAAAAAGTTATTGATTATGTTGAAAATTTGTCTCCTGTAGCAATGTTGGAATCAATTTGCGTTCTCTTAGCATTTGCCACCTTCAAATATTTCAAAGTGTATCAAATAGATATGAAGAATACTTTTCTAAATGGTTTTATTAATGAAAAATTCTTTATTTAAGAACCTAAAGGTTTTGAAAATTTGTAATTTCTGAATCTTATTTGTAAACTCTCAAAAGCATTTTATGGTCTCAAATAAGCTCCACAAGCTTGGTTTGAGAGATTGAATAAATTTTAATAATTTTCAGAGAGGAAAAAATAGACACTACTCTTTTTGTTCATAAGTGAGATTCTAGCATGCTTATAGTACAAATTTATGTAGATGATATTATCTTGGAAGTCCTAACACCACTTCATGTGAGAATTTTGCATATCTAAAGCAGCGAGAATTTGAAATGATCCTCATGGGAGAACCCATATTCTTCTTGAGGGTTCAAATCAAGCAATCTTCGAAAGGACCTTGTCACGACCCGAGGCTACCCCCTAGTCATAACATGATGCTTAAGGCCACGAGTGACCCCAATCTAACCCATGATCTGTCACAAGCTGTAAATGCTAAAGGAAAATAATAAAATACTATGTAGAAGACATTTGATAAATGTTTAAATCAAGTTAATAATTAAAGAGTCTGAAACACATCGCCAACAATATAACTAACTGTCTGAAAGCCTCTAAACATGATGAGTTATTGGGACATATCCACAACTAACTCTGACTATTGAAAATAAACATGAACTAAAATAATGGAAAGCCTAGTAAGTAATATAATTAGTCCTCGACTGATGAGGACCCACCAATACTACAACTGAGTGACACATGAACTATCTAAGTACGGTCGGGGAGCTTATCATTCGAACCTAGTTATAAGACAACATAGCGCAAAAGAGAGTATGTGATCAATACTTTGAATGTACTGGTATGTGATATAAGGACTAGCTGATATGTATAAATATGGAAGGATACTGAGTATAAATGCATGGACACATAAATCAAATGCAAGACCAAGTAAGACATGTACTGAAATAATATATAAATCGGTTCAACTGAATAAATGATAGACTTGACACTAGGTTATGAAAACTTGAACTGGTATGATCTGAATACTGAACTGAGACTGTGGGAGCTAACATTTAACCGACATTCCCCAATCTGAGCTAATCGGGGTCCAACTTATAACACTTATTGGAAGGGTGTCAATACCTTGCCACAAGTACTGACACTGGCCAGCGTGGATATACTAATATGATTTCCCGAAAGACGAGGGTGTCATGCCTCTAATGATGGAGGACCCCTCAAAATCTATGGTAGCACCGTGGGTCTGGAACTTAGGGACTGCTACAATCGACTTATGCCTAACTGACGGGGGAGCTGCCATCTTTGAATTCACTCAGTACTAGGTATTACTCCCAACTTCATGACACTGGTATGGATATTCATTTAACATGATTAGGTACTGATAAGTGCTCATTATGAAAATATCCTGATTTTAACGATACAACCATATTCTGAATGACTTGTAACCTGAAAATTATAATAGTAACACGCATGATTTTCCTAGGAATCAGGTGTTCATAACCCACTATCACTATCTAATGCAAAATTGAACAGTCCATGGTAGAGGAAAAATCATGAATAATGCCTATATTTCAATAACTAATCATGAAGTGGACATTTTCATTATCAAACATATGGAAATACCATTATCATGAGAAAATATATTTTCATAGTTTAAAATAAAAACAACTGAGAAGAAATTTATAAAATTCATAATCTACATGAATTCACCATTTGGGGGAAAAGAGTTTATACTTGTAAAAGTAGGGAATTGTTGGGATTCAATGGGCGGAAGGGACCCATTGAAGAATATCCCACACACCTGAGTGTAGAAGCTTGGATAAATCTTCTTGGGAATTGGACTTGCTTGATAAACCCTAATTGCTTTTTGGGAGAAGAGAAAATAGCTCTTTTTTGGTTTCTCTGAGTTAAATTATGATAAATAATGGAATTAGGGTTTTTGGGTCTTTTATCCCCCCTTTTGGGAAACCTAAACGACATGGGTTGGGATTAATAAGGAGTGAGAAAGACTTAAAAGAACTTGGAAAACGTATAGGAAATCAGGGTTCCCAGTCGTTACGAGTCACCCTACGACTCATTGGGACTGACTATGAGTCATAGTCTGAGTCATAAGCTAGAATCCAGGGTCTGAGGCCCTTTTCTAGTCTGACTACAACTTCCCCATTATGACTCATTGTGATTGAGTACGAGTCATAAGATAGAGTTATAGTCTGAACCTTGAGTCTTGGGTCCTTTACTGGTCAGGCTATGAGTCCCTTCCTACGTCTCATAGTCATTGATTATGAGCTATAAGGTCTAGTTGTAGCCACTAGGCTCTAACATAGGGCCTTTATTGGAGTGACTACGACTCACTCGTGACGGCTCATCATGAGTGGTAATGGCTCATTACTTGAGTCGTCGTCACGGCAGTGTGTCAGGCCCTTAAGGGAAAATTTCCACAACTTTTTCCCATGACTTTGGGTTGAGGCGAGACTTGAAGCATTGGAAATCTAGCTTAGTGTTCTATCCTTTAGGTGGTCTAGAGCTTGAAAATTTGGGGTATTACAATTAGGGGTGGGCATAAATTCCAAAAAACTAAAATATCGAACCAAACCAAATTATTTCATTTTTTTGGTTTTTGTTTTTTGTTTTTTCGGTTCATTTTTTTTATAAATTTGGTATTTTGATTCGGGTTTCAGATTTTAGGTTGACATAATTCATTTTTTTGATTTAAACTAAATTTTTTAATATACTTTCCTTTAATTAATATATATATATATATATATATATATTTAATATGTATGATATTGATATCTAAGTTCTAACACTAATAGTCTGTCTAATACATCCCAAAGCCCATTAGCCCTACAACCCAAATTCAAAATCAAAATAGTTAATAGGCAAACAAAATAGCCATTCCTCCTTTACTCTTCACTGTCTTCACTCTTCAGGCTTCAGGGCTCACTGTTCAGGAAAGAAGTTAAATAGGCTTCATATATGTCAAATGGCTTCTCAGCTGATTGCCAAGGTTTTGTCTGGCTGCAGACTTTACAATGATGTTAGTGTAGTTTTATTGGTGTATATTGTGTAGATTGTATGCTGTATCATTGGACTTTCATTAGGACAGGGATGTTATTTCTATGGATACTTTTTTAAGAAGCAGGCTTATCTGTTAAAGAGTTCTTATGTCAAAAAGGCACCAGTAATAGTATGGTACATGAAGAAAGCACCAGTACTATAATATAACTTATTCTTAAATGGTTTGTTGTTGTTGTATTTCTGTTGGTGTTTATTTTTCTTGAAATATAATGTTTACACTTTACACTTTACAATTTCAGAGAGCTTATAGTGTGCTTCTTTTTTGTACAAGTGGTTAACATTAAAAAATAGTCCAACTCACAAATATAATTTAGCCCATTAAACAAGCCCAAAACCAAAATTATTAAACCGAAATAAAGCCTAAACTAAACCGAAATAATTCAGTTTGGTTTTTGGTGCGCCTAATTTCATAACCGAAAACCAAAAAAGCCAAAATAAAAGAACCAAACCCGAACCTAAAAATAGAATGCCTACTCCTAATTACAATATCTCCCCTTTGGGATCATTCATCCTTGAATAAAACTAGCAGAGATGGAGTACTAGAAAGACAGAGATCATGCACTTAAGACTCATGAGCTGAATCATGATTAAATATCTAAATATGGAAACATGATGCATGGACTGAATTGAAATCATGAATGGATATTATGATATGAGGATAATTGAATAGCTGATATAGAAAGCAAAACATTGATTCAAAGAAACCATTACCTAAAGCTGAGTATGAATTCATAGAGAAAATAAAGGTATACTTGGATCGTATATCGGCTTCTGCTTCCTAAGTGGCTTCTATATGGACTGATTTCTCCATAGAAACTTAACAAAGGCAGCTTCTTTATTCCTTAACCTGTGAATCTGACGATCAAGGATGTAATGACCCTTTCGGTCATTTTTAATATTTTTTCTTATCTTTACTATTTGAGCTTCTCCACATCTTCCCTAAGTCATTTATGACTTGCTGGGACCGACGATTTGATTATCGGGCAGTTCGTTTGGTTTTTAGAGCCAATTCCCTATTTTGAAGTCTTCGTTAGTTCCAAATAGCCACCGAGCATTTAATGAAACAATCTCAGATGCAAATTCTAACTGATCTAGAAAATTCATAATATTGATTTTAGGCTGGGTAGACGTTGGTTCGAGTAATTCACCCGAGCTCATTTCAACATATTGGTCAAAAAGTTGGAAAATCAAAATATAGGTGTGGGACCCATATTTGGTCTAAAAGATCTCAGATGGAAAATCCTACTTCTCCATCACATCCGGAAGTCAATTTTAGGCTAGGGGGACCCTTGGTTCAGGTTCTAAGGCTCCCATACTTATTTTGGGCTATTGAGCGGATTTTATGAAAAAATTAGAACTATAGGTGTGGGCCACACTTTTTGAATTAAGATATTAGATAAAAGTTTTTATGATTCCAATGGATTTGAAATATGATTTACACTCAAATTTCACTATTGGATCATGTTCATTGGATTCTGAATGAGTTCGAGGGTCAAAATCAAGATTTTGATTTTGCTGTCATTTGGTGCCTAGGGGAGCAATCACGATCGTATCAAATTGTAAGGAGATCATGCTAGTATGATAGTGACCCCTAGGAATGCTGTAGAAGTATATCCATACTTGGTATGGGTATATAGGAACCCTATAGGCTGAGTTTTGGCCTTTTTGACCCATCTATGAGACCTAGAACCCCTAATAAGTGTAATAACTCAAAATTGATCACTGTGGGCAACTTGGGAGATTGATAAACATCTAGTATCAAGATTTTCACTAGGATTAAGGTAAGATTTATCACTTTATTTATTAATTTCTTGGTTTTTGTCCCAAAACCCCAAATTCACCCAAGGCTTGATTTTAGCCCAAAATTAGCTTTGTTTTCACCCATTTCTAGAGGGTTACGGTTCCTTGATGATGTATGTGCTTAATACATTGTTGGTTTAACCTCAGAAATGTATTTCCCATATGTGGGACCTTCTTAGGGTTTATGGTGTTGTATTTGGACCCAAAGCACAATGGTGCAATATGGGTATCATTAGACTCGTCTTAATGAGTAGTACTATTTTGGTAGTGTGTTAGCATTTTGGGCTTGTGGAATGAAGAAAAGCTTTTGGTGAATGGTGGGAGGTTTTGAGGTTCGGCTTTGAGGTAAGATTCGGTATACTCTTCTTCATAGATACTGTGTGATATATATTGCGTGTGAATGTGAATGTTAAGATTGATTATGTATAGAATGACTTAGTATTGAATATTGAAGTTTGGGGATTTGATAGGGTTTTTTGACCTGTAAGTTAAATTATTTAATACCCTTTTTTGAACCCGATCGTCTTCTACCTAGTTTGGGTTAATTTGTAGCATTAATATGGCATGATGTTAGGTTTGGGATATAGTTTAAGTATTGAATTCATAGGTAGTATGATTAACCTTAGTTGGGCTAATCTAGTGATCCTGAAATCATAATTTGGGTAGAATTGACATAAATGCCAAGTTTCTAGACAAAGTTCCTACCTTAGAATTGGTTATGGCTTACTTGACATCTAGAAGTTGAACTAGATACCTTAGTTTAGTTAGGGAATAGTTTTCCTAAATATGGAAATTGAGGATTAGAAGTGGGATTGTCCAGCCCACCTAGGCCAAGACTTGTGGACGTAGTTGTGGATGTTAGGCATTGTTGAGACTAGTAAACCATATCATAAGGTTACTTCTTCACTTAGTAAATTGTAATGATGTTCCTCGGATTGTGACTTATGAGTTATGGCTATGTTATTCCTTATAGAAATGATAATGGGCCTTTAGAGATACTATTTCCTCTTAGACGTTATATTGGACTTTTAGAGACGTTGTTTCCTCTTAGACTTGATATTTGTCCCATAGAGATGCTATTTCCTCCTAGACTTGATACTTGGCCCATAGAAGTGCTATTTCCTCTTAGATATGACGTCGATCCCTTAGAGATGATATTTCTCTTAGTTATGATTATTGGGCCTATAGAGATGATATTCCTATTTGTTATAATTGTTGGGCCTATAGTGATGATTTTTCTCTTAGTTGTGATTATTCGGCCTATAGAGGTGAATTTTCTCTTATATGTGATTATTGACCAATAGAGGTGATATTCCTCCTAGTTATAATTATTGGTCCTATAGAGTTGATATTCTCTTAGTAATGATTGTTGGGCCTATAAAGATGATTTTCCTTTTAGTTATGATTATCGGGCCTATGGAGATGATATTCCTCTTAGATATGATAATTGGATTAGAGAGGTGATATTCTTAATAGTCTTGATGTATGACTCATAAATATGAGATGTCTTATAGATGTGATATGCTTATTGATATTACTCCTCCTATATCTGATATGCCTTCTATATGTGAGATGATTATAAATATGCTACGACTTATAAATATGATTGTTGATATGAGTTCTGGATATGTGTATGGGCCTAAGGCCATGATTATGATGTTGTGATTATCTACACATATTATTGATCCAAGGGTCGTGTAATGTTATTAAATGGACATTCGAGAAGTAATTAACTTTGTAAATAATACGGTTGTAGTTTAAGAATATGCCTATATATATTTATTTACACAACTCTCTGGTGTGCGATGAAGGAAGATGTGGTATGTTGTGTACGTCTTTATTGATTTGGATAATGGTGCTAGGATGTATAGATTTAGTACATTCATGATTATTATATCGGTAATTGATGTGATTCTAGCTGAAATACGATCTTATGACTGTTCTTCCTAAATAAGGGTTAAAATCCACTATTCACTTTAAAAATGGATTTATTCACAATAATAATTTCCTGACTTAATGGATAACTTAAATATATGAAAGAGGTTAATAATGATGTTTTAAAGATTTGGATGAGATAGATTCTGCTCCATGTCTTGACACTATTATTCACTTCAATCGTGAGATATTCTGACCCTTTCTATATTTTCATAATGATTTAGTCGCAAAGATCACTCTGGGCAATAGACTTATGAATTTACACTCTTTTTAGCCACGACTTGTGTCTGTGCAACTATTACATCTATATATATATTGATGGTTGTAATGATATATTGATACCCGTCAAGGCCAGAGAAAACTACTGTGATGATATATTGATACCCGACAAGGCCAGAAGATATTGTTATGGTATTATTGATACCCAGTAAGACCGGAGGATACTGTGATGATGATATTGATACCCTGAAAGGTCGGAGGATGCTATGATGATGATATATACCCGGTTCGAGTCTAAAGGATGATTTTGATATTTATTATGTACCTTTCATTCATTCTTTCATGCGTATCGCCTATCACCAGTATGCGTCTATGTTTATCAGCCGATATGGGATGGTTGCATAAATATGTATGATGAATAAGCCTTATGTTGTTGTATGTTGATTAAACCTTCTAAGCCTAGGGCGGTGAGGGTATGCAAGTCTCGACTAGGTAATTGGTTATCCAGAGTTGCCGGTTATTCGCGTTGTTATTGATATTGTTTTTATCATTGTTATGATCATTATTATGGCTAGCTTATTATAGATTGGTTGTTGATCCGGTATTGAGATTTAAGATATGTTTTTAGCCTCTTCTATCTTATGATTGCATTATTATGCACAATTATTTCTTGTCTAGTCATATGGATTAGAAGCCTTGAGTATGTTAGAATTGAATCTTGGTAGGATTATAATGAGGTATTGTAATGAGGATATGATGATCTAGTGTACCGCCCCGAGTCTGGTACCCGGAATGCTACACGGTGCTCATGACCCCGAAGGACCACAAGCTAACCCATAACTAATATCTGTAACTAAGCACTGAATAATATACTGTAAATATGCAGAATATAAGCTGTAAGGCCATAAGGTTTTAAAATGAGCTAATACTGAATATAAAACAATGTCTGTAATGGGGTATAATAATACCCAAAACTGAAATAAACTGTCTGAAACATGCTGTAGTCTGAAAGCCTCTAAACTGTCTAAAAACTATAGAGTTGATGGGACATGTCCCCAACTAACTCCGAACTACTGAAATAAACTAAGTACTAAAAGAATAAAATAATTAAATAATAACATCCTCGAATGATGAGGACTCACTGCTGACTCTGACTGCTAAAACTGGAATGCTATTGATGCTCTGGAGCTCGTGCTTCTAAACCTATGGTATAAAAACACCATAGCGCAAATGGGTAAGTATGATTCAATGTACTGGTATGCAAGTGAGGTAGGCTGAATGCAAATGGTTCATATGCATGAACAATATTAACTGACTGTACAACATGAACATGAGAATACATGCTTGGATAAGTAACTAAACTGAATACGTGGTAATACTAACTACTGAGTCTGAATACTGATAACATAAGCTACTGATAACTGAGATAACTAATACTGAGTGACTATATCTAACAGTTTAGATTCTGATGAAACTAGCTGAGTTCCATATTGTACTGAGTGATTGTATCTGACAGTCCTGATATCTGAAGAACTATCTGAGTTTTATTACTGAGACTGAGTGACTGTATCTGAAAGTCTTGATTCTGTAACTGAAACTGTGGGAGAATTAATCTAACCGACATGCCCCTAATAAGCTTTTATAGCTGAGTTGGGGCCCAATCTTTAACCCCAATTGGAAGGGTGTCAATACCGCGCCACTGGTAAGGACAAGCTGTAAGTGACCCTCATCTGATAGTGTACCTAAAAGAGAATGGTGGGACCCTCATCTGATAGTGTTAATCCACCTTATCAACCCTCAATTGACAGTGTTGATGTCTCAACCTCTGCTGGCTACATAGTTTTAGAATGCAAGGATTACTTCTACGAATTAAACCCTTTGCTGACAGTGTGTGTTCCCATCCTTGGGTTCACTCGGTGCAGAATCCTACTCCCATCTGAATAGACACTGAACTGGACTGGACTGATCTGTTATTGATTGTACTGATTAACTTGACTAAACTGAGTTCACTGGATTCTGTTGACTGACGGAATACTACTGAGATCTGATAACTGACTGAGATTTTTGAGATTTCTGAGTACTGAGATTATTGGATTACTGAGATTACTGAGATTACTTAGTACTGGACTGATATTGAATTTACTGAGTTTTCTTGAGTCATGTGACTGACTGAATTCTATTGATCGTGGCTTGACTGAGAGTATCGTGAAAACTGACACTGGCTTTAGGCACACAACTAAATTGTCAGGTACAAGTACCCCCAGGACTCAATAGAAGAAAACTGACAAGGCATGACATTCTTGAATACACGACCAATATCAGCAATCCATAATATAATAAGTTTGGGATTTCATGAAGTACATGGTTATCTTAATCTTGTACATGGTAGTAATGCATATACTCAATGTTATAATTTCATACTCTAACATCATGAGCATTCCAACAAACATCTACATTGCACATCAATAGCATGAGAGCCATTTGAACATAAGGGTAAAACATAAATCCTTCACTTAAGTCACAATTGAGTCATATTACATAATTTCTAGTCTCTTAGACATTTTGTCAAACACTTAGGGTGAATGACTTAGGCCATGACATAATCATCAAGTTAACATATCATAACCAACTAAAATTTATGGTTTTCAACTCACATGCTAACATGTTTTCATAGAAACACATCAAGATTCCAACTTGGGAATCATACAATAACAACAACCACATGAATATAATCAACACATAGCATGAATATCATAATTCATAGTTTAAAACTTGATTCTTGGGCTTTATGGAAGAAAGGAATCCATGAATTAACACTATGCATACCTGAGAAAGAAAACCTTGAAGGTTCTTGGAGTTCTTGGATGGATTTCTTGAGATTGACCTTGATTCTCAAGGGCTAGGGTTTTGATTTCTTGAGAGAGAATGTTATTGATATTGGGGAAAAAGTGAATAATAAGTAGCTAAGGATGTTTTTAGGGCTTAAATCCCACATCTGGGTGGAATAAAATCATGGGAAAAGACCCATTTAACCCTGGACGCGTCTTTTAATTGTTATGAAATATTCCCGATCTAGACCCCTGGCGTGACGTGGCGATATAACTTTATGTCTCTGGAAAGTGACAACTAGAAAATTGCATGGTGGCGCGATGTGAGACAATCGCGTTGCCACCTTGGACGCGACCTGGAATCTCATCGCGACGCGGTGGTATCGCTTTGGAATACTGGAAAAGGACAATTGTGAACTAGGACCTTAGCACAATGTGCCACTATCATGGAGCAACACTATAAATTGACAATTTCCATTTAAGCTGGCTCCGCGATGCACTGATGGCTCAGGTCATACACCGTCTCACTAAAAAGGCCCTAACTCTTCGCCCGGGTGTCAGATTTGGGTGAATTTTGTATCGATGGAAAGCTTATTGAATTTACCACATAAGAAAAGGTGAAAATATTGAAAATTCCACATATATAAAAGTGGATTCATCTTTTAAAGTAAGCTTTTAACATTTTTGGAATGATTTTAAGCTTGGTAGAAGTATGGGGTATTACATCTAGGTTATGATTTGAGGTGACCTCAAGTTGATATGTATGCATATATATATTTACATATATGTAGCTATGTTACTACCGTATATCCCTTCATTCATTTGTTCATATGGTATATTCATTCCTCGACCTTGTATATTATTATATAGTTTTCTTCGCTCTTTATTCGTATATTAGCCATGATATATGGTATAGTGTTTAGATTCCTAAGTATGGATGGAATAATATAGTGCACCCTTATTACTTACTTAGCCTTGTTATGCTGGTCTATTAGACATAAATAAAATAGTTATTCCTTATTATCTCATTGGTTGTTATATGATCTCTGTACTTTTGGGTGTAGTTTACATTTTATTTATATGTTGTATAGATTTTCTTTATCTTTGGAGCTCAATTGACAATCACCTACTGAGTACCATTTGTTTGGTACCCATACTACACTTCTGCACCCTGCAGATCATAGTGCAGGTTATCACTATTGATGTGTGCATTATGTAGAGCAGTCATGGTTCAGAGACTTAGAGTGAGCTCCTTACATTCGGAGTATTACTTGTCTTTGTCTTATGTATTACACTAGTCTCTATGTTGTATTCAGAGATAAGTTGTATCAGTGTATTTCTCTTGATATTTCACTTTTGTACTCCTATTATATTAGAAGCTCTTGTACTGATACCATCATATTTTGAGATTTTATTATGTATTGATCTTTATTTCATTTATTCCCATTTTTTTCTTATATTATTGAGTAGTCCGTTACCAACCGTTCTGTACTATGAGTTGGCTTGCCTACTGGTGGGTTATGGTAGGCGTCATCATGATGTGAGAAATTAGATTGTGATAAATTGGTATCAGAGCCTAGGTTTCATCGGTGTATTAGTATGAGAGCTAAGTGTTTAGTAGTGTTCTGTGGATTGGTGGAGATATCCGTATCCTATCTTCGAGAGGCTACAATGACATTTTAGGAAATTTACTTCTTGACTCCTTATTATGTGTACGCATTCCTATGAAACTCAAACATATTCTTTGACTCTATTCTTTACCTGAAGGACCAAGCAACATTATCGAAAAATACGGATGAGACTTCAACACACATTTCTAGAGTTTCAGCGCAGCATCAGACTAGAGAGTCAGAGATAGATAGCAAAGATCTTCAGCAGTTACCAAAAAAGGATTCTGGCCAGCTTAGGCTTCAGTAATGCTCGTGACTACTTCAATCTTTGAGGTTCAACATTAGGAATTTGAGTCATGTTATAAATCCCTCTTAGCCATAAATATTGGTTGATTCATCGAGTAGTTCTCAGACCAGAGTTGGGTTTATTACTGTTCATCAGGGTTCTTTACCAGGTTTGTGTATGATATTTGATTTCTAATGTGGTCTAGGCATTTTTCTATGCTACATTCTTCCGAGCCAGACATTAGTGCATGGATGTGTTACAGGGTTAGTGTTGTCACCCCATTTGGCATCAAAGCACTTGATAGTAGTCGAATTTTCCTTTCCTCAGGTTATTGATTATGAGAGAACCATAGAGAAGATGTATAAAAACTTATAGAAATAGCGACAAGAGGCATGCCATCAGTTTAGTGTTATTGGTATTTTATTTGGGAGTGAGGATCCTTCCAGTAGAGTTTAGCTTTACCTGCAACCCATCAACTCTACTCAGATAGTATTCTTTACTATAAGTGGTTCTCATATTAGTCATGATGATCACAGTGGGCAGAGTCCCTATCAGACTAATGGAGTGTGGTACGCTTTTTTAGGCCATGGCGACCATTCTGGATTATGAGGGGCATATCTCAAAGTATTCTAAGATCTTGGTTTAGTTGTGTCGTGATGAGACACTGGTTCAGAGAATGCCCCAGATATGAGATAGATGATTATCTAGAGTTAGTACGTATTCCCCACCAACCTAGAGTTCCTAAAATCGGTTGTGATTTTAAAAGTATGGACATAATTTTGCGATTTCTCTCAGCATCATTTGGCTAGCTACTTGGTCTCAGTTTGTGCTCTCTCTATATTGATGCTTTAGGAGTTTCTACGACCGTAGAAAGACCAACTACTAGTTTAGAGAGTGTTCCCCAACATGGAATTTCTAGTCATCCAGCTCATTTAGATAAGCCTCATGATATTGTGGCATCTTTAGTTAGAGATAGTGTGTGTGGCACCTTAGTTGATGATTCAGTTGGTCGGTTCGAGTTGGACCCATTTAGATTTATAGTTCCTATGCCCATCAAACATGTGGTTGAGGATGTCACCACGATTGGTGTGCTTTTATTTCCTGCATTTATATCTTATTATGTGTATTGGGGTTTTCATACCCATTAATGCTTATATGAATTGATATTAGTCATTATGTGCCTTATTACTGAATTCACTATTATATTACTACTCTGTGATTTATTTCTTTTAGTAGTGGATAGAGTAGATCTGTATTGATATTTTCCCCCAAGGGTATAGTGTTTGGGTTTGAGTCCCTCTTTATTTTCGAACATCGGCCTTATTATGGACCTTGAGTGGTACATGATAATGATGTTCATTTTGGTACCACCTGTTCAGTAAGTTGATATTGATATTGATATTGCTATTGCTACCACTACATGAGGTTATTAATATTAATTGATATTATTACTTGATGTTGTTACTTGATGAATTTGATCATCACTGTGAGCTGTATAGGCTAGTGCTATCTAGTTAGACTCTCACTTTCTTGTGATATTATTCTGTGGCTTGAGTAGATATAGCCCGATTTGATGATTTCTTTCCCCTAGTGCGGTGAGGTTAACTGTGTTCCCCCTTCGTTAGCTGTATTAGGTTGATTTGGGGATGTACTATGATATTGAAGGAAAGTTGACCTTATGTTGTGCTAATATGATTCTAAGGTCAGAGTTTTAGTTGTATCACCTATTTTTGAGTTTGGGATCCTTAGACTTGCCTTTTAGGTTGCGAAGGTTTTCACCTTGGCTATTCTTTTCGATATAGATCATTTTGAGCTTGACCAATTTTTGGGTCCGTTCTATGTTTATGGCTATTTCATCACCCGATAATGGTTTTGAGACTGAGATATCGTGGATTCACCTCTTAGATATATTGGGTTCATTCCCTTATGATGGTTTGCTCTTGTTATTAGTGTGGAGATTGGATGCTCCTTTTTTGCGATATGGTTTTGCCTTAAGTAGAGCTAAAGAGTTAGAGGTAGGTGGCCTTTCCTATGATTACTCCTTAAGTTGGCAAATTGGAAGTTCTTCATCTTGAGTTGTTGATTTTCTGGTGGTGGTCTTGAATTTGACCTTGGTTTCAAGATTGGTATATTTCTTCTATGATGATGTGATTCTTGGATAGATTGAGTAGTGATTGTCCTACTTGGGTGGATTTGAGAAATCCTTATTTCAGAGTTTGTACGATCTAATGAGGCTTAGTGGAGTATTTCTCCTTGATGATATAAGCATGTGGCTATTCTTTGGTGAGATGGGGCATTAGATTGATTAGTTGTCGGCTAAAGTTGCATTTCTTCACGTTGCTAGAGTTTTTGTCAATACTGGTGTGGTTTTCCGCCTTAGGAAGTTTTTGAGTATGTTTGGATAGTTCATGCTCTCCAGCGGATATGGAGTAGGTTATTTGCATTTTCAGCTAGGGATTCATCCTTTGGCATGATTTTTGTTTTGTGGCTATATTTCGTACTAGCAGAGATCGAGTTGATTTCTTACATTTTCAGTCAGGGGTTATACCTATGGTGATTTTTGTTCTTCAGATATGTCTCAACTGTGGCGTGGCATAATTTATCTCAAATATGTTAGATTTGGATACTAAAGTCGATTTGATATAGTTGACATTGATATAACCTTATTGGCTCATTTTTTGATTTGACGCCTTGGAATGACAATTTGAAAGTATGATAAATTTGGAATATGAATGCCTACCGGTATTTTGGTTAGGTTTGGGTGGATGATACCTGGCCATTCAATCTTTGTGTTGAGATCCCTAGCTTGGTGTTGTAGAGTTCTTATGTAGCTTTCGTTTTAGACTTGTCTCAGTTCAAATTTTATTTATCGGCTGGTTGAGCCTACTCCGTAGACTGCCTATTCGGTCTCCTCGACTTTGGATGGAATATGGTTGATAAGTACTCAGATGATAGCCTATGGACCCGGTATTGGTTCTTTCAGCTTTGATCCTAAGTCTCTAGTTTTCTTTGGGAATTTTGGATAATTTGCTCAATGGGAGTAATATACTTGACTTGGATTCAGTATGGCTTCATTCTCGGTGAATGAAACATCCTAGAGTGGAATATTTAGTGATGAGTAGTTATACCTTGGATTTTGAGATTGTAGTTTAATTTTTATTCGGACTGGTTGTAGCATTGACATGGATTGCATTCCTCAATTATCTTTATTTGTGTGCCCAAACAATGCCTTATGAGATTATTCTCATGTTTGTCGTGTGGACTTTCAGGGGGTTAACTTTAATTATTTGAGTTCTTCATGATGAGACTGTGTGGGCGAGACTCAGGTGATTTTCCTCCTGGTTTGAAGTGGATAGCAGGTGCAAAATAGTAAAGGGAGTGTATATTTGGATTTGGATTTGGTGGCATGACTCATGACTTGGGTTGGCTTTGGCTCGGATGAGCCTTTGTTGATATATATAGATATAGAGATGGTATTAGTATGTTGTGGTTCAGATGTACGTGCACCAGCCTTCTTGGTTCAGTTTGAGGCCAGTTAGTAGTTAAGTTGAGTTTTGGCTGTTTGGAAGTAGAATATGAGTGCTAGTTGAAAAAGGGATCCATGTGGCGAAATCCCTTAGAAGTGTTCTTTCCTTGTTGAGGTTACCTGGGAAGTCATGTTAGGAATATGTATGCCAGCACCTCATCCTTTCGAGCTTCTGAGATTCTTTTTATCTGCTGACTTTCGGAGAATAAAGTCCTTTTAGTAGTAGATATTATAATGACCCTTTAGTTAATTTTTCATATTTTTGCTTATCTTCACCATTTGACCTTCTACATAGCTTCCCCAAGTCATTTATGACTTGTTGGTACCGATGGTTCAGTCACCAGGCAATTTGTTTGTTTTTTAGAGCCAATTCCCTATTTTGTAGTCTTCACTGGTTCCAAATGGACATCGGGCAAAAACTTTAATGAAACAATCTCAAATGCAAATTCCAACTGTGCTAGAAGATCCGGAACATCAATTTTAGGCTAGGTAGACCATTGGTTCGGGTCCTAATGCACCCGAGCTCTTTTCAACCTATTGGTCGAAATGTTGGAAAATCAAAATACGAGTGTGGGACCAACATTTGATCAAAATGATCTAAGATAGAAAATTTGACTTCACCATCGCATCTGGAACATCAATTTTAGGCTAGGGGGACCCTTGGTTCAGGTCCCACGGCTCCCAGACTTATTTTGGGCTATTGAGCGAATTTTATAAAAAAATTGGAACTATAGGTGTGGGCCTTACTTTTTTCCTAAACAATATCGGATGAAATTTTTGACGATTCCAATGGATTTGAAATATGGTTTACACTCAAAATTCTCTATTAGATCTTATTCTTTGGATTCTGAATGAGTTTCGAGGGTCAAAATCATGATCTTGATATTACTGTCATTTAGTGCCCAAGGAGCAACCACGACCACGGAAAATTATATTGCAATCGTTCTAGTGCGATAGCTGCACCTAGGAACACGATAGCGGTATCTCCATACCTGGTATGGGTATATAAAGACCCTATAGGAAGCATTTTGGTCATTTTGACCCATCTTTTAGACCTAGAACCCCTAAATGAGTGTAATAACTCAAAATTGATCATTGTGGGCGACTTGGGAGCTTGCTAAATATCTATTATCATGATTTTCACTTGGATTATGGTTAGATTTCATCACTTTATTTATGAATTTCTTGGTTTTTGACCTAAAACCCCAAATTCACCTAAGGCTTGATTTTAGCCCAAAATTAGCTTTGTTTTCACCCATTTCTTGAGCGTTATGGTTCCTCGATGATGTATGTGCTTAATATCATGTTCGGTTAACTTAGGAGATGCATATTTTGTACATAGGATCCGCTTGGGGTTTTTGGTGTCGTTTTTGGACCCAAAGCACAATGTTGCAATATGGGTATCATTTGAATCATATTGATGAGTAGATTACTAATTTGATAGTGAGTTGGTATTTTGGGCTTGTTGAATAAAGATGAGATTTTGGTGAATAGTAGGAGGTTTCATGGTTCAGCTTTGAGGTAGGCTTCTGTCTACTCTTCTTCATAGATAATGTGTGATATATATTGCATGTGAATGTGAATGTTAAGATTGATTATGGATAAAATGACTTACGATTGAATATTAAAGTTTGGGGATTTGATGGGGTATTGACCATAAGTTGAATTGTTTAATACCCTTTTTTGGACCCGATGACCTTCTCCCTGGTTTGGGTTAATTCGTAGCACAAATATGGCATGATATTAGGTTTTAGATATGATTTAAGTGTTGGAATCATGGTTAGTATGATTAACCATAGTTAGGCTATTCTAGTGGTCTTGAAATCGTAATTTGGGTAGAACTAACATAAATGCCCATGTTTCTAGACAAAGTTCCTATCTTAGAATTGGTTATGGCTTACTTGACATCTAGAAGTTGAACTAGATACTTAGTCTAGTTAGGGCAGAGTTTGCCTAAATATGCAAATTAGTAACATCATTATAATTTACCAAGTCCCAAAGTTGAACTAGATACTTAATCATAGTTTGACATCTAGAAGTTGAACTAGATACTTAGTCTAGTTAGGGCATGTTTCATTCATACATACATGCGCATCGCTTATCACCAGTATATGCCTATGTCTATCAGTCGGTAAGGGATGGTTGCATAGATATGAGTGATGAATAAGCCTTGTGTTGTTGTATGTCTATTGAACCTTTCGAGCCTGGGGCGGTAGGGGTATGCATAGGTTCGGCTAGGTATTTGGTTGTCCGAAGTTGTCAATTATTTGCGTTGTTATTGATATTGTTATTATCAGTGTTATGATTATTATCATGGATAACTTATGACAAATTGGTCGTCTATCTAATATCGATATTTGAGGTATGTTCTCGGCCTCTTCTATCTTATGATTGCATTATTATGCATGATTATTTCATGTCTAATCATGTGGATTAAAAGCCCTGAGTATGATAGAATTGAATCCTGGTAGGATTATAATGAGGTCTTGGAATGAGGATATGATGATCTAGGTTATGCTTTAAGGCGACCTCATGTTTATATGTATGCATATGTATATATATACACACCTATATGTAGCTATGTTACTACCGTATGTCCCTTCCTTCATTTGTTCATATGGAATATTTGTTCATCGGCTTTGTATATTATTATATATTCTTTTTTAGCTCTTTATTCGTATATTGGCCAGGGATATACGGTATAGTGTTTAGATTCTAAGTATGGTTGGAATAAGATAGTGCACCCTTATTTCTTACTTAGCCTTATTATGTGGGTCTATTGGACACAAATAGAATAGTTATTCCTTATTATCTCATTGGTTGTTAAATGATTTCTAGACTCTTGGGTGTAGTTTTCATTCTATTTATATTTTATATATATCTACTTTATCTTTGGAGCTCAGTTGATAGTTGCCTACTGAGTACCATTCGTTTGGTACTCATACTACACTTCTGCAGCCTGCAATCATAGAACGGGTTATTGCCGTTGATGTGTGCGTCGTGCGGAGCAACCATGGTTCAGAGACTTAGAGTGACCTTCTGATGTTTGGAGTATTACTTATCTCTCTCTCTTATGTATTAGTGTAGTCTCTATGTTTTATTCGGAGATAAGTTGTATCGGTGTATTTCTCTTGATATTTCACTTTTGTACTCTTATTATATTAGAAACTCTTGTATTGATACCACTAGGTTTTGGGATTTTATTATGTATTGATCTTTATTTAATTTATTCTACATTCTTTTCCTTATATTATTGAGTAATCCGTTACTAGCCGTTCTGGACTACAGTTGGCTTGCCTACAGGTGGGTTATGGTAGGCGCCATCAAATTGGGTCATGAAAAAGGATCTCAACTGGGATTTATTCATAGGAGAGACTATCTTCCATGCCCACACTTTCTAGAGGAAAGACAGAAGCTGGGTCACCAATGCATTTCTTTATTAAAGAGATATACCGGGTGCACTGATGCTAACTATGCAGGCAATTCTAACTCATAGACTACCTTCCCTAAATGGTTTAAAATCCTATAGGGTCCAACAAAGCGGGACTAAGTTTCCACTTCGTGCCAAATCTCTTCACCCCTTTCATGGGCAAAATTTTCATATGCGCAAAGTCGCCGACATCAAAGTAAGCTCTCTTCTCCTCACATTTGCATAGGATTTCTAATGACTTTGGGATGTCTTCAGCCTTTCCAGAATCAACTAAACTTTATATATTGCCTCATGTACTAAATGTAGCCCTATCAAAGCATCCTCACCTACCTAGAACCAACCAATAAGAGGACCTACACTTCCTATCATACAGAGCCTTAATCGGAGCCATCTGGATACTAGAGTGATAACTCAATCCAAGTAAGTGATCATCCCAACTACCCTTGAAATTGATAACACAATCCCTTAATATGTCCTCTAAGGTCTGAATGGTCCTTTCTGCCTGACCATCTATTTGCGGATGAAAAGCTATACTGAGATGAACTTGGGTACCGAGACCCTTCTGAAAAGCCTTCCAAAAATTAGAGGTACACTGAGTACCTCTATCTGAAATGATGGTCAATGGAACCTTATGTAATTTTACCAACTCTCTGAGACAGAGTCTAGCATAATCCTCGGCTAAATATGAAGTATGGAATGGCAAGAAGTGGGCTGACTTTTTCATTCTATCCATAATGACCCAAATTGAATCATGCTGATGACGAGTACAAGGTAACCCTCTAACAAAGTCCATATTCACTACTTCCCACTTCCAAGTGGGAATGATGAACTCCAAAAGCATACCACTAGGTCTATGATGTTCAATCTTAACCTGCTGATACTTCAGACACTTAGCCATGAATTCTGCAATATGCCTTTTCACACCATTCCACCAATAGACCTCTCTTAAATTGCGACACATCTTAGTGGCTCCTATAGGAATAAAATGTTATGAACCATGTGATTTTTCTAACATTCACTACCTCAAACCATCTCTCCCTTGGGAGAAAATCTCAACTTTCTAGTCCCGAACTGCTTTCTTTACTTAAGAAAAATGGGATCTCTATCTTGCTTCTCCTTCACCTTGGAAACCAAGGAAGATTCCAAGATATTCTAAACCCATACACTACCTTCATCCAAATCAACCAACTGAACTCCCAATATGCAAAGTTGATGAACCTCACAAACTAACTCTTTCTTAACCTTCTCAACATGAGCAATGCTGCCTATAGTCAACCTGATAAGGGCATCCGCCATAATATTAGCCATAAACGGGTGATATAACATACTAATATCATAGTCTTTCAACAATTCAAGTCACCTCCTCTGATAAGGATTTAGGTCTTTCTGCATGAATACATACTGTAAGCTCTTATGATTAGTAAACACCTCAACATGAACTCCATATAGATAATACCTCTAAATCTTTACGACAAAGGCAACCACTGCCATCTCAAGATCATGAGTCGGGTAATCCTTTTCATAGGTATTAAGTTGTATAGAGGCATAGGCTATCACCTTACCTTGATGCATCAACACACATTTAAGACCAACTCTGGAAGCATCACAATAAACTATAAACCCCTCAAACCTTCGGGTAGAGTCAATACTGGAGCGGAAGTGATTTGAGTCTTTAACTCCTGAAAACTTTTCTTGTAGGAATTTGACCACTGAAAATTGAATTTCTTTTGAGTCATTCTGGACATGGGAGAAGCAATAGAAGTGAATCCCTCAACAAAAAGTCTATAGTAATAGTCTAAACCCAAAAAACTTCTGATATCTGATGGAGAGATGGGTTTGGCCCAATTTCTCACTGCTTCGGTCTTTTGAGGATCAACTCTAATGCCATTACTGAAAATGATGTGACCAAGGAAAGCTACTGATCTCAACCAAAATTCACACTTACTGAACTTGGTGAATAATGGATGATCCTTAAGGGTCTGTAAAACAATCCTCAAGTGGCATGCGTGACCACCTTTACTATGAGAGTAGACGAGAATGTCATTTATGAAGACTATGATGAACATGTCTAAGTAATACTTGAAAACTTTGTTCAATAAGTCCATGAAAGGTGCAGGGGCATTTGTTAGTAAAAGAGACATAACTACAAATTTGAAGTGTCCATACCGAGTTCTAAAGGCCGTCTTCGAAATGTCACATTCTTTTATTCTAAGCTAACGATAGACAGATTTGAGATCTATCTTAGAGAAATAATTCGCTCCCTAAAGTCGGTAAAAAAAGTCATCAACCCTGGGTTACACTTATTCTTGATTGTGACTTTGTTTAACTGAGAGGTAGTCGAAGCACATTCTGAGAGTCATCCTTTTACACATAAATAGAACTAGAGCACCCAATGGGGAAATACTAAACCTGATAAAACCCTTATCTAAGAGATCTTTCAACTTTTCTTTTAGTTCGTGAGCCATTTTGTAAGGTGGAATTGAAAGAGGCCGGGTATCTGGGAAAAGATTTATTCCGAAGTTGATTTCCCTCTTGGGAGGAACTCTAGGACTATCTTTAGGAAATACTTATGGAAACTCATTCATTACTGGAATAGACTCAAGACTTAGAATTTCATAACTCGAGTCCTTGACTAGAATAAGGTGAGATCATCTTCCTTGCTTTAAGGTAAGAGACCAATCAACCTATAGGCACTGAGGTACTACCTCTTCATTCTATGACTGACTCACTTGGAAACATAAATTGGATAATTCTATTTCTACATTCAACTGAGGCATAGCAGAAGTAGAGCTAATCTATGCTAAGAATGACATTAAAGTTTGGTCATTTCTAATTCTACAAGGTCTAATAAGGCAACTTTACGGGACACCATGACTGGGCAAATTCTTTACACCCATCTGGCTATAATAGAGCTACCCACTGGAGTAGATACTAAGAAGGTCTCTGGTAGGATTTCAGGACTAATGCCAAAATCTACTGCTGTATAAGGAGTCACAAAGAAAAGTGAAGCTCTGGGGTCTAATAATGCATAAACATGAAGGTGGAAGACTTGTAACGTGCCAGTGACCATGATAGGAGAACTTTCCTGATCCTTCTAAGTCTAGATAGCATAGAGACGGTTCTGGAGATGTCCTTCAGTCATACTAGAAGTGGCACCCTATTGAGTAGGGCGACCTATTGGTGCTGTTGAAGAATTAGTTTTGCCCTACTGACAATCATTCCCGCCCTTCCATATATCCGTTGGAAAATCCCTTATCCTGCGACCTATCTTGCCATACCAAAAATACGCATCACTGCCGGCCATACACTCACCCTTATGATTCTCATCACACCTCTTGCAGACTAGATTGGTGTGACCACTGTTCACACTTTTCTGAGACATAGAGTTGGGCGCTCTATCATGAATATCTGGCCGGATCTTTGGTACTGGAGCACTAGAAGAAGACAGGACTAGGACTAAAAGTTTTTAGTGTAACTGAGAATGATTCCCACCATCAGACCTTTGCTGAGAAAAGTTAAAACTACTGATTGTGGCCCTCTTATTCTCCTTTTAATTTCTTTGATCTTCTATGTCTCAATCTGCTGAGCATGAACCATAAGCCTAGAAAGGTCCATCTCCTTGATCAGCATAGTCGTTCTGCACTATTTGACTAATTATCTGAAACACCAGATACCAACTTACTCATTCTGGCCTTAGAATCAGCCACCATGGATGGAGTATACCTTGCTAACTGAGTGAACTTACTCTTTCACACTTATGCTGCCCTACTTCAGATTGATAAACTCCTAACCTTAGCCTCCCTCAACTTAAGTAGGAAAAACTTATCTAAGAAAGTAGTACCAAACTCATC
Organism: Capsicum pubescens; assembly: GCA_030864215.1. Lineage (NCBI taxonomy): Eukaryota > Viridiplantae > Streptophyta > Magnoliopsida > Solanales > Solanaceae > Capsicum > Capsicum pubescens. The sequence continues at coordinate 220,117,404 of CM061546.1, forward strand.
CCACTATATAGGCCCTGCATCGACACCTCTATCCTCTTTCCACTGCATAACCCAAGTATGAGCTATCCGTTATAACTAGTACATAGATAAGTCAACACTCTCACTATAAGTGACACCCATGATATTAGTCACTTTCTGCACACAATTAAGAAACTCTTGGGGATCCTCCTCAGACTTGGATCCGAAGAATATTGGAGGATTCATTCGAGTAAAGTCATGGATCCTAGCATTTTCTGTATTCATTACTGGATTAGACGGAGTAATAGTCTAATGGTTATTTTGAGCATCCATAGACTGGGAAAAAACTATGAAAGCAACCCTGAATTTGACATGAGAGACATATTCATTTAGAGGGTCTTCCTGAATAGGTGGCGGCGTGGGATGGTCCTCGTTCCTTCTTCCACTATTCCTTCTGGGAGGAATTTTCTATAAATGGATGAAGGACGAGTTAGAAGAGGGAAATTTAATAGAGGTTATGCTCTATTGCACGATATGAATACTGAAAGAAGGGAAACTTTCCTAAAATATCTCATATTCTCTCGCCCATAAGTTTGGTGTGCTTCACATCCATGCACAAGACTCTACTTAACGTGACTTTCAGACACCCTGGGACGCTTTAAACCTTATTCACTGATACCAAGTTTATCACAACCCAAGGCTACCCCTTAGTTGTAACATGGTGCTTAAGGAAATGGGTAACCCCAAGCTAACCCATGATATGGCACAAGCTATAAATTTTGAAGGAAAATAACAAAATACTATGCAGAAAACATTCATAAATGTTTAAATTGTCAAGTTAATAATAAAGGACTTTGAAACACATCATCAAAAAACATTACTAACTTTCTGACTGTCTGAAAGCCTCTAAACACGATGAGTTATTGGTACTGGTCCCCAACTAACTCTGACTACTAAAAATAAACATGAACTAAAATACTAAAAAGTATAGTAAGTACCATAGTTAGTCCCCGACTGATGAGGAACCACCAATACTGCAACTGTGTGGCACACGAACTGTCTAAGTATGATCGGGGAACTGAGCATCTGAACCTATGTAATAAAACAACATATCACAAAAGAGAGTATATGATCAATACTTTAAATGTACTGGTATATGAGATAAGGACTAGCTGATATGTATAAATATAAAAGGTTGCTGAGTATGAATGCATGGATACGTAAATTGAATGCAAGACCAAGTAAACCATGTACTGAAATAATTTGTAAATTTGTTCAACTGAATAAATTATAGATTGGACACTTGGTCATGTTAACCTAAACTGGTATGATCTGAATACTAAACTGAGACTGTGGGAGCTAACATTTAAGCGACATATCCTAAACTAATCTAATCGGGGTCCAACCTATAACCCTTATTAGAAGGGTGTCATTACCTTGCCACGGGTACTAACACTGGAAGACATGGATCCACTAATCTAATGTCTCAGAGGACAAGGGTGTCATGCCTCTACTGAAGGGGGACCCCTCAAAATCTACGATGGTGCCATAAGTCTGGAACTTAGGGAATGCTACTAATTACTTATGCCTAACTGACTGAGAAATTTCCATCCCAACATTTACTCGATGCTAAGTATTACTACCAACTAAATAACACTGGTATGGATATTAATTTAAAATTATTTGGTACTGATAAGTGCTCATTATGAAAATATCTTGAATTTAATAATACAAGTATACTCTAAATGACATGTAACCTGAAAATTGTAACACACATGATTTTCCTAGGTATCGGGTGTTCATAACCTACCAGCACTATCTAATACAAAATTGAATAATCCATGGTAGAGTAAAACACATGAATAACGCCCCATATTTCAATAACTAATCATGAAGTAGACATTTACATTATCAAACATACGGAAACACCATTATCACGAGGGAATATATTTTCATGGTTTAAAATCAAAATAATTAAGAAGAAATTTATAAAAATCATAATATACATGAAATTTCACCAATATAGGGAAAATTTTTATAGTTGTAATAGTAGGGAATTCTTGGGACTCAATGGGCAGAAATGACCCATTAAAGAATATCCCACATACCTGAGTGTAGAAGCTTGGATGAATCTTCTTAGGAATTGGACTTGCTTGATGAACCCTAATTACTACATGGGAGAAGAAAAAACTTCCCTTTTTTGGTTTCTATGAGTTAAATTATGATAAATAATGGAATTGGGGGGTTTTGGGTCTTTTATACCCTCTTGGGAAGCCTAAACGATGTGGGTTAGGCTTTAGAAGTAGTGGAGAAAGACTTTAAATTCCTAGGAAAATGTACAGGAAATCTGGGTTCTCAGTCGTTACGACTCACCCTATGACTCATTGGGACTGACTACGAGTCATAGTATGAGTCGTAAGCTGGAATCTATGGTCCGAGACCCTTTTTTGGTCTGACTATGACTTACCCCTTATGGATCATCATAACTGACTATGAGTCATAAGATGGAGTCATAGTCTGAACCCTAAGTCTTGGGTCTTTTACTGGTCAGGTACGAGTCCCTCTGACTCGTAGTCACTGATTACTAGCCATAAGTTCTAGTCATAGACACTGGGCTTAAACTTAGGGACTTTACTAGAGTTACTATGACTTACCTCGTTACCTGAGTCATCATCACGACAGTGTGTCAGGCCCTTAAGGGAAAATATCCATAACTTTTTTCCACAATATTAGGTTGAGGCAAGACTTAAAGTTTTGGAAAGCTAGCTTAGTGGTGTATCCTTGAGAGGTTCTAGAGCTTGAAAATTTGGGGTATTAAAGAACTTTATCAATTAAACTAAATACACAAAGGAGCTCATAAAAAAGTTTGACATGGAAAAATAGAAAGCTTTCGGAACACCTATGAGTCCTTCAATAAATCTTGACTTAGATACATTAGGAAAAGATCAGATGAAAAGACCTATAGAGAATTGATCTTTACTCTACTTGGCCAAAAGTTGAACAGACATCATGTTTAGTGTATGCAAATGCACCATTAACTCCCAAAGAGTCACATTTGACTGCAGTTAGGAAGATTATTCAATATCTTATTAGAACTCAGGACATTGGATGACTATGGTACCCCCACTCCCCAAACTTTGATTTAAATGGTTATTTAGATGCTGGCTTTATAGGTGATAAAAATAATTGAAAGAGTACTAGTGGTACCTACCAAATACTTGGCGAGGCTTTGAGTTTATGGCATAGAAAGAAATAAACTTCAGTCGCAAATTTCAACCACCAAAGTTGAATACATAGCCATGGGTAAGTGTGGTACTCAAATATTATAGGCAATGCATAAATTACTTGACTTTGATTTATTATTTGAATTAGTGCCAATTATGTGTGACAACACTAGTGCTATTAGTCTGTCCAAATATACCGTGCATCATTGTAACACTAAGCATATAAATATTAAGCATCACTTTAATCGTGATCATGTTGAGAATGGTGATTTTATGCTAAAATTTGTTGATTCAGAAAATCAACATGCTGATATTTTTACAAAATCTTTGCTTGAAGAACATTTTTGCCTTCTTAGAAAAAATCTCATGATTATTTGCTTTAATGACATTTGATGTAACTTTTTTTCAAAATATTTTATTTTTGTGCATAATATTTTTTCCCCTTTTCACACGGCTTCCCCTAATTATTATCCTCATATCATTAATTACTGTCCCTCTGCCTCCGTTCCTTTCCTTTGTTCAAAACTTTTATTGCCTTTTTATCTTCCTAAAGACTGCATCCTTTCCTTTCAGTCACACCTCTTCAACTTCTATTGCTTTACCTTTTTTTTCACTCTTTTTAAACCCTTTCTCTCCTTTTATCCTACTTATATTCCTCCTCATGATAGAAATAAGATCTATGTCCAGCCTTCATAAAACTCCCACTGGCTATCTTTCTGATAATCAAGAACAAGTTCTCATTGTTGGTTTCTTTAAAGAAGACTACTCTCACTCCTTCCATTCTTCTAAACCTAAAAAATGTGCCTCCTACGACTCAAATTTGTATTGCAAAAAACCTCGCTCAAACTCATTGGAAATTCTTCCAACAAAAAACATGCATAAGTTTTGGACTACTTCCCACCTAGAGAAATTTATGGCATTCAAGAGCTACTCTGTTGTGGATGGAAAGGTTTTTAATCTTCAATATTTGAAGGAATCTCATTTCTATGTAAGTCCTCTATTTAAGGCTCAGGATCAATCTCTTATTTTTTATATAAGTCGTCAAAAGTTTTTGAGGATTCCATCAGAATGTTTTATGCAAATCTCCATATTTCTATCGATAGAGGGGAACTTGAAACCTTTGCACTAGGAAAAATAATTATTTTGAATGATTTTCTATTTGAAAAGGTCTTTATACTAGGTTCCCTGGAATGGTCCTATTTATGAATGAGACTTGGTTCAAGAATTTTAAAGTCAGATTTGAGGAGGCAAAAGAAGTAGTTGCCGAACTAGAAGTAAATCTGTCCAATTTAGGACCTTTGTCTTTATGGTTTAAACATATAATTCTTTCCCACAAATTGTTGCTAACACCTTGATTCCCCAAAAGTATCTCTAAGCAATGTTACTTCTGGAAATGTGTTTGTTCTGTATTATGATTAAGAAATACAAAATCAATTAGGTATTGTGGTTTCGTGAATAGATGCTGGAAAGTGCGGCTGACATTCATGCCTCAACAAACTTGTAATATGGGTTATTGATTACTCGAATTCTATACTATTACTCCATTGATATTTCAGGTTTTATGACTATTGCAGTCTCTACCACCTATGACTCTAAAACCATTCTAGCATGGGGTATGCTCAAGTTGGTAATGAATGGTGCAAAAAGGACTCTGTGAAATTAATGTTTGTTATTCCCAAGGTAAGTAAATCTACTACTAATCTTACTTTTAAAGTGTTACAGGACATGGAAGAAGTTAAGGAGAGACTAAAAGGTATCAAAGAAGGCATGCTAGGTCTTTCGGAGTCAATGTCAAAGCTGGGGCAGCTGGGAAAGAACATCAGTGCTGTAACACCCTTAAAATTTCCGTCATTTTATTTTTGACTCTCCCGTATTCAAAATATCATTTTTTTTACTTAAATTGTGTTTAGGTATGTTAATAGGGGTCCTGAAAGAGTTCCATAATTTTTAGAAGGGGTTCGAGGCTATTTTAGAATTTTGAGATGGTAAGCCTCTATGTTTTGGCATGCCACAGAGGTTAACTATGTGATATTAGCGTGGCATGGAGGCAGTGTGCCTCCATAATAACACCATGTCCTGAAGGATAATCTTCTCTTTAAGCAGCATGGCACAAAGGTTAGCCTTCGTGATAAGGTCGTCCTATGTTAATGTCTTAAAGTCATTCAGTTTTTGTTTTATTCAGTTGGGATGAGGGGATTTTGGGTCCTTTCACCCATGTACGACCCATATACATAAAATAAGTTTATGCCCTTCAGTTTTCAAAGATCAAATCCCCCAATTTCACTCTCAAACTCAAAACCTAAGAAAACCTTAAGGGTTTCACTGTGCATTCATCTTTTGGGTTCTAAGCTCCAAATTGCTTTCATATTCTTGTATATATAAGGCATGTTACTCTTCCTCAAAACTTGTTTTGCTAATAGCATGTATTTACAATTGTATTTATGTGATTTAATTGATGATTTGAATACGGGTTGAGGGCTTCTGGGCGTTATTGACTAAATTGCTTTTCCCATGACTTTTGTGAATCATTTAGGGTTTGAATTGATAATTTGTAACTAATTGGGGTGCATGGGCTTGGTTAATTGGAATGGGGTCGTGGATTCCCCAATGTTGATGATTTTGATATGGAATTTGCATAACCTCAACCCGATCTTGTGAAACTTGCTTTGAACATGAGAATATGCATATTGAACTACTTTTGGAACCATTGTATGATATAAAAGGGTATTGAAACATGAACAATTTTAAATTGAACCTTGGGGATCGTTGATTCGCCTAAGCTAATGAATAATTAAACCTACTGGGTCGTGGATTTCCCCAAGTAATAATAAATTCTATGGCATGATTATATTAGCTTGATAGTGTAGTTGGTATAATGATAAAAATGGTATATGACTACATAGATAATTAAGGTTTAATGAATAGAAATGTGTAATTATTTTAATATAGGCTTAAAGGGGGTTGTGTTGCTAGCCGTGAAGGTGCAAGTCCTGTGGAGGACAAACACTGGAAACCTAAAATTATCGGTGTGAGGGTTGGATTTGATGACCGTGTACTTGTGTCACACTTGACATATATTTTGTCAGGGATAGTCAAAGGGTCGTATATTCCCTGACCTTCCTTGATACCTACGGTTCGTATAGCTAATATGCATTGGGGCCCAACCAGGGGGAGAGAGATGAAGTCCATATAACTCATGGGTACTATTATAATGGTTAAGCTACATAGTCCAGGCTAATGTTTAACTTTCATGCTAAGCCTTATTCCATACCCCAACACGTTATATATATATGTACATGACTTTGTGCATTGGCTTTAAACGATTTTAAACTAATTAGATCATGACATTATTTTATCCCTTCCCTGAGTTACATACTAGCGCTCACCATTCTAACCATCTTCGGATGCAGTATCCCCATGTAATACAGGCATTGGAGATATTTTTTCTTTATATGTGCAATGATAGATGGTTGTTGGACTGTTCATGAGTTTGCTTGAAGTTGTGAGCCTTCTTCTTCTAGAAGGCCTATTACTTCTTGGTTTAGTTTATATCATAGTATTTTTTTTGGTTTCTTTTTTGGCTAGTGTTTGGGGCATGTCTCGACTTAGGCTGTACTTTGGATGTCAAAGGATATGTCGATTATTGTGGATTGGTATTGTTATTGGAAATCTTAGCTTCCTTTGATTTATTTATTTATCTTACTAATGTCTATTTGGGTTATTTCCGATGTTATATATGTATTATATTCTGAATGGCTAGGCAAAGGGGGTAGTCTCCGATCCTCGGCGGACTTGAGATACCCATCACGACTAGGCCCTAGTTTGTGTTATGATAATCTTGGTATCAGATCCTAGGTTCATGGTTATTGGGTGTCCACAAAGCCATGTCAAGTAGACTCTCTTTTATGGGTGTGCAGTGCGTCACACTTATAAGGGAAGGGCTACAAGGCATTTAGGAATGTTTCCCTTTCTTGTGTTATATTTACGAGCTATAGAGTCTAAGGTATTGAATGTACTCTAATTCCCATTTGTTTGTGTTTTAGATCATGCCTCCCAAAGATCTGGTGCTTGTCGAAACTCTTTTGTCCCGCCCGAGGATAACGAGAATGAAACTCATCCTACTTATGAAGTGTAGACCCGACCTAGGGTCCCTTCTCCTGATTGCCTTTGTGGAGTTCCACTTGACCCCACTAGTTCTCCCCAAGCCCCTCAGGGGTGTTTAATGCTGAGTTCTGTTAGTTGATCCATTTGCTTACTCAGTTGGTGGCCCCTCAATAATGCCAATCTGAGCATGTTGCTTCCGTCACTCCTTCTTCTGAGGTCACTAGAGTTGTACAGTTCAAAGGTTGAGTTCTATGAATTTTACTAGCTTTAAGGTTGAGGAAGATCCTCAAGGGTTCATTGATGAGATGAAAAAGATATTCATAGTGATGCATGATTTTGATTCTGAGGGTGTGGACTTTCCTGACTACCAGTTGAAGGATGTGGCATATTAGTGGCATGAGGAGTGAGTGCAGTCAAGGGGTGATGATGCCGAGCCAGCATTATGGCATAAGTTTTTTAGTGCTTTCCTTGGTCGCTTCTTTACTCAAGTGTTGAGCGAGGCGAAGGCAGAGAAGTTTATGAATTTGCAATAGGGAGGAATGACTGTAAAGGAATATGCATTGAAATTCCATCAGCTATCTCTCTATGCTCCGTAGTAGGTGTCTTCTATATGGGCTAAGATGAGGAAGTTTGCTCTGTGTTTATCTGAGAACTTGGTGTTAGAGTGCAAGTCTGCCTTAATGAATAGTGATATGAATATCTCTAGCTTGGGTGTATATATAGCAGGTTGAGGATATGAAGAAGAAGCAAGTCGAAATGAGGGAGAAATAAAGTAAGAAGTTTAGGTATTCAGAGCAGGGTGGTGATCAACACAATAATGGTAGGGATAGTAGGTAGTAGCGCTGAAAGAAGGCTTGGGGAAATTTTGGTTCATATTTTATGTCTAGTTCTCCATATCCTATTCTATCTGTTGATCGATACTTTTAGGCTGACAGTGGGTTTAGGGAACAAGGTGCCTAGTCCCAGGTTGGTGGAGCTCAGTCAACTCCATCCTATCTTCCTTGTAAATTTTGTAGGCAATTGCATCATGGTCAGTGTGAAGAGGGGATGAGTTGGTGTTATAATTGTGATTAGCCAAGGCATTTTCAGTGACACTGTCCAACTAAGGTAACTTTTGGAGATAATAAGGTCCCTGTTGCTATTTCTTCAGTTCCTGCACCAAAGGGTGCTATGCCAGGCACCGACACTAGTTGGAATTATTTATATGCTCTCGCTACTCGCCAGGAATCTGAGGCATCTCTTGATGTTGTCACTGGTATGTTGTAACTTTTCTCTCATGATGTATATTATCTGCTTGATCTCGGGTCTACTTTTTATTATGTGACCCCTTATGTGGCTTTTCATTTCAGTTTTGGTCCTGCAAACATTCCCAATCCTTTCTCCATGTCTACCTTGATGGGTGATTCTGTGGTTACTAAAAAGATCAATAGGGGTTGTGTGGTATCTATATTTGATAGGGAGATTTTGTCGGATTTAATAGAGCAAGATATGCTAGATTTTGACGTGATACTAAGAATGGATTGGCTTCACCAGTACTATATTTCTCGTAATAAGGATGGGTCCCTTTGAATATGTATAGACTATCATCAACTGTATAAGGTGATAGTGAAGAATAAGTACCTTCTCCCTAGGATTAATCACCTCACTTTAGGGTTTTAAAGTGCTTTTTGAAGATTGACCTATGGTCGGGTTATCATCACCTGAAGATTAGGGAAGTGGATAACCCTAAGACTACTTTTCCTACTCGGTATGGTCATTTTGAGTTTTTTGGTCATGTCTTTTGGATTGACTAATGCTCCAGTGATATTTATGGACCTTATGAACCGAGTGTTCAGATAGTTTTTGGATTTATTTGTGGTTGTGTTTATCGATGATATTTTCATGTATTCTAAGAGTGAGAAGGATCATGCTGATCACCTCCTATAGTATTGCAAACTCTGAAGGATCAGTGATTGTATGCTAAATTTCTAAGTATGAGTTCTGGTTGAGCATTGTGACCTTTCTTAGTCATGTTGTTTCTAGTGAGGGGATCATGGTTATCCACAGAAAGTTAAAGCGGTTAAGAAATGGCCTAGACCCATGACTCCAACTAATATTCAAAGCTTCTTGGTTTTAGCTAGATATTGTAGGAGGTTTGTGGAGAGTTTCTCTTCGATTGATTCCCCGTTGACTAAGTTAATTCAGAAAATGGTGAAGTTTCAGTGGTCAGATGCTTGTGAGGGTAGTTTTGAGAAGTTGAAGAATAAGTTGACTTCTGCTCCAGTCTTGATTCTACTCAAGGGTACTAATGGCTTTGTTATATATTATGATGTGTGTCATGTGGGACCAAGATGTGTGTTAATGAAGCATGGTACTATTGTGGCGTATGCTTCAAGGTAGCTCAAAGTTTATTAGAAGAATTACCTAACGCATGACTTGGAATTATTGGCTGTGGTTTTTGCCTTAAAGATTTGGTGTCACTATTTGTATGGGGTTCATGTGGATATCTTTTTAGATTATATGACTTTGCAATACGTGTTTACTCAGAAGAAGTTGAATCTCAGGCAAATGAGATGGCTAGAGTTGCTCAAGGACTATGATAGGAGTCTTTATTATTATCCAGGTAAAGCTAATGTGGTTGCTGAAGTTCTGAGAAGGTTGTCAATGAGAAGATTATCTCATGTGGATGAGGAGAAGTGAGGTTTGGTGAAGGATATTCACCAATTGGATAATCTTGGAGTTCGTCTTTTGGATTTTAAGAATAGAGGTATGATTGTTCAAGAGGTGGTGAAGTCATCTCTTGGTTCTGAAGTGAAGGAGAAGTAGGTTTTGGATCCTATCTTGATGCAAATTAAGGATGATGTGGGTTAGCAGAGAGTTATGGATTTTGAGATTAGTGGTAATGGTATTTTGAGGTACCAAGGTAGATTATGTATTCTTGATATTGATGGGCTGTGAGAAAGGATCTTGGCTGAGGCTCATGAGTTGAGGTATCTAGTCCATCCTAGTTCGACGAATATGTATCACAATTTGAAGGAGATCTATTAGTGGAATAACATAAAGAGAGATGTGGCCACTTTTTTTGGCTAAGTGCATGGTTTGTGAGCAAGTGAAGGTGGAGCACTTGAGGCCTGGAGGGTTGTCTCAAGAGATTGATTTGCTTGTATGGAAATGGGAGGTGATTAATATAGATTTCATTACATGCCTTCCGGGGTCTCGCCATCAGTTTGATTCAATTTGGGTCATCATGGATAGGATGACTAAGTCTGGTCACTTCTTGCCTGTGAGGACTACCTATTCTGGAGAAAATTATGCTAACATTTTCATTCAGGAGATCTTCAAGTTACATGGTGCTCCAGTTTCCATTATTTTTAATTGATGTATGCAATTCTTTTCTTATTTTTGGATTTTTTTCCAGAAAGGTTTAGGGACTAAGTCAAACCTTAGCACCATTTTCCACCTCCAGATGGATGGACAAGCAGAGAGGACTATTCAAACTTTGGAAGATATGCTATGGGAGTCTATAGAGTCGAATTAATAATCAATAAAAGTCCCAATAGAAGTTGACTGACTTGGCTCTCAATCGAGCTTGTGTGATTGATTTTTGTGGTAGTTGAGTTGATCACTTACCTCTTTGCGAGTTTGCTTATAATAAAAGATATGACTCTAGTATTCAGATGGCTCCGTTTGAGGCTTTATATGGTAAAATATGTCATTATCCAATTGGGTAGTTTGATGTTGGGGAGACTAGATTGTTTGGCCCTGACTTGGTTCATCAGGCCATGGAGAAGTTGAAGGTGATTAGATATAGGCTTAAAACCACTCAAAGTTGCCAAAAGTCCTATGCGGATGTAAGGCATATGAAGTTGGAGTTTGAGGTTGGAGATTGGGTGTTCTTAAAGGTGTCTCCTATGTAGGGAGTGATGAGGTTTGGAAGGAAGGGGAAGCTCAGTCCCCGTTATGTTAGCCCGTAGGCTCTATATACCCCGTGTTTCATATGTTAATGTTGAAGAAGTGTGTGGCTGATCCTTCTTTGGTTGTTCGTATTGAGAGTGTTGGTGTGACAGACTCTTTGTCTTATGAGGAAGTGCTGATTGAGATTTTGGATAGACAAGTTCATTGGTTAAGGACCAAGGATGTGGCTTCGGTAAAAGTCCTTTGGAGAAATCAAAAGGGAGAAGAAGATACTTGGGAAGCCGAAGAGGATATGAATGCTAAGTACCCATTCTTGTTCCATGTGTCGGACGAAAGTGCTTAAGGAATTAATTCTGTTTCCTCTCATTACTTTCTGAGTTGGTCATTTGATTCTGGTGTACTCTTTCCATGCTCGTGCTAAAAGTGTCCTAACCCATCATTCGGGGAAGAATGATCCAAAGGGAGGATAATGTAACACCCTTAAAATTTCTGTTATTTTATTTTTGACCCTCCCGTATTTGAAACATCAATTTTTGACTTAAATTGTGTTTAGGTATGTTAATAAGGTATCCCAGAAGAGTTTTGGAATTTTCGAAAGGGGTTTGGGGCTATTTTGGAATTCTAAGGAAGTAAGCCTCCGTATTTTTGGCGTGCCATAGAGGTTACCCTCCGCGATATTGGCATGACATAGAGGCAGTGTGCTTTCGCAATATCGCTAGTTCATAGAGGATAATTTCCACAATAAGCAGCGTGTCATGGAGGTTAGCCTTCGCGATAAGGTCGTGCCACACTGATGTTTTAAATTCATAAAGTTTTTCTTTTATTCACTTGGGATGAGAGACTTTTGGGCTCTTTCACCCATGTACGACCCTTAAACATAAAATAAGTTTATTCCCTTTAGTTTTCAAAGATCAAATCCCCTAATTTCTCTCTCAAACTCAAAACCTAAGAAAAGATTAAGGATTTCACTGTGCATTCATCTTTCGGGTTCCAACCTCCAAATTACTTTCAAATTCTTGTGTATCTAAATCATGTTACTCTTCCCCAAAGCTTATTTTTCTAATAGCATGTATTTACAATTGTAGTCATGTGATTTAATTGATGATTTGAATGTGGGTTGAGGGCTTTTGAGCATTATTGATTAATTTGCTTTTCTTTTGTGAATCATTCATGGTTTGAATTGATAGTTTTGAACTAATTGGGGTGCATGGGCTTGGTTAATTTGAATGGGGGTCATGTATTCCTCCAACATTGATGATTTTGATATTGGAATTGGTATAATCTCAAACCAATCTTGTGAAACTTGCTTTAAACATAAATATATGCATATTGAACTACTTTTGGAACCATTGGATGATATAAATGGCTATTGAAACATAAACAATTTTAAATTGAACCTTAGGAGTCGTGGATTCCCCCAAGCTAATGAATAATTGAACCTAGGGGTCTTGGATTCCTCCAAGTGATGATAAATTCTATGGGATGATGATATTAGCTTGCAAGCGTAGTTGGTATAATGATACCAATTGTATGTGCCTATGTGGATAATTATGGTTCAATGAATAGGAATGTGTAATTATTTTAATATGGGCTTAAAAGAGGTTGTGTAGCTAGCCATGAAGGTGTAAGTCCTTGGGAGGACAAACAATGGAAACACATATTTGTTGGCATGAGGGTTGGTCTTGATGACTGTGTACTTGTGTTATACTTGATATATAATTTGTTAGGGACGCCTCCGGTTTGTGTGACTAACTTGCACTGGGGCCCGACCAAGGGGAGAGAGATGAGGACCATATAGCCCATGGGTACTATTATGATGGTTAAGCTACATAGTCTAGGCTAATGTTTTACTTTCATGCTAAGCCTTGTTTTCTACCCCAGCATGTTATATATATATATGAACATTACCGTGTGCACTGGCTTTAAATGATTTTGAACTGATTGGATCATGGAATTATTTATCCCTTCTCTGAGTTACATGCTAGCGCTCACCCTACTAACCATCTCCGGACGCTCTATCCCCACACGATGCTGGCATCAGAGACATTTATGCTTTCCCTGTGCAGTGATAGGTGGTTCTTGGACTGTTCGTGAGTGGCCTTAAAGTGGTGAGCCTTCTTCTTCCAGAAGTCCTGTTACTTCTTGGTTTAGTTTATGTCATAGACTATTTCTTTGATTTCCTTTTTGGCTATTATCGAGGGCATGTCCCGACTTTGGTTGTTCTTTGGATATTAGAGGCTATGTGAATTACTGTGGATTGGGATTGTTATTGGAAATCTTAGCTTCCTTTGAGTTGTTTGTTTATCTTAATCATGTCTATTTGGATTGCTTCCACTGTCATATATGTATTGTGTTCTGAATGGCTAGGAAAAGGGGGGTAGTCTCTGGCCCTCAACGGACTTGAGATACCCATCATGACTAGGCCCTGGTTCGGGTCATGATGAGTACCAACATGGGGGAAATGCATATCTCTCTTTGTGATCTCAAATAAGAAGAAGTCTAAATCTTCAACAAGTTATTCAAGCAAGACAACTCCATCAAGTCTGAAGCCAACTCCTCCCACAATGAGCTCGCTATTATAGTCCAAAAATCCTATTCAAACTTCACTAAGAACATGTAATAGTACTATGAAAGATTCTTTCACAACATGCATAACACCCTTACCTATTTTCTTATGAAGTGATAAATTTGTTCTCTAAAAATACTTTTCAGTCAAATCCTCTTCTTTGGGTCTGTAACTGGTGCACTATCTTCCCCCTATCCTGACTGAATATTTTTTTTGTTTTGTTATGTGAACATACCTGCATATATTGTTTGTGTTGCTTGCCGGATTGTTTTTCCTATTTTTTCATTTTAATTATGCTAAAGGGGGAGCAATTCCAGACATCAGTAGCTATAAGTCAGAAAAAAGCTATTAGCATGGGGAGCTACATGTAAGGGAGAGCCATCTATTAGTCATGGGAAGCCACACAAACAGGGAAGTTAACTAATGTTTATTTTGTTGTCATTATCAAAAAGGGGGAGTTTGTTAGCTTCTCATTATCACCTAATATTTTTATAATGAACAACTAACAAAATAAATATGTAGGACCTAACTTGGAAGACCTCAAGATTGGAAACAATCAACGGAGAGGTTGGACTAAGATGGTAATAATCAAATCAAAGATTTGGTGACCTTGAAGGAGCTTAAAATAAGGAATCAAAAGGTAATCACACAAGGAGCAATTAGTGAATATTCCATATCAAGAAGCCAAAGAGAAATCAAAGGAGAAAATAGCACGAGGCAAGATTCCATGAAGACCAGGTAAAGAAAAAGATTGTATCCCTACATATATATATTTGATATGGACGTGTATGAATCAATTCAACAAAGGAAATAGAACATCACACGTATAGACATATCTGATATGGATGTGCTAATGGTATGAGTCCTCAATAAAGGAATCCATACAATCAAATCCTTGACTTAAAGAAAATCCTTTATGTTTTCTTTTAAAGCAAAGAAGCAGCAGAAGATGAAGACTATACAAAGGCATTGAATACTGAAGAACTCTCATGCAACTTCATAGGAAACTATCATGTTGTCTCACCATTAGTCTTCACAAACCTTATAATACTTTCAGTTTAAAATATTTACCAAAAGAAAAAGATTGAGTCAGTCTTTTAGGTATACTAGTTGAGGCTGTGTCACAAGATTTGGATAAAGAAAGATTGAGATCCAGGGTTTTTCCATTTATGCTGCCCAAGTTCACATCAAGCTCTAAAGGAAAGCCTTGCAGCCTAAGGGGACTAGAATTGGCACCACACTAGTGATCTAAACCAGTAAAAAATTCGTTGTCTTCTCGCTTACTTTATTTTCTGTCCTTAAGTTATTTCACATTTAACGTTTATACTAATTTGCAGGTGAGTCAATTGACTAGGTTGATTAGTTTACTTAAAAAGATTTAATTTCACCTCCTCTTGACTTTCAGTTTGTCCTTATTTATATAGGTATAAGCTTTGTGAGGAGACATTCATAAAATCATGAGTTAGAAAAGATAGAGATAACTATAGAGCATTATAGAGATCATGAAAGAAAGGATAGTTCCTAATACATCCTATAACCTCTCGCTCATAAGTGTGGTGCGCTTTACATCCATGATCAAGACTCCACGTAACACAGCTTTTCAGACTCCCTTGGACTCTTAAAACCTTATGATCTGGTACTAAGTCCGAGACTACCCCCTGGACATCACACGGTGATTAGGACTACGAGCAGCCCCAAAGCTAACCTATGGTTTCTACATAGCATTAAAGCCTAACAAATTTAATTAAAACATGACACGAAAGTTTGAACTTAATAAATATGAATTTATTTGGATAAATAATCTCAATAAATCAAGGTGACTAGACATTAACTAAAAATATTAATATCTGAAAATGGCTACCAAGTCTAGACAAACCTCTGAACACACAAAAGAGCCATTGGGATAGACCCAGCTGGCCCAAAAAAAAACTTAAAGTCTGAATAAAATCATAATTAAAATTCAATGAGTGAACGTAATCCTGGTCCTTGAAACATGAGGACTCACCAACCAATGAGAGGTAGGAAATGGTTATCATGGCTAATCGTGCTTCTGAGGACAAACAATGAAACCTAAACCATAAAAGGATTCAAAGCACATAGAGTATGTGGTTAGTTCTTTTGGAATGTACTAAGTATGTGAGGGTGAATGCAATAGGTAAAACTGGAATGCATCATGAGTTTAAAGCATGTATACAAGATGTATACAAAATCAACATACTCAAGAATAAAAATAAAAATTAAAATATCATAAAACATAAGTAATCAAGCAAAACTATTACATATCATAAAACATAAGTGAGTAATTAAACTTAGTTTCCAAAATCATCATTTCTGTGGGAGATTCTCTTAACTGACATAAACCATGTGAGTAACATGGAGTTCGATATAAGAGCCCCTATTGAAAGGGCTTGCCAGGGTATAAAGGAATATAAAGGTGATCACCTATACATGTCCATTTGGACAAGCTAAATAATAAATGTACATGTCTATTTGGACAATCTGAATAATGAATACCTATGGTGATGTGTAATTTGTGGAATTGGAGTATGCTAAAACCTAGCTCCTCGGTGCTATTTACTATTCCTAAATCATACTATTACTCATAAATACATATGAAATTCATCATAAAATAAGCATATAAGCCTACAAGTCTGAAAAACCACAATATGCTTCTATTTCTATTTCATAATCAGAAGTACACATGTGAATTTCATCCTAAATCTAAAATCATACGTCTGAATTTAGTATAAATAGAGTGAATCATGATAAAATCATATACGTTCACCAATTTATGGTACTTTTATCAAGAGCACTAAAATTCACTTCATGAGAACAACTATGCGGGTAAATACATGAGCAAACCATGATTTTTCATGCTAAATGTACCTTAACTCCTAAAGGAGCATCATAGTTTCAAAATCATTTAAAGTAGGTATGGACTCTATTTAACAAATCCATAAATTCATATGAAAAATGAATTTCGGGCACAAGGATAAAAGGAAATCCTTGCTTAACACCACATACCTGAAATTATAAATTCTGTTTGAAGAAACTCTGAATTTGGGGCCTTTGGGGTTGAATTTTGAGAAGAACCCTTCCTTTTGGTGTTCTTGAGAGCTCGTGTGGAGATGGAATGGTGAACTAGTTTTATGGCATAAATAAAAATATTTTAGTGTTAGTAATAGGAGTATTTAGGATGTTAATGACTAAATTACACTAAAAAAACTGAAGAAAATAAATGGGATTTTGGCATCGCCGCAATCACTGGCGTGAGACACTCTTATTGCACCAAGCCAGTGGCATGGCACACCCTTATCATGGTGACTAGATGGGGTGGCATTCCCTTATCATTCTAGACCACTGGTTTTTGCTTCTGGGTATACGTTGCCTCCATGGCACGACCTTACACACACCCTTACTATTTTAGAGTTATGTTAGGCCCCAAAAAATCATTCCAAAAATTTTAAAACACTTCCTAATGGTACCGTTAACATTTATAATCATCAATCAACCTTGAAATCACATTAAAATCCATGAGAGATATCAAAATAAAATCTTTGAACTTATAGGGCAAAAAATTGTCACATTAGAATTAGCAGCAAAACAAAAAAGATATCGGTTATATTGTTTCCTTAAATGATGGTATCCTTTTGCTTAGGAAAAATATAAACTCTCACTCATAGTTTACATACCCCTTTATATTATGCATTGGTTCAATACTAGTTTAATTTTACAAATTCCCATAGTTCTCATAATTACAACTAATTTCATATTTTGGGGTTGGGGTCATAACCACTTCCAAAGTCATAAGTTTGGGAAAATCACAATTTCGAGTTCATTCACCATACCCATGCACCCACAAGTTCATAACTATATTTAAAACATAGAAATCATATATCAATCATTAGAAACATTGTTCCATTCATAAACATTCAAAACTCCCAACCCTTAATGGAAATTGGCAATTTATAGTCACTTGATTTGTATATAACTTAGTTAACACCTTATCCACTGTGGGATTATACCCCAACCTTTGTTGGGTTCTATATTTGATAAGACCACTTACACTTATATAAAGGGAGTTGTAATTTTGGCATATCAAATTTCAACAACATTGTCGGGGAATATAGTAGTCAATTAAGTTTATGTGTGTTATTTGACTTTTAGTCTCATTTCCTAATTTTACTTTTACTTGTTGTTTTTTTATTTACAGGCTATTAGTTATGCATGCTAATTAATTATAATTTGGGTAATACATTAATTACCTATGATTCGGATCTCAATAGAACTTTGAGAAGAAATATGGATGCACAACAAGAAGTAGAAAGACTGGCTGTACTTGTTGCAGCTTAATTGAATCAACAAAAATGTAGATGCGCCTAGTCGTGTGTAAGATAATGACAATAAATATCATGGTGATTATGATTTGGTTGATCATTTAAATGGGCAATGTGTTGATAATATGCTCTAGCCATTCAAAATTAGCAAGCATAAGGCAAAGGATGCAAATAGCCTGCAGTAAATTTTTCCTTTAATGATAAGGATGATGTTGATTTAAATGGGGATGGTTCTACTAGAATGATTGTACTACCACCGCTAGCTCTCGATGTGAGTTTTAATATTACTAGCATGATGATTGTAAGACCCTGCAAAGTCCTAGTCATTTCAGTCCTATATAGCATGCCAAAAGAGGTCTCAGACTTAGAAAATTTTAGCTAAGTATTGATATTTAGTCTCATTTTTGACTTTGATATTTCAATGGCATCATGTATGATATTTCCAGCCTTAGATTATCGATTTTTAAATTGATTCATGATCAGGGATGTCAATAGGTCATATTGGGTGAGTTTCAGAATTTTCGGACATCGTTTGAGTCATATTTAAATGTCCAAAACAACAAGCCAACACGATCATGATGCATCACATTGGCTATCATGTCGTACCCATCAACGCAATGCGTTGGTGATGGCGTCACCCTATCGACATAGCACATCACTTATCGTATAACTAGGCCAGTTTTGCTCATTAACTTATGGGTTTCCAAGGGCATTTAGGTCTTTTTTTCTTACCCAATTCAGCTAAAACATGAAATTAAGCTCCCAAAAGGGTAAAATACATTCATTCTTCTCAAAATCCTCTCAATAAATAAACCCTAGTTCATCAAGATAAAGTTCAATTCCAAGAAATCCCAATTAATCTTCACAAAATCAACAATCAAGGTATGTTAGGTGTTCATCCTTGGGGTTCTTTCCACCCTTGGAGTTCAAGAACCCTTTTTAAAACTACAAGTTTTCAGATTCATGATTTACATGTGCAAAATTGGGTTGTATTTATGTTTGTATTGTTGTATGGGTTTCAATTCAAGATTTAATTATAAGCTTCATGAACATAAGATAGCATTATGTTGTATGATGTAATTGCCATGTTAAAACCCTTGAAATTGCAAGTTTAAGTTGTAGTCATTATGCTTATGTATTTTTCATTATCATGTGCATTAATTATGCTCCCCAAGTGTTTGATAGAATGTCCATATGAGTCAAATAGTGTAATCATGACATGTTATCATGTGTTCTCATTCATGTACAAGTTCATGACCTCCAAGTGTTTGACAAAATGTCTTAGTTAATGAACAAGTTCATGACCTTCAAGTGTTTGACAAAATTTCTTAGTTAATGAATTGTGAAAAATTGACTATTGTTATGCTTTCAAGATTTGTTATGTTTTATTATTGATGCTATCGAGTCCTGGGGGTATTTATTACCCAAAATCTAGTTGTTTACTTTATTGCAGTAGTTATAAAATCATCCTAGTAAAGGTCAAGAATAGTAGTGGTCAGTCAGTTAACAGAACTTAGTGAACTCAGTCCAGTTCAGTTAGTCAACATGATCAGTATCAGTTCAATCAAGCCTAGTACAGTTTAGTGATTAGTTCAGTGTCGATTCAGTTGGGAGTAAGATTCAGCATTGAGCGAACCCAGGGATAGAGTCATTCCTACCAGTAGAGGGTTTGACCCTTAGTAGCAGTCCCTGCGTTATAGAACTACATAGCTATCATAGGGTAAGTCGTCCTTCTGCCAGACTAGGGTTGACTCAATTATATACTTATTTGATGAGTCTTCCTGCCAGATTAGGGTTGACCCAACATTTTTAGTATCTCGTGAAAAGGTGCTAAGACCCTTTCAACTGGGGTCACAGGTTGGACCGTAACTCAGTCTATAATTAGGGTATGTCGGTTAGATGAACATTCCCATAGTTACAGCTTCAGTCTCAGTATTCAGTAAAGAACTCAGTCAGTTCTACGGAACTATGGCTATAAGTTATCAATTATTCAACCATTAGAATTCATTACTCAATTTCAGTATAATCTCAGATATATGATGTATATCTACATGGACAGTATTGCATGTTCAGTATGTTCAGCAATTATAGTTTTGCATGTACACTCATCCAGTTACTTCATGATTTTCATTCAGTAAGTTATTATCTCATGCATACGAACCCATGTATATCATCCTTACCTTAATTAGAATACCAGTACATTCCACGTACTGATGCATACTCTCTTTTGTGCAATGATGTCTCATATCATAGGTTCAGATGCACGGGTTACTGATCAAACTTAGCAGCTCAGGATATCAGTGGTAGATTCAGTAGTTAGTCCTCATCCATCAAAGATCTTATCTTATTTCAGTATTTCAGCAGATTTAGTATGTTTAGTAGTCAGAGTTAGTTGGGGACTTGTCCCATCAACTCTATATTCAGAACATTGAGGCTTTCAGACTAGATTACTTCAGACAGATGTTCAATAGTTTTAGTATTATTATCAGTATTCAGTATTTGTTTTTAGTTTATGAACCTTATGGCATTTTAGCCTAACTTCTGCATATATTTTTAGTATTATTATTCAGTGCTCACAGCAGGTACCAATCATGGGTTAGCTTGTGATCCTTCGACGTCATAAGCACCGTGTGATGTCCAGGGTGTAGACTCAGGGTATTACAATGATACAATTACTGAACCTAAAAGGTTTATTTGGGACGTTGCTTGGTGATGATCCAAATATGCATTTATTTAACTTTGTTAAGATGTGTAAATCCTTTGATTACCCAAGAGTTGGCCAGAATGCAATTCAGTTGATGTTGTTTTCATTGTATTTATTTGGGGAGGTGACGTTATGGTTAATTGAATTGGCGGCTGACTCTATAACAAATTAAAGAAAATTGAAAGAAGCTTTCCTAGATAGGTTCTTTATGCCTTCTAGGATATTATACTTGAGGGATAAGATAAGAAACTTTAGGTAGCTGCCGAATGAGGCATTACATGGAACTTGGCTTAGGTTAAAAAATAAGCCAACTCAATGTAATATGACTGATGAGCACTTGATGGATACATTCTACTGAGCACTAAAATTGAACACGAAGCCAATGGTTGATAATACAACGGGAGGATATTTCATGGCACATACTTTCATGGATGCAACTGTGGTATTAGATAGATCGACCAAAACTAGCAGAGCTTGTCATTCCATAGATTTGAGGTAGAAAGTAATACTTATATAGTTGGTATGTCAACTAAGAAATACTGGAGAGAAGATGAGTGTGACCAAAATATGGCACACTTGAAGACTCAGATTGATTTGCTAACAAAACCCTTATTATTTGGTAGTATTGAGAAGGTGAAGGTAGTTGGTTTACATAGTAGAACAACCAAATTTGATTCCAAGTTAGATATGAACTACTTAAATAACCAGGGTATTTCCAAGACAATGGCCAAGAAAATTAAGGTTGATATTATCAAGGAGATAACTACAATGACAAATTTGGTTACAAAGATCATGAGCAAGTAAATTGGAGAATAATGGTGATAAGTAGGTTATATGTACCACTAGGTAATCTTGATAATAATGCAAATGATTTGGGGAAGCTTTCCATGAAAGCTATAATGATTAAGTTTCTGAAAGAGGTGGAATCTACATCAACTGTGAGTCAACTAGTTGATTCTCATTCCACTTCTATCAAGTAGTTGTAGCACTAGATGAATCAATTATTTTTAGCTTTTCACCAGTGAAAGAGTGGGACTTTACTAAGCGACTCAGTGCAAAACCCAAGAAATTATGTAACCTGTTTATCTTTAACCACAAAAAATTATAGATTGTTGCCTTAACCTCATCTGATGGTTCAAACACATGTGGAGGATGTTGAATCCAAAGATGAATCATATTTGATGATATTTATATTAAAGGTAGTCTAGTTGAGTTTTAGAAGTTGGAAGATGCTGGTGAAAAGAAGGTTGATGCTGGGCAATCTACCAAATTTAAGAATGATGATGAGTTGAGCAAGGAAAAGGGTAAAAAAGCTATAAAATCTATAGCCTAAATTCCTAGAACTCCTCCCCTATTTCCATGCATGATAAAGAAGAAGGTGGAAGATAGTAAGTTTAGTAAATTTATGGCCATGCTGAAGTAGTTGACGAAAAATGTTCCATTGATGGCACTAGGATATGCTAAGTTCATGAAGGACCTAGTCACCAAGAAGAGAACTATGAGTTATAAGCCGCCAGACAATCTTTATCAATGTAGTACAATTGTCATGAGATCATTGGTCCAAGAAAAAATCCAAGATGAGACATTCACTATTCCATGCATAATTGGTGCATTAAGCTTTGTTTAGTCCTTTTTCTACCTTAGAGAAAGCATCAATTTGATGCCCTTGTTAATATATCAATAGTTGGGCTTGGGAGCCCTTAAGTTAATATCCATGCAGTTATTTATGAATGACTGTTCAATCAAATAGCCTATTGGATTTATCTATGATATGTTTTGAAAGTGGTAAATTTCATATTTTCGGTGAACTTCATGATCCTTGATTGCGAGGTAGTCTTTGAAGTACCCATAATCTTGGGTAAACTATTTTGAGCAACTGGAAGGGTGTTGGTAGATATAAAGAGTAATGAACTTAAATTTAGGTTCAATTATGAGTAGGTAACGTTTGATGTCTGTCAATCATTACAAAAACCAAGAGATATGAGTGTTGTCTCAAACATTGATATTATGTAGGAAAATGAGATAAATGTACCTATTGAAGAGAGATTTGTCGTCTAATATTTGGCAGCAGGGCTGATGAATTTTGATAATGATGACATTGAAGAGTATGATGAGATTATTTGTGTATTGACTAGGATGGGATCATATTAATATTCTCCAAAGAAGATGGATCTGGACTTGAAAAATAGGTCAACTCCTTCAGCAAAGCTAACCATTGAGGAGCCACTAGCTCTAAAGTTAAAGAAATTGCTAGGCCACTTGGGATACCTATTTTTAGGTGATATGAACAATCTATCGATGATAATTTTAGTAGATTTAGTAGAATGGTAGGTGGATGCACTTGTTTCAATATTGTAAAAGTACAAAAAGGGTTATCAGATAGATGATAGTAGACATTATTAGCATTCCAGTAGACATTTGTACCCATAAAATTTAGTTAGAGGAATATTATGTTCCCACTATTGAACATCACCACATGATTAACCCACTAAATCAAGAGGTAGTAAAGAAAGAAATAATTAAGTGGCTTGATGTAAGAGTGGTGTATCCAATCTCTTACAGCAAACGGGTAAGCCCAGTTTAGCGTGTCCCTAAGAAGGGAGGTATAAATATGGTGGCTAATAAGAAGATGAATTCATTCCACTTAGGCCAGTCATGAGATGGAGAGTATGCATGAATTACCAAAAGTTGAACTCTTGGATGCTTCAGAATCATTTTCCAATGCCCTTTATGGATCAAATGCTTGATCAGTTGGAAAGAGGGGGTTAGTAATATTTATTAAATGGCTATTAGGTCTATAATAAAAAATCCATATTACCCAAAGACCAAGAAAATTCTACATTTACATCCCCTTTAGGACATTCACCTTAAAGTGGATGCCCTTTCGGGTTGCGTAATGCGCCAACTACTTTTTGGAGGTGTGCGAATTCAATTTTCTAGGAGATGATGGAGGACACTTTTGAAGTGTTTATGGATGATTTTTCAGTGATAGGTAATTCTTTTGATGATTATTTGACAAACTTGAGCAATGCTTTGTAACGTTATAAAGAGTTCAACCTTGTGCTCAATTGGGAGAAATGTCACTTTATAGAGAAACAAGGCGTTGTATTAGGGAACAAGATCTCAACTAAAGTAATTGAAGTTGACTGGGCCAAAATCGAGGTGATTGAAAAGTTACATCCACCAATATCGGTGAAGGTCATTCACTATTTTCTTTGTTATACAGGATTTTACCGGAGGTTTATAAAGGACTTCTCCAAAATTTGAAACCCACTTTGCAAAGTTATTGAATAAGGAAACCCAATTTTTGTTTGACAAAACTTATTTGTCAGCATTTGAGTGCCTTAAGGAAAAATTGGTAGCTGTACCATTATTGTTGCTCTGGATTGGTCCGAACCATTCAATGTGATTTGCTATGCAAGTGTAGTTTCACTTGGTGTTATTCTTGGACAAAAGAGGGATAAGCTTTTTCACCATGTTTTGTATGCCAAAAAGGCATTGAATGGGAATCAAAGAATTATATAGTTATTGAGTAGGAGCTTCTTGCTGTTTTCTATGCCTTTGAGAAATTTAGGGCATATTTGCTTAGTACTAAAGTAATTTTCCACACTAAATTGAGATTTTTAATGTAAAAGAAAGATGCCAAACCTAGATTAATTAGGTGGGTGTTTTTGATACAGGAATTTGACTTTGAATCCAAGGATAGGAAAGGTTGTGAAAATTAGGTAGTGGACCACGTATCTTAATTAGAGAATGAAATAGGTCAGATGAGTTAGAGATCAATGAATCATTTTTGATTGAACAGGTACTTGCTGCTCCTCTTGATCTTGTACCTTGATATTCTAAATTTTCTAACTATTTGGTCAGTGATACGATTATGGAAGATTTAAATTTTCATTCAAAGAAAGAAGTTTCTACATTGTGTGAACAATTATTTCTAGGATAAGACTTATTTGTTTAGGGTGTGTGCTGATAATGTTATTCAGAGTTGTGTTTCATTGGTGTAGATGCTAGTATTTTGCAGGTCTATCATTCATCCCCAGTTGGATGACGTCATGAGAGGTATTGTACTGCAAGGAAAATATTGCAAAGTGGATACTACCGGTCTACTATTTATAAGAATTCATATGATTTTGCCAAGGATTGTGATAAATTCCATTGACAAGGGTCAATCTCTATACATCAAGAGATTCCCATGCCAAATATGTTGGAGGTTGAAGTATTTGATATATGAGGAATTGATTTCATTGGCCCTTTGTGAGTTCCAAAAAGAATAAGTACATTTTGGTTTTTGTGGACTACGTGTCCAAATGGGTGAAAACTAGCACCATAACAGATAATGAAGATAGGGGTATGATGGCTTCTTGAAAAAGAACATCTTTTCTCACTTTGGTACTCCTTGCACCATCATAAGAAACGAAGGTTCTCACTTCGATAACAAAGTGTTCCAAGCTGCAACCCTATATCATCCCCAAATGAGTGGGCAGGTAGAGGTATCAAATTGATAAATTAATATGATATTGGTTAAGTATATAAATGCTAATTGGAGTGATTAGTCATAAAAGATTAATGATGTTTTTTGGGCGTATCACATTGCTTTCAAAACTCTAGCAGGTATTTCACCTTTCTATCTCATCTTCGATAAATCTTGTCACTTACTAGTAGAGCTTGAGCATAGAGACTTATGGGCGCTCAAGAGGCTTTATTTTGATTGGAAGGAGGTTGCTGACTTGAGGTTGGATAAATTAATTGAGATTTATGAGTTTTGACTACATATTTATGGGAAAGATGGTATCTACAAAGATAAAATGACGTTGTACCATGAAAGGAGGATTGAAAAGAGAGAATTCCAAGAAGGTGATTTGGTACTTCTATTAAACTAAAAGCTTAAACCTTTTCTTGTAAGTTGAAATCTAAGTGGTCCGAACCCTTCAAGGTCACTCGAGTTTCCATCTAGAGTGGTGTAATTGGAAAATAAGGAAGGAAAGTTATTCAAGGTCAATTGTTAAAGAGCCAAACAATATATTTTTCTATAAGAAGAGGTAAAGCTGGTAGCATTGGTGTATCTTGACAAAGGCTTAGTAGTTAAGATATCCAAGTCATGCCACAATGTTAAATTAGGTGCTAGTGGTAGAAAACCCATAATGTGTTGTAAAATCATGCAGTGTAGGTTTCTTAAGCTAATCATGGGTAATGTGTGTGATAAGTGTGTAGGGAATAAGTGAACAAGTGAACCTGGAATCTATTTGAGGTTGATGGTTCAACAGACAAACATCAGTTAGGTGATAGACCATCAAGCATAGTCGTCACAATGAGCACAAAACATTTCATTCTAATTAAGGTCTAACAAGTCAAGTGATGATACACCAAGGCAATGATGGACCATCAGCTTAATCATCATAAGAATGAAAAAATATGTCATTCTAGTTAAGCTTGACGGTTGAGGTGATGTGTCTTTGCAAGCTTGGTGAGCCGTTAATTGAATCATCAACTCGAATTCAGTGTGAGTCTATATAGGTCATGCGGTGGACTATTGCTTCACTTAAAATCCATTACTAGGACCATCCCAGGTTAGTTTTTAAATCTCTCTTATTACAGTTAAAATCGACCCGACCCGACCCATCACCAACCAAACCCTAATTCAAAAACTAACTGACCCAAACCTGCTCCAAACCCCTAACCGCTTAAATTATAATGTTTCAACACCACTAACCACTATCTACTCTAACACCTGTACTCCACTCTCTTAAGATTCTATAACTTCCATAACCCCCCACCTCATATATTCATCAGCATTAACCCTATTACTCACTTTTCTTCACTATTTAACCAAACACATTAAGCACCAAAATTCATCACCACAAAACTATAATTTTCTTTCAAAATTAAACACATTGCATATTATAATAGCATAGTTTGAGTCTTCATCTGCATTCAACCACTTAGGTATGCTCAAGTTATAGTTAAGTTTTGGTTTTTATCATTTGTTGATAAAATTAAGTCAACATAATGACCACTTGGTAAATATGTAATGGTAATTATGTTGTGCCTTTGTCTAATTGCTTGGTGTGGTGTGTAAACCCCGAGGGTGAAGTCTGAGTAACCCCAAAGATGGTGTTTATATGTTTTGAACATGTTCAAAGTGTGTAGAATCTTATGAAATATTCAAATAGATGTGAAGTAATATGGGTTGCACACCAACAATTTGATGAAATGCCAAAGAAAAAATCAAGTAATCTGTTAAGCTTGATGACTCAAACAACTAACCATTGCATATGTGATGGTCCTCCAATCTAACTATCATCATGAAAATCCAAGTGACCAATGCTGGTTAAGATTTTATGGTTCCACTAATGAACCATCGAGTCCTTCATAAGCTGTCAGACTGATGTCGCAAGGCAGATTTTTTTAGTATAAACTGCTTAAGCCTGATAGTTGAAGTGATGAATCGTCACTCACATGACATTTTCTACTCATGTGATGAACCGTCACCCTAACCCATCAGGTTTAAGAAGTTTTAAATGTCAGTTTTTTTTAGATAACTTATTTTATGCTATGTCTAACCGTCTCCTACCACAGGTACCATACCTCAAAATTTGCAATTTGAATGAGAGGAATCAAGAAAAAGGAAAGCATAAGAGACCATGGTATTAAAACTTAAAAACGAACCATATAATAAGGTTAAGAAAGCTGAGGCCCCAATCGATAATACCAGTCAAAGTGATAAGAAACATACCTATGCCTCTAGTTTGTAGTGGAGGATGGATCATTAAGTGATGAGTCAAGTAGTAGCGAGGAGAGAAATGATAGTTTCGACTCTAGCCCAAACATTGAGAGTAAAAAAAGGCCAGTGCTAGTCCAAAAATGGAACTCAAGAAATAAGAGGGCGATGTCATTCACAACAAAGATTCGAAGGTCAGAGAATCTATTAGATGGGTGGTTTAAAAGGCTAAAAAGCACTATTTTAATGGTTTTCAACAAACCCACTCTAGAAATATGGAGATACCAATTTTTAAGGAATGAAAAATAATGACAAAGGACCTGCCAGAGTATCTGTACATTAAACAATAGTTCAATGATTATGGACTAAGCTGGTTGAGCATACCATCGAGTTCATATTATCCTTTTATTGTCCAAGAGTTTTTTGCCAATTATTTGGCTATCCTAGAGAACGACTGCCCAAAGGGGCAAAAGGTGTCTGATATGCAAAATAGAGAGACAATCCTAATTTTGTGAGTCTTAGTAGGCACATCAAACCTTATAATCAATCAAATATTATTCATTTAGACTTACATTATTCCAACTATCACCTGGAGCTTGAGCATTAGATTACCACTGCCTTTACTCAACATTCATGGCTTACCCAATTTTAGATAGATAACAGAGAATCTTTTTGGCTAAATAACAAGAAATGGATAGATAAGTCTTCACTGATATTTAAAGAGAAGTATTAGTGGGTTGTGATTAGGTTTAGAATGATGCCTACCAGTGGGGATGGAAATCTGAACTCACAAAAAGCTATTTTGGTTGCATGTTTGATAGAGGGGTTGAAGATTAACTTTGACCAAGTAATTGTAGATGAGATATTTGTGAGGGACCATAAGATAGTTAGTGCTTTTCCATTCCCATTTCTTATTATGGAGTTGTGTAGTCTAGCAAATATGCCTATCATTAGTGGAGTGGAAAATGAGATTAAGGTAATGAAGAAGCAAGACATTGAGAAAACTCAGGATGAAACCAATTTGATTTGAGGGTCCACATGCCACCATAATTTGGTACTCAATCTCAAACTAATCTAAAGGCATCAGATATCCTCGAAGGTATGCAATTACCTCTTGTTAATGTTGATTCACAGGGTACTTTTGTGGTATCTAGGGCTACTTCTATGCCCATACATGCTGAGAACACTGACACTACCTCCATGCCTCTTTCTTACAAAGAGTATCAATTCACCCCTAAGAATTTGGTTAAGGTGGTCAAAACTCTGAAGAAATTTAAGAGGCAACTGAATACATAACTAAGCAAGTCAAGCAGTTCATGGATCAAATCACCACTGAAGCTTTAAATCCATATGCATATTTGTATGGATATTTGGATAATATGGAGGAAAGGGTGAATAATAGGCTCTAGGAACTATACATTACTAATTTAACCAAATTCATATCCGAATTGAAGTACGCACAAGCTGGCATCACCTCTTTGAATAAGGACTCTACTACTAGATTCCTAAAATTAGGGAATCAATGATAGTAATTAGATTAAGGACTTAATGGGGTGCCGTATGAGTCAAAATCATCACAAATTCCACCTAAAAGATAGTCCCATTACTTATCTTGGTTTCCCTCTCTATATAGGAGAGAAAATGATTATTTACTTTACTAGAATGGTTACTAAAGTTATTCATAATACCAAGGGATAGAAGCCACTATACTTAGCTTTGAAGGAAGAGTAACTCCTCTGAATTCAGTGCTTCAGTCCCTACCATTTCATATCTTATCATCTATCTCACCTATAGTTACTACTTTCAAGCAAATCAAAAGCCTAATTGTTGATTTCTTTTAGGGATGGAATGGTTAAAAGATGAAGTATTACTGGGATTATTGGGAAACTTTAAGTTTCCCTTATGAAAAAGGTGGAATTAGTGTGAAACAACTTGATGATATATGTCTAGCTTTATAGTATAACAATTGTGGATCTTTAGGTTTAAGAAATCTTATGGGGAATTTTTTTTAAAGTTAAGTAAGAGCTAATTTGGTCATCAAAAAGTGGCACAATGGCCAGTCACTAGTGTGGAAACACATGATTAGAAACAAGAGTGACATTGAACCTCATATCCAGTGGTCTGTCAATTTTGGTACTTGTTACTTTTGGTACAATGACTAGCTAGGTAAAGGTCCTCTTCTTACCATAATAAATCCAAGACTCAACAACATAATTATTTCCCATTTTCTCATCAATGGAAATTAGAATGAGAATAAGGTAAGACAACATGCATCACATGTTTTTGTGAATTAAATCATGAATACTCATTTCAACTATCAAGAAGAAGTACTAGATCAACCTATCTGGAAGCTGAATAGTAATGGTAACTTCATATGTGCCTCAACCTGGGAACTAGTGAGGAAAAAAAGACCAAGACCATGTCTAACACTCTTATATGACACAAAAATATTCCTTGCAATATATGTTTTCTTCTATGGAGGGCTCTCATGGTAAGCTTTTTACAAATGAAAAAATTCTATCCTTTGGTCGTGATATAGTAGCTTGCCAATGTTGCTACAAACCTTGGTAAAACATTGCGAAACATATTTTTATGGCTAGAAATTTTGCAAGACATATTTAGAGGCATTTTTTTAATTACTAGGGTATTCAAAATGACACAAATCCTCCGCAAAATCTTTCTATGAGGTGGTGGATTACTAAGGACAGTAATGAGGCTCATAAATTCATTCTTCAAGATACTCCTATTTTTATTTGTTGAAACCTTTGGAAGAATAGGTATGCAAGAAAATATGGTGGCAAGAAGTCTAGTCCATCTAAAGTGATATTTTTTTATAGTTAAGGATATAAGCATGTTGTTTCATATTGTCTATCCTTACATCTCTTGGCCTAGAAACTGGAGGGACTTGGTTTTACTTGTTGAGAAATGTCAACATGAGATAAAAGTAGTTCAGGTCTGTTGGTCCAAACCACATACTTTTATGGTCAAGTTAAATACAGATGGGAGTGCTATTGATAATTTGGGAAATATCGGTGCTGGAGGTATAATTAGAGACAAAAAAGGCAAGATGATCTAAGCATTTGCTACTCCTTTAAGGATGGGTTCTAATAATTAAACTAAGGTCCAAGCTTTTATCTTTTGCATTACTTGGTCATCCAACATGAATACAACAAAGCCATCTTGGAGGTTGACTCTAAACTTCTTTGAAGTGTGTTACATATGTTATCAACCCCCTATGGAGCATAAGTAGGTATATAACTGAGCTTCATGAACTGTTCAAGTTGCTGGACTATTTTTAGTGTTTACATGTGTACAAAGAGCAAATTTTCCTATTGACACTCTATCCAAGTATAGTCATGAGTTGAATGAGAGAAATCACTACTATATCTATCATTATCTTTCTGAAGACACAAGAGGATACTTCAAGCTTGACCAAATAGGAATGCCAAACTTTAGAAAAAAATAATTTAAGATAATAAAAAAGCCTCCTTAATTTATCTATGACATTTTCCTTAAGGTTTGATAAGTGATTAGTCTTTACTATGTATAGCTTCTATAAATATGGGATTTTTGTCTAGGCTTTCCTTTACTTGGAAGGGGAGAGTCTTCCTTATTTATGCTTTGCTAGAATAAATATTCTGAGAGGAGTTGTCTATTATTAGGTGTTTAGTATTTAGGAATGAGAAGGTTGGCCAACTTATGAACTACCATATGACTGGAGATAAGGTTTATGTCCCCTTTCTTGACTTTTATACTTTGTTTTTATTTATGTTAAGGCATGGGGGTGTTGCTCAGCCCTTGATCCCCGCAAAGATCATTAAAAAATAGGGATTGAAATAAAATATAAGGGTAAATCTATAAATAAAGGAAGAGAAAAGAAAAAAAATCAAGGAATCAGAAACACCAAAATAAAATTGAGAAAGAGACAGCAGGAAAGCAATAAAAACATTAGTGAAAGATGAAAAGGCTAGAATCAAATGAGTGCAAGATGCGTTAGTAGAACTCTTCTAGATCGACACCTAGAGTTGGGACCATAACTAGGGTGTTTTATACTCCCAATCCATTTATCAAGGAGATTATTGGTGATTTGAGCATTCTAGTGGGCACTAGAGTCACTATGCAAACACCGAGGCTACTGCGGCTTCCAAAAACTTGCTAGACTCCTAGGACTAAGGCTTCACAAGTATTACATCCCTTGAACTTGTAACTTTACTATTTATGCATTAGGGACAACATATTATTCTTTTGGTGGGGGTGGGGTACTTGTGAGTCTGTCACCATGAGGGTTTTTGTTGCATGTGTTCTTTTCCCTCATGTGCTATCTAGTGGAATCAACATGTTTAGGATTTGTGTTTCTATTTTTGTTATAGGGTTATATTTATTTGTATATTATGTATGCAAAAAAATGGATAATAAATTAATGGCAGTTGTTGTTCTGTCTATGAAAAGTGAGGACCACTGAAAATTTTATGACCATGTTATGTGGTTCAATTCAATAATTGGCTATTGCAGATTTGTACTTGTCATTAGAAATCTATACATGAGTAAAACATGCTTAAGCTTGAGTTTGAATTTCATAGTCGTTAGTAATGGTGCTATTCCATTCCATGAGTGTGTAAGGCTATTGTTTTTCTTCTTACTTTATGCATGTAACTAGAACTTGCCTAATCCATGTGTAAGGTAATAAGTTGGTTGTCTAGGAGAGGATCACAAGTCTTGTTTGAATTTAGTCCACTGCTAGACTACCCTTCTCTATTTTTAAACTACTATTTTGGCCCTGTTCCCTTTTTGGACATCGTGCAACTCAACTTAGGCAAATTGCCTAAGTTTAGGGAGACTACTGTAGAAAGGTTTGATAAATGAACAGGGGTATGAAAAGAGCATAAGTAAATTAAAGAAGATCCTAAGAGTGCACACAGATAAGGAACAATTAAAAATGATAAATATAAAAATAAGAATTTAGTACATTTAGTGAAGGGATTTGTTAACAAAATAAGGAGAATAAGGGTGGACTCACAAATTAAGTAGAGTTATGTAGTAATGTATGTAAAGGGGGGATGTGTCACTAATTCTAAATATATCTTACTCGCACCTAAGCCTTCGCTAAAAGATGAATAAAGTCCTATAGTGATCCTAGTCACCTGTAATGCCCCAAGATCCCATCCCAAGACGTCACATGGTGCATAAGGCCACACGGTGCATAAGGCCACACGCGACCTCAAGCTAACCCCCTGATCCTGTCATCACTTCCATAACTCACTATGACAATAATCAAGTTGTAATAAGGAAGAATAGTCATGTCATAAACATAATGGAATACGAAGAGATACTATCCTGTACAATCAAAATACTGAAGTTCTGTACATACTGGTACTCTAGTCTAACAAAGCCTCTACTACAAAAGATTGAGAATCCATTGGGACAGATCTCCAACTGACTCGTACTGAACATGGAATAAACAACCCTCTACTATCAAGACAAAAATTAGGGACATAAGTCCTCAAACCATGAGGACTCACCAATTATACGAATGTAGATAGAGGTAGTCGAAGATCACTGTCACTGCTGAGACTGAGCACCTGAACCTACATCATGAGAAAATGTAGAACACAGAAGAGTATGGGAATCAGTACTGGAGAATGTACCGAGTATGTGGGGGTGGATGCAACATTTTAAATAATATCATAAATGTAAAAGAAAATCATGCATTCTGACAATAATACCTCCCGTCGCTTGAATTATCTGAAACATTATTCCCATAAGTCATCAGTAATAACACATGCTTCATAAATCTCATAAATCATTTAACTCAACTCAAACTCTTTGACTCATGACTTAGAGTGACTCGGTAACTCAATGTACTTAGATCATTATGGATGTGGGAGTTTCTTATAAACGATATAACTACACCATGTGAACCGCATGGAGTCCAACGTCTTGCCCTCCTAAGGAGAGAACCGCACATTGGCGGGGGTGTCGTAGTCCTGCCAAGGAGTACAACCTCAATTTCTCAATCACAATCCCATACTCGGCCTCTGGACCAAAATGATTAATATCAATCCTATGGTGGCACGTAGTTTTGGAGAAATACCACATTTCCCTCTCGGTGCTAAATATTGCTCCCAGACTCAGCTCAGAACGCGTTAGGAAATCCACCTTAATCAATATCAACTCATGGGTCTATTATAAAGACCAAAACATAAATATATATCTCGTCTGCAAATCATAAACATCATGTGGATTCCTAACTCGACTAAACTCAACACAATCTTTCTCAACATCAAGTACATTTGCTTATCAAATCATTTCAAATATCAAAAGTTTCAAGGAAACATCATAGGACTCACTCTTGACTCTCAAGTTCAATATCAATATGTATTCAATAATCAACTTCTCATGGAAGGCTTAAATCATGACACTTATCTCAACTCATTCAAAAATGATCAATTCATAATAGGAATACTCAACTCATAGCATAAATTCTCAATTCAAAAAATATGATGGTACATATATCATAATATCAAACTTAATCAACTCAAATCTCATAAATCATTAATAGAGAATTTTGGGTGTAATCCCACTTTGCAAATTCATGTAAATCAATAATAGAAATTAAATCTTTAGGCACAAGAACGAAAAGAGTGTTCTTGTTCAAACCCCACATACCTTGATTATGGATTGGAATGAAGAAACTTGTTATAGACTCTTTTTCCACTTCTTGAGTTAGGGTTCTTAATGTTTTTGACTTGGGTACCTTGAATCTTGAACCAATTTGTGAAATTTATGGTTGGATTCTTGATGTTCTTGGATGATTTGGATGGGATTTTGAGAGAGAAACCCTAGTATTTTTGATGAAATGGAAGAAGAATGAAGTTTTCTTCTTTACTTGGATATATATTGAGGGTCAAAATGGGTAGAAAAGACCAAAATACCCTTTTAAAAATGCCACTTAATTGCTGAAAAAAAATGGCCGACGACATCCGTGACGGCCTATCCGTGGCAGGCCATCAGACCCATGATAGGCCATCACGAAATGTCGTCACAAAAGGGTCAAATTTTTGATTATCTGCCTAAGGCTGACGACGTTGTCAGAAATGTTATCAGAAATGGCGTCAAAAATGTGACAGCCCGTCAGAAACGTCATCAGCCTTTTCCAGAGTGATATGCTGGAGTAAAATGGGTTTAACTCTTTGCTCCGATTTCAGACAATGGAAAAATTGGTATAGTTGGAAATCTAATTCAATTATCTATCTGTTTATAGATCATTAGCTCAAAAATTCCAAGTATAATAAGAGATATGCTCATTTGAAGATGACTATACCAATATGCTTACCAAGAATTCAATCGGTAAGGAATGTTTTGATTCACCCAATTGTTAGGACATCTTTAAGGCCTTAATACACACCATCCTTGATCAGAAAACAACCCAAAACATTATAATTTATTTCTCATGAGCTTGATTCATGGTTGCACTATTGGTTAGAGTCCTCAACATATTCTCTAAGGTCTGGATGGTCCTCTCAGCCTGACCATCGGTCTGCGGATGAAAAACGGAGCGAAGATGAACTTGGGTACCGAGACCCTTCTGAAAAGCCCTCCAAAAAAGAGAAGTAAATTGAGTACCCCTGTCGGAGATAATAGACAAAGGAACTCCATGCAACCTGACTAACTCTCGAAGGTACAACTTAGCATAGTCCTCAGTGGTGAAAGAGATATGCATTGGCAAGAAATGTGCGGACTTAGTCAACCTATCTACAACGATCCAAATAGAATCATGAAGACGTCGAGAAGGAGGTAAACCAGTCACAAAATCCATATTCACTTCCTCCCACTTCTAAGTAGGAATACTGAATTCTTGCATCATTCCACCGGGTCTTTGGTGTTCTATCTTAACCCGTTGGAAAGTTTTACACTTCTCTACGAATTTTGCTATATTTTTTTACCATTCCACCAATAGATTTCTCGCAATTTGTGGTACATCTTAGTAGCACCGGGATGAATAAAATATCACGCGTCATGCGCTTCAGCCATAATTCTCTGCCTTAAATCTTCAACATCAGGCACACATAATCTATTCTGAAATCTCAATACACCATCTCTCCCTTGGGAGAAAACCTCCACCTTTTGGTCTTTAACTGACTCCTTCAGTCTGACCAAACTAGGATCCATATCTTGCTTCTTCTTTACTTCCGAAACTAGAAAAGACTCGGAACTACTCTGGACCCAAACATTACCTTAAGATGAATCAAGCAATCTAACTCACAACCTATCCAGATGATGCACCTCACAAGATAACTCCTTCTTATTTTCCTCGACCTGCGCTACACTACCTATAGAGGACCTGCTAAGGAGATCTGCCACTACATTGGCATTGCCCGGGTGATACAACACATGCATATCATAGTCTTTTAACAATTCTAACCATCGCCTCTGACGAAGATTCAACTCTCTCTGAGTAAACACATAATGAAAACTCTTATGATCCGTAAATACATCAACATGAACACCGTACAAATAGTGTCTCCATATTTTCAAGGGAAAAACCACTGCAGTTAACTCGAGGTCATGGGTCGGATAGCTCTTCTTATGCGATTTTAACTGTCTGGAGGCATGGGCAATAACCTTACCTTTCTGCATTAACACGTAACCCAACCCAACTCTAGAAGCATCACAGTACACCACAAAATCATCTACACCATTTGGAAGGGTCAACACAGGGGCCGAAGTGAGTCGAGTCTTCAACTCCTAAAAACTTATCTCGTAAGAATCAGACCGCAAGAATTTAACTTTCTTTTGGGTCAACCGAGTCAAAGGAGACGCAATAGTAGAGAAACCCTCAACAAAACGACGGTAGTAGCCAGCTAGACCTAAGAAACTCCTAA
This sequence comes from Capsicum pubescens, assembly GCA_030864215.1. NCBI lineage: Eukaryota > Viridiplantae > Streptophyta > Magnoliopsida > Solanales > Solanaceae > Capsicum > Capsicum pubescens. The sequence goes on from CM061546.1 coordinate 220,153,794, forward strand.
TAACAGATGGGGAAATAGGTCTAGGCCAATCTTTCACAACTTCTATCTTTTGAGGATCAACTCGAATACCTTCAGAAGAAATAATATGACCCAAAAAAGTAACTGACCTTAGCCAAAAATTGTACTTGCTAAATTTGGCAAATAGTTGATGATCTCTAAGGGTTTGCAAGACTATTCGGAGATGATCTGCATAGTCGTTCTCATTTCGGGAGTATACAAGAATATCATCTATGAATACAATAACAAACATGTAACACCCCAAAATTTGGGTCCTGGGACATCACACGGTGCTTAGGGGCGCAAGTGAGCCCAAGCTAACCCTCCTACTAGTATAACTCATAAACAACTGGATAAAATGCTTAAATCTATATAAAGTTAGCAAAAATATAGAACTTCTCTAAACTTCATCATTATAAATATGAACTTTACAAGATTACAAATCTATTTTTACAAATGAAACTGAAACATAATACATCAACTTCTACTGACTGTCTATGAAGCCTCTACTGGTACTGACTTCAGATAGTGGGTCATGACTCCCAACTACCCAATCTCAATCGACTAAAGTAAGAAAAATAAAACACTTCTCGAGCTGTATAACTGACTCATGCCCTCGAATCAAAAGGACTCATCACCTGCTGACTGAAAGCTACGAACTGACTGAATGCAGTATCTGCGCTATAACTTGTACCTACATTATAAGGCACTGTAGCATATAGAAATATATGGGGGTCAGTACTTTAAGGAATGTACTGAGTATGTGGGGGTGCAATGCAACATTATAAATAATATCATTTATGATTATGAAAATCATGCATGCTGACGATAACAACTTTCTTCGCTTGAATTAACTTAAATATATTCCTTCTAAATCATCAATAGTAATACAAGCATTATAAATCTCATTAATCATTATACTTAACTCGAACTCTTTAAGTTATGACTTAGAGTGACTCGATAACTCATGAAACTTGAACTCTTATGGACTTGGGAGTTTCTTATAACCAACATAACTACACCATGTGAGCATTATGGATTCCAACGTTTTTCCCTCCTACGGAAAGAACCCCACATTGGCCGGGGTGTCGTACTCTTGCCAAGGAGTACAACCTCAATTTATCAATCACAATCCCATACTCGGCCTCTGGCCCACAATCATCAATATCAATCCTACGGTGGCATATAGTTTTGAAAAAATACCATATTTCTCGCTCAGTGCTAAATACTCCTCCCAGACTCAGCTCAGAACGCATTAGGAAATCCACCTTAATCATTATCAATTCGTGGGTCCATTATAAAGACCAAAACATAAATATATATCTCATCGATAAATCATATACAACTGTGGATTCCTAACTCGACTCAAAATCAAACAATCTTTCTCAAAATCAAGATGTATCAATTCATTTAGTCATGGCAACATCAATAACATTGAGGAAATATCAAGACTCATTATAACAACTCAATCTTATGAATCAATATACTCAATAATCCAATTTGTCATAAGGAAGCTTAAAGCTTGACACATGTCTTGAAAGCACTTGAAATACCAACTCATGGTAGAACATGAAATTCAGAATATTGAATATCAAGTCATAATTTGGAATTTGTAAAATAATCATGTATCAAAAACTTCAAGAAAACATCATAGAACTCATTCTTGACTCTCAAGCTCAAATATCAATATATATATATATATATATATATATATATATTTAATAATAAAAATTCTCATAGAAAATCTTAAATCATGACTCTTATCTCAAATTATTCGAAAATCATCAACTCATAATAATAATATTCAACTCATGGCATAAGTTCTCAATTTAAGAAATAAAATGATGAAATAGTCATGTGTATCGATCTTGAATAGCTCAAATATCATAAATAATTAATAAAGTAATTTGGGTGTAAACCCACTTTGCAAAGTCATGAATTTCAATAGTCGAAATTAAATCTTTGGGCACAAGAACAAAAGAAGTGTTCTTGTTCAAATCCCACATACCTTGATTATGGATTTGAATGAAGAAACTTGTTATAGACTCCTTTTCCTCTTCTTTAGTTAGGGTTCTTGATGCTTTTGACTTGGGTACCTTGAATCTTGAACCAATTTATAAAATCTATGGTTGGATTCTTGATGTTCTTGGGAAATTTGGATTGAATTTTTGAGAGAGAAACCCTTGTATTCTTGATGAAATGGAAGAAGAATGAAGTTTTATTCTTTACTTGGATATATATAGAGGATGAAAATGGGTGGAAAAGACCAAAATAATCTTTTAAAAATGCCCCCCTTAATTATTGAAAAAAATGGCTGACGATATCCGTGATAGCCCGTCAGACCCGTGATAGGCCGTCACGAAATGTCGTCACAAAAGTGTCGAATTTTTGATTTTCTGCCTAAGGCTGACGACATCGTCAGAAATGTCATCAGAAAGGGCGTCAGAAATGTGACAGCCCGTCAGAACCATCGTCACCGTTTTCCAGCTTGACCATGTTGGAGTAAAATGGGCATAACTCTTTGCTCCGATATCGGATTTTGGCAAAATTGGTATAGTTGGAAATATAATTCAATTATATATCTGTTGATAGGTCATGAGCTAAAAAATTCCAAGTATAATGAGAGATATTCTCGTTTGATGTTGACTATACCAATATCCTTCCCAAGAACTCAATCGGTAAGGAATGTTTTCATTCGCCCAATCGTTAGGACATCTTTAAGGCCTTAATACACACCATAATTGATTAGAAGAAAACCAAAGAACTATAATTTATTTCTCAAGATCTTGATTCATGGTTGCACTATTGGTTAGAGTCTTTGGGAATTAAAAAATTGCTCTAACTTCATCACCGGGTGTCCGATTTGGGTGAATCTTATGTTGATGGAAAGCTTATCCAATTATCCACATGATCGAGAGTAGAATTTAGGGAAATAAAACATGATATAAATAGAAAAAATTTGGAAGTCAACCATATTTACTCAAAATATGGATTTAGGATTAAGAAATGATCGGGGTATTACAAAATATATCCAGGTACTGTCTGAACACCCGATTCATGAGGTCCATAAAAGTTGCTGGGGCATTTGTTATCCTGAAGGACATGACTAAGAACTCAAAATGACCATATCGGGTGCGAAAAACTATCTTTGGAATATCATACTCCTTAACTTTAAGCTGGTGATTACCGGATCTCAAGTCTAGAAGATCTTTGAGTTTCTCTTTCAACTCCTTAAGTTCTGCGGGGGCCATACGATATGAAGGAATAAAAATAAGCTGCATGTTGGGGAAAAGATCAATTCTAAATTTTATCTCTCTATTGGGAGGTACCCCTGGGAGATCTTCTGGAAAAACATCACCAAACTCATTAACAATGTTGATCGACTGAATGGTAGGAGTATCGAACTTAGCATCTTTAACTCAAACAAAATGATAGATGCAACCCTTGGATATCAATTTCCTAGCTTTGAGATAGGATATGAAATGACTCCTGGGAGATACAGAATTTCCGGACCACTCAAAGGCTGACTTATTGGGAAACTGAAACTTGACTACACGGCTACGATAGTCTAGAGATGCATAACAAGAGTGAAGCCAATCCATACCCAGAATAATGTTTAAATCAACCATGTCTAGCTCAATCAAATCTGCAAACTTTAATCTCTGAAGGACAGTGATAGGACACTTCTTATATACTTGCTTAGTAATTAGAGGTTTACCTACTGGAGTAGAAACTACCAAAGGCTCAGGAATCTTTTCAGCATTGATCTCAAAATTCACAGCCACTAATGGAGTCACATAAAAAAGACTTGACTGAGGGTCCATCAACACATAATCATAAAAATGAAATACACGGAGCGTACCAGTAACAACATCTAGTGAATCCTCTTACTCCTGGTGGGGTGGTATAGCATAAAAGCAATTTTGGCGCTGACCACCAGCAGTACTAGACGAGGCACCCTGAGGAGGAGTAGGATGAACCAAAGGGGCTAGAGCACTAATAGCCGGACTCTGGGGATGAACATCACGACTCCCTTGTCTAGAATATGGTCAATCCCTGAATTTGAGGCCCAACTTACCGCAACCAAACTAAGTACTCACCGGGATGGTCCTTACCGCACTTCGGACATGGGGGAGGACGAGGTATGTTACTCACACTATCCTAAGATCTTGACACAGTAGGTCTATTACCCTGCTCCTACCTGAATCTGGATATGGGATCACTAGCTGATGACAGTGCTGGCACAAAATAATGGCTCTGAAACTGAGGGCGGATCCCTCAAAAAAATCTACTCTGACTATACTCCTGCTGCTCTAATTTGACTCTCTTATTCCCTCTCTCTCTCTCTCTTTTACCTTGTCTGCTTCAATCTGCTGAGCATGTATCATTAATCTAGAAATATCCATGTCCCTATTGAGCATAGCGGACCTACACTCTTTCACAACTTAACTCGATACGCTAGTCAAAAACTTACTCATACTGGTCCTGGAATTAACCATCATACCGGGAGCATACTTAGACAACTGGTTGAATTTAAGACAATACTCCTCAACTTTCATGGATCCTTGTCTCAAGTTCATAAATTCTTTTAGTTTTGCTTCCCTCAGCTCCGGAGGAAAGAATCGGTATAAGAACGCATTCTGGAATAACTGCCAAGTCATGGGAGCGGCATCCTCCCCTTTACTCTTCCTCCACAACTCCACCCAATCATAAGCAACATCTTTCAAGCGATAGTAACTAGCTCCACACTTTCTTCCTCCGTTACATGCATAATTTGGGTGATCTTTTTCACCTCATCAAGATACATCTGGGGGTCCTCACCTGCCCTTGACCCATAAAACTCTGGCGGATTCATCCGCATAAAATCCCAAACTTGAGCTGCTGCAGAATTACCTTCTTGCAGAGGTGGAACATCGGCCTGAACATTGGCCTGGGCATTTGTGGTAACTTCCTGGGCTAGCACTTGAAAAACTGTCCGAAATTCATCATGAGTCACCATCTCATTTAAAGGATCAATGGGTTGAGGTCGTTCATTGTTTTTGCGACCTCTATGAGCAGGCATTTTCTATCATAAGAGAGAATGAATTAATATAAGAGAGAAATAGTCATAGGCACAAAAGACTTCTGAAAGAGAGAAATAACTTTCCCTAAAATGTCCCGTAGCCTCTTACTTATAGATGTGGCGCGCTACACACCGATGATCAAGACTCTATGTAATGCGGCTTGCCAGACTCCCTAGGACTCTTTCAAACCTTGGGTTTTTATACCAAGCTTGTAACGCCCCAAGATCCCATCCCAAGACGTCACACGGTGCTTAAGGCCACACGCGGCCTCAAGCTAACCCTCTGAGCCTATCATGACTTCTATAACTCACTATGACAATAATCAAGCTGTAATAAGGAAGAATAGTCATGTCATAAACATACTAGAATACGAAGAGATACTATCCTGTACAATCAAAATACTGAAGTTCTGTACATATTGGTACTCTAGTCTGACAAAGCCTCTACTACATAAGGCTGAGGAGCCATTAGGACAGATCCCCAACTGACTCGTACTGAAATGGGAATAAACAACCCTTTACTATTAAGACAAAAATTAGGGACATAGGTCCTCGAACGATGAGGACTCACCAACTGTACGAATGTAGATGGAGGTAGTTGAAGATCTCTGTCGCTGCTGAGATTGAGCACCTGAACCTACATCACGAGAAAATGTGGAACACAGAAGAGTATAGAAATCAGTACTTGGGAATGTACTGAGTATGTGGGGTGGATGCAACATTTTAAATAATATCATAAATGTATAAAAAAACATGCATGTTGACAATAATACCTCCCTTCGCTTGGTTTATCTGAAACATTATTCCTATAAGTCATCAGTAATAACCCATGCTTCATAAATCTCATAAATCATTTAACTCAACACAAACTCTTTGACTCATGACTTAGAGTGACTCGGTAACTCAAGGTACTTAGATCATTATGGATGTGGGAGTTTCTTATAACCGACATAACTACACCATGTGAGCCGCATGGAGTCCAACGTTTTGCCCTCCTAAGGAGAGAACCCCATATTGGCAGGGGTTTCATACTCTTTCCAAGGAGTACAACCTCAATTTCTCAATCACAATCCCATACTCGACATCTGGCCCACAATCGTCAATATCAATCCTACGGTGGTATGTAGTTTTAGGGAAATACCACATTTCCCTCTCGGTGCTAAATACTCCTCCCAGACTCAGCTCAAAACGCGTTAGGAAATCCACCTTAATAAATATCAACTCATGGGTCTATTATATAGACCAAAACATAAATATATATCTCGCCTGTAAATCATAAACATCTTGTGGATTCCTAGCTCGACTCAACTCAACACAATCTTTCTCAACATCAAGTACATTTGCTTATCAAATCATTTCAAATATCAAAAGTTTCAAGGAAATATCATAGGACTCATTCTTGACTCTCAAGTTCAATATCAATAAGTATTCAATAATCAACTTCTCATGGAAGGCTTAAATCATGACACTTATCTCAACTCATTCAAAAAATATCAATTCATAATAAGAATATTCAACTCATAGCATAAATCCTCAATTCAAGAAATATGATGGTAAATATATCATAATATTAAACTTAATCAACTCAAATCTCATAAATCATTAATAGAGAATTTTGGGTGTAATCCCACTTTTCAAATTCATGTAAATCAATAATAGAAATTAAATCTTTAGGCACAAGAATGAAATGAGTGTTCTTGTTCAAACCCCACATACCTTGATTATGGATTGGAATGAAGAAACTTGTTATAGACTCCTTTTCCACTTCTTGAGTTAGGGTTCTTGATGTTTTTAACTTGGGTACCTTGAATCTTGAACCAATTTGTGAAATTTATGGTTGGATTCTTGATGTTCTTGGAAGATTTGGATTGGATTTCAAGAGAGAAACCCTAGTATTCTTGATGAAATGGAAGAAGAATGAAGTTTTCTTCTTTACTTGGATATATATAAAGGGTCAAAATGGATGGAAAAGACCAAAATACCCTTTTAAAAATGCCCCTTAATTGCTGAAAAAAAATGGCTGACGACATCCGTGACAAGTCGTCAGACCCGTGATAGGCCATCATGAAATGTAGTCACAAAAGGGTCAAAATTTTGATTTTCTGCCTAAGGCTGACGACATTGTCAGAAATGTTATCAGAAATGGCGTAAAAAACGTGACAACCCATCAGAGACGTCGTCAGCCTTTTCCAGATTGATATGCTGGAGTAAAATGGGTATAACTCTTTGCTCCGATATCGGATTTTGGAAAAAATAGTATCGTTGGAAAGATAATTAAATTATCTATCTGTTGATAGGTAATTATCTAAAAATTTCCAAGTATAATGAGAAATATTCTTGTTTGAAGTAGACTATGCCAATATGCTTACCAAGAATTCAATCGGTAAGGAATGTTTTGATTCACCCAATTGTTGGGACATCTTTAAGGCCTTAATACACACCATCCTTGATCAGAAAACAACCCAAAACATTATAATTTATTTCTCATGAGCTTGATTCATGGTTGCACTATTGGTTAGAGTCGCGGGGTATTACAATATCCCCCCTTGGAAACATTCATCTTTGAATGTTTCTAGATAGGCCAAGAATAAGAGAAAATGAGGACGTATAGCTGGAACGACTCACTAAAAGGGTTTACTTCACTCTAACCTTTTGAGTACTTCACAAAATGCATGAATCATAGAGAGAATAACCATATATCTGAATACATTGGATTAGAAGGAAACTGGATTAAGGAAGAATAGTACCTTAGGCTTGATTTGAACTCGCGGAGAAGAGATAAGGGTATCTGGTTCGTATATCTGCCTCTGCTTCCCAAGTAGCACCCTCGATTGATTGATTTCGCCACAAAACTTTGACCAAGGGAACTTTCTTATTTCTTAGTCTACGAACTTGATAATCTAGGATTTCAACCAGAACTTCATCATACGAAAGGCTATCCTGAACACCAAAATTTTCTGACGGATCAACAACAACAGAATCACCAATGTGCTTCTTGAGCATAGAAACGTGAAAGACCGGATGAACAACTGACAACTCGGTAGGCAATTCAATCTCGTAAGCTACTTTCCCAACACGATTCAAAACTCTATAAGGGCCAACGTATCGAGGACTAAGCTTCTCTTTCTTACCAAATCTTTTCACCCCCTTCATGGGTGAAATATTCAAGTACTCCAGATCGTTAACATCAAACTCAAGAGCACTTATTCTCACATCTGCATATGACTTCTGACGACTATGGGCTGTCTTCAATCTTTCCGGAATCAGCTTAACTTTCTCCATAGCCTCAAACACAGCATCAGGTCCACTCACAGCGGCTTCACCCACTTCAAACCAACCTACGGGTGATCTACATCGCCTTCCATATAAAGCCTCAAATGGATCCATCCCAATGCTATCATGGAAACTGTTGTTGTAAGCAAATTCAATGTAAGCAAAATTTGGGTCCCGAGATGTCACACGGTTCTAAGGGGCGCAAGTGACCCCAAGCTAACCCTCCTACTGGCATAACTCATAAACAACTGGATAAAATGCTTAAATATATATAAAGTTAGCAAAAATATAGAACTTCTCTGAACTTGATCAATATAAACATGAACTTTACAAGATTACAACTCTACTTTTACAAATGAAATTGAAACTAAATACATCAACTTCTACTGACTGTCTATGAAACCTCTACTGGTACTGACTTCAGATAGATGGGTCATGAATCCGAATTACCCAATCTCAATATGACTAATGTAAGAAAAATACAACACTTCTCGAGCTGTATAACTGACTCATGCCCTCGAATCAAAAGGACTCATCACCTGCTGACTGGAAGCTACGAACTGACTGAATGCGGTATCTGCGCTATAACTTGTACCTACATTATAAGGTACTGTAGCATATAGAAATATATGGGGGTCAGTACTTTAAGGAATGTACTGAGTATGTGGGGGTGAAATGCAACATTATAAATAATATCATTCATGATTATGAAAATCATGCATACTGACGATAACAACTTTCTTCGCTTGAATTAACTGAAATATATTCCTTGTAAATCATCAATAGTAATACAAGCATTATAAATCTCATAAATCATTATACTTAACTCAAACTCTTTAAGTCATGACTTAGAGTGACTCGGTAACTCATGAAACTTGAACTCTTATGGACTTGGGAGTTTCTTATAACCGACATAACTACACCATGGGAGCCGTATGGAGTCCAACGTTTTGCCCTCCTAAGGAGAGAACCCCACATTGGCGGGGGTGTCGTACTCTTGCCAAAGAGTACAACCTCAATTTCTCAATCACAATCCCATACCGGCCTCTGGCCCACAATCATCAATATCAATCCTACCGTGGCACGTAGTTTTGAGAAATACCATATTTCCCACTCGGTGCTAAATACTCCTCCCAGACTCAGCTTAGAACACATTAGGAAATCCACCTTAATCAATATCAATTCGTGGGTCCATTATAAAGACCAAAACATAAATATATATCTCATCGGTAAATCATATACAACTGTGGATTCCTAACTCGACTCAAAATCAAACAATCTTTCTCAACATCAAGATGTATCAATTCATTTAGTCATAGAAACATCAATAACTTTGAGGAAATATCAAGACTCATTATAAAACCTCAATCTTATGAATCAATATACTCAATAATCCAATTTGTCATAAGGAAGCTTAAAGCTTGACACATGTCTTGAAATCACTTGAAATACCAACTCATGGTAGAACATGAAATTCAGAATATTAAATATCAAGTCATAATTTGGAAGTTGTAAAATAATCATGTATCAAAAACTTCAAGAAAATATTATAGAACTCATTCTTGACTCTCAAGCTCAAATATCAATATATATATAAATTAAATAATAAAAATTCTAGAAAAGCTTAAATCATGACTCTTATCTCAAATCATTCAAAAATCATCAACTCATAATAATAATATTCAACTCATGACATAAGTTCTCAATTTAAGAAATAAAATGATGAAATAGTCATGTGTATCGATCTTGAATAGCTCAAATATCATAAATCATTAATAAAGTCATTTGGGTGTAAACCCACTTTGCAAAGTCATGGATTTCAATAGTAGAAATTAAATCTTTGGGAACAAGAACGAAAGAAGTGTTCTTGTTCAAATCCCACATACCTTGATTATGGATTTGAATGAAGAAACTTTTTATAGACTCCTTTTCCATTTCTTGAGTTAGGGTTCTTGATGCTTTTGACTTGGGTACCTTGAATCTTGAACCAATTTATAAAATCTATGGTTGGATTCTTGATGTTCTTGGGAAATTTGGATTGGATTTTTGAGCGAGAAACCCTAGTATTCTTGATGAAATGGAAGAAGAATGAAGTTTTCTTCTTTACTTGGATATATATATAGTGTCAAAATGGGTGGAAAAGACCAAAATACCCTTTTAAAAATGCCCCTTAATTGCTGAAAAAAATGGCTAATGACATCCGTGATAGGCCGTCAGACCCGTGATAGGCCGTCACGAAATGTCATCACAAAAGGGTCAAATTTTTGATTTTATGCCTAGGGATGGCAATGTCATCAGAAAGTGACGACGTTGTCAGAAATGGCATCAGAAACGTGACAGCCCGTCAGAACCGTCGTCACCATTTTTCAGCTTGACCATGTTGGAGTAAAATGTGTATAACTCTTTTCTCCGATATTGGATTTTGAAAAAATTGGTGTAGTTGGAAATCTAATTAAATTATCTATCTGTTGATAGGTCATGAGCTTAAAAATTCCACGTATAATGAGAGATATACTCATTTGAAGTTGACTATACCAATATCCTTCCCAAGAACTCAATCGGTAAGGAATGTTTTCATTCGCCCAATCGTTAGGACATATTTAAGGCCTTAATACACACCATAATTGACTAGAAAACAACCAAAGTACTATAATTTATTTCTCAAGAGCTTGATTCATGGTTTCACTATTGGTTAGAGTCTCGGGGAATTACAAAATGGCTCTAACTTCCTTACCGGGTGTCCAATTCGGGTGAATCTTATGTCGATGGAAAGCTTATCCAATTCTCCACATGATAGAGAGTAGAATTTAGGGAAATACAACATGATATAAATAACAATAAATTTGGAAGTCATCCATATTCACTCAAAAGATGCATTTAGGCTTAAGAAATGATCGAAGTTTTACAAAACATATCCTGGTACTGTCTGAACACCCGATTCATGAGGTCCATAAAAGCTGCTAGGGAATTTGTTATCCCGAAGGATATGACTAAGAACTCAAAATAACCATATTGTGTGCGAAAATATGTCTTTGGAATATCACATTCTCTAACTTTAAGCTAGCGATAACTGGATCTCAAGTCTATTTTCGAGAAGTAACTGGCACCTTGTAGCTGATCAAATAGGTCATCAATTCTAGGAAGAGGGTAATTTTTCTTGACTGTGACCTTGTTAAGCTAACGATAGTCAATGCACATCCGCAATGAACCATCTTTCTTTCGCACGAACAGAACGGGTGCACCCTAAGGAGATACGCTAGGCCTTATGAAACCCTTATCTAGAAGATCTTTGAGTTGCTCTTTAAACTCCTTAAGTTGTGCGGGGGCCATACAATATGGAGGAATAGAAATAGTCTGCGTGTCGGGGAAAATATCAATTCCAAATTCTATCTCTCTATCGGGAGGTACCCCTGGGAGATCTTCTAGAAAAATATCGCAAAACTCATTAACAATGTTGATCGACTGAATGGTCGGAGTCTCCAACTTAGTATCTTTAACTTGAACCAAATGATAGATGCAACCCTTGGATATCAATTTCCTAGCTTTAAGATAGGATATGAAATGACTCCTGGGAGATACAGAATTTTTGAACCACTCAAAGGCTGGCTCATTGGGAAACTAAAACTTGATTACACGGCTACGACAGTCTATAGATGCATAAAAAGAGTGAAGCCAATCCATACCCAGAATAATGTCAAAATCAACCATGTTTAGCTCAATCAAATCTGCAAATGTTACTCTGTGAAGGATAGTGATATGACACTTTTTATATACTTGCTTAGCAATAACAAGTTCACCTACTGGAGTAGAAACTACAACAGGCTCAGGGATCTTTTCAACATTAATCTAAAAATTCACAGCCACTAACGGAGTCACATAAGAAAGACTTGACCCAGGGTCCATCAACACATACACATCAAAATGAAATACACGAAGCGTACCAGTAATAATATCTGGTGAATCCTCCTGCTCCTGGTGGGGTGGTATAGCATAAAATTGATTTTGGCGCTGACCACCGGAAGTACTAGACGAGCCACCCTGAGGTGGTGTAGGACGAACCAAAGTGGCTGAAGCACTAATAGCCTAACTCTGGGAACGAACATCACGGCTCCCTTGTCTAGCATATGGGCAATCCCTGAATTTGTGGCCCAACTTACCGCAACCAAAGCAACCCCTCTGACTGACTAAGCACTCACCGGGATGGTCCCTACCATACTTCATACATGGGAGAGGACGAGGTTTGTTACTCACACTATCCTGAGATCTGGACATAGTAGGTCTATTACCCAGCTCCTGCCTGACTCTGGATGCGGGAGCACTATCTGATGATGGTGCTGGCATAAAAGAACGACTCTAAAATTGAGGGTGGATCCCTCTAGAAAATCTACTCTGACTATACCCCTGCTGCTCTGATTTGACTCTCTTATTCTCTCTCTCTCTCTCTCTCTCTTTCACCTTGTTTGCTTTAATCTGCTGAGCATGTATCATTAATCTAGAAAGATCCATGTCCCTATTGAGCATAGCGGACCTACGCTCTTTCACAACATAACTCGATACGCCAGTAAAAAACTTACTCATACTGGTCCTGGAATCAGCTATCATACCGGGAGCATACTTAGACAACTGGTTGAATTTAAGACAATACTGCTTAACTGTCATGGATCCTTGTATCAAGTTTATAAATTCTTCTAGTTTTTCTTCCCTCAGCTCCGGGGGAAAGAATCGGTCTAAGAACGCATCCTAGAACAACTGCCAAGTCATGGGAGCGACATCCTCCCCTTTACTCTTCCTCCACAACTCCACCCAATCATAAGCAATATCTTTCAAGCGATAGGAAGATAGATCCACACTTTCTTCCTCTATTATATGCATAATTTAGGTGATCTTTTTCACCTTATCAAGATACATCTGGGGGTACTCACCTGCCCTTGATCCATAAAACTTTGGCGGATTCATCCACATAAAATCCCGAACTAGAGCTGCTACAGAATTACCTTCTTTTGGAGGTGGAACAACGGCCTGAATATTGGCCTGAGCATTGGCGGTAACTGCCTGGGTTAGCACTTGAAAAGCTACCCAAAATTCGGCATGAGTCACCGTCTTATTTAAAGGATCAATGGATTGAGGTCGTTCGTTGTTTCTGTAAGCTTTACGAGGAGGCAATTTTTGTCATAAGAGAGCACGGATTAATAGCAAAGCAAAACAGTCATAGGCACGAAAGACTTCTACAAGAGAGAAATGACTTTTCCTAAAACATCCCGCAGCCTCTTTCTTATAGATGTGGCGCGCTACACACCGATGATCAAGACTCTACGTAACGCGGCTTGCCAGCCTCCCTAGGACTCTTTTAAACCTTAGGCTTTGATACCAAGCTTGTAACGCCCTAAGATCCATCCCAATATGTCACACGGTGCTTAAGGCCATACGCGGCCTCAAGCTAACCCTCTGAGACTGTCATCACTTCAATAACTCACTATGACAATAATCAAGCGGTAATAAGGAAGAATTGTCATGTCATAAGCATACTGAAATACAAAGAGCTACTATCCTACACAATCAAAATACTAAAGTTTTGTACATACTGGTACTCTTGTATGACAAAGCCTCTACTACATAAGACTGAGGAGCCATTCGGACAGATCCCCAACTGACTTATACCGAACTGGGAATAAATAACCCTATACTATCATGACAAAAATTAGGGACATAGGTCCTCGAACCATAAGGACTCACCAACTATACGAATGTAGATGGAGGTACTCGAAGATCACTATCGCTACTGAGACTGAGTGCCTGAACCTACATCATGAGAAAATGTAGAACACAGAAGAGTATGGGACTCATTACTTAGGAATGTACTGAGTATGCGGGGGTGGACGTAATATTTTAAATAATATCATAAATGTGTAAGAAAATCATGCATGCTGAAAATAATATCTCTCTTCGCTTGAATTATCTTAAACATTATTCCCATAAGTCATCAGTAATAACACATGCTTCATAAATCTCATAAATCATTTAACTCAACTCAAACTCTTTGACTCATGACTTAGAGTGACTCAGTAACTCCAGGAACTTAGATCATTATGGATGTGGGAGTTTCTTATAACCGACATAACTACACCATGTGAGCCGCATGGAGTCCATCGTTTTGCCCTCCTAAGGAGAGAAACCTACATTGGCGGGGGTTTTGTACTCTTGCCAAGGAGTAAAACCTCAATTTCTCAATCACAATACCATACTCAGCCTCTGGCCCACAATCATCAATATAGATCTTACGATGGCATGTAGTTTCGAGAAAATACCACATTTCCCTCTCGTTGCTAAATACTCCTCCCAGACAAAGCTCTGAATGCGTTAGGAAATCCACCTTAATCAATATAAACTCATGGGTCTATTATAAATACAAAAATATAAATATATATCTCATCTGTAAATCATAAACATCTTGTGGATTCCTAACTCGACTCACCTCAACACAATCTTTCTCAACATCAAGTACATTTTCTTATCAAATCATTTCAAATATAAAAAGTTTCAAGGAAACATCATAGGACTCATTCTTGACTCTCTAGTTCAATATCAACATGTATTCTATAATCAACTTCTCATGAAAGGCTTAAATCATGACACTTATCTCAACTCATTCAAAAATCATCAATTCATAATAAGAATATTCAACTCATAGCATAAATCCTCAATTCAAGAAATATGATGGTAAATATATTATAATATCAAACTTAATCAACTCAAATCTCATAAATCATTAATAGAGAATTTTGGGTTTAATCCCACTTTACAAATTCATGTAAATCAATAATAGAAATTAAATCTTTAGGCACAAGAACGAAAGGAGTGTTCTTGTTCAAACCCTACATACCTTGATTATGGATTGGAATGAAGAAACTTGTTATAGACTCCTTTTCCACTTCTTGAGATAGGGTTCTTGATGTTTTTGACTTGGGTACCTTGAATCTTGAACCAATTTGTGAAATTTATGGTTGAATTCTTAATGTTCTTGTAAGATTTGGATTGGATTTTGAGAGAGAAACCCTAGTATTCTTGATGAAATGGAAGAAGAATGAAGTTTTCTTCTTTACTTGGATATATATAGAGGGTCAAAATGGGTGAAAAATACCAAAATACCCTTTTAAAAATGCCCCTTAATTATTGAAAAAAATGGCTGACGACATCTGTGACAGGGCCGTCAAACCCGTGATAGGCCGTCACGAAATGTCATCAGAAAAGGGTCAAATTTTTTATTTTCTGCCTAAGTCTGACGATGTCATCAGAAATATCATCAGAAAGTGATGACGTTGTCAGAAATGGCATCAAAAACATGACAGCCCGTCAGAAACGTCGTCAGCCTTTTCCAGATTAATATGCTGGAGTAAAATAGGTATAACGCTTTGCTCCGATATCAAATTTTGGAGAAATTGGTATCGTTGGAAATATAATTCTATTATCTATCTATTGATAGGTCATTAGCTCAAAATTTCTAAGTATAATGAGAGTTATGCTCGTTTGAAGTTTACTATACCAATATCCTTCCCAAGAATTCAATCGGTAAGGAATGTTTTTATTCACCCAATTGATAGGACATCTTTAAGGCCTTAATACACACCATACTTGATCAGAAAATAACCCAAAACATTATAATTTGTTTCTCATGAGCTTGATTCATGTTTTCATTATTGGTTAGAGTCTCGGGGTATTACATCAACTGACTAAAAAATCGAGTAGAATAGTAAGAGAAAGCTTATGGTTCTGTATGTGCATTGTTTGAAATTTTTTTGTGAGAGTGAGAGATTTGAATTCCAGTGCCTGAATAATATTTATATTTGGTGTATCAACTTTTTTGCTATAAGGGCATATGGATGGTACTTGAACCCGCTTTTTATTAGATTAGTCATCTGGAGTGTATGTAGTATCACTCATTTGTAGTGTAATTCCAAGAATGGATACCTTCAAGTTGTTTGATGAATAAATTATGCATATGTTTCTAACCAATTTGTTGAGGTCCATTATATTTTACAACTACTGTTTGTTCTTTCAAAATCTGGATACTAGTATGATATGCTGTGGTTTAAGTTGCTTAAAGACAAACAAGCAGTCTAAGTTGAAGGTGTTGATATACTAGATAATGAAGAAACATTTTACATTTTAACTAAGGATAACTGCAAGTTTTCAAGAAAAATTTGGTTTTTTAATGTGTTTCGTATCTACTTCCAGGAAATAAGCCCGATGACATACAATAAGGGAGATTGTGTTACAAATAGGGTGTGTCGGCTCTTCTGATGTACCATCAATGTCCTAATATGCTACCATACCTCTTGTCAGGCTGAGGCAAAATTAATGGAAAACTAAAGCAAGGTGATGGCTCAACTGAAGGGCTACGAGGGCCTTGGAAAACCATCTCTCTGTCTATCTCGCATAAACATTATGTTCTAAGAAATAAAGTCAGGTGAAAACTCAGTTGATGGACCATCAAGGCCTTGGCAAACCATAAGAAAAACCTCAAAGCCTAACCTAAATAGGAGCTCAAATGTACTCAAGTGAAAGTTCAGGTGATGTATTGTCACCCTTCAGACAAGCTACCCGATGACCTATCAAGGTGAAATAGACAACCCAAATTTTAATTTTAAATCCCCACTTCTTTAGAGCCTATAAATACCTTTCTTAGGGTCTAGAATAGCCATCTTCCACACTTTGACTATTTTTCTAATGCTTATTCAGTAAATAATTGACTTTCACAGGGTGAAAAACACTACTTCTTATATTTGTCAAAGATTGGAGTTCTAAATTTCTTCTTTGTAAGGATTTATTTATATATTATGAAATCTATTTCTTTAATCTCTTATATTACCATTAGTGGCTACAAATCCTATAAATAGGGTTGTGGTATCCTTGATGAAAAATCACTTTTAGGGTTTAAATATTGGTGAATTTGGATTAACCTTGTGATTATATAGCTGATTCTTTAGTTTAATGGATTTCTAATAGTTGCAAACATTGGAACAAGCCCTAAGTTTTACTTACTTAAATAAAGAGATTAGCACAAGAATAAGGAATTGGTAACAAGAATTTGGAGTTTCTTACCTCCGTCTAAAGGTTAATGCTTAGATAAGATTAATATCTTGAGGATCAAATTGCATTTTAATCCCATCATTGTAGTTCAAAAGAATTATAGTCAAAATCGTCTACTTAGGTTGGAAAATATTTAGATAAAGAATTGGAATCAATTGCCTTATAATTGCAAGTGTTGATATAAAGTAAATTTTTGATTTAACCCGAAAGTGATTGGAAGCCAAGGTGAACATAATCCTAGTTTGTTTTCTCTCCATTGATTTAAAAATTATTAGTTTAACAGTCATAACTTGATACAAGTTATACTACTTTATAAACCTTTAATTCAAACCCCTCTATTTCATAGAAATTGGTGATTAGTAGTCACTTAAACTGCATATAAATTAGTTAACACCTTATTCCCTATGGGATTCGACCCCAGATTTGTTGGGTTCTATATTTGACAACAACAGTTTACACTTCTTTAAAGAGAATTATATTTTGGGTGTATCAATTTGTAATCTGCTACCAACATTACTTATAATTATTGACTACATCTTTCATTTACATTGATGGTACAAATATGATATGTTATGTTATGACAATAGGTCGGGTACCATGCTTGTATACATTTGATATGCTATGATGATGGATCGGTTACTACCAGTACAATTATGATATGTTGTGATAATGGTTTGGGTACCACACTGATACAAATTTGATATGTTATGATGATGGGTCGGGTACCACGCTAGTACAATATGATGTTGTTAATGAGTTGAGAAAGGGAAGAGAAGCTGTGCTTTCTTCATTCATACATTCTTCATATACATTTGAATGCACATTATAATTATATTTTGTTGATGGTTCCCTGAGTGGACCAAGTTATGTTGATGGTATATCATAGTTCTTTGTGTGGACCAGCTATTTTATAAGATACTATGATTCCTAAAGTGGACGGGCTATGTCAATGATAGTGATTGTGTATTTTAGCAAGTGTGATTATTGTAAAGTACGTCCTAGATGATGTGTGAAAATTATTCCCCTAAGTATATGTTTATGTGATATATATTGTAATGCCCTTCCTTGTAAAGTTGTTGATGTGATCAATTTTCTTGGTTGTTGCAACTTTGATGGTTAATTGATAATATAATAAGGAGCGAGGGTTGTCACAAAAGAGGATTTGATGAGAGAAAAATAGAAGTATATAGAGTTTTTGTAGTAAGGAAAATGCATAATAATTATGGTTTAAAGTAATTCATGAAATATAGTTAGTTAGTCATGCTCTAAGAGTAAAGCAATATTGCTTAAGTAAAACAAAGGCGATAATGTTAGAAATTTAAGTAAGTTATGTATGTTCAGATATTAACCTGTATGCTTGTCATCAACTCTTATTGTTTGCTATATGTTACATATTTTTAAACCCGATCGACCGATGATGTCTACAGTACACGTGGTTATACTGATACTATGCTTACTATATCTCCAATTGGGGATATAACAATGTTGCAGATCAGTTGGAGTTCTATAGGTACAATAGTGTTTATTCTTTAGCAACTCCTGTCATCCTACTCATGCATGGATACTGTATTTTGAGTTATTCCCTCATTTGTTTAGTGATCTTGTACTGATTTAGGTTTGGTTCTGAGCAGTTATTTAGTAGAATTCTGCAATGTGCTTTTTGCTAAGTTTTATTTGAAATTAGAAGGTTGTTTAATTATTATAATTGAGGCTATTTTAAATATCTTCTTTAATGATTGAATGGTTGGATGGAAAGAAATCTCTTATCTAGGGTAGAGTTGGGAAGGTTCTCGAATGATCCGACTAGTTGAGTCATGATAGTTTTATTTTTAAAATAGGGCATTAACATTTATTTGAGCTTTTCTGTTAAAAGAAAGGATACATCAAAAGAGTTTCTTAACAACAGGGGTAAATTTGATCACAAAGTATGATGGCGATGGTAAATTTGATCTCAATGTATGGAAAATGATATATCTAGCCAAGTTTCCAAAGTAGAGGGGTAAATTTGACCCTTTTCCCTTTATATTATATAAAAGGTAAGGATTTACTCTTTTAGGGGACATATCTTCTAATTGCCATAATTGCCAGGAAAAATGAACTTTTTCTTGGCTAATATGTATTTGTCACTAATGTTTTGATTTAATGAATAAATTACTAGCTATTACCTTATCACCTTTAAATAATTACCATTAAAAGTCTATTTTGTAGTAGTATGTTAACATCATGATTATATTGATATGGTTGATATTCTGGATGGTTGTTTAACTTAGTTGTGGACATTTTTTGGCCTATTATGTATATACTTGTTGAACTTTTACAGACATAATTATTAATTGGGATAAATTACTTGGTATGTGTTGAATATCTTTTCTACTTGCTATTTGTTTTCTGTGTATGCATGTTTCTAAACTGAGTAAGCTAATGTTACCTACCAGCACATAGTGGTTTATACTAATACTACCACGTTCTCTTCTTTAATTGAGTATGAGCGGTAGTTTAGAGACTCTAACACAATCTCATCTCTAGCATTTGACAGTTGGTTTTGATCCAAGGGTGAGCACTCCATCTTGAAGCTACCATAGATCATTATAGTGATTCTTGTCCCTCTTTGGGATAATGAGACATTCTTTATTCTTTGTTAGTTTTGGATATTTATCGTAAACATGGTTTTTGTTTTAGAAGTTCTTGTATTATGCCTTTTGAGTTTTGGTGATTATAATAAGTAGTTTGATTGATTCTACACTATTATTTTGTCAGTTTTTGAGGTATTATATGATTTAGTTGATTTTGATTATATTTTTGTCTTAAAATGGCCAAGTATTTGGGTTAAGACTTGGTTAGATGGTTCTATCACCAGAGGTTAGGGTAGATACCACTCATGGTCATTTGGGTCATGACAAAGTTGGTATTAGAGCCCTAGATTCATCGATCTCATTGTATAAGACAATGTCTAGTAGAGTTTCATGGAATGGTATGGAGACTTTTGTAATTTTCTTTGAGAGGCTCCATGATATTAGAAAACTTTAAATTGTTCTTTCTTTCATGCTTTTACTTGATTCCAATTGTTATCTGGTGATCCAAATTGGTATCTGACTCATTCATTCTTTTCTCATAAATGGTGAGAACATACATAAAAATGCGAGAGTTGAAGTACCCAAATCGACCATTGAGGCCAAAGTTTGTGGTAGAGGTAGAGTGAGAGGTAAGGGAAGAGAAAAAGAATATGGAGTAGTGCCTAGGCAGAGTGCAAAAAGAAGCCAAATTGGTTAGAGAAAGATAAGAATCTCTTTCTCTACTTAATAATGGGGCAGTACTATTCTAGGATAAGGAAACAATAGTTCATGGAGTTGCAACTTTGATTCGGATGTCTTCTGATATGAAAACTCAAGTGTTCAGCTTCTTGAGTGGGTTGGCCAGTGCTGGGGCTACAACCACATTTCTTATAGTTTAGTATCTGGGAGTATATCATAGTGGTGTAGTGTCTCCTAGAATAGATGACGTGTCAGAAATGAGTGACTTTATATAATGGGTATGGATCTAGAGATAAACATGATATGTACTGTAAGATTGACAAGATAAAGCCTCAAGTACTGCATGGTCTGGAATCAGAAAATACTTATGATTTTATTATTGATAGCCATGGAAACTCCTTGAGATTGGAGTAGTAAAGAGATATTGGGTTATGTTTGTGATTTTTCAACTTCAAAGAGATGTAAAGATGTGGTAAAGGGATTGCATAGAATATAAGGTTGTTTGGTCTCATCCATTTTCATGGAATTAGTATTATTCGGTATCCCTTAAGAATTACATCCCATGTACCTTAAGGGATATGAGAAAAGATAATTTTACCAGTATTGAGAAAAGGAGTTCATCAGTTGAAGCTTACAAGGCTAGATACCACTCACTCTTTCTCTATTCTTTGTAGTTTCTACATATAGAGAAACAATGATTTTCCATTTCATTAAGGTTTTGAAGGCATGAATTTAGATTCTAGACCTTCATATGGTATCCTTAAGTAAGTCTTTTTAGGAGGTAATTAAGTTTGTGAAGAGTGCTATGGTATTAGAGAATAAGGATATGCCAAGTTGGCGGAAAAAAGGCTTGAAAGGTTGGCAATTTCAGTGCTTGTTATTCAAGAGGACAGAATTAGCAGGGGTACTTTGCATGCCTCATTTAATCTGCGATGCAGGTATCAACTTAAATTTTTTCAAAGGCCAGTCAATCTAATTCAGACTTTGGTGGTTATCTTAATTTATCTACACCAACTCAATGACCCACCATTGATTGTATTTGCTATGAGTTTAATGACATAGGGCATATCTGCATGTGGTTTCTGTGGTATAAATAGTTTGGTCAGTCTGGCTAGTAGCAGGCTTCTCAAGCTCTAGCTCCAATAGGTAGGGTAGGTGGTGGTAAGAGTAGAGGTCATACACAATATAGGCATGGTAGTCACTATGCAGATAAAGGTGGCAACATACCTAACTGAGGTAGTAGGCATATAGATTGAGTTAGTAGTTATCCTAGTAAAGATGCTGCATAGGCGGGTGATAAGTCCTAAAGTGATGCTTTTCCAGGTAGACCTAAGGTAGAGGCATCATATGCATTTATCACAGGTACCATTCTTATTTGTGACTGGATGTCCACTGTATTATTTGATCATGGTTCTACTTTCTCATTTGTTTCTGCTGGATATGTTGAGAGATTGGGCATGGTGTGTAGTATGCTTGATACTCTTCTTAATGTGTCCACCTTGTTGGTTATTTTGTTATTGTTAATAAGGTGTTCCACTCTTATTCTATTTTCTTTATGGGGTATCAAACTTTGGTGGACTTGGTGATATTGGATGTGGTGAATTTTCACATTATTCTGGTGATGAGTTGGTTATCTCCATACCATGATATTCTATATTGTCAAGATAAAACAATGACTATGGATATACTGAGGATGACTAGACTTGAGTGGAAGGGTGAATATAATCCTACTCCTATGAAACTTATCTCTTTTATTTGTTCTAAAAGGTTAATTGGGTGGGGGTGTTTGGCATTCTTAGCTCATATTGATGATACTAGTGTAGAGGTATCACCTATTGAGTCAGTTTATGTAGTGTGAGTTCCTAAAGGTTTTTCCTGCTAACTTTTCTGGTATGCCACCAGATCATAACATTAGTTTATGTATATACTTCGAGCAAGAAATTCACCCCATCTCTATTCCCCCTTATAGGGTGGCACTAGCTGTGCTAAGAAAGTTCAAGGCTCAGTTGCAGGAAATTCTAAGCAAAGGATTTATCCATCCTAGTGCTTCCTTATGGGTTGCTCCAATGTTTTTTTTAAGAAGAAAGATAGTAGTTTACATATATGCATAGATTATCAATAATTGAACAAGGTTATAGTTTGTAAAAAGTACCCGTTATCCGGCATAGATAATTCATTTGGCCATATACATAGTGCTTTGGTATTTTCTAAGATTGATTTGAGATTTGGGTTTTATAAATTAAAGATCTGAGTCACATAAATTACTTTGGGCTTACTAACACCCGAACTGATTTTATAAGTTTAATGAACATGGTGTTTAATCCCTACTTGGGTTCCTTTGTGACCGTCTTCATTAACAATATTCTATTTTAATCTAAGAGTAGTAATAATCATGAGAATTATTTGTTGTAATGCCCTAAATCTAATGCCCAGAATGCTATACGGTGCTAGCAATCCCGAAGGACCAAAATCTAACCCATGATTGATATCTGTAACTGAGCACTGCATAATATACTATATAAATGCGGAATAAAAGGGTTGAAAGGCTATAAGGTTCAAATATCTGATAAAACATAACATCTAGAAATACAGTATATCAATACCAAAAATGAAATAAACTGTATGAACATGCTAGTCTAAAAGCCTCTAAACTGTCTGAAAATTGTGGAGTTGATGGGACATGTCCCCAACGAACTCCGTCTACTAAAACTGAAATAATGAAGTAATGAAATAATCATGCTATCCTCAAATGATGAGGACTCACTTCAAATCTACTGTTGCTGGCTCAATCTAAAGCTAAGTGTGATCGAAAACTTGAGCGTCCGAACCTATGGTATAAAACACTATAGTATAGAAAAAAATTATGCGTCAGTATGTCAGAATGTACTGGTATGCAAAGTGAGGTAGGCTGAATACATGGGGTTCATATTCATGAACAATACTAACTGACTGAATAACATGAACGTGAGAATACATACATGAATACGTAACTGTAAATGAGATCGTGATAATACTGACTACTGAGTCTGAATACTGATAACATGAGTTTCATATAACTGATATACTTTTAACTGAGTGACTGTGTCTGACAGTCCTGATCCTGAGCGAACTAGCTGAGTTCCGCACTGAACTGAGTGACTGTATCTGACAGTCCTGAATCTAAAGAACTATCTTAGTTCTTTTACTGAGACTAAGATTGAGGCTTTGGAAATTAGTCATTTAACCGACATGCCCCTTTTCTGTATAGAGTTGGGGTCTAATTCGTAACCCCAATTGGAAGGGTGTCAATACCGCACCACTGGTAAAGACAAGACGTGAGTGACCCTCATCTGACAGTGTCCCCAAAGGAGAATGGTGGGACTCTCAACTCGCAGTGTTAATCCACCTCATCAACCCTCAACTTTTAATGTTGATGTATCAACCTATGCTGGCTACATAGTTCTAGAATGCAAGGATTGCTTCTAAGGATCACACCCTCTACTGTCGGTATATGCCCCCATCCTTGGATTCTCTCGGTGCTGAATCCTACTCTTAACTGAGTAGACACTAAACTGATTATACTAAGATAAACTAGACTGAGTTAACTGAGTTTTGTGGACTGACAGAATGTTACTGAATTCTGTTAAATGACTGAGTTCATGAGATTACTGAGTTTTTCCTGAGTCATGTAACTGACTGAATTCTACTGAGTTCTAAAACTGAATGAGAATACTACTGATCATGGAATAACTCAGATTATCTTGAAACTGACACTGGCTCTAGGTACACAGCTAAATTGTCGGGTACAAGTACCCCCAGGACTCGATAGCATGATACTGATAAGACATGACACTTCTTGAACACATGACAACAGTCAACAATTCATAGTACAAACGTTGGGGATTTTCATGAAGTATTTGTATGTCATAAGCTTACACATGAATAGGAATACATATAAACATGTCATAATTTCATAAGTCTAATCTCATGATCATTCCACCAAACCATTACAATGCATAACAATAACATGGAGGTCATAGTAAATATAAAGGTAAAGTATGGATTAATCAATTTGGTCGCAATTGAGTCATAAAGCATAATTCTTATTCTTTTAGGCTTTTTAGCAAACACCTTCCATGCATAACTTGAGGCTTAGGCATGAACATTAAAATAATACATCATGGAAATATTTTTCACTTCAAATACAAGAATTCCAACCACATGCTAACATAATTTCATTATAAGTATTAAAGATTTCAACTTGGTAATCATGCAACAACATAAACATGGATATAATTCAATTCATAACATGGAATTCAAAATTTATATTTTTAAAAGGGTTTCTTGAGCTTCATGGGTGAAAGAAACCCATGAATCAACACTTTACATACCTTAGATGGAAGTTCCTTGAAGATTACGGTGGAATCTCTGGGATTAGAACCTTCAATTGAAAACGCTAGACTTGTTCTTGAGGGAATTTGAGAGAAACAACTATATTTTGGTGAAAACCTAGCTGAATCTCGTGTTATAGGCTTATATAGGGGTGGAAAATTGACATTTTTGCCCTTAATGACACAGATATTTAATGGCTAAAAACTGGGCATCGACGCGATACCCGAAGTGTCGCTCCATGATCGCGCCAAGCCTCAGTTGTTTTTACTGGCAGTTCCCGCAACAATGTTAACCAATGCGATAGGCGACGTGGTGCACCAAGATCGCGTTGGTCCACTGTTTTGGGACACTAGACGTTGTCTAAATGAGTTTTGAAAAATCTAAAACTCATTCGGGAACACCTATCGTCCTCTTTGATCATGAATCAACAAAAATATAGACCATTAAGGGACATTAAGGTCACGAAATGAGATTTCCAACTTTCAAAGGCCAAAAATAAACTAAGTCTGAGAACTTAGCTAGAATTTTCTAAGTTTGAGACCCCTTGACAAGCCTAAAAGGATAAACTAAGCTTAGAAATTTTGCGGGGTCTTACAATATATCCCCCTTGGGAACATTCGTCCTCGAATGAGACTAACTAAGATGGGAGAAATGATAAGCTAAAGTATATACTGATCATGAACAACTGAATCATGAGTACATGATTGACATTACTGATTTACAAAGATTCATACTGAGCATGCATATCTGATGTATGATTTCATGACTGAGCTGATACATGGATGCATGACTGGGAGTACTGATTCACTTATTCATGCATATCTGATGCACAAATACATGACTGAAATGATACATAAACACATGACTAAATATGTAATGGTAGTTGATACTAAGTTTATAACGGAAATATTAGCATGAAAATGAATACCAAGTTGTAACTTAAATTTGAACATAAAAATGAATAAGCTTTAAGGAAAGCTATTACCTTGGGCTGAGTCTGAGTTTGTAGAGAAAAAGTGAGGGTACTTGGTCCGCATGTCTGCTTCTGCCTCCCAAGTAGCTCCCTCAACTGAATGATTCCACCAAAGAACTTTGACTATAGGAACTTCTTTGTTCCTTAGTCTATGAGTCTGGTAGTCAAGGATTTTGACTGGAATTTATTCATAAGAGAGGTTGTTCTGAATGTCTATGCCCTCTATAGGGACTACAACTGCTGGGTCACCTATGCAGTTCTTAAGCAAGGAGACATGAAACATTGGATGGACTGAGGCTAGATCTGAAGGAAATTAGAGCTCATAAGCTACTTTCCCGAAGCGACTGAGAATTTTGAAGGGACCGACATATCGGGGATTGAGATTTCCATTTATGCCAAACCGCTTCACTCCCTTCATGGGAGATATTTTCAAATAAACATGATCACCAATCTCAAACTTAAGATCCTTCATGTGCACATCTGCGTATGATTTCTGTCGGCTTTAATATGTCTTGAGCCTTTCTCTGATCAATTGGACTTTCTCTAAGGTATCGAATACCAAGTCAAGCCCTTCTACTGCAGCCTCACCCACTTCAAACCAAATTATTGGAGATCTGCATCTTCTACCATAGAGAGCTTCGAATGGAGCCATCTTAATACCAGAATGAGATCTATTGTTGTATGTAAACTCAATCAAAGGCAAGTGGTCATCCAAGCTACCCTTGAAATCAATTGCACACGCTCACAACATATCTTCTAAAGTTTGGTTGTCCTTTCTTCTTGACCATCTATCTACGGATAGAAGGCTGCACTAAGGTGAACTCGGGTACCTAGAAACTTTTGGAATGCCTTCTAGAACTGAGAGGTAGATTGGGTACCTCTATGTGAGACAATAGAAAATGGGTCACTGTGTAATTTGACCAACTCCCTAATATAGAATTTGGCATATTCTTCAGCTGAAAAAGAGGTATGGACTGGAAGGAAATGAGCTAATTTGGTCATCCTATCTACAATGACCCAAAATCACTCTGGACGTATCAAAGTACACAACGAACCCATCTGAACCGTTTGGAAGAGCCAAAACTAGAGCTGAGGTGAGTCGAGCCTTCAACTCCTAAAAACTCTTCTCACAAGTATATGACCACGAAAACTTGACTTTCTTCTGAGTTAGTCTGTACATAGGGGATGCAATTGAAGAAAATCCCTCAAGAAACCATTTGTAATAGCCAACCAAACCCAAAAAACTTCTAATATCTGATGGAGAGACAGGGCGAGGCCAGTTTCTTAATGCTTCGATCTTTTGAGGATCTACTCTAATGCCATCACCGGAAATGATATGACCAAGGAAGGATACTAACCTTAGAAAAAATTCGCACTTACAAAATTTGGTGAATAGATGATGATTTCTGAGAGTCCACAACACTATTCTGAGATGTTCTGTATGATCACGCTCACTGCGGGAGTAAACAAGGATGTCATCTATGAAGACTAAGATGAACATGTCTAAGTACTACTTGAACACTTAGTTCATCAAGTCCATGAAGGCCGTTGGGGCATTGGTAAGGCCAAAGGATATGACTAAGAATTCAAAGTGACCATACCGAGTTCGGAGGGCTATTTTTGGAATGTCACATTCTCTTACTCTGAGCTGATGATAACCTGATCTGAGGTCTATCTTAGAGAAGTAACTGGCACCCTGAAGTTTGTCAAACAAGTCATTAATTTTGGGAAGTGGATACTTGTTCTTGACTGTGACTTTATTGATCTGACAGTAATCAATGCACATTCTGAGAGAACCATCTTTGTTTCGCATAAATAAGACTGGTGCACCTCAAGAGGACACACTGGGTCTGATGAATCCCTTATATAGGAGATCCTTCAACTGTTCTTTCAATTCTCTGAGTTCTGCTGGTGCCATTCTGTATGGTGGAATAGATATGGGCTGAGTATTTAGAAGAAGATCAATGCCGAAGTCTATTTCCCTTTTAAGAAGAATTCCTGGAAGATCTTCGGGAAAGACATCTGAGTATTCATTCACTACTGGGACTGATTCAAGACTGGGAGTTTCAGAACTAGTGTCCTTAACTAGAACAAGATGATAGACACATCCCTTAGATATCATTTTTCATACCCAAAGGTAGGAAACAAGCTGACCTATGAAAGATGAAGTACTACCCCTCCACTCTAGGACAAGTTTATTCAGAAATTGAAACTAGAAAACTTTGTTGCTACAGTCGACTGTGGCACAGTAGGAATAAAGCCAATCCATGCCGAGAATGACATCAAAATCAGTCATCTCCAATTCGACTAAGTCTGCTGATGTAAATTTCTGAGATACCATAATTGGATAGTTCCTCTATACCTACCAAGCTATGATAGTTTTACCCACTGGTGTAGAGACTGAAAAGGGCTCTGCTAGAATTTCGGGACTGATGCCGAAATTAACTACTATATAAGGAGTAACAAAATACAAAGAATCTCCTGGATCTAGCTAAGCGTAAACATGTATATGAAAGATCTGTAATGTACCAGTAACTACATCAGGAGAATTTTCCTGATCCTGTCAGGATTGAAGAGCATACAGTTTGTTTGGGTGTTGCCCACTGGTAGCACTGGAAGTGACACCCTGCTGGTTTGGGTGACTGGACTGAGCTGAGAAAAGGTTATGCTGACCTTATAATCCTGACTGGGGACAATCTTTGACCCTGTGGCTTGGCTTGACATATCCGAAATCAACATCGCTACTAGCTCTGCAAATACCCTGATGGTTCTTACCACAAGTTTGACAAAGAGTATGAGTGCGGGCACTGCTAAAACTGCCCTGAGGTTTAGGGCCTGATGCCCTATTTTTGCTGTTGTCTCTGAATTTCGGCATTGAAGAACTGGCTGAGGAAGGAGCTGGAATGGATGACTTTAGGAAAAACTGAGAACGATTCCCACCCCCTGACTTAGGCTGATCAAAGTTGAAACTACCTGTCCTTGCTCTCTTATTCTATTTCTCTCTCATCTTAATCTTTTGGTCTTCTATCTATTAAGTATAGATCATAATCCTGGCTATGTCTATCTCACTAATCAACATCACAGACTTGCAATTATTGACCACACTATCATTCACTCCAGAAATAAATTTACTCATCATAGCCTTGCTGTCTGTCACTACACGAGGAGCGTATCTAGCTAATTGCATAAACTTAAGAGAATACTCTTTTACTATCATGTTTCCCTATCTAAGGTTGATTAATTCTAACACCTTATCTTCTCTCAGCTTTATGGGAAAGAATCTATATAGAAATGCAGTGGCAAACTCCTTTCACTCAATAGGACCTACATCTATAGCCCTCCCTGCCTTTAACTATTTGAACCATGTGTGAGCCACATCCTGCAACAGATATGCAACTAGCTTAGCAATCTCATAAGCGGTAATACCCATGATATCTGTAACCTTTTAAACCTGATCAAGGAATTCCTGAGGGTCCTCACCTGACTTAGACTCGAAGAAGGTTGGAGGATTTATTCGAGTGAAGTCCCGAATCCTGGTTGTAGTTGAATTGGCCACTGGGTTGCCTGGAATGATAGATGTTCATTTATTCTAGGAAGTAACTGAATTAGCAAGAGTAGTGAATGCAGCTCTGAACTCTGCATGAGAAACGTGTTCGTCCAGGGGATCTGCCTGAACAGGCTGAGGGGATGACTGATTTCCATTTCTTCTTTTGGGAGGGATGTTCTATAAGCAAAAAAGGATAAATAGATTAGACTGAGTGTTAACTTTGAGCTCATGCTCAATGGCACTACATGAATACTGAAAGAAGGGAAACTGTTCCAAAAACATCTTATAGCCTCCTGTACATAAATGTGGCGCGCTACACAACTATGCACAAGACTCTACTAGATGCGTCTTTCAGACTTCCTAGGACTCTATTGAACCTGGTTTTGATACCAAGTTTGTAACAACCCAAATCTGATACTCGAAACGCTGCACGGTTCTAGCAATCCTGAAAGACCACAAGTTAACCCATGACTGATATCTGTAATTGAGCACTACATAATATACTATATAAATGCAGAATAAAAGGACTTAAAGGCCATAAAGTTCAAATATCTGATAAAATATAACATCTAGAAATACAGTATATCAATACCAAAATTGAAATAAACTGTCTGAACATGCTAGTCTGAAAGCCTCTAAACTGTCTAAAAACTGTGGAGTTGATGGGACATGTCACCAAATAACTCCGTCTACTAAAATTGAAATAATGAAGTAATAAAATAATTATGCTATCCTTGAATGATGAGGACTTACTGCAAATCTACTGCTACTGGCTGAATCTTAAGCTAAGTGCGATCAAAAACTTAAGTGTTCGAACCTATGGTATAAAACACCATAGCGCAAAAGAAAAGTATGTGTCAGTATATCTGAATGTACTGGTATGCAAAGTGAGGTAGGATGAATGCATGGGGTTCATATACATGAACAATACTAACTGACTGAATAACATGAACGTGAGAATACATACATGAATACATAACTGTAAATGAGATCGTGATAATACTGACTACTGATTGTGAATACTGATAACATGAGTTTTGTAAAACTGATATACTATTAACTAAGTGACTGTGCCTAACAGTCTTGATCCAAATAAAACTAGCTGAGTTCCGTACTGAATCGAGTGACTATATCTGACAGTTCTGAATTTGTAGAACTATCTGAGTTCTTTTACTAAGACTAAATTGAGACTGTGGGAAGTAGTCATATTACTAACATGCCCCTTTTCTTTATAGAGTTGGGGTCCAATCTGTTACCCTAATTAGAAAGGTGTCAATACCGCGCCACCGGTAAAGACAAGCTGTGAGTGACCCTCATCTGGCAGTGTCACCAAAGGACAAAGGTGGGACCCTCAACTGCCAGTGTTATTCCACCTCATCAACCCTCAACTGTCAGTGTTAATGTCTTAACCTATGCTGGCTACATAGTTCTAAAATTCAAGGATTGCTTCTAAGGATCACACCCTCTACTGTCGGTGTGTGCCCTCATCCTTGGGTTTGCTCAGTGCTGAATCCTACTCCCAAATGAGTAGATACTGAACTAATTATACTGAGACGAACTGGACAGAGTTCACTGAGTTCCGTGAACTGACGAAATGTTTCTGAATTCTATTATCTAACTGAGTTCTTGAGATTACTGAGTTTTTCCTGAGTCATGTAACTGACTGAATTCTGAAACTGACTGAGAATATTACTGATCATGGTGTGACTGAGATTATCTTGAAACTGACACTGGCTCTAGGAACACAACTAAATTTTTGGGTACAAGTACCCCCAGGAATCGATAGCATGATACTGACAAGACATGACACTTCTTGAACACATGACCATAGTCAACAATTCATAGTACAAACATTGGGGATTTTCATGAAGTATTTGTATGTCATAAACTTACACATGAATAGGAATACATATAAACATGTCATAATTTCGTAATTATAATCTCATGAGCATTCCACCAAACCATTACAATACATAACAATAACATGGAGGTCATTGTGAACATAAAGTTAAAACGTGGATTCATCAATTTGGTCGCAATTGAGTCATAAAGCATAATTCTTATTCTTTTAGGCTTTTTAGCAAACACCTTGCATGCATAACTTGAGTCTTAGGCATGAACATTAGAATAATACATCATGGCAATATTTTTTAATTCAAATACAAGAATTCCAACCACATGCTAACATAATTTCATTATATGTATTAAAGATTTCAACTTGGTAATCATACAACAACATAAACATGGATATGATTCAATTCATATTATGGAATTCAAAATTTATATTTCTGAAAGGGTTTCTTGAGCTTCATGAGTGAACGGAACCCATGAATCAACACTTTACATTCCTTAGATAGAAGTTTCTTGAAGATTAATGGTGGAATCTCCTGGATTAGAACCTTTAATTAAAAACCCTAGACTTGTTCTTGTGAGAATTTGAGAGAAACAACTATATTTTGGTGAAAACCTAGCCGAATCTCGTGTTGTAGGATTATATAGGGGTGGAAATTGACCCTTTTACCCTTAAAGATGCAGACATTTAATGAATGAAAATTGGGCATCGATGCGATACCCAAAGCGTCGCGCCATGATCGCGCCAAGCCTCAGTTGTTTTTACTGGTAGTCCCTGCAATAATGTTAACCAATACGATTGGCAATGCGGCGCGCCAAGATCATGTTGGTACACTGTTTTGGGACACCAAACATGGTCTAAACAAGTTTCAACAAATCTAAAACCTGTCCGGGAGCACCTATCGACCTCTCTGATCATGAATCAACAAAAATATGGACCATTAAGGGATATTAAGGTCATGAAATGAGATTTCCAACTTTCGAAGGCCAAAAATAAACTAAGTCTGGGAACTTAGATAGAATTTTCTAAGTCTGAGACCCCTTGACAAGCCTAAAAGGATGAATTAAGCTTAGAATTTTTATAGGATTTTATATTTGTATAGGGTGTTGAGTTTGATTAAGGAGAAACAACTTTATGTTGAATACTCTTAGTGTGATTTTTGGTCATTTTCAATATCCTATTTAGGTTTTGTTTTTTTGAAATAATGGGTTATGACAGACCCACAGAAGATTGAAAACGTTAAGAATTGGATGGGGCTTACCTCTATGATCGAGGTTCACAGTTTTGTATGGTTGAATAATTACTACCGCAAGTATGTGAAGGGGTTTGACTTTATTGCTTCATATCTTACCCGTTTGACTCATAAAAAGTTATTTTTTATTTGGTAAAATGAATACGAGGAGAGCTTCCAAAAGCTCAAAACATTATTGACTACTTCTCCTATTCTTACTCTTCTAGTCGAGGGTAAGGATTTCATTGTATATTGTGATACCTTAATTTTGGGTTTAGGTGCTATTTTGATGCATAAAAGGAATGTTATTTTCTATGCTTCTAAGCAGTTGAAGTTTCACTATCCTACTCATCATTTGGAGTTGGCTGAAGTGGTGTTTACACTTAAGATATAGAGGCATTACTTGTATGGGGTTCATTGTGAAGTGTTCGGTTACCACCGAAGTGTGCAACATATCTTCACTCAAAGAGATTTTAATTTGAGGTAGGTAGGTTTTGATAAAATTACTCAAAGATTTGATGTTAATATTCTCTACCATCTAGATAAGGCTAATATGGTAGCCGATAGTTTAGCTTTCTTGGATGTTTCTAGACATCCGTTGGCTAGGGAGGTTAATTCTCTAGGTAATAGATTCATGTAACTTGAGGTGTCTAAGAGAGGTGGATTGATAGCCAATGTAGATTCAAGGTATATATTTCTCAAACAAATTAAGTCTAGGCAATTTGAGGAAGCATATTTGAGTAAGATTCATGGCAAGGTTTTGTAAGGTAAGGATAAAAAGGCCATTATTGGTGATAATGGTGCTTTGAGGATTAAATTTTGTGTGCCCCGTGTTTATGATTTGATTCTTACCATTCTTGTTGACTCTCATACTTTGAAATACTCTATACATCCTAGTGCGACCAAGGTTTGCACTATGTCGATGATTTGATTCCTACATTCTTGTTGAGGCTCATACTTTGAAATACTTTATAAATCCCGGTGCAACCGAAATGTACCATGATTTGAGGCAACACTATTAGTAGGGATAAATTAAGTGAAACACAATTGATTTTTTGGCTAAGTGTGAAAATTACCAACAGGTGAAGTATGAAGATTAGAAGCCTAGTAGTATTCTTTAAAGGTTGCCCATTGGTTATCGTGGATAGATTGAAAAAGTCTACACACTTCATTCTGATTCATATTATGTACAATGCAGAGAAGTTGGCTAAAAGATATCTTAGGGAGATTTTTTATGTACAAATGTTTCTAAATAGAGTTAAATTGGGGTGAATTACCTGCTATGCGTTAGATGTCATTTCTACTTGCTATTTTATTTTTTGCATAGGCATGTTTCTAAATAGAGTAACTCGATGATACCTACTAATACATAGTGGTTTGTACTGATACTATCCTGTGCTTTTTTTGTTGAGTGTAGGCTTTGTTCTAGAGACTCCTACACAACCTCTTCTCTAGCATTGACAATTGCTTTCAATCTATGAGTGATCACTTCATCTTTAAGATGTCGTGGGTCATCATAGTTATTCTTCTCCCTCTTTCGGACAATGAGACATTCTTTATATTTTGTTAGTTTTGCATATTCCTCTTAAATATGGTTTTTAATTTAGAAGTTTTTATATGATGCCTTTCGAGTTTTTGGGATTGTAATTAGTAGTTTGATTAATTTTGCTATATTATTTTGTTAGTTTTTGAGGTATTATATGATTTAGTTAAGTTTGATTTTATTTTTGTCTTAAAAATGGCTAAGTATTTGGTTTAGGCTTGGGTCATATGGTTCTTTCTCGGAGGGTTAGTGTAGGTGCCACTCATAAATATTTGGGTTATGATAGAATTAGTATCAAAGCCCTAGGTTCATTGATCTTGTCATACAAGAACGTGTCTAGTATAGTCTTATAAAATTGTGCAATGATGTCTATACTTCTTTCTTCAAAAGGCTATATGACATTAGGAAATTTCAAATTCTTCTTTCTTTCATGTTATTACTTAATTTCAATTGGCATTTAACTTTGTTCATTATTTACTTACAGATGATGAGAGCACACATAGGAGAAGTAAGAGTTGAAGCACTTGAATCGATTGCTGGGGCCGTAGTTCATGGTAGAGGTTGAGTGAGAGGAAGGGGAAGAGGAAAAAAATGTAGAGCAACATTCACTAGAGGCAGAGCTAAGGCAGCCACTAAATTTTTTTGAGAACGATTAAAATATCCTCCCCTATTTAAGGATATATTCCTAAGTTTGTAGAATTAGGGCAGTACAGGTTCACGTAGAGGCAGGATCAGTTAGGGAGGTGCAACTCTGATTTAGATATCTTCCGATATAATTCAGTAGTTATTGAGTTTCTTGAGTGGGTTGGTCAGTACTGGGTCTACACGTAAAGTTACTAATGTTCAACATCTGGAAGTGTAGCATGCTACTATCATGGCTCCCAGAATGAATGAGGTGTCAGAAACTGGTGTCTTTCCATGATTGTGTAACACTCGATAAATTTCTAGACCTATTTAAGGATCCAATGCCCAAGTTAAAATATGACAAGGATAATATTATTATAAATAAGTACTATTAATAAGTTCAAGAATGGGAAATAGTGGTATAAATGGTCATGGGCCCCAAAGTGGAAGTGTTACTTTAATTATTGCCTTAATTAGTGGAAAGGCCAACTTTGTGTTTTTGTTAAAAATAGAAATATGGTGGTTTTGTCAAGTGCTAGAAGCAAGTATTACATGGTGGTCCAAGGGTAATACACATATAAAGATAACTTAGTCTAGTGACTGACATTTGGGTCCTTATCCTTATGAAAACAACCATTACCTTTTCATCTACTATGAAGATAACAAAGCAACAACTACAATAATGCAATAGCAACAACAATGCAATAGAAACAACAATGCAGTGGCAACAATAACTACTCTTTGATAATTTTAAGTTGGGTGTGATGCTAAGAAGAGGATTTTTCTGCAAGTTAGGGTTTCGAACTCCAAGAGGTAAATTTTCTCCCCTACACTCAATATAGCCACGGAATAAATATTTGGTATATACTATGATGTAGTCATCACCATTTTCTTTGAATTTTGTACTAGTTACTGAAATGGTTCTTGAAAATTAGGTTGTTAAAAGAGAAAAAAGATGAAGCTACTGATAAAGGTGATATTTTTGGAAATTCCTAATGATTGGGAATATGCGATATGGAATTTCATAAGTAAGAAAAAGACATCTCTCACTGTAAATAGTGATTAAGGAACTTGATTAGTTTTGGGCACATGAAGAATACTTGGATGATGTTGAACCTGTGGAGTGTTGATGAACATATATATACACACACACACATACATACATGCATACATAAATACACACACACATATATATGTATATATATATAGATATTAAGTTGTAATGTGTTACCTATTGGATAGTGAAAGTTAGTGATTCGAGATGTGAAGGCTATACTCCCAAAGGGTTGAGTTCTTTGAGACTTATGGTAATACTATTATCTAGAAAGTATCTAATATATGTAAATATGAAACCTTATTCACTATTAAGGCACTACCTATTGTCACTTATTTCTCCTAAACGAGTCAACATAGCTTACTTGAATATGTGAGCAGAGCATTCACTTTGTATGTGTCTAACACACGACCACATGCCTCATTCGACCATAATATCTATATATATGTGTACTTGCCTTCACACTTACTGTATCTATTTGTTGAAGTAATAATATTCATACATTTCTCATTACATCAAGTATATTTAGAGTTATACATGATAGTATTCTTATTCATTAGAAATTCTTAGAAGTCCCACAATATATCTATCTATCGCATGCCATAATTAGTGTAAATAGAACATAGTCTCACTAGTATATTTCATTACATAGCGACGTGTTATAAGTTGGTATATGATAGAAATTGACTTTGAATAGAAAACCAAACTTGAGTTTTACAATTACTGAAGAAAAATATATATACATGATACATGTTTAGTGATTAAATCTATTATGGTTATCTAATTGATAACTATCAAGAGTATCCTAAGTGAAATACAACACTTTACGTCTTTATCCGAATAGTCCCCTACAAGTGTAGATGTGGGTCAACCACTGTAAGCTTGTATCGATGAAATTGGAAGCATCTACTTGATAAGATCTTAGTAAGAACATTAGCCACTGGGTCAATTGAGTTGATGAAACGAACCTCCAAGTCTTTAGAAGCCACCTTTTCTCTCACAAAGTGAAAATCCAATTCAATATGATTAGTTCTAGCATGAAATATTGGATTGACAGTGAGATAAGTAGATGAAAAATTATCACACCAAAGTTTAGAAGCATCAGGAAGTGTAACACATAATTCTCTAAGTAGATGTTTAAGCCAAGTTAATTTAGCAGTTGCGGTAGCAAAACCTCTATATTCAAATTCAATACTAGATCTAGCAACAACCCATTGTTTTTTGGATGCCTAAGAGATTAAATTAGGACCAAAGAATATACAATAACCATGAGTTGATCTCCTATCATTAGGACAACCATCCTAATCTACGTCAGAGAAGCCATTTAGAACCATCTTAGAAGAGGGAAAAGTAAGACCAAATTACAAGGTACCCTTGAGTTACCTTAGAAAACGCTTCATTACGATGAAGTGAATATCTCTTGGATCATACATAAATTAACAAAGTTTGTTAAGAATAAAAGAAACATTAGGTCGCGTGATTGTGATATATTGTAATGCATTGACTGTGCTTCTATACAATGCTGGATTAGAGAATGAAGGGCTGCGACATTGTGATAATTGTTGACCACTTATCATAGGAGTTGAAATAGGTTTGGATCCATCTATTAAGGCCCTCAAAAGCAGATCACAGATATATTTGGACTGACCCAAAATTAGTCTAGTAGAGCAACGTGTGACCTCTATGCCCAAAAAGTAATGTAATGGTCCAAGGTCCTTGAGAGCAAAGACAGAAGATAGGTAAGCAATAAGAGAAGAAATAAACTCATTGGAGATACCTGTGATAATAAGATCATCAACATAAATGAGCACAATTGTAAGATGGACACTGCAATTATGAATAAATAAGAAAGTGTCCGACTTGCATCTAACAAAACCAGCCTAGAAAAAAGAGGAACTAAGTCTCTAAAACCAAGATCTTAGGACTTGTTTGAGATCATACAAGGCTATGTGGATACAACATTCATGATTGGGATACTTAGGATCCACAAAAGCTATATGTTGAGCCATATAAACCTCTTCATGTAAACGTCCATAGAGAATTTTTTTTTTGATGTCAAGCTGTCGAAGAGACCAACCCCTTAATAGAGCCAATGGTATAACAACTCGAATAGTAGTCAGTTTTACAACTGGACTAAATGTATTATGATAGTCAACTCTAGCTTCTTGAATAAACCCCTTAGCGACGAGTCTTGCCTTGTAGCACTCAACTGAACCATCTGAACTAAGCTTTAACTTGTAAATCCATTTGCATCCTAAAATATTTTTTTCAGTGAAGAAGGGAACTAAGGACCAATTACCATTCTAAATAAGGAAATTATACTCCTCTTGCCTGGCTTGCCTCTAATTCACATCCTTTTTGGCTTGAGAGAAACAAGTAGGTTCAATAGGAAGGGATGGAGAAGTGAGTGGGTACTTAGAGGTTGAGTTAGATTGATATGATGTTCTTTTGGACTTAGATCTAGTGACATAGGGTGTGGAACAAAATAAGCACTTGGCTTGGATGAAGTGATTACTGGAGGTGAAATATTAATATGTATATTGCACGATAGCTGTATATCATGAAAGAAAGCAATATTAGGAGTAAATTATGGTGGAGATAAAAAAATACTACAAGGTGCAACAACTGGTAATGAAGGAGGAAGTGAATAAGTAGTCGGCAAGGTCGGGGACGACAAAGATAGGGACGACTGGACAACAACATTGAAGGGAAAATATGAATCATAAAAAATCACATGTCTTGATATGTATAATCTATTAGTAGGAACGTGAATACATTTGTATCCTTTTTGATGAGAACTATATCCTAAGAAAACACTTTGGAGAGACCTAAATTCTAATTTGTTAGAGCTGTATGGTCTCAAATATGGGAAACAAGCACAACCAAACACCCTTAAGAATTTGTAATCTAGAAATTTTCCAAATAAATTTTCAAAAGGAGAAATATTATCTAACACCAGAGTAGGTAGTATATTGATAACATAAACAATAGATAAGAATGCATCATTCCATAGTTCAAAAGGCAACGAAGAATGAGCTAACATAGTTAAACCTGTTTCAACTATGTGACGATGTTTGTGTTCAGCAGTGCCATTTTGTTTTTATGTGTGGGGACATGAAACTTGATGAAAAATTCCATGTTGAGTAAGAAACGTATAAAGATTTATGTATCCCCCACCCCAATCAGACTATTATACCGTTATTTTCCTCTCAAAATAGTTTTCTACTTGTGATTTAAACTTCAAAAATATAGAATAGACTTCACTTTTGGAAATCATGGGAAATAACCAAGTGTACTTACTGTAATTATCAACAAAAATAACATAATAATGAAATTTATTATTCGCAAGATAAGGAGCTAGTCCCATACATCAGAATGAACTAAATCCAAAGAATACATAGATACTGACTCAGACCGTAAAATAACAGTTTATGGCTTTTTTTGGACTGACACGATGAAAAAATACATGATAAATAACTACTTGAAAGTGATATAATAAGTTTCCTAAACACATGAGTAACAGTTTTAATTGATGCATGACCTAAGCAATTATGTCAAAGCTTGACACTTGACTTTGAGGAGAGTAGAATCCGAGGTTGCACATTTGTTGATCTAACATACAAAGTCAGAGGTACTTGTACTTTATACAATCTAGGCTCAAGGGTTCCCCACAGAAGTAGTTTCCCTATTTCCCGATCCTTCACAAGAAAAATGAGGGGGGGGGGAGGGGTGAAATTCAAAGTAGAGATTATTGTCATATGTAAAATAAGCAATAGTAAGTAGATTTTTAGTTATAGATGGAACATGTAACATGTTTATTAAACATAATGGATGAGGAAAACAAGGTAAAATTAAATTACTAATATGTTTAATAGATAAACCTTTATCGTTTCCAACAACGATCTGATCAGCCCATCATATTCTCCTCGAACATTTATGTTCTACAATTCATTAGTTACATGGTTTGTTGCTCCATGGTTGAGCCAACAATGTTGCTTTTTGATTCTTTGAATTTGCCTGGTAAGCATGATCAAAGCGATGGTAACAATTAATTGATGAATACCTAAACTTTTTAGAAGCTTGACATTGCACTGAACCACTAGATTACTGATTAAAATTCTGATGTTAGTTCATGTTATAGTGACCTCCGCGACTATGACCCCTACCATTTTTATTGTTTGAAATATTTAGAGACTTGTTGTTATTGCCATCATTCTTAGGACCATGGTAGAAATTGTTATCATAGGATTTTGGGCAGCAAGATTAACTTGAGCCAAGTTTTGCTCAACAACTTGCATTTGTTCAAGCCTATACTCATGGATAAGTAAGATACCATGAAGGTTTGTAAGTGTAATAGGTTTTGATCTAGCAGTCACAGACACTACTAATGCATCATAGTCCAAACCAAGACCTCCAAGAATATAAAGAATTAAATCATCTTCTTGAATAAGTTGTACAACAACAACTAAGTTATCTGCAAAAGTCTTCATTTTTTTTAAGATAATAGCCATAGACATGGCTCCTTTCTTGGTTGTTTGAAGTTGTAGGCATAATTGTATGATTTTTGAATGATATTGTGAAGCATACATATGCTCTAATGATTTCCAAACACCTCTAGCAGTAGTACACCCAACAACTTCAGCCCAACTCAACCTCAAAATCTAGCTCATGGGGGAAGGATTGCCCAAGTTCACATAAGAAGACTAATGACCAATACCTTTTCCAATGTGGGACACTTAAACACTCCTTCCATGCCCAAACCTCGTTAATTGGAGCATGAAAATATAATATAGGGCCCCAACATTGGTGAACAAAGATTTAGAATGGGTTTGGCTCTAATACCATGTAAGCAATTGACTTTGAATAGAAAACCAAACTTGAGTTTTATAATTACTGAAGCCAAATATATATATATGATACATGTGTAGTGATTGAATCTATTTAGATTATATAATTGATAACTATCAAGAATATCCTAAGTGAAATACAACACTTTAAGTCTTTATCGAAACAGTATAATTAAGGTATTAACATCTAAATAAGTGAATCCCATTATAGAAGTTAGTTCTATATG
Organism: Capsicum pubescens; assembly: GCA_030864215.1. Taxonomy (NCBI): domain Eukaryota; kingdom Viridiplantae; phylum Streptophyta; class Magnoliopsida; order Solanales; family Solanaceae; genus Capsicum; species Capsicum pubescens. The sequence goes on from CM061546.1 coordinate 220,194,733, forward strand.
GAAACTAGTACTTGAATAACTAAATAATCATCGTTCTAATTCACTTTTATCAGCCTATAAGGCATTGTTACCATTATTAAGGTAGGGTATTAGGTTTTACTTAACACATCTGTGTGCTGTGATCTTGTGAACAAGGTTGAGACTAGACTATTTTTGCATTTTTAGTGAAATAAAGTATCATGCACTGGTTCCTTGTCTCAATCCAATATATGTCATATATAGCCTATAGGAAGATCCTCACAGTGAGCCCATTAGGGCATGCCTTGTATGCAACACCCTGGATTTTTGGTCCTTGAAAATTTCTAAAATTTTATCCTCATTATCTAGACTATGCTCTATATGAGTCGTAGGGAGTATTGGAGGGTCTTAAAGGATCGAATTGTGCTTGGCCAGTGTGTTGGCCTAGATATTATGCTAAGGCTACATCAAGGGTATTCAAGTTGTAAAGACTCAAAATGAATCATATGGTGTCTTCCATAGCCTAACTAGTGTATTATTATACACATATATAATGGTGTGCATTAATTTTGAATGAATTGAAATGTGTATCTTAATATTATTTTATCCCCTATCCCTGAGTTACATGCTAGTGCTTAACCCACTGACCGTTTCCAAATGTTGTATCCCTATGTGATGCAGGTACTAGAGATACTTTTACTTTTTTTGCACAGTGTTAGGTGGATTAGTTTAGTTCGTCAGTCGTTGGAGGTGAAGTGGTGAGATTCCATTCCCTAAAAGACTTGTTCATTTCATCAATCTCCTTTTATAGACTAGAATTAAAGAGTTTACATTAACATTATCATTGTTAGAGTTGGGGGCATGTTCCAACTTAGATTGGGTTTTGGTATTATTTAGAGGCTTTGTGGATACTGCTGTGGACTTGGGTGGTTTTGGTTATTGGTTGTTTGATATTTAGTTATCTTGGATTCCTTTGAGCTTTTATATCTTATCTTGTTATATGCTTGGAATTCAGCCTCTATTGGGCATTATATTTGGTTTGACTAGGCAACGGGTCTGGTCTCCAGTCCTCAGTGGACTTGAGATTCTTGTAATGGCTAAACCCTAGTTTGGGTTATGAAAAAGTTGGTAGAGCCTAGGTTTGGTATCATTGGGTCTCCATAAAGACATGTCAAGTAAATTATCATTTATGGGTGTATAGCATGCCACACTTATAAGAGAGAGGCTATGGGGCATTTAAGAATAATTCCCTTATTTGTGATCTACTATCGGACTGTAGAGTCTAAGGTCTTGAAATCTTCTCTAATTCCCATTTGTTCACTTCTTAGATCATGCCTCCTAGAAGATCTGATGCTCGTGGAAACTCTTCTATCCATTTTGAGGACAATATGGATGAGACTCATTCTACTTATAGAGTTCAAACTTGGTCTAGGGTCATTGCTTATGATTTCCATAGTGGAGTTCCATCGGTCCCCACTGACACTTCCCCCGCTGGTAATAATCCTACTCGATAACCTCTTTGAGATATTACCAATGCTGAGTTTTGTTATTTCATTCATCTATTAAACCAGTTGGTGATATCTTAGTCACGTCTATTGGGTCCTATTGGGGCTGTTGTGAGTTCTTCTGAGGTGACCAGGGTTGTCCAGTTTATTATGCTTAATCCGTTGACCTTTACTGGTTCTAAGGTTAAGATGTATCCTTAAGGGTTCATAGATGATATGGAGAATACTCTCCGTATGATGCATGCTTCTAACTCTAAGGGTATGGAATTCCCTACATACCAGCTGAAAAATATGGCATATCAGTGGTATGAGGAATAGAATCAGCCAGGCAGAGATGATGCAGAGTTGGCATTATTGGAGGATTTCTCTGGTGCTTTTCTTGACTGCTTCTTTCCTCAAGAGTTAAAAGAGACAAAAGTTGAGAAGTTGATGAATTTGAAGCAAGGTAAGATGATTGTAAAGGAGTATGCCTCAAATTTTAAGTAGTTGTCCCATTATACTCCTAAGCTATTATCTAATATGAGAGCTAAGATAAAGAAGTTTTCTTCGAGTTTGTTTTGAGACTTAGTGTTGAAGTATAAGGCCACCTTATTAAATAGTGACATGGATATCTCTAAGATTATGGTGTATATACAACAGGTGAAAGATAAAAAGAAGAAATAAGTTGAAATAGGGGAGAGCCAAAGTAAGAGATCTCAATTTTTTGAGTAGGGTAGTGGCCAACAAAATAGTGGCAAGGATGGTAGGAAGTGGTTTAAGAAGAAGTAGGGAAATTCAGATTCCTTTTCTATAGCTAGTGCTCTGTATCCTAATTCGTCTGGTGATCTCCCTTTTTATAGCAACAGTGGATTTAAGGCATTAATTGCCCACTATAAACCAGTGGGTCTCAGTCGGCTCTATCTTATCCCCTTTTTATTTTTATGGTCAGGTGAATCTTGGCTTTTGTGATAAGGAGATGAATAAATATTTTAGATATAGTTAGCATAGCTACATTTAGAGAAATTTCCTTCAGGCGATGTTGCCACATGGATAATAAGGTCCCGGTTGCTGCTTCTTTTGATTTTGCACCAAAGCGTACTACTTATGCCTCTAGTACTATCGAAATCATCTGTATGATCTTACCACTTATTAAGATTCCGAGGCATCTCCTGATATTGTTACTGTTACGCTAAAACTCTTTTCTCGTGATGTATATTGCTTACTTAATCTTGGGTATACTCTCTCTTATGTGATCCCTTATGTAGTTATTCATTTTAGTTTTGATCCTAAGTGTATTCTTGATCCCTTTTCTGTGTCTACACCGATGGGTGACTCTATTATAGCTAAAAGAGTCTATAGGGGTTGTGTGGTATCCATTTGTAGTAGGAAGATGTTAGTAGACTTAATTGAATTAAACATGTTAGACTTTGATATGATTTTGGGAATGGATTGGTTGAACTTGTGCTATGCCTCTCTTGATTGTTGGACCTGAAGGGTTAGTTTCAGATTCTCAAATGAGCTGATATTGAGTGGAAAGGTAGTTCCCTAGTGCCAAAATAGGGTTTATTTCTTATCTTAAAGCTTGGAAATTGGTTTCCAAGGGGTATCTCTACCATTTAGTGCATGTTAAGGATTCTAGATCTGAAGGTCCTTCTTTGCAATCGGTTCCTGTGGTCTGCGAGTTTTCTGAGGTATTTCCTGATGATCTCCTCGATGTTCCTCCCGATAGGAAAATTGATTTTGGGATTGATCTTCTACTGTACACTCGTCCTATATCTATCCCTCCCTATAGAATGGATCTGATCGAGTTGAAGAAACTTAAGGAGCAGTTGAAAGATCTTCTAGATGAGGGTTTTATTTGCCTTAGTTTTTCTCTGTAGGTGCTCCGATACTCTTCGTACATAAGAAGGATGGTTCCCTTCAGATGTGCATAGATTACCTCCAGTTGAATAGGGTGATTATGATGAATAAGAACTCTCTTCCTAGGATTGATAACCTATTTGATCAGCTTCATGGAGCTAAGTACTTTTCTAAGATAGATCTTCAGTCGGGCTATCATCAATTGAACATTAGGGAGGTGGATATCCTTAAGACTTCTTTACAAACCTGGTATGGTCATTTTGAGTGTTTGGTGATGTCCTTTGGTTTGAATAATACCCCGGTAACATTCATGGATCTTATGAATTGGGTTTTTCGCCTGTTCTTAAATATTTTCATTATTATATTTATTAATGATATTTTGGTGTACTCTAAGAGTGAGGTGGATCATGCCGATCACCTTCGCTTTGTGTTGGAAACCTTGAATGATCAGTGGTTGTATGCGAAGTTCTCAAAGTGTGAGTTCTTATTAAATGTTGTGACCTATCTGGGTCATGTTATTTCTAGTGAAGGGATCATGGTAGATCCATAGAAAGTTCTGGTGGTTAAGAAGTGTCCTAGACCTACAACTCCAACTGATATTCAAAGCTTCTTGGGTTTAGCCGATACTATAGGAGGTTTGTGGAAAATTTCTCTTATATTGTGGCTCCATTGACTAGGTTGAATCAGAAAAAGTGAAGTTTATATGGTTTGATGCTTGTGAGGATAGTTTCGACAAGTTAAAGAATAAGTTGACTTTGGCTCTGGTTTTGACCCTGCCCGAGGTTACCGATGGCTTTGTTGTTTATTGTGATACATCCCCTGTGGGACTGGGTTATGTGTTAATGTAGCATAGAAAGGTGGTTGTATATGCTTCTAGACAATTAAAGGTGCATGAGAAGAATTATCCGACACATGATTTGGAACTGTTGGTTGTGGTCTTTGCTTTGAAGATTTGGCATAACTATTTATATGGGATTCATGTTGATATCCTCTCAGACCATAGGAGTTTGTAGTATATTCTCCCTTAAAGAGCTAAATCTCAGGCATAGAAGATAGCTTAAGTTGCTTAAAGACTATGATATAAGTCTTCATTATCATCCACGTAAAGCTAACATGGTTGATGATGCTCTTAGTAGGTTATCTATGGGAAGCTTATCTCCAGCAGAGGAGGAAAAATGAGAGTTTGTGAAGGATATTCACCGGTTGTCTAATCTTGGAGTTCATCTCTTGGACTCTGAGGATAGTGGTGTTATGGTAAAAGAGGTGGTAAAGTCATCTCTTTATGTGGAGGTGAAAGAGAAGTAGGTTTTGGATCCTATCTTGATATGGATTAAGATATTGGTCACCAGAATGTGATGGCTTTTGAGATTGGTGGTGATGTTATTTTGAGGTACCAAGGTAGATTATGTGTTCTTGATGTGGATGAACTGCGAAAAAGAATCTTGGCTAAGGCTCATGAGTCAAGGCATACTGTTCATTCTGGTGTATCGAAGATGTACCATGACTTGAAAGAAATATATTAGTGGAATAACATGAAGAGAGATATGGATAATTTTGTTTCTAAGTGTATGGTGTGATAGTATGTGAAGGTTGATCCGTAGAGGCCGGGTAGGTTGTCTCAAGAGATTGAATTGCCTATGTGGAAATGGGAAGTGATTAATATGGATTTCGTTGTTGGTCTTCTACGATCTCGCCATCAGTTTTATTCCACTTGGGTCATCATGGATAGGATGATTAAGTCTGCTCATTTCCTACTAGTAATGACTAATTGTTCAGCAGAGGATTATGCTAAGATCTTCATTCAAGAGATCGTAAAGTTGCATGGTGCTCTAGTTTCCATCATATCTGATCGAGGTACTCAATTCTCATCCCACTTGCATTTATTTCAGAGAGGTTTGGGAACTATGGTGAACCTTAGCACCACTTTCTACCCGCAGATGGATGGACAAGCGAAGAGGACAATACAAACTTTGGATAATATACTAACACTTTATGTGACCAATTTTGGTGGAATTTGGATTGATCATTTGCTTCTCATAGAATTCACTTATAACAATAACTATCATTCTAGTATTGGGATGGCTCCATTCGAAGCTTTGTATGGTAGGAGATATAGGTCTCCAATTGGGTGGTTTGAGGTTAGTGATAATAGGTTGTATGGTCCCAACTTGGTTCACCAAGCTATGGAGATGGTGAAGGTGATTCAGGATAGGCTTAAAACTGCCCAAAGTAACCAAAAGTCCTATATAAATATAAGGAGAAGGGACTTGGAGTTTGATGTAGATGATTTGGTGTTCTTGAAGGTGTCTCCCATGAAGGGAGTAATGTAGTTTAGGAAGAAGGGGAAGCTTAGTCCTTGTTATGTGGGTCCATATTACATTTTGAGGTGAGTGGGCAATTTGGCTTATGAATTGGAATTGCTTTCAAGTTTGGGTTCCATTCATCCGGTATATCATGTGTTAATGTTAAAGAAGTATGTGGGCAATCCTTCCTTGGTTTTTCCTTTAAAAAGTATGAATGTCTCGGATTCCTTGTCTTGAGGAGGTCTCGATTGAGATTTTAGATCGACAAGTCCGCCAGTTTTAAGTGAAGGATGTGGCTTCGGTAAAGGTTCTATGGAGGAAACAAAAATATGAAGAAGCTATTTAGGAAGATGAAGAGGACATGAAGTCCAAGTACCCATTTTTATTTCCCGCTATGGATAATCGTGCTTGAGGTATGTATATTCCTTAGCATCTTTGTTAAAAGAAATTGTGATTTCCTTGATATCTTTATTGTTTCCTTGATATCTTTATTCTTTCCTTATTAAAGTTAAGTGTGGATGTTATCTGTGTTAAATCATGCTAATAAAACCCTTGTTCCATTATTCAAGGATGAAAGATCCTAAGGGGGGGGGAGAGAATGCAATACCCCCAATTTTAGGTCCTTGAATTTTTTTGAAATTTTATCCTTATTGCCCAGATTACGACTCTCTATATGAGTCGTAGGGAGTCTTGATGGGTCTTAAGTACCCAATTATAGCGTGGCCAGTATGTTGGCTTGGAGATTCTGCCATGGCTATAACAAGGGTATTTGAGTCGTAAAGACTAAAACTGAGTCATACAGTGTCTTCTATAGCCTAACTAGTGTGATACCCGATTGTTTCTACATTGACAATGACTGGATCATGCGAGTCATAATGACTGAGCACGAGACATATGATACGAATCGTATCCAAGTCAGTTTTGGTAATTGCGGACACTGTTTGGACTATGAGTGGGATCTTAAGAGTTGTAAGGTGACCCTACGAGTTGCAAGGTCACTTGTAGTGATGGGGCGGTCAATTTTTAGTCTTTTCATTAAGGGAATTCTGGTCAATTCCCCTTTTTCCTTACTTAGACCCCACGTCCAAAAGCACTCAAGGGGTTATTTCTCATTCATAACACAATCAAAACACACTCTCTTCTCTCAAAACCCTCCAAGGTCAAGATACTTAGGGTTTCCTAGAAGTTTGTCATATAAGGGCTTAAGGTTTGATTTCTCTCCATAAATTTTGGTATTTCAGGCATATTTCTCTTCCCCAATTCTCAATCCATGAGAAACATGTGTTTTACATGGTTTAAATTATATGGATTTGAATACGGGTTTTGATGTAGTTGAGGGATTGACATGGTTGATTCTTCAATTGTTTTCCTATGATTCATTATGCATTAATTATGCATTAATTATGCTTTAATAATGGTTTTGTACTTGTGGGGTGTATGGGAATGGTGAATAAACTAAGGGGCCATGATTTTTCCTAAATTGATGTTTTGACATTAGAATCTATTTTGAATAATTTTGTTCCCTCAACCTACTTATGTAACTGGTTTTGAATTGTGAAATAGTCACTTGGTTTGACTTACCCACCTATGTAATCTTAAGATGGATTTTGAAAGTCTTGTTAGCTATGACTTGATTTAATGAACAAAGAGGGTTGAGTCATTTCCCCAAGTTAATATGATTTTTATGGTATAAAGACAAGCTTGCAAGTGCAAGGGTATGACGATACCCATGCTTTGCCTTAACGGTCGATTCATTAGTTAATAAATAGGTTATATGAAACTTGAATTAAATTGAGCTTAATGGGGGTTATGTGAAACACCCTTGGTTTTGGTCATTAGAAAATTTCTTGGGTTTTGGACTTTTTGTACATCATACAACTCACCATACCAGTCGTGTGGTGAGGGTACGGGTCAAGTGACCCAGTCATATATTGTCCAGTATTGGTGATATTAGGTGGTTGAGTTTTTAAAATGGGTACGACTTGGGTGGGTACGAGTTGTATGGTAGGTGATGGGTCGTAGGGTTGGATTTTCCTTTACTCAATCTAAAACTTAGTAACTTAACTTAGATCTGAGTACGAGTGGCTTACCATTAGTCGTGAGATAGGGTACTAGTGGTATAGTCCAACTCGTATGTTGGATAGTGTCAACCCCTCTTGATTCTACCTAAGGTACGAGTTAAGGGTACGTATCATATGCTTAGATATAGTTGGAGATTTGTGGTTGTATGTTGGATAGTGTTGGGGGTCCAAGGGATGCCTAGGGTACAAGTAGTGGGTACCACTCATATGATAGGGTACAGTGGTATGGTGGAGTCGTACCCTCCTGCGAGATTTTTATACAGTTTAAGTTGGGGGTAATTTGGACTTTTCCCCTCTTAACCTCTTAAGGCCCTATGACTTATATCACTCTTAGGACATCATTTACCCTAATATTCTAATCTTAAACACTTAAAAACTCTCTCAAATTCTCTCAAGGCTCTTGGGTTAAGAAAGGCTAGGGTTTCATCAATAGGAGCAAATTGGTACTTACAAGGGTGATTTCTCTCCATTATTTTCTTACTCTAAGGCATGTTACTCCTCCCACATTATTAGTTCCAACTAAAAACATGTTTTATGAATTGTTTTCATGACATAAATGTTGTATGGTTTTGGGTTTTCAAATATATGTTAGGGGTTTTTGTTACAATGGTTGGTTACGGTTTTTCCATGTCTTTTACTTATGGTTTTTAAATTATTATAGTGGTTTGAACATTTGGTTTCATGGGAATGGTTAATTGGTACTTGGTTTTGGTTTTGAAACACTATGTCCCCAATATGTTTGATAAAATGCCTATGAGAATGCTTTTACTACATTGTTGGACTTTTAATGGAACTATTTCATGATATAATTTGGTAATGGAACCCTAATTGGTATAAATGGTTTAAATAATTTGGAATGGTTAAAGGGTAAGGTCTTGATAAATATGGTTGGTTAAATTAAAAGCCTTGTGGGGTACAAAGGAATCCTCCAAGAAAACATAATAATGATCACTTGTGGGGTACATGGGATTCCCCTAAGTCAATTTAACAATATAATCTATAGGTGCATAGGAATCCCTTTCTCTATAAAAAGTTAGCTAAGGACATTGCTTACAAGCTATAGTAGGTATAATGATACCAATACTTATAGCCTTGGTTAATAATAAATGGAATGGTGGTTTAGTTGTGTGGTAATGGTTTTAATTGGGCAATAATGGCGGGGTGTGATAGCTAATCGTGAAGGTGTGAGTCCAATGGACGGACATTGGAAAGTCATGTTTGCCGACATGAGGATTGTTCATAGCGAACATAAATGATACTTATGGGGTACATGGGAATCCCTTAAGTACACTTATACATATGTATTATGGAGAGAGAAGGGTACTCGAGAATCCCTTACTGCTATGGTATCTCCGATTCATGCAGCTGCATGTATCAGGCCCGTTCAGGGGGTTAAATTGGACCCATAGAGCCCATGAGTGGTTTGAGGATGACTAAGCTACTCATACCCAGGTTAATGGTTTTAAAGGAATGCTAAACCCATTTCTCTTTCCCATTATGGTTGTATATATATGCATGTGTTGTTGTGAATACATATAGTTGGTTTCCTTGGTTTTAAAGGTTGGCATTATTTTATCCTTATCCTGAGTGCATTCTAGCATTCACCCGCTAACCTATCTTCGGGCGGACATATCCCCACGCGATGCAGGAACTCCTTCCGCTTAGTGATCAGATTCGGGATCAGCTCGGTTGGATTGAAATGGTGAGCTTCCATATTTTGGAAGGCTCCATTTCAAGTCATGGATGTTTTTACATACTTTGGTTATTTTATAAACAATGGTTTTGGCTATGGTTAGGGGCATGTCCTAATCAGATATTACTTTACTTGCGGTTAGAGGTTTTATGGAACTACTATGGATCAGTATGGCCAGTGTCGGTAGTGGTGTCAGACTTAGTATTGACATTGGTATTGGGGCTGGTACTATTTTACTATATTTATGTTTGTTCCATACTTTTATGTTTTGGGATTATATATTTATTTATAATGGAAATCATTTGGTATAGGATGTATGGATTGGTTTACGATTTTTTTTGGTTTTAGTTATTGGTCGGATAATGGATGGGTGGATTTGTTTGGGTTGGTCACAGTCATGAACCTATCCCAGAGTCTGAAATTGTAATAAATGCTATCTTGTTATACGTTTAGAGTTTATCTAACTCAGGGTATGCATATTTGGTGGTTGGGTTGGGTAATGGGGGTAGTCCTCGGTCACGGTTGGACTTGGGATGCCCAGTATGATAAGTCCCCAGTTCGGGTCATGTCATTATGTAGTGGAGCTGTGAAGCTTTATATCTTTGATAACTTGTACTGGAAAGTCATGTTTGCTAACCTGAGGTTTGGTATCGATGACCTGTGTGCCTAGTTCACACTATTGATACATTATATCTCTGATGATGTGGAATTCGGGCGTTCCCTGGTCTTTCTTCATACCTCTGGTTCATGCGGCTAACATGCACTGGGGCCCTTTCAGTAGGGAAACTAAACCCATATAGCCTGTGGTGCCTGTTTATAATGGTTGAGCTACTTAGTCCAGGATAAAGTTTACTTCATGCTAAGCCTTGTTCCCTGTCCCGACATGACATGCTTATACATATATATGATGGTCTGCATTGGTTTTGAATTCATTGAAATGTGGATCATGGAATTATTTTATCCCCTATTCCTGAGTTACATGCTAATGCTCAACCCACTAACCATCTTCGGACACTGTATCCCTATGTGATGCATGCACCGGAGATACTTCTATTTTTTCTATGTAGTGTTAGGTAGATCATCTTGGTTCATCAGTCGTTGGTGGTGAAGTGGTGAGCTTCCATTCCCCGTAAGACTAGGTTATTTCATTAGTCTCCTTTCATAGACTAGAATTGAAGAGTTTACATTAACATTATCATTGTCATTATCATTATCAAAGTCGGGGGCATATCTCAACTTTGATTGGCTTTCTGTATTATTTAGAGGCTTTGTGGATATTGCTCTTGACTTAGGTGGTTTTGGTTATTGGTTTTTGGATATTTAGTTGTCTTGGATTCCTTTGATCTTTTATATCTTATCTTGTTATATGTTTAGAATTCAGCCTCTGTTGGGCATTGGGTTCGTTTTGGCTAGGTGACGGGGATGGTCTCCGGTCCTTAATGGACTTGAGATACCCGTCATGTCTAAGCCCTGGTTTGGGTCATGACATTGTATCAGACCATGATTAAAGTTATGTGTATAGAATCATAGTCTTGAGTATTTGGGAAACACATGCTTTACACTTGGCAAAGATCGCCTTTGGTAGGCTATCGTATGATTATTTGCAGTAAAAGTAGGCATAGGATATAACCTAGACAAATTACTAGGCGCTTCATAATCGTGAATTACCCATAAAATGTTATATGATAAGATGACAAGGAAAATTCATAGGTTACCATCTTATATTGTGTATATGTCACTTATACACTCATAATTTATAGTCCTTAACATGATTTTATTGTATTCAGTTGTCTTTATTTGCTAATTTTTATTTGATTAATTGAGCATCTTTATTTGTCTACCTGTTATTCTGTCTGCTTTACATACCAATTCATGTTGTATACGTATTGCGTCCCTATGTTTGAGGGCATTGTATCTTTGCATATACAGGATTAGGTGTACTAGTTAGCAGACTTCTATATAAGGTACTCGTCCAGTATTAGGTAACGTAGTCGGTGAGTTCTTCTCTCATTTGGCGCTAATAGATATTTAGTACTCTTTAGTGGTATTTGTAGTTATAGCTTGGTATGTTAGGGTCCTATCCCGACAATTTGCCATTGTATAGTAGCAATTTCTATTAGAGGCTTAGTAGATAATGTAATGTTGTTGTATATAAATATAGTTTCTGTTGTCTACTAAATTAGTGTGGCCAGTTGGCCAGTTCCACTTATGCACCACTCATATTATTGTCTTCTGAATAGTTGCTCGTCCACTTTAACATAAGTTATTTCTGTAACATGTATTTGTATAGTCCCTTTTATGCTCCTCCATTCTAGGGGCATGACAGACAGGCAGTCGGTTTGGTGATGGCAGAGATAATCAAGATAGGTTTTTTTAAGTTTGAGATGATGAAGCTTTCACTCTTCCATGGTGTGGAATTAGAAGATGCTTATGAGTTTATCATCGACTACTATGAGAGACTCTGCAATATGGTAGTAATGGAGAGGTGTGATGTTGAGTACATGACTGTTATATTCAAGGAAATGCGAATATGTGGTGGAAGGATTATAAGAATGTAGGGTTGTTAAGTCCCTCCATATTTGTGGAATAATGTTTATTCAATTTCCTTGAGAAATACACCCCACATAGCTTGTGGGATAAAATGAGAGATAAGTTTTACAGTATTCAATAGGGGAATACATCAGTTACAACCTATTAGGAAAGATTCTACTCCAACAAAAGTATGAAGATGTAACACCCAGAGAGTACCCCCTGGATGTCACACAGTGCTTAGGGCAACGAGTTATCCCAAGATAACCCATGGTACTAGCGTAATGCATGAGCAACTAATTAAACGTGTATCAGAGATAAACCTATTGAGCGGAAGAATAGTCATGAGATAATCTATTTCAATACATTGTTGTTAAGAGCTTACAACACTGATTTTACAAAAGGAAACTGAAACTGAATACATCAACTCTAATTGACTGTCTATGAAGCCTCTAATATTAATGACCATAGGTAGCCAGGACATGACCCGCTGCTATCCCTAATCGATAAAAATTAATCAAAATAAAGTATTAGAACTATAACTGACTTGAGTCCTCAAAAGAAGAGAACTCGTTACCTACTGGCTTGAAGCTGCAAACTTCCTAATAATGATTTTGTAACCTACAACTGATACCTACATTATGAAATAATGTAGCCACACAAACGTATATGTGGTTAGTGCTTATGGAATATACTACGTATGTAGGGGTGCATGCAATAAGTAAAACTGGTATATATCATATAATAAAAAATGCATGCCAAGTGTACCATGTTCATGAATAAAACTGAAAGCTGAAAAATCATAAAGCATAAGTAGTAAAGAAAAATCTAGTAAAGTGGGTGAGTCATTACACTTAGTTTCTAAAATTAATATTTTTGTGGGATATTCTTACAACCGATATAAACCATATGGGCAATATGGAGTCCAACGTCTGACCCATGTTGGTGGTGGGGGGGGGGGGCTTATCTGTACCTTGCCATTGATATAGAACCATGAATGGAGTAATCACTAAATTGATCCCATTAGGGAAAGAGAGACACTCTTTGGAGAGGAACCCTTTACCTACGGTGGTAGGTAGTTTCTGAGAATTTAGATGCACTGCAACTGCCTCCCCTCGGTGCTAAATACTACTCCCAAAACATACTACTTCTCATAAAATATGAAATCCAACATAAAGTAAGCATACAAGTTTTTAAGTTTGAAAACCAATTGTTCTTCTGTTATAAGTCATATTCATTAGTAAATATGTGCATTTTGTATCATGTCTAGGATCATAAGATCAAAATTGAAAATGTAATCATGTTGTAATGGTTTGTAATCTGAAATAGTAATTTTGAGTTGCCGGTAAACTTAATGAATCATGCTAAAATCATATACATTTACCAACTTAGGGTATTTTATGCCAAGAACACTAAAATTCACTTCATGAGATCAACCATATGAGTAAAAACATAATTAAATCATGAATTCTCATAATAAATGCAATTTAATTCATAAGAGAACATCATAGTTTCAAAACCAAGTAAAGTGGGTATGAACCCTAATCTTCATATCTCAAAAATTCATATGAAAACTGAGTTCTTTGGAACAAGGATGAAATAAAACCCTTCTTCAAACCCCATTTACCTAAACTTATAGATATCTTGAAAGAAAACTTGATTTGGACCCTTGGAAGTTGAACTTTATAAAGAAACCCTAATTTCATTTCTCATGAGAGTAGAGAGAATAAAGAGCGATGAAAACTTACTAAATTCTAATTAAATAATATTTATTGAGTTATTTAAGTTGTGAGGGATGATTTTGAGGTAAGGAAAGGACCAAACTACCTCTAAGGAAACTAAAAAAAATTGCCAAAATATCCTGTTTGACTACTTGGATGAGGTCTTGTCAACAAGTTGATGGCTTGTCAACTTAGGTCGTAAATCCCTGGACATTTTTTTATGTTTATTGGTTAAGGTTGATGACTCTAGTTGACGGGTCATCAACCAGTTGATGGCTCATCAACTCAAGTAGTGAATATTTGGCAAACAGGCACCCTTAAGTTAAATAAGCATAACATTTTACTCTAATATTGGATTAATACAAAATTAGATACATTAGAAAGAAGACTCAAAGATCTTTTATTTTGTGAGTGTTGTGATGAAAAATACTTCATAGTCAAGGAGTTACGATCATTTGAAAATGACACAAAAAAGATCTCATACTAGAACTTGGTCGAAAGATGATTTTTCAATTTAACAACGTGTTAGGGACTTATCATGATCCTAAAACACATAGTAACCCACTGATAACATACATGGACTTTGGTATCGTCACAATATCTCCCCTTTGGGATCATTCTCCCTTGAAAGAAGACTGATATAAGGGTGAAGAAATGTAGTTATTAACATAAAATTGAATTTCTAAATTTGATCATGTTTCATATCTGGAATCACCTTTTGATAGAGTAACGAATCAGCTGATACATATGGAACATGAAAAATACATAGTAATCATATGAAAAAATGTAGATATGAAATTAAAAGAGCATAGTGCTAGGAGGGAAATCTATTACTCCCATTGAATCATTGTTATGAGTGAACAAATAAGGTAACTAGGCCATCATGTCTGCAAATGAAGGATATGGTTGAGATGAAAAGATAAAATCCGTAACATGAATTTTATTTCTAAGATGACTTGATGGATGATAAGGTGCTGATTCATGCTTAGAGTTTAGAACTCAATTGAAGAATTCATGATACGATTGTACATATAGAACTATGAAGATATCTAATGCAATTAAATTTCCATGAGTTACTAAGAAGGGAATATGAGTTTTCTCAGACTCTCCTTATCATAATTTGTAAGTAACAATCGTGGAAAAGAATTTTGGACATGATTTTGAGTATGAATTAGGATAAGGAATCACAACATGGCTAAAACTATATAACATGGAATATTGACATATTGAACAAAAGCAAAAAATGGATTACTATGCCTTGAGCAATTTAAGTATTAACTTTCAAGCTTAACAACACTTCTCAACTATAATTTTCCTCTTAACTACTACACTTTTATTTGATGCAACATATAATCCTCACATAGGTACATGTGACTACCCCTACCAAAGTCTAAGCTGAACTATATACTCTTATCATTTTCAATCCTAACACGGAGTCATATGGTACTACACACGACACAATAATACTAGTCTAATCTACGAGATCCAATGCCCTATTTCTTTTCAGAGCCCTCATCTTAAGGATAATACTCCTTACCACTTCAATACTAAATTTCAGAGCCTTCATCTCAAGGATAATACTCCTTACCACTTCAATACTAACTCCGAGCTCTAATTTGGAATTCACATGTGTACAATGCATTTATCCACTTATATACCAACATGACATTCAAGACTATCATTATAACCACATATGAACTTCTAGGCAACCAGCCCATCTAGGAATTTTTCCATATTCCCTAATACCTCTATCAATAAAAAATTCATGAATTATCTCCCAAAAGGCACACCAAAAATTCTAAACTAACTATTACCTATTCCAAACCTTTACCTCGATCTTCCTTCACACTTATAACCTTAGATAAACCAAGCATAAACAAATTTTCTCTAAGAAGGAAAATTACTCTCTCCTATCTAAATAATTGTTCATCCATTTTTATTATCACTATCTTAACATAAGGAGGGTCACTGAAGTGATAGAATATGAGGACCTAAGGCATGATTGAATACTATACATACCTTTGACACTTGATTAACCTAAAAACTAGAGTATCATAAGCATGGATTTGTTAATGAGATCTAAATTGAAGACATACATGACATAATGTGGTTTCACTAGTCATGAAGGATGTATCATAAGTTTAGGGAACTGATCACACCATGAAACATGAGTTCATATATATTATAAGTTACTTAACATAGGACTAGATTTCATATATTTATAGGGGATGACTAGGATCACGGAGTAAAGCTATTACTTCTTTTACTAGAAGCTGAGAATAAACATGAATACACATAAAATATATATGCAATGGTCATATGTGTTGCTTTATCATGCAAGACATGGATAGGGTGCCATAATGACTAAAATCTAAGAACTAAGATAGAGTAGAAATGGATCACTATCTCATCATAACTCTTACTGACATGTATCATAATATAATTCACAAGACTTGATTTTGTTCTTCACCTTATCATCTTTTCCTTAGATAAAACCTGACCCTCTAATCCTATGGTCCTATTCCATAACCTCAAGATTGAGCCATAATTTCTTTACTCTAAAGGTCTGCATATGAATGCTCAACTCATCTAGATAGACTTAATTTGGAAAATACTAAATTCAGTTTTATACATTCCTTTAATAAATGCTATTCATAACATTTTCTAGATTTAATAATCATCATCATATTCTTACACTCTTATTGGAAAACGTACTTGTCTTTCTAAACATCCAATCTTTCCTTTTTATTCTTAGTTTACTAGTATCACACTCTAAGTTCATATTTCTATCAAAACCATGAGAATTATTATTATACCAAAAGACCCAACATGGTTAACCTATAACTCTTAACTTAGATATTAAGGACACCATATACTATATAACTAGACTTCTTCATGCTTAGAAACTCAAGGGCACTTACACAGAACACTTAATAATCTTAGAAAATCATGAAACCACATATTACCATGGGTACACCTCTTTATCATACCTTCATCGTCATACTTAGTTATGAATGAATGAACTTAAATCCTTGCATACATTATTTCAAGCCTACTAGCTCACCTTCCATATAACTAGCATCACTATCCCAAGCAATCATTATTTCCACCTAATGATTCTCCATTGTTCAAACTTAGTGTACAGTACTAGACATGATTAATAATACGACTTCACATACTATTCTTGTTTGGCAACTATAAAAAACATCAAGAAGCACTAGTCCACTAAAACATCATAATAACAATAGTTTATCATAATCTTGTGGTCTATCTTATAAGAAACCATTAGAATATCCTCTTTTCATACATCAATACTACTTATCCATCTATATTCCTAAATTATATTCATAGCTCTATAAGTATCTATAAATTTTCTTTTCACAATCGAAAAGGGAAGCCTAAATTAACAATCCTTTACAACCTAATACTTCCATCAATGGACTATATTTTTCTAACACAATGAGAGACCATCAACAATATTCTTTACTAGTTCAAGAATATTCTAAGTCACCTAAATTAATAATTCCTTCTCTACCTTCAACTATGAAATATACACCACACCCACTACCCTTTAGTTAACACCCAAAGACATAATCCTAACTTAATATCATACATAGATCCTATATGATTTAAACCAATCAATGTACCTACCTTTATTTTCACTACACTTCTAAATACGTACTCCCAACTCTAAGGTCGTTCTATCATTTACGGATTATAACACCCTAAGTTAAAATATCCTTCAATAAAAACTCTATTCAATAATCTAGGTACATACTCTCTCCTCTCATGGTGCTATCTATAATGAAGGGTTAAAGAGGAATCTGAATACATATCACATTCTGTATTAAGAACATGATTCATATGGATGAGTACATAAACTTTTAAATTAAAGGTATTAAACCATAATTGAAGGTAATAAGCATATAGGTTTATAAGTCTGAAAAGCAATCATGCTTCTGTTGCTAAATCATGTTCATAAGTAAATATATGAATTTTGTATTTTTTCAGAGATCATAAGATCAAAATTGAAATTGTAATCATGCAGTAATGGTCTGTAATCTGAAATAGTAAGTCTGAGTTACTTGTAAGATGAATGAATCATGCTAAAATGAAATACATTTACCAACTTATAGTATTTGATGCCAGTAGCACTAAAATTCACTTTATGAGTAATCCATATGAGTAAAAATCTGAGTAAACCATAAATTCTCATAATAAATGTAATTTAATTCATAAGGGAGCATTACAGTTTCAAGACCATGTAAAGTGAATATGAACCCTAATAATCAAATCGATAAAATTCATATAAAACTAGATTTTATTTTGTAAGAAAGAAGAAAGGAAACCCCTATTCAAACCCAACATACATGACTTATGGATATCTTGAAGGAAAACTGAGTTTGGAGCCTTGAAAGTTGAACTTTGTGAAGAAAAGCTAATTTTATTTTTCTTGTGAGTGGATAGGATAAAGAGTGATGAAAACATACTAAATGCTGACTAAATAATGTTTGTTGAGTGATTTAAGTCGTGCGGAAGGATTTTGAGGTAAGGAAAGGACCAACCTACCCCTAAGGAAACTAAAACAATTTTGTAGAAATTTCTCGTTTGACGAATTGGTTGATGGACCGTCAACCTATTAATGGCTCGTCAACTCACGTAGTCAATGCCAGTCCATTTTTTATGTTTAATAGTTAAGGTTGACGACTTCAGTTGATGGTCGTTAACCAGTTAAAGTCTCGTCAACTCAGGTCCTCAATCTCTGTGAGAAAGATACCCTTAGGCAAAATAAGCATAACTTTTTACTCTGATATCAATTAAGAAAAATTCAGATGCTTTAGAAAGAATACTCAAGGGTATTTTATTTGGTGAGTCTTGTTCTATAAAACACTTTATATTCAAGGAGTTATGGATATTTGAAGTTTACTCAAGAAGGATCTCACATTAGAACTTGGCCAAAAGATGAGTTTTCAATTCAACTGTGTTTAGGACTTGTTATGACCCTAAAAGATATAGTAACCCAATAAGAACATGCATGAACTTTGGGAGTTTTATATAAGTTGTATAAGTTATATAAGCTTGAGAGTCTAGATATCGTTCCTATAGGGACATATGACTTAGCAAATTTTCCAATTCAATTTATACTTAGGATTTAAATAAGTGAACGAGTAATGAGTGAATTGACTGTTTTGATAATTATGAACTTAACTATAAACATAAAAAAAAAATTAAGTGTTGTAATCAATATGAGGAGAAATTCTAGGGTCATGACGTTATTCACAAATATGTATAACATCAAAATTGCCTCAACGAGTTTTCCTTCACTAAATGTTGATTACAAGATTAATTTTATAACTATGGAATGGTCACCCTCTAATCATTGACTCAAACAAGACTTACAACTACATCTGTATGACCTGAATTTTGCTGATTTATGTGAATTATTCATTTCTATGTAATTTGACCAATTTATCCCTCTACGTGGTTGCATTGTAGTATTACCAGGGTGTGGGGATGATTAGCACAGTTCCTAATGTAGTTTAGAGTAATTAGTGTGAGATTAAGGCTTTGGGCGTTTTAAAGGCTTATTAGTTGACTTGGATTAACATTTACTGATCTGTGCATCAGATAGAAAAATGAGCTGTACCAGAATATCCAAAAAGTTAATTTTAGGTTGGTAACATAGTTAGTGTGGTTTTATGATGTTTATATATCAGTTCGACCCTCAGTTTGAAAAGTTATGAAATTGGGTGTCAGGGGTCAACTTTGTGAAAACAATATTTTTTCAAAAATTTGATATCTCCATTAAGTCCAAAGCATCGAATTTGATAGTGTAGAATAGTTCATTTGCATTCTTAGTATTCATAATAAATCTCGAGGGGTCCATAGACACTTGGAATTTCCATAACTAATGCACCACTTAGCTAGTGCATCCACTAAAGCACCATTTTAGAAACTTTAGAGGTTGGTGCTAAAGCAACACTTGGTTGCTTAAGCGGCTGACTCTATCTAGACAAGGGTGCTATAACGGTGTCCTGTCTGCTTTAGCAGTAGGCGCTAAAGAAGCCCTTGTCTGATTTAGAGGACTGACACATGTTGGTGGGTACTGCTAAAGTGGTACTTGACCACTTTAGCGGTTACCGCTAAAGCCTCTATTGACCACTTTAGCAGAACCTAGTACCCATATATCTAATCTTTTTCTCAGGTTTTTTCACTATTTTTAGACTTAGAGCTTGGGATTTTTAGTTTTTGGGCGATTTCATCCATTTTTTAAGCTTGAATAAGCTCCAACCCCCTATTTCAATTATATTTATTTAATTATTATCATTTAAATCTCATTAAATCTTGAAATTGAAAATAAAATTTAGGGATTTTGGCTCGTAGGGCATAAAATTGGGAATTTATCAATTAAAACCCCAATTCAAACCCATTTTCACTTGGTTTTTCTTATATAAGTCCCATTAATCACGGGGAATATATTTTTTTTGACTAAAAGTCTAGTTTTATCCTTTTTTCTTGAAAATCCATTTTGGGGGGTCCATTTTGACCCCGACCCAGAAATGGGCAATATGGGTATCATTGGCGTCCTTTTAACATGAAGATTCTATATTTATGTATTTTTAGTTGATTCTAGGTCCATTATTGAGGTTGAAATCTTGGTGTTGAAGGCTTGTTCGTATTGATTTTAGCCTTTAAGGTAGGTTATGATATAAATTTCTTCAGACAAGACAGGGTTAATATGGATGTAAAATCATGTTAAGGGTGTGGGAACCTATCATGAAAATGGCTATATTATTGTGTCGTGATTATGTGGGGGCCTATATTATTGTGAACTGATGGTTTTCAGACATTGCTTACTATGTGTGAGAATGTGGGGTCTTATTTGATGTTCTTTGCCATTATGTACATATAGCTTGGTGGTATCTGTTTGGTGAAAATCCAAAGTTCCAAGTTATATGGTATCAATGGTATGTTGTAGTGTATTTTGCTCTAGTGGCATATGATTATGTTGGATTCATGGATTATTGTGCATATTGAGTGGATCTTGGCTTACATAGTTGATATATTGGTTTGTTATTGGATTATCTTATTCTTGTTGGTTGTGTCAATAGCATAGGATGGATACAAGGATCTGCACCATCCAAATATAGTAATAGGGGCCTCTGCCCCAAACCTCAGATTGAAAATATTGGAGTTATGGGTCCTACTCTGGTCCCACAAATTTCTTCTACCCAGTCATGGAGGGGTTGGTAATTTGGTTCTTGACCCATTTAGAGGGTGCTCCTTTGATTGAACCTGGTGTTCCTCTAGCTCCCAGTATGGTACCTCTATTTATACTAGAGTCTTATTATGGTGTTCCTCTAGTCTCGAGTGTGGATCATCCTATTGTACCGATATCTTCTTATGTTACTCCATAGACTCAAAGTACTGTTCCTCAGTTAGTGCCGATATCTAGGTATGGTATTCTAAGATCTAGATTTCAGCCTCCTTCTATGGTACCTCCTCAGATGGGTTCTTAGTTATCCAAATTTTCCATGCCTTCCATTACTGTGAGTATAGTTATGTCTTTTGAGGATCATAAGTGTCATGACCCGAACCAGGGCTTGGCCATGACGGGTATCTCAAGTCCAATGAGGACTGGAGACCACACATTTTGTCTAGCCAAATGGAACACAATATAAGTACAACAACAGAATTCCAAATGTAAAACAAGATAGATAAGTATGACTCAAAAGAAGTTTGAGAGTTCAATAACCAATCCCAAGTCCACAGTAATCCACAAAACCTCTAAACATAACTAAATCAATCTAAGTTGGTACGTGCCCCAAAAAGATAGATAAAACTTGATCAAAGAAAAGTATATGATATAAGAAAACCAAATCAGGAAATGAGGTCTTCTGAAATATGGAAGCTCACCATTTCAAGTTGACTCAGGAACTTATCCAATGATCACCTGTCACTGCATAGGAAAAATAGAAGTATTTTCGACGCCTGTATCACATGGGGATATAGCGTTCGAAGACGATTTGATGGTTGAGTATTAGCTTGTAACTCAGATAAGGGATAAAATAATGCAATAATCAATAGTTCATAATCAATCAAAATCCAATGTACATAATCAAATACATATATATATATCACATGCCGAGACTGGGAACAAGGATTAACATGCACTTTAAAGCTTTAGCCTGGATTGTGTAGATCAACCATCATATAATATTACCCATGGGCTATATGGGCCCTAGCTCTCACCCACTGATTAGGCCCAGTGCGTGTAGCTGTACGAATCAGAGAATAATCTTATATATATATCCACAGGGGACTCGAACCTCCCAAGAATATACTAAAGGTGACTTAAGCACCTGATCATGTAATGTAATATGGGGGACTCAAACCTCCCAATCATATAATAAAGTGGACTCGAACCACTCAGTCATAAGCAAGGGGAATTAAATCCTAGGCCATTTAGACCCCTGCGCCGGCAAACACGATTTCCAGTATTGGTCCTTCGAGACCTCCACTTTTGTAGCCTAGCTACACAACCCACTTTTAAGCCCTATTAAAACATTTATCAGACATTCCCATTTATTGAACCATAATACACATTTAGGGATACATTGTTGGTATCATAATACCAATGATACTTGCAAGGTAACATCAACATGCCAAACCAATTATCATCATTAGGGGAATTAACAACCCCCTTGGTTCAATTATACATTAGCTTGGGGAAGTACACAACCCTATAAGGTTTAATTCAAAATCATTATACTTCATTAGCTTTTCACATTATGAAATAGTTCAAGAGTAGTTCAATATGCATACTTTTCATATTCAAAGCCAATTTCACAATATAGGGTTGAGGTCATTATCACTTCAATGGTCAATATTCACAAATTTGGGGAAATCACAATCCCTTAGTTCATTCACCATACCGATGCACCCATAAGTTCAAAACCATGAATAAAGCATGAACAATCATATGTAAACCCTGGGAAACATTGTTCAAAAATAAATATACAAATACCCTTGACTAGTATTCCAAAATAAACATTAAAAAATTATGAATAACTATTTAAAACAAATGATTTTAAAAAATAATATATGGGGAAGAGTAACATGCCTTTTTGATGGAAGTAATTTGGATAAAATATTGAATCCACAACTTTGAGGCTTTATCCCTAGCTTGGAATTAATACGGACACATGAATTTACTTTCCATACCATTGATAATGAAATTGGTGAGGAATTAAGGAGAAAAAAACTTGAATTAGAAGACTAGGAAGTTGAATTTTTGGGAGAAGAACCCTTAATTGGTGTTCTTGAGGATTTGGAAGAAGAGGGATTTTGTATTTGGTATGTTTTGGGGTTATGGGATGATGAATTCACATTGCTATAAGTTATTGGTTACTTTAGAAAGTAAATGACCAGTTTACCCTTAAAAAATTTAAGGGAAACACGAGTTTTAGAATTTTTGAACATAGGTCCGTGCCAAGGTGAAATTGAAGAGCACAAGGTTCATGCCACGTCAAAATCGCGGACTCTCATTGATTCCTCAAGAAAATGCTCATAACATTTTGCTCGAGTATCGGATTAAGGCAAAATGAGATACGTTGGAAAGAGGACACAATTATCTATAGTTTGGTGG
This sequence comes from Capsicum pubescens, assembly GCA_030864215.1. Classification (NCBI taxonomy): domain Eukaryota; kingdom Viridiplantae; phylum Streptophyta; class Magnoliopsida; order Solanales; family Solanaceae; genus Capsicum; species Capsicum pubescens. The sequence continues at coordinate 220,218,011 of CM061546.1, forward strand.
TCCTTGAGATCCAAAATTCTATATATTCTAGAAGTTATATAAATTCTAAGTTGACCCTTGTAGGATCGAATACCAAAATTTGGTTGAATCAAAAGTTCTTAACTCCACTTCACTTTAAGTGTTTTCTGCAAACATTCTTCACCTCAGAAGCACTTTACACACTAGGTAAATGGTCATGACACATATATTTATATATAAATAATCAGATTTGGGTTTATACATGTAGAAATAACAGTTCAAATTCTAGCCCAAAAATGCAGGGTGTTACATTATCTCCCCCTTGAAATCATTCATCCTCGAATGATGGATAGGATTCTTTTGAAGCTTTAGAAGTACGAATCAAAGTATGCAACTTCACACTAAGAATTCTCCTTCTAAAACACAGATATAGGAATTAAAATAAAGGTATTCATGGTATCACCAACTAAATTATGTAAGCACGAATCATGAAACAACGAGACTAAAGTTGTATAGGGGATAAAAGACCCAAATCCCCTCACCCCAAGTGAGAAAATCAAAACCAGATGAAATTTATTTACACCTTGGAGTGGCATGATGCCTATCATGGAGGCTAACCTCAGTGACACGCCATTTATCATGAAGAGTAGCCTTTGTGACACAGTATTATCGTGTAGGCTCACTGCCTCAGAATCCAAAATACTCTGAACCCTTTCAAAAAATTTTGAAACTTTCCCAAGACACATTTTTAGCATCCCTAATGGGCATGAACTATATGAAACATGAACTTAGAAACGTAGGGCATAAAACTTTCTAGGAATCCTCATCTTGATTAAGATTGGTACAAGCCATGAAATAAGAATTAGCGGGAAATAAGAATAAAAGCATTCTCCACCTCTAATGATATGTCTAATAGCCCTCAAATGTCGTAATAATCCTCATCTATAAATTCAGCTCTGAATACCACACTTCACCATTTCAATCTTACAATTTTTCCACAAAACACGTCACTACAAGAGATTGAATATAACTATACATTGCTTCCATATTAAAAGTCTAATCAAGAGTTAAAAGGTGCTAACTTAAGCTACATGGATCTGTACCTTACATCCATCTAAGAATACTACTTCATCCTATTATTGTAGTCAAACAACATCAGGTATTGTCAAGAGTACTAGCCACATAACATAATGGCTCATGTATCTATCAATCACAATATTAAAGCCTATCTTTACTACACCCATTTTACGAATCTCCCCACTAAAAACCTGGCAACCTCTATCACCTTCACAAAGAATTTTTTCACCACATATTCCCCTCTTAGGTATTTCAAATGACAAAAGTTTCATCCCACTCCTTTCACTTCATCTATAACCTTAGTTTGAGTAGACACAATAAATTATAATGCCCCGAGTCTGTACCTCGGACGCTACACGATGCATATAATTTCAAAGGACTAAAAGCTAACCCATGATTGGTACCTATTAAAATCACTAAATAGTAATACTGTAATAATGTAAAAATTAGGCAAAAACTTCCATAGGGTTCAAAACTAAAATTAAAATACTGAATACTGAAAATCAATACTGAAATTTGAACATCTTCCTGTAAATACTCTAGTCCAAAAGCCTCTAACTGTCTGAAGGTGGAGTTGATGGGTCAAGTCCTCAACTAAGTCTGACTACTAAAAATATACTAAAAATGCTGAAATAATGACTCTATCCATGAACTATGAGGACTCACCACTAAGTTAGCTGCTGATAGTTTGGGCTACTAAGTGCGGTCAGGAGCCCATGCATATGAATCTATGATATAATACATCATAGCTCAAAAAAAGGTATGCATCAGTACTTTGAATGTACTGGTATGCTAAGTGAGGTAAGGCTGAATGCATGGGTTAATATGCATAACAATAACTGACTAAGTGGCATGAATATAACTGAATGAGAATACATGTATATCTAAAACTACTGTAAATGCTGATTATGCAATGATATGCACATAACTACGCAAACTGTAACTGAGATCATGTTAACACTGGGGACTGAATTCTGATAACTGAATGACTGATATCTAAGTTAACTGATACTGAATTACTATGTACTGAGTGACTATTTTTGACAGTACTGATTCTGTAGAACTGAACTGAGTTTTGTACTAAGCTAGGTGACTGTATATGACAGTCTTGATTCTAAAATTGAACTGAAGTTTTAAACTAAGTCTGAAATAAAAACTGTGGGAGTGTTCATCTAACTGACATACCTTGAGTATGTCTGAGTTAGGGTCCAACCTATAACCCCAGTAGGAAGGGTGTTAGCATCTTGCCAAGGGATATTAACAATGTCTATGAGTTAACTCTCTCTGATAGAAAGCTCTTTCATAAACCCTCGTTGGCAGAAAAACTCATACAAGATGTATCAATCCTAGACTGGCAGGAAGACATCTCAACCTATACTGTCTACATAGTTCTGTAATACAGGGATTGCTACTAAGGGTCAAACCCTTTACTGATAAAAATACCCCTATCCCTGTGTTCGCTCGGTGTTGATTTCTACTCCCAACTGAATAGACACTGAACTGATTTCTAGACTGTACTAGGCTTGACTGAACTATTATTGATTGTACTGTCTAGATGAACTGAACTAAATTCACTGAGTTCTATTGACTGACTGAGTACACTAAATTCTGTTAACTGACTGAATACGCTGAGTTCTATAACTGTCTGAGTACTACTGGATGTGAAATTACTGAGAATCTTTTGAAACTACTGTAAATATAGGTAAACAACTAGATTGTTGGGTATTAAATACCCCCAGGACTCGATAGAATAAATTGTAAAACATAGCACAATCTTGAAAATATGATAACTAGTTATTTTTCTACCATTCATTTATTAAGGCATTTTAACAAACACTTGCATGGCATGAACTTGTATACATGCTAACATGATATGATTTCATAACTTATCTCACATGAAAAATTCATTAAACATTTGGGGATCACAATTTATGCACATAATAATGAACAACATGTAGGCATCATGATTACCAGACTCAACTTACAAATTCATACGGTTTTAAATATAAATCCACATACCATTACATGCGTAAATTAATTTACATTAAGCTTGAATTAAATCATGGATTAGAAACCCCAAAGAACATTATAATCATGAATACAATCAATTCAATATGAAACTCATGGAAGAAATCAACTTGTAATTTAAAAGGATTCTTGAACTCCAAGGGTGAAAGGAAACCCTTGGATGAACACCTAACATACCTTGATGCTTGAATTAGTGAAGATTGATGGTGAGTTCTTGAAGTTTAAATTTGAAATCAAAAGCCCTAGGGTTTGTTCTTCAGAGAAATTTGAGAGAAAGTGAGTGATTTTGCCCTAGGTCTGATTTAATCTTGTGTTTTTTTGGGGCTGAATTCGTGTGGAAAATGACCTAATTACACCTCTAGATGTGGGCTTTTAATGACTGAAAAACGTGCCTAGCAACGCGCATACCGAAGAACCGCATCGGTGACATCAATTTGGTGACCAACGCGCCACATCAATTTCATGTTAGTTCACTGGAATTGCATTGTAAACTAGGGAAAAATTATTCATCGATCCGATGGGCGATGTGACACATCGAGATTGCATCGACCCACTATTTTGGTCACCAAAACTCACTCGGAGTGACCTATTGACCCACCTGATCATGATTCAATCCAAGGATCAATATTTTAAGGTCATAAGGGTCGTAGAGTAGGATCCCCAACTTATGAAGGCTAAAATAATTCTATGTATAAACACTTAGCTATAATTTTGTAAGTCTGGGATCTCTTTTCAAGCTTTATTGAACTTAGTTAAGATTAGAATTTTGTGGGGTCTTACAATATCTCTTACTTGGGAATATTCGTCCTTGAATAAGACTGACTAAGCTGAGAATACTGGCAAACTAAATTTATATATAATGAACATGCACAACTGAAGCATGATTACAAAACTGAAAGTACTAATATACTGAGTTAGCATACTGGCATGCATAGCTTAAGCATGACTGAACAACTGAAAGTACTGATATACTGAGTTATCATATTGACATGCATAACTAAAGCATGAATGAGTTTTAAAGACACAACACATGACTGAGATATTTCATGAAGGTATGCATGATATGAGAATGCTATGAAACTGAATCAATATAGATTCATAAAGGTAATATGAGCATGGAACTGAATGAATTCAAGAAAAACTATTACCTCGAGTTGAGTTTGAGTTTTCAGAGAATAGGTGAGGATACTTGGTCCGCATAGCTGCTTCTTCTTCCTAGGTAGCTCCCTCAACGGACTCATTCCGCCAAAGAACTTTGACTCGAGGAACCTCTTTGTTCCTTAGTCTGCGAACCTGAGAATCGAGAATTTCGACTGGGATTTCTTCATAAGAGAGGTTGTTTTGAACATCTATACCCTCTATAGGGACTACAACTGCTGGGTCACCTTTGTACTTCTTTAGGAAGGAGACATGAAACATTGGGTGAACTGAAGCTAAGTCTGAAGGAAACTCAAACTTGTAAGCTACCTTTCTGAAATGGTTGACAATTCCGTAAGGACCGGCATATCGGGGACTGATCTTCCCCTTCTTGCCAAACCTCTTCACTCTTTTCATAGGAAAGATTTTCAAATACACTTAATCCCTTATCTCAAACTCGAGTTCCTTTCTTCGCATATCTGCATATGATTTTTGTCGGCTCTGAGCTGTCTTAAGACTTTCCCTGATCAACTAAACTTTTTCTGAGGTATCAAATACAAGGTTTGGCCCTACCACTGCGACCTCACCCACTTCTAACCAACCAATGGGAGATCTAGATCTCCTCCCATAGAGCGCCTCAAATGGATCCATCTGAATGCTGGAATGATAACTGTTATTATATTCAAACTCAATCAAAGATAAGTGATCATCCCAACTACCTTTTAAAGTCAATGGCACACACTCTTAATGTATCTTCTAGAGTATGGGTGGTCCTTTATGCTTGACCATATGTCTTAGGGTGAAAGGCTGTACTGAGGTGAACTTGGGTTCCAAGACCATTTTGGAAGGCTTTCCAAAAATGAGAGGTAAATTGGGTACCTCTAAGTGAGAAAATTCACAATGGGACTCTATGCAATCTGACCAACTCTTTGACATAGATCTTGGCGTAGTCCTTGACTGAATAAGAGGTATGAACTGGTAAAAAGTGAGATGATTTGGTAATTTTGTCTACAATGACCCAAATAGAATCGTGCTGATGGCGAGTACGAGGCAAACCTATCACAAAGTCCATGTTCACTTCTTCCCACTTCCATGTGGGAATACTGAACTCCTTTATGAAACCACTAGGTTTCTGGTGTTCAATCTTGATCTGCTGACATGTAGAGCACTTATCTACAAACTCTGCAATGTCCCTCTTTATCCCACTTCACCAATAGATCTCTCGCTAATTTTGGTACATCTTAATGTCCCCTGGATAAAAAGGATAATGGATACCATGGGCTTCTGCAAGAATTCGTTACCCCAAGTCATCTACACCTGGCATATATAGCCGACCCTGGAAACACAATACACCATCTCCCCCTTGGGAGAAAACCTCTATTTTCTGATCTCTGACTTACTCTTTCAACTTGACTAAACTGGGATATCTTTCCTACTTTTCCTTCACTTTGAAAACCAGAGATGATTCTGAACTCTTCTGCCCCCACACACTATCCTCTGCTGAATTGACTAAGCAGACACCTAGTCGGGCAAGATGATGAACTTCCTGAACTAACTTCTTCTTACCATCCTCCACATGAGCAACACTACCCATATACATCCTACTGATAGCATCAGCTACTACATTGTCTTGCTCGGATGATACAGAACACTCATGTCATAGTCTATCAATAACTCTAACCATCTTCTCTGGCGTAGGTTCAGATCTTTTGGAGAAAACACATACTGAAGGCTCTTATGGTTAGTGAACACATCTACATATACCCCATACAAATAATGCCTCCAAATATTTAAGGCAAAAATAACAGCTGCTAACTCAAGATCATCAGTTGGATAATTCTTTTCATGGGGCTTAAGATGTATAGAGACGTAGGCTATGATCTTACCTCTCTGTATCAAAACACACCCCAAAACAACTCTAAAAGCATCACAATATACCACGAACCCATCAGAGCCATCTGGTAGTGTCAAAACTGGGGCTGTAGTGAGTTGAGTCTTTAACTCCTGAAAACTCTTCTCATAAGAATCTGACCACTGGAACTTGACTTTCTTCTGAGTCAATATTGACATGGGGGATACAATAGAAAAGAATTTCTTGACAACTCATCGTTAATATCCAGCCAAACCCAAGAAACTCCTGATATCTGACGGAATGATTGGTTTGGGTGAGTTTCTCACTGTTTTGGTCTTTTGAAGATCCACTCTAATGCCATCACCAAAAACTATATGGCCAAGAAAAACTACTAACCTTAGCCAAAATTCACACTTACTAAATTTGGAAAGCAACTGATGGGTTCTGAGAGTTTGTAACTCTATTCTGAGATGGTTTACATAATCATGTTCACTGCGGGAGTAGACAAAAATGTCATCAATGAAGACTATGATAAAAATGTCCAAGTACTTCTTGAACACGTGATTCATCAAGTCCATGAAGGCTTCTATGGCATTAGTAAGACCAAATGACAAGACTAGGAATTCAAAGTAACCATATCGAGTTTTGAAAGCTGTGTTTGGAATGTCACATTCTCTGACTTTGAGTTGATAAGAGCCTGATCTGAGGTCTATCTTAGAAAAGTAGCTGGCACCCTGAAGTTGGTCAAACAAGTCTTCAATTCTAGGAAGTGGATACTTGTTTTTTACCGTGAATTTATTTAACTGATGATAGTCAATACATATTCTAAGAGAACCATCTTTCTTACGCACGAATAGAACTGGTGCACCCCAAGGGGATATGCTAGGTCTGATGAATCCCTTATATAGGAGATCCTTCAACTATTCTTTTAACTATTTGATTTCTGCTAGGGCCATTCTATACGGTGGAATAGAGATAGGCTGAGTATCTGAAAGAAGGTCTATTCCGAAGTCAATTTCCAACTCGGGAGGGACTCTAGGAAGATCTTTGGGAAACATATCTGGGAATTCACTTGCTCCTGATACTGACTTAAGATTAGGGGTTTCTGAACTAGAGTCTTGAACTCAAATAAGATAATAGATGCATTCCTTATATATCATTTTTCTCGCGCTAAGGTAAGAAACAAGTTGACCCCTAAGTGCTGAACTACTACCCCTCTATTCAAGGATAGGTTTATTTGGAAATTAAAAATGGACAATTCTATTTCTGCAGTCAACTGAAGCATAACATGAATGTAGCCAATCCATGACGAGAATGAAATCAAAATCGGTCATCTGTAATTCTACTAGGTTTGCTGAAGTGGCTTTCTAAGATACCATAATCGAATAGTTCCTATATACCCGTCGGGCTATGATAGATTTACCCACTGGGGTAGAGACTTAGAAGGGCTCTACTAGGATTTCAGGACTGACTCCAAAATCAACACCTCTATAAGGAGTTACAAAGGACAAAGAAGCTCCTGGATCTAACAAAGCATAAACTTGTAAATGATAAACTTTTAACATACCAGTTACCACATCAAGAGAACTTTCTTGATCCTATCGGTACTGAAGTGTATAAAGCCTGTTTAGGAGTTGCCCACTGGTGGTACTGGAAGAGGTACCCAACTGATTCGGGTGATCAGACTGAGCCGAAAGATGATTATGCCGACTCTGCGAACCAACCTTAGGACACTCTCCAACCCTGTGGCCTGGCTTACCGTATCCGAAACATACATCACTGCCAGACCTGCAGATACCCTGGGGGTTTCTGTCACACTTCTACCAAAGGGGATTTATTCTGGCACTGCTAACACTACCCTAGGGTTTAGGGCCTGGTGCCCTATCTTTATTGCTGTCTCTGAATTTCGGCACTAAAGCACTGGCTGAGGAAGGAGCTGGAATGGAAGATTTTGGGTGAAACAGAGAACGATTTCCACCTTCTGACTTAGGTTGAGTGAAGTTGAATCTACCTATTCTAGCTCTCTTATTCTCCCTCTCTTTCTCTTTATTCTTTGCCTTCTCTATCTACTGAGCATGGACCATAAGCCTGGATATGTCCATCTCCTTAATTAGAATTGAGGTCCTGTACTCCTTGACCATGTTGTTAGACACACCAGACACAAACTTACTCATTTTAGATTTGCTGCCAACTGATTAAACTTGAGGGAATACTCTTTCACTATCATGTTGCCCTACTTCAGATTAATAAAATCCAAAACCTTAGCTTCCCTCAACTCCAGTGGGAAGAACCTATCTAGAAAATCAGTGGCAAACTCCTCCCATTCTACGGGCCCTGCATCTGCGGCCCTTTTAGCCTTACACTACTTTAACCATGAGTGAGCCTCATCCTGCAACTGATATGCAACCAACTCAACACTCTCGCTAACTGTCACCCTAATAATATCTTTGAATTTCTTCACCTGATCAGGAATTCCTGTGGGTCCTCCTCTAACTTAGACCGGATAAAGGCTGGAGTGTTCATTTGGGTGAAGTCCCAAATCCTAACTGCAATAGTATTGTCCACTGGGTTTGCAGGAATGGCAGCTGAGCATTCATTATAGGATACCAAAGAATGAGATAGAGTGGTGAAAGTGACTCTAAATTCTGTGTGGGAAACATGTGCGTCCAGGGGATCTGGCTGAATAGGTGGATGTACTGGCTAGTTTCCTATTCTCCTTCCATTATTCTATTTAGGAGGCATGTTCTGTAAATGGAAGTAAAAAAAAGATTAGACTCAGTCTATAACTTGAGCTCATGCTTACTTGCACGATATGAATACTCAAAGAAGGGAAACTTTTCCTAAATGCCTCATAGCCTCTTGTCCATAAGTATAGAGCTCTATACACTCATGCACAAGACTCTACTAGACGCGACTTTCAGACTTCCTAGGACTCTGTTGAACCTTAGGCTCTGATATCAAGTTTGTAACGCCCGAGTCTGTACCTTGGATGCTACACGATGCTCATAATCACGAAGGACCATAAGCTAACACATAACTGTTAAAATCACTGAATAGTAATACTGTAATGATGCAGAAACTGCCTTAAGGTTCAAAAATGAAATCAAAATACTGAATACTGAAAATTAATACTAAAATCTAAACATCTGCCTGTAAATATTGTAGTTTGAAATCCTCTAACTATCTGAAGGTGGAGTTGATGGGACAAGTCCCCAACTAACTCCGACTACTGAAAATATACTCTAAATGCTAAAATAATGACTCTGTCCTAAAACTATGAGGACTCACCACTAAGTCTGCTGCTGATAGTTTGGGCTACTAAGTGCGGTCAGGAGCCCATGCGCTTGAACATATGAAGTAATTCATCATAGCGCAAAAGAAAGGTATGCGTCAGTACTTTGAATGTACTAGTATGCTAAGCGAGGTAAGTCTAAATGCATGGGTTCATATGCATGAACAATAACTGACTGAGTGGCATGAATATAACTAAAAGAGAGTACATATATATCTGAAACTACTGTAAATGCTGATTATGCAATGATATGTACATAACTATGTAGACTGTAATTGAGATCATGTTAACACTGGGTACTGAATTCTGATAACTGAATGACTGATAGCTAAGTTTACTGCTAGTGAATTACTATATACTAAGTGATGGTTTCTGAAAGTCTTAATTATGTTGAACTGAACTGAGTTCTGTACTGAGCTGGGTGACTGTATCTGGCAGTCCTGATTTTGAAACTGAACTAAAGTTTTATACGTCTGAAAATAAAACTGTGGGTGTGTTCATCTAACTGACATACCCGAAGTATGACTGAGTTTGGGTCCAACCAGTAACCCCAGTTAGAAGACTGTTAACACCTTGCTAAAGGATACTAACAATGGCCATGAGTTAACCTTCTCCAACAAGAAGCTCTTTTATTAACTATCACAGGCAGGAAAACTCATACGATATGTATCAACCCTACACTGGTAGGAAGACAAATCAATCTATGCTGGCTATGTAGTTTAATAATACAGGAATTGCTACTAAGGGTCAAACCCCTTACTGACAGGAATGCCCCTATCTCTAGGTTTGCTCGGTGCTGATTCCTACCCCCAACTGAATAGACACTAAACTGATTTCTATACTGTACTAGGCTTGACTTAACTGTTACTGATCATACCGTCTAACTGAACTAAACTGAGTTTACTGAGTTCTATTGACTGACTGAGTACGCTAAATTCAATTAACTGACTGAATACGCCAAGTTCTGTAACTTTCTACGTAATACTCGACATGACATTACTGAGACTATTCTGAAGCTACTGTAAATCTATGTAAATAACTAGATTGTCGGTTATTAAATACCCCCGGACTCGATAGCATAAATTGTAAATATTAGCACAATCTTGAAAACATGATAACTAGTTATTTTGCCACCATTCATTCATTAAGGCATTTTAACAAACACTTGCATGGCACAAACTTGTATACATGCTAATATGATATGATTTCATTACTTATCTCACATGAACAATTCCTCAAACACTTGGGGAGCATAATCTATGCACATAATAATGAACAATATGTAGGCATCACGATTACCAGACTCAACTTACAAATTCATGGGGTTTTTAATAGAAATCCACATACCATTACATGTGTAAATTAATTTACATGAAACTTGAATTAAATCATAGATTAGAAACCCCAAAGAACATTATAATCATGAATACAATTAATTCAACATGAAACTCATGGAAGAAATCAACTTGTAATTTAAAAGGATTCTTGAACTCCAAGGATGGAAGGAAACCCTTGGATGAACACCTAAAATACCATGATGCTTGAATTATTGAAGATTGATGGTGAGTTCTTGAAGTTTAAATTTAAAATCAAAAGCCCTAGGGTTTGTTTTTGAGTGAAATTTGATAGAAAGTTAGTGTTTTTGCCCTAGGATTGATTTAATATAGTTTTTTTGGGGATGAATACGGGTGGAAAATGACCCAATTACCCATCTGGATGTGGGCTTTTAATGACTGAAAAACGTGCCCAACGATGCATATACCAACATGCCGCATCGATGGCATCAATGCAATGACCAATGCACCGCATTGAGTTCACATTGGTTCACTAGAATTGCACTGTAAGCTGGGAAAAAATTATCTGTCTACACGATGGGCGACGCGACACATCGAGATCGCATCGGCCCACTGTTTTGGTCACCTGAATGTGATTCAAACGAGGTCTAAAAAATTTAAAACTCATCCAGAATGACCTATTGACTTACCTGATCATGATTCAATCCAAGGATCAACATTTTAAGGTCATAAGGGTCGTAGAGTAGGATCGCCAACTTATGAAGGCTAAAATAATTCTAAGTATAAACGCTTAGCTGAAACTCTAAGTCTGGGATCTCTTTTCATGCTTTAATGGATTGTGTTAAGCTTAGAATTTTGTGGGGTCTTACAAAATATTTACATTAAAGATCATCCACTCTCTAATCTAAAGCATTACTATGCTTCCATAACCTCCATCATGCTGACACGAGGAGAGTAACTGAGGGACTAGTCTACGAGCTTTTGGAAATAGGAGTTATAGTTTTCAATTACAACATATATTTATTGCACTACTCAAGTGGGGTCTTTGATGTAAGATATAGTCCAAAAAGCACGAAGGGCGTCACGCATAAAAGCACTTAGATCATAACTAGAGGTCCAAAACATGGATATAGATTGTATAGAGAACTAGAAACTAAGGCATAGACACTATTTGAATACGTAAGTTGTTAGTAGAATGTCCTCTTAAACTGAACTCAGAGGAATTTTCTAGAGTAAGAATAGATTTATCATGACTCATCCCTAAAACTCGCCACCATGAGAAAATTCAAGATTTGCATCATCTCTCCTTTAGCTCATGGGTCACTATCCTAATCTTGAAATTATTTCTCCTTATTAAATCTATACGCACAACACTCCACACAGTGGGGAAGGAGGTTATCACTATGCACAAAAACACAAACTCCCGTCGACTGCTTTAATATGAAAATACTAAGGGGTCGTTTGGTGTGAATGATAAGGAGAAATAATCCCGAGATAATTTTTTAGTACCTTTAAGTCCATTGTTTGGTTGCAAAATGTGGGATGACTTATACCAGGATTAATAATTAGTACTGGGATAAGTTATCCCTACCTTTGAGTGGTATAATAATAGTGGGATAACTTATCCTAGGTTAAATGTGTATAATAACAAAAATACCCTTCTTAAACCCTCTTATATACATTACTTTTTACATCCAGGTATATTCTCATATTTTTTAATATTATTTCCTTCATTACTCGTTATGCTTTTGATAATATATTTTTTAATTAAAAATTACACTATAAATATAATTTTTATTTATGAATATATTATATGTTGAGTTTGTTGGCCTAATTCTAATGTTTATTTATAATTTAATTTCTCTTATAAAGATATTGACTTCACTACTTAATGACATATTTTTAGTTAAATAGTTTTTTTGTCACTTAAAAATTTAAATTTTATATGTCAATTAAAATAAAGATAACTTTAATATTTTATAATAGAAGAGCGATATTTACATAAATGAAGTGACAGAAACAGTAAAATCTCTTTTACTTTTAAGAAATTTAAGATGAAGTTTTATTTTTAAAAAACACATGGCACAATCATGAGAATGCACACACAAAACTATTTAAGCTAAATAAGATGAAAATTATTATTTTTAAGATTGAATAAATAAAGCTTGCAAAGAAAATATAAGAAAAATAAGGTGAAGGATATTTTTGTAAATAAACAACTTATTCTTAGAAATTATGCAATGCATACCATTTTGAATATGACAAATCAAACACTCAATACGAAATAATCCCAGCATAACTAATCCCAGTATAACTTATCCTAGTATAACTTATCCCAACATAACTTATTTTCAAACTAAATGGCCCCTAAATTCTTTCTAGGACACCTCCTTTAGGGATACTAGTCTTAACTTCCCCAACCTCCAAAGTCATCGCCTTATAACTAACATTTTCATGGGTATAGACATCCGTGCTTCTAAACACTTAACACTCTATTTTCAACTTCTTAGAATACTATCATTACACCTCTAACATCATAACTCATAACTTAACAAAATTTTAAAACTATACCAAGAGTTCTCATAGTCTATCTATTTCTCCCTCAATTCAGCTCTACATAGAACCATATAACAACTCCCTAAACTTACGCATTCTAAGAAATTTAAGGACATAAGATAGGTATACATGGAACTCATAACTCAAGATCGAGTACACTTTATTCTTATAAATAAGGCTCTTATCCATCTAATGATTTAACCACCATTTCGACTTCAACACTAGACCTCATGCATATATCACAATTACCCACTCAAATATTTCATAAGTCACCAACCTAAGATATTTCACATATTATAACAAGCCTACTAATTCACTTCTACAAATCTTGCATCATAATTTTAAGATAACATTTTTATCACTACAATCAACATCTAGAGTTCAAACTTAGTGTCTAACAACAATCATGTATCTTCAATGAAATATGTCACATAATATACTAATCTATCAAAATAGAGAAATTAACCTAAATTCCTTATCTAAATTAACTATGGTCCATAAGCACATTCTTCTTTACAAGGTTACCACTACACCTTAAAATTTACTACATATCTCCTCACCTAATAAACTAACTTGCAACTGCTAGAGAAAAATCAAGGGACCCTTAGTGTTAAAACCACCTAATAAATATAGTCGATCTTAATCTTATTACCTAACCCATTATGGTCTATAGAATATTCACCTCCCTCACATCACATCCACCTACCCAAGCATACATAACACTTTCAAAATTCTATAAACATCATTAAGTCCTAATTTATAAGGCCTCCCCCAAGTGAATGCCAAATTCATAAATTATTAGCCGACCCATCCTTTCATGCACAAACCATGATTTACTTTACTACTACCATATCTAATCCTCAAGAGCTCCTTTCTTATTTCAACTAAATATACAAATATTGAATCTAACCACTTTCTTTTACTGACTACCATAAGTGCATACCAATCCCAAAACTCACTTAAAGGTCATGCAATTACAACTATCTCTTTTTCATTAAAAAGTTTCCCTCACTTTGACTTCTAATTATAAGACTTCATATCACTAACCTCGAGATCACCTTACTACTCATAGGTCATAACATCCCCATTTATACTATCTATATGGAAGAATACCATCCCAATATTTGGACATAAGTCTTTCCCCATAAGCGAGAGGTCTACAATAAAGTTCTTGAAAGGGATAAATTACATATATTACCATGGGCTGAAAAGCACAATTCATGAGGTTAGAGGTACATGGTTGAATCAATATACCTTGATGCACTAATTGACTCCTTTAAGTCCTTGTGATATTTTAGAACTTTGAATAACTCATTTAGAAAGGACCATACTATTAGGAAGCTAATCCTTTACACTTGTATCGCCTCAATAATAAGACATCTCTAAAAAGATTAGTGTAATGAAGGAAGTCGAATAACTTTTACATGGATAACACTATTGGACGATCCAGAGTATGAAAGAATGAGAAACATATCCTAAATACCTCGTAGACTCTCTCTTATAAGTGTGATATGCTACAAACCCATAAAAGAGACTATAGTTTACACAACTTTGTAGATACCCAATTGACCATGAACCAAGGACCTGATACCAACTTTATTACAACCCAAACCAGGGCTTGGCCGTGATGGGTATCTCAAGTCCAATGAGAATTGAAGAGAACCCCTTTTGCCTAATCAAATAAAACACAATATAAGTATAGCAATAGAATCCAAGTATAAAACAAGATAGATAAGTATGACTCAAAAGAAGTCTAAGAATTCAACAACCAATCCCAAGTCAATGTAATCCACAAATCCTCTAAGCATAACTAAATCAATCTAAATTGGGACATGCCCCCGGCGAATAGACAAAACTAGACCAAAGAAAATTATATGATATAAGAAAACAAAATCATTATATGAGGTCTTCCAAAATATGGAAGCTCACCACTTCAAGCTGACTAACTTACTTATCCATTGATCATCTATCACTATGCAAAAAAAACAAAAGTATTTCCAATGCTTGTATCACGTGGGGATACAACATACAAAGATGATTAGAAGGTTGTGTTCTAGTTTGTAACTCAAGTAAGGGATAAAATAATGCCATGATCAACAATTCAAAATTATTCAAAGTCCAATGCATATAATTAAATGATATACATATATAAATATATCACATTCCGTGATAGGGAACAAGACTTAACATGCACTTTAAAACTTTAGCTTAGATTGTGTAGATCAACCATTATACAATAGTACCCACGGGCTATATGGTCCCCAGCTATCACCCCTTTTTTGGGCCCCAGTGCGTGTAGCCATACAAATAACAAAATAATCTTTTATATATGCATGGGGACTTAAACCTCCCAATCATATACTAAAGATGACTTAAGGACATAATCATGTGATGTAATATGGGGGACTCAAACCTCCCAGTCACATAATAAGGAGGACTCAAACCACTAGGTCATAAGAAAGGGGACTCAAACCCCAACCCGTTTAGACCCTTGCATTAACAAATGTGATTTCTAGTATTGGTCCCTCGTGACCTCTAATTTCATAGACTAGAAGCATAATCCTATTTTAATACCCATTAAAATATTTATCACATATTACCATTCATTGAACCATAATACACATTTAGGCATACACTGTTGGTACCGTCATACCAATTACACTTGCAAGGTAACATCAACATGCTAAACTAATTATAATCACTTGGGGGAATTCACAACCCCCTTGGTTCAATTATAAATTATATTGGGGAATTATACAACCCCACACGGTTTAATTCAAAATTATTATGCTTCATTAGCTCTTCACATTATGCAATAGTTCAAGAATAGTTCAATATGCATACTTTTTATATTGAAAGTAAATTTCACAATATGGGCTTGAGGTCATTATTACTTCAATGGAAAATATTCAATAATTAGGGGAAATCATAATCCCCTAGTTTATTCACCATACCTATGCACTCCACAAGTTTAAAACCACGAATAAAGTATGAACAATCATATGTAAACTATAGGAAACATTATTAAAAAATAAACATTCAAAACCTCAACCCATGTTCCAAAACCAACATCAAAACCTCATGAATAACTATTTAAAATACATGCTTTTACAAAATAATTGATGGGGAAGAGTAGCATGCCTTTTTGATGGAAGTAACTCGGATAAAATCTTAAATACACAACTTTAAAGCTTGAACCCTATCTTTGAATTAATATGGATACTTTAATTTATTTTCGATACCTTTGATGATGAAATTAGTGAGGAATCATAGAGAAAAAACTTGAATAGAAGCCTTAGAAGTTGAATTTTTGGAAAAAGAACCCTTAATTAATGTTCTTGAGGATTTAGCAGAAGAGGGATTATGTATTTGGTGTGTTTTGGGGTTATGGGATGATGATTCATGTTGCTATCAGTTACAAGATAGTTAAGGACATAAATTATAGTTTTACCTTTGAGAAACTAAAGATAAATAAAGTTATTATCATTTATGGGTCTGCGCCATGGCTAAATCACAGAGCACAAGGTCCGTGACACATCAAAATCATAGACCCTCACTGGTCCTCACGCAAATTCTCATAATTTTTTCGGAGGTATCAAATTAAGGAGAGATTAGATGATTTGGAAAGAGGAAACAATTATCTATAATTTGGTGGTGATTGAGCTCCAAAATTCTATATATTCCAGAAGTTATACACGTTCAAAGTTGACCCTTGTAGGATCGAATACCAAATTTGGTCGAATCAAAAGTTCTTAACTCTACTTCACTCTAAGTATTTTCTATGAGAATTCTTTACCTTAAAAGCACTTTACACACTAGATAAATTGTCATGATACTTATATTTATATAGAAATAATTATATTTGGGGTTATACACATAGAAATAATGATTCAAACTCTAGTCCAAAAATACAGAGTGTTCTAATAAGAGGTTTGAGAGATTCATTTATTTAGGTCCTTGTAGGTTCAGTGCTATTGTAAGTGAGGATTCTCTGAGTTTTTGATTGATTATTGTGAGAAGTTTTATAACCTTGGTTCACTTAAGTCACATGGGGTTGCTGATACTACTTATCAATTGAGAGATGCAACCAGAGATTAGTGGAGGTCACTTGTTAGTTGCAGACCTCTTGATTCTCCAGATATGACTTGGGATTAATTTGCTGATGCCTTTTTAAAAAGGTTTGTGTCGTATAATTTAATGGATCATATAAGACATGAGTTTGATCACCTTGAGCAGGGCTCCATGACTGTTACGGAATATAAGGCACAATTCTATGCTTTATCTAGATATTCTTATGCTAGCATTTCTATTGAGTTTGAGAAGATTCAAAAGTTCATGAAGGGGTTGGATATTTTTCTTCAACTAGATAGGACTCGTATAGTAGTGTATAGGGAAAAGATATAGAGTATAGTAGATTATGCTAGGATAACTGAGTTAATTCTTTGAGGATTTCAAGGAGATGCAAAGAAGGTACGTTGTTAGGATGAGTTCAGAGGTTACTCTTCTTGAGGTAGAGATTCTAGAGGTTTTCATAGGTATCATGGTAGACCAGTCCATGCAGCTTTGTGGGGTTCAAGTAGTGGGTCTTTTATTCCAATAACTTTGAAGGGTCGTTCTAGTTCAACCATACCTCCTCCTATTGATTTGGTCTACAGAGGTAGCTTTCTGTGTGATAAAGTTGGATAAGTAGCCCCAAGGACTATCCTTACTGTGTGTTCAGGGCTACTTCTATATCATCTGTGAGAGGTAGAGGTTCTACTAGAGGTTTTCGAGGTAGAGGTAGTGGTGATCGTGGTAGTGGATGTAGTGCTACTTATCTAGGTGGTGGTCGTGGACAATGCAATGCTATACCCACCAAATCAGAGGCAGAGGCTTTTAATGCTGACATCACAAGTATTGTCCTTAATTATTTTAGATCTGCATCTATGTTATTTGATCTGGGATCGACTTTCTCCTATGTGTATGCATACTTTGGTTTGAGTTTTGATTCTGCTAGTGAGTCTCTTGCCATGCCTATCCATATATCTATCGCTATAAGAGACTCTTTAGTAATGGATTAGGTGCATCGATCTTATGTTGTGACTTTTGTTGAGCGTGAGACTTATGTAGATTTGATTGTATTAGATATGGTAGATTTTGACATCATCTTATGTATGGATTGGTTAACATTTTTTCATGCTATCCTAGATTGTTATTCTATAACCGTAACCTTAGCTTCACAGGTGTTGCAAGAATATCTTTGAAAAATTTGCTTCATTCAAGTCCCAAGAGAGTTATATCATTCCTTCAGGCTTGTCACTTGGTTGAGAAGGGATGTATGTCATATTTGGCTCATATTTGTGATACTAGTGCTACTTCACCTCCTTCTATGGATTCTATTCATGTTGTCTGTAAGTTTGGGGATGTTTTCCTAATGAATTTTCCTTCTATGCCTCTAGAACATAATATTGACTTTGCTATTGATGTTGTGTGGGGAACCCAAACCATTTCTACTCTTCCCTGTAAGATGCCCCTAACAGAGTTAAAAGAGTTGAAGGATTAATTACAGGATTTGTTAGATAAAGTATTGATCCAACCTAGTATATCATCTTATGGTGATCTTATCTTGTTTGTAAATAAAAAGAATAGGTCTACGCATATGTGTATTGATTATCGATAGTTGAACAAGGTGACAATTAAGAATAAGTATCTTCTTTCTCGTATCAATGATTTTCTTGACCAACTTCGGGGTGCTTTGATGTTCATAAAAAATTAATATAAGTTTTGAGTTTCACCAATTGAGGATTAGAGCTTCAGATATTCTTAAGATAGATTTTGAGACTCGGTATAGTCATTATGAGTTCTTGGTTATGTCCTTTAGGTTGACTAATGTAAGATCCCGCAAAATTCTAAGGTTAATTCCATCCTTTAGGCTTGTCTAGGGTCCTGGACTTAGAATATTTTTAGCTAAGTACTCAAACTTAGTGTCATTTTAGACTACGAAGGTTGGCCATATTATTTTGCGACCTTTATGTCCCTTAAATGTTGATGTTTAGGTTGATTCATGATCAGAAATGTATGTAGGAGTTTTCAGACAAGTTTTGGATTTTTTCGTTTTCGTTTGAAGCCCCTTTGGAACCTTAAAACAGTGGATCAACACGATCTTGGCGCGCCGTATTGACTATCGCGTTGATTAATATTTATCCCCAGCTACTACAATATAATTCCAGTGAATTGACGCAAACATTGAGTGACGTATTTTCTATCGCGCCGATGCCATCGACGAGCTGCATCGACCTACGCATTGGTAGCCAAGTTTTCATTCATTAAAATACCACATTCTTAGGGGTATTTGGGTCTTTTCTCCACTTCCTCCAGCCCTCAAAACACGAAATTAAGACCTTTGGAGAGCAAATACTCATTCATTCTCCACTTAACTCAAAAACAAAACCTTAGGTGCTTAAATTTCAAATCAAGAACTCAAGATTCAACCATAGACTTTCAGAAAATGTTCAATAAAGGTATGTGAAGTGTTCATCCAAGGGTCTCTTCCACCCTTGGAGTTTAAGAATCATTTTTTAAACTTCAAGTATATGAATTTCATGAATACCATAATGGGTTTGATAATATTCATGTTTATAATGATTATTTGAGTATCAAATCCATGAGTTATGCTAAATTTCATGTGGAGTTTATTGATTTATATGTATTACCATGTCAGATCATGTTAAAGCCTTCAAAGTATGAATTTGATGATTGGATTGTGTGCTTACATGTCGATTTGTGTTATGTGCATGTTCTATTCCATTTAAGTGTTTGATAAATTGTTCATGTGAACTATTAAGAGAATAAAATCATGCAAGTGTTCGTTAAAATGCCCCAATGAATAAATGATGATCAAGTTTATAGTTTACATATTTCATGTTTATACCATGTCTCTTAATTTATGCTTTCGAGTCTTGGGGGTACTTGTACCCAACAATTTATCTGATTACCTAGAGCCATGGTTAGTCATAGAATAATATCAGTCACGTCTCGATTAGTAGTACTCTCAGTCAGTTACAGAACTCAGGAAAACTCAGTAGAGTCAGTAATATTTCTATCTAACTCAGTATTTAGTTCAGACCTCAGTAAACTCTATCAGTTAACAAAATTCAGTAGTATTACATCAGTTAACGGAACTCAATGAACTTAGTTCAGCTTAGCTAAATAGTAATCTCAGTAACCATTCAGTACATCCTAGTATAGACTGGAAATCAGTTCAGTGTCTATTCAGTTGGGAGTAGGATTCAACACCGAGTTAACCCAGTGATGGGGGCATTTCTTTCAGTAGAGAGTTTGACCCTTAGAAGCAATCCCTGCATTACAGAACTATATATCCATCATAGATTAAGGTATCTTCCTGCCATACATTATCAGGTTTGACATTTTTTATCCAAGTTATCCTGCCAGCGAGGGTTAATGAAAGAGTTTCCTGTCAGAGAGGGTTAACTTATAGCTTGTCCTTACCCATGGCACGGTATTGATACCCTTCCAACTGGGGTTATAGGTTGGATCCCAATCAGTTTAGAGAGGGGCATGTCGGTTAGATGATCACCTCCCATAGTCTCAGTCTTAGAATAAAACTCAGTCCAGTTTTACAGATTTAGGACTATCAGACATAGTCACTCAGCTCTGTACGAAACTTAGTGTAGTTCCACAGAATTCAAAACTATCAGATACAGTCACCCAATCTTTAGTTATATAGTATCAGTATCCAGTAAATCAGTTGACCAATATTTAGACTCAGTGTTCAGTGTTATCACGATTTCAGTTACGGTATGAGTATTCATGCATGTACTCTTACTCAGTCATACTCATGTTATATAGTTATTATTGTTCATGTATATGAACCCATGCATTTCAGCCTACCTCACTGAGCATACCAGTACATTCAAATTACTAACACATATTTTTTGCGCTATGATGTCTTATATCATAGGTTCTAACGCACGAGTTCTAGAGCACCCTTAGTAGACCAGATTTTCAGTATTAAATGTATTGGTGAGTCCTCTTAGTTTGAGGACATGATTACTATTTATAGTATTTTAGTTTATGTCAGTAGACGGAGTTAGTTGGGGACTTGTCCCATCAACTCCACAGTTCAGACAGTTACAGGCTTCCCAGACTAGAGTATTTTAGATTTCAGTTTTGTCTTTCAACTTTGGTATTTAATACCGCACTTAGTATTATCTAGTATTATTTATATATTGAACCTTATTTCATGTATCCACAAAATTCCGTATATCATTTAGTGTTATTATTCAGTTATTGCAGCATGTACCAGTCATGGGTTAGCTTGTGGTCTCTCGGGATTATGAGCACCATATAGCATTCGGGGTACATCTTGGGGCGTTATAAACTTGGTATCATATCCTAAGGTTCAATTGAGTCCTAGGAATTTTTGAAGCCACATCTAGTAGAGTCTTATGCATGGGTGTGTTGCGCACCACACGTATGGATAGGAGGCTATATGATGTTTTTGGAACAGTTTCCCTTCTTTCAGTATTCATATCATGTGAGTGGGCATGAGCTCCAGTTACACTCTCTTTCTAATCCTAGATTATCTTCTATTTATAGAATATGCCTCTAAAGAGGACTTAGGGAAGAGAAACGGGAGATCAGTCAGCCCCTCATCCCGTCCATCCAGATCCTTTGGTAGAGCATGTCTCCCACATGGAGTTCAGAGCAGCCTTCACCACCTTAGCTCATTTTATAGTAGCCTAGAATGAACGTCGAGCTACGGTTTTGGCTAAACTAGTGTCCAATACTACTGTTTCTAGGATTCAAGACTTCATCCGAATGAACCCTCTATCATTTATTGGGTCTAAGTCAGACGAGGACCCTCTGGAATTTCTTGACCAAGTGTAGAAGGTTACCGATATCATGGGGGTGACTTCTATTAAGAGCATTGAGTTGACTGCATATCACTTATAGGCAATGTCTAACTTATGGTTCAAATAGTGAAAGGTAGAGAGGGTCACAGATGGAGGGTCCATAGAATGGGAGGAGTTTTCAGTTGTTTTTCTAGATAGGTTCTTCCCGTTAGAGTTGAGGGAAGCAAAGGTTTTGGAGTTTATAAACCTAAAGTAGGTAAATATGAAAGTGCAAAAGTATTCTCTCAAGTTTACTCAGTTAGCTAGATATGCCCCGCATGTTGTAGCATATAGTAGAGCGAAGAAGAGTAAGTTCGTGTTAGGATTGTCTAGCAGCATGGTAAAGGAGTGTAGGACCATAATGCTTATTAAGGAGATGGAAATAGCCAGGCTCATAGTCTATGCTCAGCAGATAGAGGAGGCCAAGCATAAAGAAAAAGAGAGGGAGAATTAAAGAGTGAGAATAGGTAGTTTTAATTTTTTTCTCAGCCTAAGTCAGAGGGTGGGAATCATTCTCAGTTTTTCCCAAAACCCTCAGTTCCATCTCCTTCCTCAGCTAGTGCTCCAGTGCCAAAATTCAGAGATGGCAACCGAGATAGGGCATCAGTCCCTAAACCCCAGGGCAGTGTTAGTAGTTCCCAAACCAATCCTCTTTTCCAGAAGTGCAATAGAAACCACCAGGGTATCTGCAAAACTGGCAGCGATGTGTGTTTTGGATGTGGAAAGTTAGGCCACAGAGTCAGATAGTGTCCTCAGGTGGATTCGCAGAGTCAACATAACCGTACCCCAGCTCAGTCTGGTCGCCCGAATCAGAAGGGTACCTATTCTAGTGCCACCAGTGGGCAGCGCCCAAAAAGACTTATGCTCTTCAGTCCCAACAAGATTAGGAAAGTTCTCCTAATGTGGTCACTATGCATGTTTACGCTTTGATAGATCCAGGAGCTTCTTTGTCTCTTGTTACTCCATATATAGAAGTTGATTTTGGAGTCAGTCCTGAAATTCTAGCAGAGCCCTTCTCAGTTTCTACCCTAGTAGGTAAGTCTATCATAGCCCAATGGGTATACAGGAACTTTCCGATTATGATTCTCAAAAAGTCACTTTAGCAGACTTAGTCGAATTAGAGATGACTGATTTTGATGTCATTTTCGACATGGATTGGCTTCATTCCTACTATGCCTCAGGCGGCTGTAGAAATAGAATTGTCCAATTTCAATTTCCTAATGAACCAGTCCAGAGTGGAAGGGTAGTACTTCAACACTTAGGGGTCGACTTATTTCTTACCTTCGGGCTAGAAAGATGATATCTAAGGGATGTATCTACTATCTCATTCGAGTCTAGGATTCTAGTTCAAAAACCCCTAATCTTGAATTAGTATCAGTAGTATGTGAATTCCTAGATGTGTTTCCCGAAGATCTTCCCAGAGTTCCTCCCGAGAGGGAAATTGATTTCAAAATCAATAGTCTCCCAGATACTCAGCTCATATCTATCCCGCCATACAGAATAGCTCCAACATAACTCAAAGAATTAAAGAAACAGTTAAAGGATCTCTTAGATAAGGGATTCATCAGACCCAGTATCTCCCTATGGGGCACACCGGTTTTATTCGTTCATAAGAAATATGGTTCTCTTAGAATATGTATAGACTACCATCAGTTAAATAAGGCTACAATCAAGGAAAAGTATCCACTCACCAGAATCGATGACTTGTTTGACCAATTTCAGGGTGCCAGTTATTTGCCTAAGATAGACCTCAGATCAGGATATCATCATCTTAGAGTCAAGGAAAGTAACATCCCTAAAAGAGATTTCCGAACTCGGTATGATCACATTGAATTCTTAGTCATGCCCTTTGGTCTTACCAATGCCCCAGCAGCCTTCATAGATTTGATGAACTGTGTGTTTAAGCAGTACTTAGAAATATTCGTCATAGTCTTCATAGATGACATTCTTGTTTACCCCCGTAGTAAACACGATCATGTAGACCATCTCAGAATAGTATTGCAGACTATCAAAAACCATCAGCTATTTGCCAACTTCAGTAAGTGCCAATTTTGGCTAAGGTTAGTAGCATTTCTTGGCCATATAATTTCTGGTGATGGAATTAAAGTTGATCTCCAAAAGACCAAAAAAGTAAGAAACTGGCCCTGACCCATTTCTCCATCAGATATCAAGATTTTCTTAGGTTTGGCTGGCTATTACTGATGGTTAGTCGAGGGGTTTTATATATTGCATCCTCTATGCCCAGATTGATTCAGAAGAAAGTCAAGTTCTAGTGGTCAGATTCTTCTGAGAAGAGTTTTCAAGAGTCGAAGACTCGACTCACCACAGCTCCAGTGTTGACCCTACCAGATAGTTCCGATGGTTTTGTTGTGTATTGTAACACTTCCAAAGTTATATTAGGTTGTGTTTAAATGCAGAAAGGTAAGGTCATAGCCTATTCCTTCAGATAGATTAAGACCCATGAGAAGAACTATCCTGCTCATGATCTTGAGTTAGCAGTAGTAGTTTTTGCCTTAAAAATTTAGAGGCATTACTTATATGTTGTGCACGTTGATGTGTTCACTGATCATAAGAGCCTACAGTATGTGTTCTCTCAGAAAAACCTCAACCTCCATCAGAGAAGGTGGTTGGAATTATTGAAAGACTATGATATGAGTGTTCTGTATCATCTAGGAAAGGTCAATATAGTGGTTGACGCTCTCAGTAAAAATTTTATGGGTAGTGTTGCCCATGTTGAGAACAGTAAGAAGAAGTTAGCCCTGGAAGTTCATCAGCAAGCCCGACTAGGTGTTTTCTTATTCGATTCAGCAAAAGGTAGTATGTGGGTATAGAGTAACTCAGAATCATCCTAAGTTTCTAAAGTGAAGGAAAAACAGGATAAGGATCCAAGTCTAGTCTAGTTGAAGGAATCAGTCAGAAATCATAAAGTAGAGGTTGTCTCCCAAGGGGGAGATATTGTTTTACGTTGCCAGGGTCATCTGTGTGTGCCAGGTATAGATGACTTGAGGAAGAGAATTCTTGCAGAAGCGCATGGTGCATGCTACTCTATTCATCCAGGGTCCACTAAGATGTATCGCAATTTATGGGAGATCTATTGGTAGAGTGGGATGAAATAAGTCATTGCAGAGTTTGTGGCTAAGTCCTCAACATGTCAGCAGGTTAAAATTGAGCATTAAAAGCCTAGTGGGTCCATGCAGGAGTTCAGTATTCCCACCTAGAAATAGGAAGAAGTGAACATGGACTTTGTGATGGGTTTTCCCCATACCCATCATCAGCATGATTCAGTTTGGGTCATTGTAGACAAGATGACCAAATCATCTTATTTCCTTCCAATTCTACCTCCTATTCAGTCAAGGATTATGCCAAAATCTATATCAGGGAGTTGGTTATATTGGACGGTGTTCCGTTATCCATTATCTCAGATAGAGGTAGCCAGTTCACCTCTTATCTCTGGAAATCATTCTAAAAAGGTCTTGGAACTCGAGTTCATCTCAGTATAACCTTTTATCCTCAGAAAGATGGTCAAGCAGAAAGAACCATTCAGAACATAGAAGATATGATGTGAGCATGTGCGATAGACTTTAAAGGTAGTTGGGATGACCACTTTCCTTTGATTGAGTTTGCATATAACAACAGCTATCACTCCAGTATTTAAATAGCGTTGTTTGAGGCGCTTTATAAGAGGAGGTATAGATCTCTCATTGGTTGGTTTGAAGTGGGTGAGGCCACAGTGGTAGGGCCTTACTTTGTGTTTGATACCTTAGAGAAGTTCCATTTGATTTGGGAAAGGCTTAAGACAACTCAGAGTCAGTAGAAAGCATACGCAGATATGCGCAGAAAGGATCTCGAGTTCAAGATTGGTGACTATGTGTACTTGAAGATCTCTCCTATGAAAGGAGTGAAATGTTTTAGCAAGAAAGGGAAACTCAGTCCCCGATATGTCGGTCCTTACCGAATCCTCAACGATTTCAGAAAGGTATCTTACGAGCTTGAGTTACCTTCAAATTTATCTTTAGTTCATCTAGTGTTTCATTTCTCCTTGCTAAAGAAATGCATAGGTGACCCATCAGTCATAGTCCCTATTGAGGGCATAGATATTCAGAATAACTTCTCTTATGAATCCAGTCGAAATCCTTGACTATCAGATTTGCAGATTGAGGAACAAAAGGATTCCTTTAGTCAAAGTTCTTTGGAAGAATCAGTCCGTTGAGAGAGCTACTTGGGAAGCAGAAGCAGACATGCGAACCAAGTATCCTTATCTATTCTCAGCAAATCTAGACTCAGATCAAGGTAATATTTTCCTTAAGCTTAATCAGTTTCATGTTTAGATTTTAGTTACAAACTTGGTATTAGTTACAATTGTATGTTAAGTTATACGTTCATGAGCCAATTCAGTCATGTATCAATGCATCAGATATGCATGTTCAGTATATAGATTCAGTTTATCAGTAATCCTAGTCATACATCCATTAGTTATGTTCATCTATACTCATGCATCAGATATGCATTATTCAGTATGATAATTCAGAATACCAGTAATATCAGTCATATAGTCATGTTCCAGATGTTCATTTCCTATAAGTAAGTAAGTCTCTTAGTATTATTAGTCTCAGTAGTCTTATTCTAGGATGAATATTCCTAAGAGGGAGATAATATATGACCTCACAAAATTCTAAGCTTAATTCAGTCGTTTAGGCTTGTCAAAGGGTCCCAGACTTAGAATATTTTTAGCTAAGTACTTAGACATAGTGTAATTTAAGCCTATAAAGGTTGGACATCTTATTTTGTGACCTTTACATCCCTTAAATGTTGATGTTTAGGTTGATTCATGATCTGGAATATTCGTAGGTGTTTTTGGACAAGTTTTGGATTTTTCAGACTTCGTTTGAAACCCCTTTGGAACCTCAAAATAGTGGATCAACGCGATGTTCATGCGCCGTTTTGACTATCACGTTGATTAATATTTTTCCCTAGCTACCAGCGTCCAATTCTAGTGAATCACCATGAATATGGCAAGACACATTGGCTATCGCATCGATGCCATCGACGCACCGTGTCGACCTGCGCGTCGGTAGCCCAATTTTTAGTCATTAAAATACCACATTCTTAGGGGTATTTGGGTCTTTTTTGCACGTTCTTCAGCCCCCAAAACATGAAATTAAGCCCTTTAGAGGGCAAATATACTCATTCATTCTCCAATTAACTCAAGAACAAAACCCTAGGTGCTCAAATTTAAAATCAAGAACTCAAGATTCAACCATAGACTTTTAGAAATTCTTCAACGAAGCTATGTAAAGTGTTCATCCAAGGGTCTCTTCCACCCTTGGAGTCCAAGAATCAGTTTTTAAACTTCAAGTATATAAATTTCATGAATACCATGATGGGCTTGATAATATTCATGTTTATAATGATTATTTAAGTATCAAATCCATGAGTTATGCTAAGTTTCATGTGGACTTTATTGATTTATTTGCCTTACCATATTGGATCATGTTAAATCCTTCAAAGTGTGAATTTGATGATTGAATTGTGTGCTCACATGTTGATTAGTGTTATGCCCATGTTCTATGCCTTCTAAGTGTTTGATAAATTGTTCATGTGAACTATTAAAAGAATGAAATCATTCAAGTATTTTTTAAAATTCCCCAATGAATAAATGATGATCAAGTTTATAGTTTACATGTTTCATATTTATGCCATGTCTCTTAATTTATGTTATCGAATCCTGGAGGTACTTGTACACAACAATTTAGCTGATTACCTAAAGCCATGGTCAGTGATAGAACAGTATCAGTAACGTCACGATCAATAATACTCTCAGTCAGTTACAAAACTCAGGAAAACTCAGTAGAGTCAGTAATATTTCAGTCTAACTCAGTATTCAGTTCAGACCTCAGTAAACTCTATCAGTTAACAGAATTCAGTAGTATTTTGTCAGTCAACAGAACTCAATAAACTCAGTTCTGCTCAGCTAAATAGTAATCTCAGTAACCATTCAGTCTATCCTAGTACAAACTAGAAATCAGTTCAGTGTCTATTCAGTTGGGAGTAGGTTCAGCACCGAGTTAACCCAGAGATAGGGCCATTCCTATCAATAGAGGGTTTGACCCTTCGTAGAAATCCCTGCATTACAGAACTACATAGCCAGCGTAGGTTGAGGTATCTTCCTTCTAAACATTATGAGGGTTGACACTTCTCATCTGAGTTATCCTGCCAGCGAGGGTTGACAAAAGAGCTTCCTGTCAGAGAGGGTTAACTAACAACTTATCCTTACCCATGGTACAGTATTGACACCCTTCTAACTGGGATTACAGGTTAGACCCTAATCATTATAGAGAGGGGCATGTAGGTTAGATGATTACCTCTCACAGTCTCAGTTTCAGTCTCAGTCTCAAAATAGAACTCACTCTAGTTTTACAGATTCAAGACTATCAGACATTGTCACTCAGCTCAGTACAAAACTTAGTATAGTTCCCCAGAATTCAAGACTGTCATATACAGTCACCCAATCATTAGTTGTACAGTATCAGTATCAAGTAAATCAGTTGACCAGTATTTAGACTCATTGTTCAATGTTATCACGATTTCAGTTATGGTATACATATTCATGCATGTACTCTTACTCAGTTATACTCATGTTATATATTTATTATTTTTTATGCATATGAACCCATGTATTTTAGCCTACCTCATTGAGCATACCAGTACATACTACTGACGCATTCTTTTTGCGCTATGGTGTCTTATATCATAGGTTCTAACGCATGAGCTCAAGAGTACCCTTAGTAGACTAGACTTTCAACATTCAGTATAGTGGTAAGTCCTCTTAGTTTGAGGACATGATTACTATTTACAGTATTTTAGTTTATGTCAGTAGACGAAGTTAGTTGGGGACTTGTCCCATCAACTCCACAATTCAAATAGTTAGAGGCTTCCCAGACTAGAGTATTTCAGATAGTTATTCAGATTTTAGTTGTCTTTTAGTTTTGGTATTTAATACCGCATTCAGTATTATCCAGTATTATTTACAGATTGAACCTTATGGCATGTTTCCACCAAATTTTGCATATTATTTAGTGTTATTATTCAGTTATTATAGCAGGTAATAGTCATGGGTTAGCTTGTGGTCCCTCGGGATTATGAGCATCGTGTAGCATCCGGGGTACAGACTCTAGGTGTTACAACTAATGCCCCATTCCCATTCATGGATTTGATGAACTGAGTTTTTGTACCATATCTTAACACTTTTGTCATTGTATTTATACATGATATCTTGGTTTAATACAAGAGTGAGGTTGACTATGATGAGTATTTGCGAATTGTACTTCAGAGATTGGAGGGTGTGAAGTTGTATGCTAAGTTCTAAAAGTATGAGTTTTGGATGGAGTCTATTTCTTTCTTAGGTCATGTGGTGACCAAAAATGGTTTTATGGTTGATCCGACCAAGATTTAAGTGATTCGTGATTGGGCTAGACCTACATTTCCAATCGAGATTCATAGTTTTATTCATTTAGCAGGCTACTATCGATATTTTATTGAGGGTTTTTCATCTATTGTAGCTCCATTAACCAAGTTGACTCAAAATAATATTTCCTTTTAGTGGTCCAATGTTTGTGAGGCAAGCTTTCAAAAGCTCAAGGATTTGTTGACTTTAGCTCCTATCTTGACTTTGCCCAAAGAAGACATAGGTTTTACCATCTTTTATGATGCTTCAGGTGTTGGTCTGCTGTCATGTTGATGAAAAAAGGTATGGTGATTGTGTATGCTTCTTATTAGTTAAAGCCCTATGAGAGAAATTACCCTACCCATGATTTAGAGTTGTGCGTGACAGTGTTTTCTTTGAAGTTTTGGAGGCACTACTTGTATGGAGCCTATTGTTAGATTTTCTCAAATCGTCGTAGCCTTTAGTACTTCTTCACCTAGTAAGATCTTAATATGAGGCAACATTATTGGCTTAAGTAGCTTAAGGATTATACTTGACTATTCTCTATTATCTGGGAAGGCTAATGTGGTTACAAATATATGATTTTGGAGGAGGCTCATTGTTCTAGATATTTCATCCATCTGGGAATGACTAAGATGTATTGTGATTTAAGACAACGCTACTAGCAAAGTGGTATGAGGAAAGATGTAGCAGATTTTATTGTGTATGTTGCCAGTGGGTGAAGGTACAACATATGAGATTTGGTGGTTTGTTTCATAGGTTACCCATTTCCAAGTAGAAATAGGGATGAATAACTATAGATTTCATGATTGGGTTACCTCATACTTCTCATGGTTCTTATAGTGTTTGGGTCATCGTGGATCGATTAACCAAATATGCTCATTTTATTTTGGTTCAGGTCTTCTTTAGTGCTGAGAGATGGCCCGCATCTATATTCATGAGATAGTTTGTCTTCATGGTGTACCAGTATCTATCATCTCGGATCGAGGTTCAGTGTTCATATCCCACATTTGGAAGACTTTTCAGGAGAATTTGGGTACTCGAGTTGATCTTAGAAAAACTTTTCATCCTTAGACCAAAAGTTAGTCAAAGTGGACAATTCAGGTATTAGAGGATATGTTCCGTCCTTATATGATGGAATTTGGTGGTAAGTGGGAGCGATAACTAGCTCTGGCATAGTCTGCATATAGTAATAGCTATCATTACAGTATTGAGATGGATTCTTTTAAGGCTTTATATGGTAGTCGTTATCGTTCCACAGTTGGTTGGTTTGAGGTTTATGAGGTTAGACCTCGAGGTACAAACTTGCTTTGTGCGTCCTTAGATATAGTTTGTGTCCTTCAAGATAAACTTTGAGTAGCTTAGAGTAGGCAGAAGTATTTGTGACTGAGTTTTTCTTTTATATATCGCCATAAAGGGCATGATGGGGTTTGGGAGGAGGAGCAACCTCAACCCTAGATATATTGGATCTTTTGAGATTCTTCAGACTATTGGGGATGTGGCTTATAAATTAGTATTACCCCCAGATTAATTAGTTGTTCATCCAGTTTTTCATGTTTTCATGCTTCGGTGATACATTCCAGATGAGTCTTATGTCATTCGTTAGGATTTAGTCCAGTTAGATGAGAGGTTGCCTTTTTTTGAGGAGCCCATCTTCATTCTAGAAAAAAATGTTAGAAGGTTTGCATTCTAGAGATATTCCAGTGGTTAAGGTCCAATGGAGACATCGACCTATAATGAGTCTTAAGAGGTTGAGTCTGATATGCATAGTAGTTACCCCCAACTTTTTGCTAATTCAGGTATTTCCATTGCCTTTAGTTCAAGGATGAAACTTGATTCTTAATGGTGGATGATGTAATGACCTGACTTTTGGTAATTTATGTGAATTATTCATTTTTATGTGATTTGACTATTTTACCCCTCCCTATGGTTGCATTGTAGTATTTCTGGAGTGTAGGGATAATTGGCACAGTTCTTAATGTATTTCGGTGTGATTTGTGTGATATTGTGGTTTTTGGTGGTTTTAAAGGCTTATTAGTTGACTTTGATCAACATTTATTAATTTGTGCGCTGAATGGCAATGCGGACTGCACCATCTAATTTGAAACATCGATTTTATGTCGGTAACATAGTTAGTGTAGTTTTACAACTTTTATATCTTATTTTGACCCTCGAATAGAAAAGTTTTGAAATTGGGTTTCGAGGGTCAACTTTGTGTAAACAATATTTTTTGAAAATCAGATATCACCATATAGTATGGAGCATCGAATTTAATAGGGTAACATAGTTCATTTATATTATTGGGATTCTGGATGAATCTCGAGGGGTTCTTAGAGACTTGGAATTTGCCAAGTCTCCATAGCTAGTGCACCAATCAGCTGATACAACCGCTAAAGCACCATTTTGGCCACTTTATCCATGGCACTAAAGCTCTACTTAGTCGCTTATGTGGACGACTCCCACTGGATAAGTGCGCTTTAGCGGTGTCCTATCCACTTTAGCGGAATGACAAATATTGGTGGGTATTGCTAAAGCAGATATTTGACCGCTTTAGCAGCACCCTCTACCCACATATCTAATTTTTTTCTCAGTTTCTTTCACCATTTTGAGACTTAGATCTTGGGGTTTTGAGATTTTAGGCAATTTCTTCCATTTTTTAAGCTTGGATAAGCTCCAAATCCCTATTCCAATTATATTTCTTCAATTATTATCATATAAATCTCGTTAAAGCTTAAAATTTAAAATGGAATTTGGAGATTGTAGCCCGTAGTGCCTAAAATTTAAAATTCATCAATTTAAACCCCAATTTCATCCATTTTCACTTGGGTTTTCTTATGTAAGTACCTTTAATCATGAAGAATATATTTTTGGACTAAAATTTTAGTTTTATCTTTCTTTCTCAAAAACCCATTTTGGGGATTCATTTTGACCCCAACCAAAAATGCAATATGAGTATCATTGGCTTTTTAATGTGTATGTCTACCTTTATGTATTTTTAGTTGATTTTGGGTCCGTTCATAAGGTGAAAGCTCAGTGTTGAAGACTTATTGGTACTGATTTTGACCTTTGAGGTAGGTTATGACTTAACTTTCTTCAGAGTTGGATAGGTAGTTAATATGAATGTGAAATTATGTTAAGGGTGTGGGAACCTATTATGAAAACAGTTATATTATTGTGTCATGCCCGTGTGGAAGCCTATATTATTGTGAATTGATGGTATTGAGATATTACTTGCTATGTGTGACCGTGTGGAGTCTTATATGATGTTGTTGGCCACTATGTATGTATATTTTGTTGGTATTTGTCTGGTAAAAAGCCTAAGTTGCAATTTATGTGGTATCAATGGCATGTTATTGTGCATTTTGCTTTATTAATATATGACTATGTTGGATTCATGGAGTATTATGCATATTGAGTTGACCTTGGCTCACATAGTTGATATATTGGTTGGTTATTCGACTATCTCATTCTTGTTGGTTGTGAGAATTGCATCCTCATATTATATGCATTTGTGAAACATTGGTACCACTATTGAAATACTTGAAACACTGGCTTGTGACATCTTTATAGACCCTCTGCCGAAGGATATACTAGAGAGGAGTCATAGATATTGGTGTTGGTTATATGGGTTGCGAACCTCCTATAGGTCCTACCTGGAAGCATAACCCGATAGGTGTATACGGAGATTGTGCGACAACCTCGTGCATCATATCATCATTCCACGGAGGTTGTGTGATGACCTTGAGAATCATCATAATCACATCATTATTTCATCATCATCATCATCTTCATTGCATTTCATATATAATGTGCTCATTCTATGTTGTATTCTTGTCCTTAATATGATAACTGTCTAATTATACTTCTTCCTTATACTTGTATTCTACATATGTATATATTTTTTCTTTTTTCTCGTACTTCTGTATGGCATATATGTATATTGTAGAATTTTTAGTAGAACGGTGTGGGCTACCATTTGGGACATTTTCTAATTGTAGGTGACACATCTATTATGTGTATTTTATATGCTTATTTTCTACTTTTCTCAGTCGGCCTATGATACCTAATGAGTACAAGTGGACCGTACTCACTCGTATTGCACCTTTTCAGTGAGAATCTAGGTATGAGTGTGCCACGCAGTAGCTGATTCAGGCGATATCTGAGTTGATTCAGTATAGTAGATGATCTAATGTTTCCAGAGTTATTCTACTACCTCTCCCTATTTATTTAATATCTTATTTTGAAGTATGAGATAGATTTTGCTCTTTTGGACTATTATTGTATCATTTGACATTTGATATGTATTAGTAGTTCTTACACCGTGACACTAGTTTTTTGGACAACCTTATGGTAATTTTGGTTATGTACTTCTGCTATTATCATATTTGTGTGGTCCAGCTTCATTCTAGAAGCCTTACGTTGCATTATTGGAATTGCTTTCTTATCTCACATCAGTCTGGGGAATAAGTTTACTTGTCAAGTCTTATAGTGACATTTTCTATCACGACAATTGATTTTTTGGTGGTGACAACATTGTTGAGCGGGGATGTAAGGAAACTAGGTGTATTTTTATCCTAGCAGCAAATCAACTTCTAATGTTATTCAAGAGATGACCTTACCCCCTATATTCCTCGTTCTTTCCCTATGTTCCCTTGGTCCATTCATGCCCAAAATACAAATTTATTCTAATATTGGCCAGACATTAAATAACAATGCAGAAGAATATAAGAACAATTGTATAAAAATCAAACTTAGTCTATTCAATATAATACTATACAATCATAATTTAGACGAAATCCTAGAATATGGCTATTTAACCACTCATATTCAGAAATGAAATTACAAAAGTAATGTTGTTCATGGAAAACTAATGACAGAAGTGTTAAAGAATAAGAGACTAATGAAATCCTTTAGGGTCTATGCTTTTATCCCAATAATATGTAGTAGCCTCCTGCAAGTTGTCCTTATGGTATTTTTAGAGGTGGGATAATTTTATACAAAGCCCATTAGGATTGTACTCATGTAAAATACAAAATCATATCAAAATAGAGGTGTGTGGTACAAGGGGCAATGCCCTGGCTGAGCCATGCGATATGCTGCCCACGATGTAGGCTGAGTCATGTGGCACGTTGCCTACGGTGCAGGCTAGAGACTAGATTTTCCCCTCTTGTTACGATGGTGGAGCCTCCTGATAGGTTCTCTATAACACATGCAGAGGCTACATGACTCTTCAAAATTACCCTTAGATCACATATCAAGCCCATCTCACGTTTCCTCCATTATTTTGGTTTACTTCCAACCACATTTTACCTAAAAATTTCTAATCACATATTTTAGTTAACCTACATTAAATATATCATGAAGCAGATAAAATATATAATTTATTTTTCAAAACATAGATAAAATATGGGGAAAATATGGTTATTGGATGCATAAATATTCTCAAGATCAGTAGTGGAATCAGTGATAATCGGAGGTAGGCATGATCTGTCTTATAAGTTTTTTAAGATGAAGCCTCTAGTCTTTCATAGTATTGAATAAAAAGATGTTTATGAGTTTATCTTCGATTTCAATAAGGGACTCCACAAGATGGGAGTAGTGGAGAGATATGAGGTGGATTTTGTGACTTTTCAGATTTAGAGAAATTCGAAGACATGGTGGAGTGCTTACATAGATTGTAGGGTTGCTGGGTCTCCTCTAGTTTTGTGGAATTAGTTTTATCGATATTCCTTGAGAAGTACATCCCACGCAACTTAAGTTATAGAAGGATAAATTAGTTTAGCACTATCGAGCAAAATAGTACATCAACTGCAGCCTATTAGGCTAGATTCCACTCACTCTCTCGCTATCCTTTACAGTTGCTACGTAAGAGGAAGAGCGGATTCACCACTTTATTAAGGGTTTGAGTATATGCCTTTAGATTTAATCCCTTCAAATGGTATTTGATAAGAATCGAATTACTTGAATAAACAAGAAAATAATGTGGAATAAAAAATACTAGAATTAAAGACAGGAAATTAAAGATAGAAAAAATTTTGAGAATAAAATTTTCAATATAGAGATTAAGTGATAAAAACACTAATTGATCTTGATATTTTAAATTAGCATATTAAGGCTAATTATGATACTAATAGTGTTAATTTAAGTACTTAGATCAAAAGTTATCTAGACCCCTGTTTCATAAAAATTAAATACAATAATTAGTAAAAGAGTAATCACCTTCTTTAATTAACTTTAGTTGAAATCAAAGATATCAAGTTAACAGTTAATCTTACCTCCTAAAGACTCATTCATATAGTATTGCAAGATAAATTCATAGTACCCACACACAAAGAAGTAAAGAAAAAAAATTTCTCAAATAATATTAATCATGTCTTATTGAAAATAGCCAAATCCATCCCTATATGTAGGGAAAAACCTATCTCAAATTGTATGAGATTCGAATTCTACTTTTATAAAAATAAATAGAAAAATCAAACTAGAAAATTTTAAACTAGAAAACTTTTAAACTAAGAAACTTTAAACTACCACACACACAAAAAAGAAACTTTAAACTAGAAAAATTTGAACTAGGAAACTTTAAACTAGAAAACCACCCAAAAATACTCCCAAAACTTTTTCTAAAATAGGCTAAGAAAAATAAGGAAAGAAGTTCTTGGTTATACTCCCAAAACTTTTTCTAAAATAGGCTAAGAAAAATAAGGAAAGAAGTGCTTGGTTTGCTCCAATAAATGCACATTTAAAGTAACATAATTTGGGCATGAGATTTTAGCCATTTTGTGCATGAATTGAACTCAATTATGGGCTGAAGTTTCAGCTCTTTTCCAGAAATTTTAGCACTTCTTGGATTCCATATGGACTTCTCCTCTTGGGCTTCATGTAGCCCAATCTTCCTCTTCCTGGACTCAAACTTAAATCATGATAAACTTGCAACATCTTCTTGATTTTGAATTGAAACCCATCATTTTTAATGGAGTATGCCACCGTGATGCTATCAGTATCCTTGGGTAACTATGGGTATTATAGCGGAGTGAATATAATTTTTATTAGTCTATCATACCACATTCTTAATCTTTCTTACTTTTTTTTTTAATTTCTCACGGAGAAACTGTTGTAGGCAAAATCATTGATTTTTGTAAGAATAATAGCAAGAGGTTTTACTAACTTTAAACACCATCCGGGCAAGAAAATTATTTATGCTTAATAGTCAGTAATTTTAATCAATTGATTTATATAAACTCACAGAGTGTTATTAGTTGTTATTTCTTAGTGAGCAACTATCATTATATTAGTAATAAGCAGTAATTTTCTTAAGAGAAATACATGTAAAAGTTGGGATTTTACTATAGTAACATTTTCATGTAAATTCACTGATTTCCAACTCTTTTCAAAACCTAAATGTTACGGAGGTAATCAGAGCAATTTAAGTACTTGATAATTTCAAAAACCAATCCTTTCATCAACTTGAAATTACCAAAGCATTACTAATGTTTTACCAACATATGTATAATGTAGTAATTCTTCACTATTGAGTAGTACTACTATTCACTATTAGTAATTCTATCTTTATTATATTATTACTTATTGTTAATGCATAAAATAACATTTTTTTAGCATCTTTGTTTTATCACATACTTGATGACTCAACTTTAAATTACTACTACTTTGGAAGATAATATTTTCTTTTAAGAGTTTTAGAAAGATTATGACACGCTCTTCTACAAAAGAGTTGGTCAACTACTTTCATGACCCATCTTGTCGTTATAACATTGGTTTGGTTGTACTTAATCGGATAGGATTTTTTCCAAGGATAAGAATTGGTAAAATCTTAGGCTAGGGTAGTTTTTGACAAAAAAAATGGTGTTGTGTGGTTTAAAAATCATTTGTATCTCTTGGTGTAGTGTTTAATGATTTTTGTGCTTGTTATATGATACTCAAGGGGCATAGTTGTCCATTAAACTTTTAGAACGAAAATTGAATTTGTAGAACTCCAATTGTAGTGGTTGACACATTGGGATAGATTTGTGCTATCAAAAATTGAGGTGTGTGTTGTGAAATGGGGAAAACCTGGATGCTCCCCAGAGTTACTGCCTAGGGGTTGCTACATCTGTCAAACCACCGCCGTAGCGAGCCCCGCTGTGAAGGTCCGCAAGGAACGGTTAGGAACCACTACAGTACGCCACTTGGTCACCATAATGAGACCACTGCAACAATCACCTAGAAGAATTAATGCCCGATTAATTAAAAAGACCTTATTTCCCTTAAACCTAAAATTTCATGTTTAGGCTTGAGAGAATCAACTTTTCACTAAATTGGGCGATTGTCATTATTGAGGTAAGATCATAACTCCCTTCTAACATTGTTCAATCCATTTAATCTGTGGAATCTTTAGAATAGGGGTTTATAGTGGAATTCTTAGGGTTAGGTCCTAAGTTAATGAATTGATGAGAAAAACCTATATGTAGTTGTAAATTTTTGTAACAATGGTTCTAGGTTCTTAAATTATACTTCTGTCACGACGCGACCCTGGGCCAAGCCGTGACGAGTATCTCAAGCCCACGGTTGGTCGGAGACCACCCCCATAGCCTTTCCAATCCAAGCATAATCAAAATAACAATAAAGTGGAAGAAAATCAGAGAATAAATATAAAACAGTTAATGTAACTCAACAATAAGCTCTAAGAGTTAACAACACCATCCAACCCACACATGTCCACAAAATCCTCTAAACCAATCTGAATATCAAATTAGGTCGGGTCATGCCCCCAATCATGACAATGACAATGACAATAACAATGTTAATGTCAACTCTTCAATTCTAAAATATGGAAAGAAATCGATGGAATGAATAAGCTTTATGGAGGATAGAAGCTCACCACCTCGCGAACCAACCGAGAATCGAGTCACCTAATGCTACATAGGGTTAAAAGAAGTGTCTTCGGACCCTACATTATGAAATAATGTAGCGTCCTATGACAGTTAGCGGGGTGAGCGCTAGCATGTAACTTAGGATAGGGATAAAATAAAGCCATTTGAAAATCAAGTCCAAACTCAGTGTACATTACACATATATGCATACATGCATAAATATATATAAGATGCTGGGATTGGGAACAAGGTTTAGAATGAGATTTAAAATAATTAACCTGGACTATGTAGCTCTAATCGTCCTAAGGACACCCACGGGATATATGGGCCCGACTCTCTCAACATTGGAAGGGACAGGGAATCAACGACCCCAATCATTCCAAAGTATGCATATATAGTGTGAGCTATGCATACGATCATAAAGGCCCCCACACTGGTAAATGTGGTTTCTAGTAGTGGTTCCCTCGGGGCCTCCACCTTTAATGATAAGCTACACAACTAACCTTTAAGCCCTGATTAAAATATTTACACATAACCCACATATTTATCTAGGAACAATTTATTAAGGCATTCACCATTGGTATTATCATATCAATGAGCTTGAAAGCTTATAGAATCATGCCATTTCGATCATCCACCAACTTGGGGGAATCCACGACCCCCAAGCTCTAATTTAAAAACCAAACTATGGCCACTAAGGCCCTTTAAAACCATTTATATTCCATCAACCTCTTATGCAATGCAATAGCTTCAAAAATGGTTAAATTATGCATATAACCATGTTTAAAATCTAAATTCATAAGGTGGGTTGAGGTCATTACCAATTACAATACCAAAAATCCATAAAATTTAGGGGGAATCCAAGAAACTCGTTTCATTATCCATAAATTTGGGGGAATCCATGACCCCCGTTCCATTATCCATACCCATGCACCCAATGAGTTCCAAAATCCATTAATAAAGTGTAAAGAAATGTATGTAAACCATGGAAATATCATTCAAACAATAATCATCCAAAACCCTCAACCCAAATTTCAAAACCAAACATTAAAATCATGTGACTACCTGCATTCCAAGATAAAATACAAGTTTAAGGGAAGATATACATATCTGAGACACCAAGAATTTTGGAGAAGAAACTACACTTTGAGCCCCAGATGACCAACCTATAAAAACCCTAGCCTTGCTCTTCATTGGGAATTTAAGAGAGAAGAAAATGTTTATATTATGTTAATTGATGGAAATAGGGCCAAGGGAAGGGTTTTAAGTCATGGGAATAGTGTAAAGAAAGGGAAAAGACCAAATTACCCTTAATAAAAAATATGCAAGAAATAACTCCCAGTCTCTACGGTTCAAGTAACTAATCTTAATGACTGACTACGAGTCATTGCCTAGACTAATAGTCTTGGAATTGACATAGGGGAACCTCACTGGTTTGGTTATGAATTATATACTACGACTTATGAACCTACCCTACGACTCGTGCAGTCCTAGTAGTGATCAGGATAGAAACATGGGTAATTCTCACTGGTTGGACTTGGAAAGGTACTACACAACTCGTATAGAGTGACTATGACTCATCACCTGAGTCGTAGTATGGACAATGAGACCAAATCACAAGGGAAAATTTAGAGTCCAGAACTTGGGGTATTATATTACCTCCTTCTAGGAACATTCATCCAGGAATGAGGAGTCAAGGGACCCATTAGCACAATAACAAGAGAGAACACACACATTCCCAAATGACGATTTAGAAATACTATGAGAAGGAAAACGAAGAATCATACCGTAAGTATTTTAATCCAATGCGAGGAACAAAAAATGGATATTTGAACTTCATGTCCTCTTCATCTTCCCAAGTAGCCTATTCCACCTTTTGGTTCCTCAAAAGAACTTTTACTAAAGCCACATCCTTAGTCCTCAATCTAAAGACTTGTCTATCCAAAATCTCAATGGGGACTTCTTCATACGATAAGGAATTCAAAATACCAACATTCTTAATAGGAAAAATCAGAGAAGGATAACCCACACAGTTCTTCAACATCGACACATGGAAAATCAAATTAAGGGAACCCAGACTCACAGGAAAATCCAACTAATAGGCAACCTTCCACACTCTCCTCAAAATTAGATATGGACCAACATAACAGGGACTGAGCTTCCCTTCCTTCCCAAACCTCATCACTCCCTTCATAAGAGTAACTTTTAAAAATACCCAATTACCTACATCAAACTCTAACTCCCTTTACCTCACATCCGCATAAGACTTTGGCAACTTTGCATAGTCTTAAGTCTTTTCCCTAATCACCTTCACCTTATCCATGGCTTGGTGAATCAATTAAGGACTAAAAAATATTGTATCACCAACTTCAAGCCACCCAATAGGAGATCTATACCTCCTATCATAAAGAGCCTCGAACCGAGCCTTCCCAATACTGAAGTGATAACTATTATTATATGTGAACTCAATAAGAGGTAAGTGATCCACCTAACTTTCCTTGAAGTGAATCATACAAGACCTTAGTATATCCTTCAAGGTATGAATAGTCTATTTCACCTGTCTATCTTTTTTAGGGTTAAAAGCGGTGCTAAGGTTCAAATTGGTCCCTAAATCTTTTTGAAATGAACACAAAAAGTGAGAAGAGAATTCCGTACCTCAATATGAAATAATGGACATAGGTGCTCCATGCAATCTAAGTATCTCCTCAATAAATAACATAGCATAATACTCTCTAGAGTAGGTAGTCCTCAAAAGCAAGAAGGGGAAAGACTTAGTCATCCTATCCACAATGACCCAAATCGAATCATATTGATTATGAGACCATGGAAAGCCTATAATAAAATCCATATTGATCATCTCCCACTTCCACATGGGCAACATAATCTCTTACAATATACCACCAGGACTCAAGTGCTCAACCTTCACTTTCTGATAAATCATACACATAGTTACGAAGTTAGCCAAATCCCTTTTTATAGTATTCCACCAATAGATCTCCTTCAAATAATGATACATCTTTTTCAAACCTAGATGAACAGTATTCCTTGACTCGTGAGCCTTAGTTAAAAAAACTCTCTTAAAGCCCATCAATATTAGGAACACATAACCTTACATTGTATCTCAAGATACCATCTCCATCGATATGAAAGGACATAACCTTTTGTTGACCTACCTCATCCTTAATCTGCATAAGAATGGGATCTAAATTGTAATACCTCGAACTTTTCTTAAGCCTAATTTCATCTCTATAAGATTGTGGAATGAATTCCAAAGTGAGTAATGTTTAAATCATATAGAATTCTCTTAATTTTGACTTTTTATCGTATGGGATATTGAAATATCTTTTCAACGATATAAGATTTACCTAAATTTGATAACCGGGCAAGAAGTTATGGCTAATTGAAGTTCCTATCATAAAACACCGTCATTCAGACCCTTAGCACGTCACAGAGAGGAGTAATATCCTATTTGTCAGTTTCCAGTAGCCTAGAGCAATTTTGGCACATCGCGCTGAAGTTTCAGGTCCCAACCAGTGGGAAAATATGATGGATCCACATCGCGGTGACCCTCAGATTGCCCTTCATCAATTTCCAGTGAGCCACCACGATAGTGGCGTGTCGCGGTGGCCCATAAAATTGGGCTCCCAGTTATATTTTTTTAGTTTTGTTCAGAAGTTAAAAAGGGTATTTTGGACTTTTTCCAAGCCACTTAAATTATCCAAACACCTGATTTAAGGTCATTACAAGCATCATATACCATTTTTCTAAAAATCCCTCAACCAAAAACCCTAGTTCATCAAACTTCTCCTCCAAGAAACTCACGATTTCTCCATCAATTCTCCAACTTAAGTCAAGATTCCAAGTTCTTAGTGTAAGAATTCTAAGAACCCTCATTCAAGAGTTCTGATAACATCTCGCAAGCAAGTTATTCATCCAAGTTTTTAAATCTAAGGTATGTGGGGTTTGAACAAGAGCAATCCTTGCGTTCTTGTGCCCAAAAACTTCTTTTAAGATATAAATTTCTGAATTTTACTATGATTTCCATGAACATCAAGTTAGGGTTTATACCCATTACCATTATTTGCAAGTTTATGTTAATTCCCATGATTTAAAAGTTGAATTACATGATTTTGTTTATATTTTCGTACCTATTTCCGATTTTTCCAGATTTTAAGATGATTATGAATGTTTTGTTATCAAAGCATGAATTTTGAGATGTTGAAATCATGAGATTCATATTATGAGTTATTTTTCCAATATCTTGATTGAGATGATTGTAAGATTTTTAAGATGATAGTTGAGCATGAAGTTTAAATATGATTTTAATGCATTAAAGCTTTACATTTTGAGTCCTAAGAACAAGTGATGAGTCTTAACTTGAGATTGAACTATGGGCCACTAAGCCCTACTTGAGAATTGTAATTTTATGAACTTCTATGCTATAAGCACCTATGATTTAAGTACTTTGAGATTATTCAGAAATATTTGACCTTTTTGGTCCTAATAGAGTTGGAATCCACATTGATGTTCCATTAAAGAAAATAGTAATACATTTTGGTCTTCAATATAAACCCTTGAGTTATTTGAGGTGAATTTCCTAAGAGTTCTGAGCTAAGTATGGGAGTAGTATTTAGCACCGAGTTGGATATGATTCTGAGGTCTCATACCCTAGAACTACGTGCCATCGTAGGACAAAGATTTATGAGCCTGAGGCCGAGATAGTGATCACTGAGTTGAGGTTATACTCCCTGGCAAGAGTATGACGCCTCTCCCCAATGTGAGGTTTCTTCCTTATGAGAATAAGACTTTGGAATCCATGTAGCTCACATGGTTTATGTCGGTTAGAAGAAACTCCCGAGTGTCCAAAGTTATGTAATTCCAAGAGTCACATAGTTCTCAAGTCTTAAAGTTTCAAAGAGTCCCGAGTCCTTGAGTTTCAAAGAAGTTTTATCCTCCATAAGATAAAAGTCTAATTTTGAAAGCTATCGTTTTAAGATTTCTCTTGCTTTCAAGTTTTGAGAATAAGATGGAGAATACAAATTTTGAAGTAAATAGAATGACTCACAAGATTTGTACTATATGCTTCATTATACATGATTTATGAGATTCAGATTTCAGCTTTTACTCAAGCTATGTGAGTCATTTATATCAGCATGCAGATTTTCTATAAAGATTGATAATATTGTTTACTTATTGCATTGCACCCCTATATACTCAGTACCTCCTCAAAGTGCTGATCTACATATATGTCTATGTGATACATTGTCTCATAACGTAGGTACAAGTTGTAGTATGTGTAGTCAAAATCAGACAGTTGCAGATTCCAGCCAACAGATGATGAGTCCTCCTATTTCGGGGACTTCAGTTAGATTTACTATTGTTCTTTACTTTCTTGGTCTTATGTATTTATTAGTGATAGTTGGGGTCACGTCCTTGCTATCTATAGTCAGTATTAGTAGAGGCTTCATAGACAGTTAGTAGAGTTAATGTATTCAGTTTCAGTTTTCTTTGAAAAAGCAGAGTTATAATCATGTGAATTCAGTTTTGTATTGATCAGATTCAAAAAAGAGTCATCTTCCGCTGATATTATACAAATTTAAGGATTTTATTCAGTTTCTTATGAGTTTGCCAGTAGAAGGATTAGCTTGGGGCCACTTGTGACCCTAAGCACTGTCTGATGTCTCGGGACTGGTTTTCGAGGCGTTACATAAAGCTTGCTTCTTCTTTACCTCAACACCAAAAGATGATTTAATCACTTATTGAACAATAGCTCCCCTAACCTCCGAGTCCAATAAACGAATATCTTTCACCAATCCTCTTTTTTCCTCATCCATATGAGATAATCTCCCCATAGATAACCTTTTAAGAGTATCAACAACTATATTAGCTTTACCTGGATGGTAGTGAAGACTCATATCATAGTCCTTTAGCAACTCAAGCCACTGCCTCTGCTTGAGATTCAACTCCTTCTAGGTAAATACATACTGCAAGCTCTTATTATCTGAATAGATGTCAACATGTACCCTATACGAATAATGGAGCCAAATATTCAAAGCAAAAACCACAGCTGCCAATTCTAAATCACGAGTCGGATAATTCCTTTTGTGAACCTTAAGCTGCCTAGAAGCATAGTCCACAATCTTACCATGCTGCATCAAGATACAACCCAGTCCCATGCGAGATGTATCACAATACACCATAAATCCATCAGTACCTTTGGGTAGGGTCAATACTAGCGCATAAGTCAACTTATCCTTCAACTTCTGGAAGCTATTATCACAAGCATCAAACTATAAGAACTTAACCTTTTTCTGAGTCAGTCTAGTCAATGAAGCAACAATATAAGAGAAACTCTCCACAAACCTCCTATAATACCCAACCAAGACCAAAAATCTCTGAATATCGATTGGAGTTGTGGGTTTCAGCCACCTCTTAACTGCCTTAAGTTTTTATGGTTCTACCTTGAATCTGCACCAACTCAATTCATGGGTCATGATAGCACCTACTAAAACCCACCAGTA
Organism: Capsicum pubescens; assembly: GCA_030864215.1. Lineage (NCBI taxonomy): Eukaryota > Viridiplantae > Streptophyta > Magnoliopsida > Solanales > Solanaceae > Capsicum > Capsicum pubescens. Next base: position 220,262,932 of record CM061546.1, read on the forward strand.
GGTAAGCCAACACCATAACCCTGAGCTAAGGCAATAGGTTACTTCGATAGAAATGCCCGACAAGGTCCTAAATAGATAAACACAATCATGATCAATAATGTTCCACAAAGGACAATCAAATATGGATACCAATCCCATTACCTGGTAATATTAGTCCAAGAGAATCTAAGTACAAAAATAGGAAATACAACCCAAAAGTATAAATAGTCTATACATTCGTCTTGAATACAAAAGATTAAATAAAGATAGGAGGGAGACGGGTAACTCGAAACTCCAAAAGCTCACCCTATCTCCAAAAGATGAATACTTTACAAATTCGATTCAGCAACAATAACTAGTACTTGGGTCTGCACCAAGAAAGTACAGAAGTGTAGTATGAGGACCAAAACATCGGGTGCTCAGTAGGAATCATCGTTCGACTGAGCTAAATCATGATATAAAGATGATATAAAGTAATATAATATCTCTAAGTCAAGGTACAAAGTCAAACCCAAATCATCTTTATCATCACTGTTCAAAATAAGTAATCAACTAGAACATTTATATGATATCTCATATCAATACATACCAATACCGTCATAATAAATGTGTAATTAAATCGGAAGTGTAAAACGATACTAACATAATTACAACTATATAATTACCAAGCTCAACGCACATGCATCCATTAGAGCATAACATAAAATAACCCATCATGGTGTCCCATACCACCGAGGATTACACCTAAAAGAACATAAAGTAATGAACTCATCACGACATTCCATACCATCAGAGAGTGCATTAAAGGATCGAATCATCAAAGTATATAAAGATATAACCAACTTCTTAATTTACATAATTTCCATAATTCCCATTAACGGTCATTTACCAAGATTCATAATCATTATCAATTACCACAATTGAGATAACATATACCAAGGTAATCATAACCATAGTAATATAGTCATTTAGATATATATGACATCAATACACTCTATTAGCCCATTCTTAACTAACCCACACTTATCACCATTAAACTACTAATTCACTATTCATCACAGGGTTTCCAATCATAGCCTAACCGATTCTTTCCCAAATCCTCATTCATGAGATAGCACTAACTATTATTCACTAAATAACCAACATCAGCATCTAGTAAAGATATAATACTAATCTGTAGACGCTATTTTACCAAAGCTTATTTGTAGTTATCATAGGTGCAATAGTCATCATATAGGAAAAATGTTACATATCATCAATATATGCACATATCTATCTATCACCAATGCCTCTTACTATCTAACATCATAAATCTACAAATCCTCATTTAACAACCAAACAACATTGTACTTTAGGCAGTATTATCACTAATCATCAACAATACTAAACCTATTATAATCATTAGCCATATAACAACCGAAATTGCTATTGACCACATTTCAACTTACCAAGGTTTAACAACTAGAATTCTAGGCTTCAACCATTAAGAAAGTAGTCACCTAGTAGACAACTAGTTACCACATAACTCACTTTAATAAGCAATATACCTTTATTAATACATTTATCCAATGTTATCTAGTCTCACTAGGTGAACCCTCAAATGCCACACAACATCCCATTTACCAACTTGTCCTAAATCAATATGAAGCATAGACCACTTATAATCACTATCCAACACTAGCAAGGACTACACCGCTTAACAAGTAATTAGTATTGAAGAATTATAAACAACTTCCCAAGAATAACATCATACCTTCAAGGCACATACAAATGTAATCATATAAAGGCACCATAACACATAAGCATATATACATAGGTTTACCATACATAACATCAATGAATCCTCCGTACTTACCAGGCATCATCATAACTTCAATATATTCTCTGGATGTACCGAGCATCATCATATTATCAATATATCCTACGGATGTATCGGGCATCATCATATCATCAATATCCTCTGGATGTACCGAGCATCATAATATTATCAATATATCCTCCGGATGTACCGGGCATCCTCATATCATCAATATATCCTCCAAACTTACCGAGCATCATCATAACATCAATATATCCTCTAGATCTATCGGGCATTATAATATCATTAATATATCCTTCAGACTTACCGGGCATTATAATATCATTAATATATCCTCGAAATGTTCCATGTATCATAATATCATCAATATTCTTCTAGACTTACCGGGCATCATAATATTATCAATATATTGGGCATCATAATATCATCAATATTCCTCCGGACTTACCAGGCATCATAATATCATCAATATATCCTCCGAATATTTCGGGCATCATAATATCATCATGACATTAATATATATATATATATAGCCAAATCATTAACAAATACAATCCCCACAAACAATAGAGTGAAAGAGAAACAAAGAAAGACATATCATGGTACCTCACTATTCATTATCAATACATTATAATAGTAAGTGTATGAACATGGATATTCGTATGGTATGAACACTCAGTACTTTACTAGGCTTGACATGATTATTAGCATGATTAATTACAAGCCAGGGTTATACTTTCTAAAATCTCTCTTATTAGGCATGATTCACAATACTAGCACAAAAAGGATTCTTCGGCATAAAAATATGTTTAGTCACTAGGCTTGAGAATAATATGAGTAATGACATAATCCAAGGCTCACATAGTAAACTATCCAATAAGTTAAGTGATAGCATAGTCATAGGTTCAATTTACAACTTTCCAATGCTATCTAAGTAATGACAAAATAACAATCAAGTATGCACATTATTTCCAAAATCAACATCATGAATAAACTATTTACCGGGTTTAGCCACCATATTACCAAAAACATATTCTAGGCATTTGATAAGTATTTAGGTCACTAATAAAGCTACATAGTTCAAGCTTAAGGTGGGTTAAGTTCCACTTTTAATATCTCAAGTTATCTCTTCAAGTCTAACTTCTACCCAGAATTAGATAAAGTTACCTAAATCATGTCTCAAAGGTTTATCAATCCACACTAATTCTATAGGACAATTCTTCCTCAAGTATTACTCTTAAGTTATCCAAAACATCTAAGACCAATTTCACAACTATGCATATCTAGGTCAACTTAATCTTAAGATGAGTGAACAATATCACTCTCTTCTAATTAGAGAAACTAGAGCATTCTCGTGCTATTCATGATATAACAAGTCCAACTAGCCAAGGTTCTAGACTATAAGTCAAATATCATATTTTATGTGTTCAAAAGACAAAGTGATTCAAATAATCCCAAACATTATCATCTACCATTTCAACATCTAATATCCCACCCAATCTTTTTAAGATATCAAAGTCATATTATAATAAAGCTCAATCTAACAAAAGTAAGGCTAACCTACCTCGAATCCAAATATAGCTCATAAATCAATAATCTACGCTTTCCCTTTCCTCGAAGCTTTTTCAAGGAGCCAAAATATTAAAACATAATCTATGTATTATTATGAGAATATCAATACTCATATTTCACCATTATGCTTTGGGTCCAAAATAACACCAAAAACCCTCAAGTGGGTCTCACATATGGAAAATGAGTTTCCGAGACCAACCCATTGTTCAAACACCATTAGGGAGTTATAACCCTTAAGAAATTGGTGCAAATCAATCATATTTGGGCTAATAATCAAGCCTCCAGCCGTTTGGGGTTTTGGATTAATTAATCAAGAATTCAACACTTAAAATGAAGGATTCATACCTTAGATTTGATGTTGATCATGATTATGAAAGTTATTCAAGATCCAATTTAACATCCAAGACTTAATTTAAGGACTACACACTATATTAGGGTTTATGGGTCTCAAGAAAATGGAGAAATGACCAATTCTCAGCTGAAGGAGCATTTAAAAAAACCTTTCCCAGCCTTAAATAGGGCGGTCGTGCACCATGCTAGACATGATTACGACATTGCAATCACAATACGGTTTCCACAATCGCGGTACCTTGCTGCACTAGACAACAACTGATACTTGGAATTTGATTCCAAATTTTGGCCAATGCCTCGGGATGCATCCGGAGTCTAATATGGGCAAAAAAAATATGCAACCACATTAATTCGACATTTCAGATATATTAGAAAAGTTGGATTTTTCATTTGAGGTTGTTTTGACCAAATGTTGGCCCACACTAAATTTCTAATTTATCAACTTTCTGACCAATTGGTCGAAATGAGTTCGGGTGTAGCAGGATCTAAACCAAAGGTATACCAAATCTATAATTGATATATCGGAGCTGCTGGCATAGTCAGAATTTGCATCCGACAACGTTCTATTAAAGTTTTTGCTCGATTACTATTTGGAGCCAGCGAAGAAAATGGTTCTAAAAACCAAATGAACTATTTGGTAACTGTACTATCAGTTCTAGCAAGTCATAAATGACTTGGGGCAACTATGGAAAAGCTCTAATAGCAAAAATAAGTGGAATAATGAGAAATAACCTGAAGGGTCATTACAGATCCCCTTGCTAGAAATAACAAGCCTAAGGAACATCACGATATTTAACCAAATCTCACAGTTGGGGAATTAAGCATACAACTTCTGATTCTTAAGAGTCTACAACATAATTTGGAGGTGATTGACATGATCCTCCTCACTCTTAGAATACACCAAGATATCATCAATGAAGACAATAACAAACAAATCCATAAACTTCGTGAAAACTCGATTCATAAGATCTATAAAAGCAGTTGGATCATTAGTCAACCTAAATGACATAACAAAAAACTAAGAGTGACTACATCGAGTTCGAAAAGCAATCTTAGGGATGTCAGCCTCCCTAATATTAACTTTATGATAACCCGAATGAAGATCAATCATAGAGAAGTATTTAACACCTAGAGCCGGTCAAAGAGCTTATCAATCCTAGGGATACGGTACTTATTCTTAATTGTCTTCTTATTCAACTGTCGATAATCTATGCACAACTGAAGAGATCCATCTTTCTTACGCATGAAAAACACTGGAGCACCCCACGGAGAAACACTAGGACGGATGAAACTCTTATCAAGAAAATCTTTTAACTTCTCTTTCATCTCCTTCAACTCGACTGGAGCCATTCTATAAGGAGGAATAGAGATAAGATAGGTATTCGATCAAAGATCTATCCCAAAGTCTATTTCTCTATCAGGAGGAATGCCAGGAAGATCCTCGAGAAATACTTTGGGAAATTTGTTCACCATGGGGATAGATTACAAAAAGGAAACCTCAAAAATAGAATCTTTAACCTAAACCAAATGATAAAGACACCCCTTGAAAATCAGCTTTTGAGCTCTAAGATAAGAAATAAACCTCCTTTTAGTCACTAAGGATCTTCCCCCAATATAATTATTGGGTCATTAGGAAATTATGACCGTATGGGTCCTATAATCCAGAGAAGCGTAGCACGTGTGAAGTCAATCCATCCCCAAAATCACATCAAAACCTACCATATCAAGCTCTGCCAAATATACCAATGTCACTCTATGAAATATGGACACCACACAACCCCTATAGATATTTCAATCCACAAAAGAGTCACCTATCAGAATAGACACAGAAAAAATGTCAAAAATACTTTCGAGACTAAAACTAAGATGCACAGTCACATATGAGGTCACATAAAAAAGGGTAGACCCTGGATCAAGAAAATAATACACATCTCAAGAGAAAAGCTTTAATGTACCAGTAATAACATCAGAAGATGCCCTAAATTCTTGATGGGTGGAAAGAGCATAAAGATGATTCCTACAATTATTGGTACCAAAAGTTGCATTTTTGGGGGAAAAATTCAAAGAAGTGGAGATCAAAACTTTATTAGAACAGTGGCTACCTTAGCAGCAGGGCAATCCAGCTATATATGACCAAGATGATCATAGTTAAAGCACTGATTTCTCCCTTCATTACAATACCCACGGTAAAAATGACCGTAAAATCTATAGAGAGGATATGGTGGGGCTAACTGAGCTCCACTAGTCTGTGACTGGGCACCCTATGCCTTAGGACCACTACTAGTATGAAATTGATGATCACCGAATGACTTTAGATAAGAAGTACTAGCCGGAGAATATGAACCAAAATTTCCCCAATTCTTTTTTATGCTCCACTGTCTACGATCTCTCATACTACTTTACTGATTCATACCTCTGAATATTTTAACTTCTTACTCTATCTCTCTCCCATCTCTGCTTATTTCTTCTTTTCATCCTCTATCTGCTTTATATAAACCACAAGTCAGGAGATATCTATATCATTATTCAACATAGAGGCCTTACACTCCAAAACCAAGTCAAGTGACAAACACAAAGAAAACTTCCTTATTATAGCCCTCATACTGGACACCAACTTCAGAACATAATGAGAAAACTGATGGAAATTCAGGGAATAAACCTTTACACTCATCTTTCCCTACTTCAAATTCAAAAACTTCCCTATTTTTTTTCCCCTCAACACCTAAGGTAAGAAATGATCAATAATGGCACCAGAGAACTCATCCCATTTATCTAGATCAATACTTCACCTCTCAACTGCTCCCACTCTTCATACCACTGATATGCCACATCTTTCAACTGATCTTCAGCAAACTCCACACCCTTAGAATTGAAAGCATGCATCACCCTACAGATTTTCTCCATCTCATCAGTAAATCCTTGATGATCCTCCTCAACCTTAGAGTTAGTGAAGATTGGGGATTCAACCTCATAAACTGAACAACATGCTAACCTCCAAAGAAGGAGCAAGAAAACTACCCTGACCTAACTGGCGAGACTAGAAGGTCACCAACTAAGCTAACAAATGAATAGAATGGCGAAACATCGCATTAGAGATGTCTTCTTGAGGTGACTGAGCATAAGTGTCACCAACTAGAGAAGGACTAGTAGGGATCGATGGAATCCCAGGTGGAGTAGTACAATCGATAGCAGTGTCCCTAGACTAGGTCTGCACTCTATAGGTAGGGCGAGTCACCTCCACATTGCCCTCAGGTGGGGCATAAGTACCAACAGAGTTTCTACGAACATCATATTTTTTAGGAGTCATGATCTGAAATGCGAGCAAACTAGGAGTTAGAGAAATTCCATGACCCTAGACTCTATAGCTCAAAATATAACACATGAAAAGAAAACATTCCTAAATGACTTGAAGCCTTCCCCTTATAAGTGTGTCTCTCTACACACCTATAAAAAGGACTCTACTCAACACAACTTTGTGGAGACCCAATGACCCCAAAACCTATGCTCCAAAACCAAGCATGTCACAACCCGACCCCGATCCTAGTCGTGATGGGTATCTCAAGTCCACCATGGGCCGAAGACCACCCCCTAGCTTTTCCAATCCAATTATTATCCAAATAATAACAAAGAAAAAGGCAATAGGAGAACAAATATAAAACAGTTATTGTAAATCAAGAATATCTAAGAGTCAGTAATACAATCCAACCCATATATATCCACAAAAGCCTCTAAACCAATCTAAATATCAAACTAGGTCAGTACATGCCCTCGACAATAAAAGTGACAATTATAATGTTAATGTGAACTATTTAATTATAAATATGGAAATAATTTGATAGAATGACAGATTTTCAGAGGATGGAAGCTCACTATTTCACCGTGAACCAACCGATGAATTGGATTACCTAATGCTGCACAAGGTTAAAAAAGTGTCTTTGGACACTACATTATTAAACAATGTAGTGTCTTATGATGGTTAGCATGGTGAGCGCTAGCATTTAACTCAGGATAGGGATAAAATAAATCCATTCAAAAATCAATTCCAAACTTTGTATGCATGAATGTCACATGCATGCATACATACATATATATAAGATGCAGGGATAGGGAACAAGGTTTAGCATGAGATTTAAAATCATTAACTTTGATTGTGTAGCTCTAATCATCCTAAGTACACCCATGGGCTATTAATGTCACCCAAACTAACCTCCAAATAAGTATGTTGCAGACGATATCAAATATAGTAACCCATACCAGGTTGGGTCGAACCCATAGGGAAAGCATTAAACAGTATCTCAAACTTGACAAAATCCACGAGCAGTGCAGAAAAGTAAAAGGGGGAAGTTGAAGTGAATAGTAAGTTGTAACCAAACTTAAATGCTTGGATTTTTAAATAGTGGAAGAAAAATACTAGGATTGTGTTCCCCCTTTCTTCTCAAATCCATAAACATCTCGTGTTCAACTCACCCATTCTCTTGCTCTGCATGCCAAGTTGACAAACTATGTATTATCAACCATCTTATAAATGTGATGATAAATCTCACCCTTTACCTTGTGAGTTTTAGGGTGTCTCCTTATTTCTCCTTATATGTAACCTCACTTCAACTTTCACCTTTTGGGTCTCAATTTGATTAGATGAGATACAGAATTGTAAGATGGTTGTGAATCCCAAATTACTGTCTTAATCTCCTTTTGCTAATCTCAAACTCCCTTGTGAGGATGTTTGCTAATATAAGCAATCCTCAATCTTTTGTAGTAGCTCTGAGGTAAATTAATATGAAAAAAATTAAGATACATGCAATCACAATAGCATATATGAATCTCCCACTTCCTCTACGTAGTTAATCCACCAGGGTTCCCACAACCCTAGTCAAGGAAGTTAGCCGCTCATGTTCATGCAATAATCCATGATAATCAATAAAGAATACATGTAATTAATTGTAAAAGAATAAGAAAAAGAAAATCTGAAGTCTTCAATTGAATAAAAATCCAAAATCTCAAGAACAAAATCTCAATGAGCAAAGTATGTTAAAACTCATAAAAATATTATAAAAGAGCATAACCTAATATAGGATAACCCTAAGGTATTTATTTTATCTCAAAATAACCAAGAAATCCTAATTAAAATGGAATAGGAAAAGTATGTCGGCACAAGGTACGACTCACGTAGTCCACTTGTAAGGTCTTCTTACGAGTCGTACAGTGTTTGTCATAAGTACTCCAGTAACTGATCATTATGGATTCAGGCTTCTATTGTCCTTACGACTTATCCCCACTAGTCATAACCATATCTTACAACTCATGGTCTTCACTCATTACCACATGGGCCTTGTTCTTTCAATGCTCTGGACACTGGTTTCTTCACGACTTATCCTTATAACTCGTACTCAGTTTTTATGACTCATCTTATTCTGTGACTTCAACTATAATCTTTAACTTTAGTTTCCTCTCTCTAAATGATTGTTTCTCCTAACTCGTAGCTACATCTTTTGGTTTGTACTTTCTAGTCGTATCCATTCTACACTTAGCTTTCTTGTTTGACTTTTGTTACTGTCCTGCTTATCAGAAAACCTATAAGTCATATAAGGTGTTGACGACTTGTAAGATGACTCGTAGGATGAATAGACTTCATTTTTTTCAGAGCCTTTTCTTCTAATTTTATTCTAAGGCGCTTCGTACCTTTTTTCCTGCAATCAAGCAACAAACACCTCATATCTAACAAAATAACCAAAGTGAAAGAAAAAATTCCTTTGTATTAGACATTAATTTTGTCGTGTTTCCATGATACATCAGCTATATGGGTCTGACTCTCCCCATCGGAAAGGCTCTAATGCATGTTAGTTGAACGAACCAAAGAAATCCAAAGAAGGACCAGGGAATCCACGTCCCCAACCATTCCAAAGAATATATTTATGTACAGTTTGAAATATGCACACGGTCATAAATAACCACGCCGACAAACGTGGTTTCCAGAGTTAGTCCACCTGGGACCTCCACCTTTCATGGCGAGCTACAAACTCCCCTTTAATCCCAAAATTAAAACATCTACATGTAACCCACACATTTCTCCAGGAACTATTTATTAAGACATTCACCATTTGTATCATCATACCAATGAGATTACAAGCTTATAGAATCGTGCCACTCTAATCATCCACCAACTTAGGGGAATCCACGACCTCCAAGCTCCAATTTGAAAATAAAATTATGGCCACTAAGGCCCTTTAGAACCATTTATATTCCATTAACCGTTTAAGAAATGAAATAGTTTAAAAAATGGTTAAATTATGCATATAGCTATGTTTCAAAGACAATCTCATAAGATGGGTTGACGTCATTACCAATTCCAAAACAAAAAATCTGTAGAATTTTGGGAAATCCACGATCCTCATTCATTTATCCATAAATTTGGGAGAATCCATGACCTCCATTCCATTATCCATACCCACGCACCCAATGAGTTCTAAAATTTATCAATAAAGTATAAGTAAATAAATGTAAACCACGAGAATATCATTCAAACAATAATCATCCAAAACTTGAACCCAAATTTCAAACCCAACCATTAAAATCATATGAATACCAAACTATTGCATGCTAAGATAAAAATACAAGTTTAACGAAAGAGATATATGCCTGATACACCAAGAATTTTGGAGAAGATACCACACTTTGATCCCTAGATGACCAACCCTTAGAAACCCTACCCTTGTACTTGATTGGGGAATTTGAGAAAGAAGAAAGTGTTTATGTTATGTTAATTAGTGGAAATAGGTCCAAGGGAAGGGTTTTAAGTTGTGGGAATAGTTTAAAATAAGGGAAAATACCAAATTGCCCCTAATGAAAAATGTACAGAAAAATACCTCCCTATCTCTATGGGTCAGGTGATGAGTTATAATGACTGGCTGCATGTTATTTCCTAGACTCGTAGACTTGGGAAGTGACTCAGGTTAACCTCACTGGTTTGGTCACAATTCACACCCTATGACTTATGAGCCCACTCTACGACTCGTGGGATCCTAGTCATGATCAGGATAGAAACATGGGTAATCCTAACTAGTTGGACTATGAAAGGTGCTATGCGACTCGTATAGTGTGACTACAACTCGTCACCTGAGTCGTAGTGTGGACAGTGAGCTTAAATCACAAGGGAAAATTTAGAGTCCAAAACCTGGGGTAGTACATCATACCATAGAATTACTTTTCTTGAGTATGAATTATGGGGATTTGGACAAATTGTTGGGTGAAAAATTTGTATACTATGATTTAGGCTATGAAAATGTTTAAATTCAATGGGGTTTAATCCCTAAGGCATAAAATTAAAGAGTAAGTTGCTAATTACTATTTTATTTTTTGTTTTAAATTATGAACGATCTAAATCTTTGAGGAAGGTTCTTGTAGACTAACTTATATTTGAGTTCTTCTACCGAGATAACTTATGATTTTAACTAGAGTATAGAATTCATTTAGATTTCATGTATCCTCCTAAATTGAATGCCTGTGGATTTGTTTTTGGACATGCTTGTGATTGGTGTTTTAGTTGTTAAGGCTTGAATGAACAAGCTTATAAATAATGAAAATTGTTTAATTATGTTGTGATACTATGTGTGCTTGTGATATTGGTGCATTATGCTATATACTGAGTGATATTGGACTAAATTATCTATTGTTATCATTTCATAGGGTGGGGTACCACGCCAGTACACATACTTATATAATTGATATTTTAGAGGTTGGGTACTACGTTAGTACAATATGCGGATAAAGCTGGTTCCCTACAGATCATGCCTAGATGGAAACACAAATAGGTTTCTTAGCATGTGTATACAAATTATAGTTGGATACGTGAGTTAGAGACTATATTATTATTATAATGAGGCTAATGATATTACTCTCAAGAGATTGAAGTGGATATATGCTTTTATTTTTTTGTGTTGTATCCCCTGATTGGAATCAATCTTTTAAGATTATGGGTGATGCTAGTGATATGATTATAGCCGTTGTTTTAGGATAGACAAGAGATGTGAATTTTTTCCTATTTACTGTTCTAGTTGGACATTTAATGCAACTTAGTTGAATTAGGAAATAATATAAAAAGACTTATTGGTAGTAATATTTGCATTTGACAAGTTTTGTTCCTATTTAATAGAGACCAAGGTTATTCTTTTTACTAACCATGCAACTTTAAAGTACCTCTTAGTAAAGATAGATGCTTGGCCTAGATTGTTAAGATGAATTTTACTTTTATTGGAATTTGACCTTGAAATAAAGGACAAAAAAGGGATGAAAAATCAACTAGCTGACCATTTATATATAAAATAGATACCCCCCCCTTTAGTTAACAATAATAAAGGTGGAATTTCCCAATGAGCACATTCATTCAGCTATGACTCAACCACTCTGGTTCACAACTACCACAAATTACTTGGTTAGAAAGTGGATGCCTCAAGATATCACACTCACCAATTGAAAAAAGTTTATATCTGAAGCTAGATTACCTTTGGGATGAACATTACTTGTTTAAAATCATGTAGATTGTATCATAAGATGATTTCTACCTGAGGAGGATACGAGAACATACTTTATAACTATCATGGTGGAGTAATAGAAGGATATTATACAACAAATTAGGCTACCTTTAAATTGATGGAAGCTGGATTTTTCAGCTAACAATGTTTAAAGATGCTTGAGCATATATTGCACAAGTTAATAAATATCAAAAAACAAGTAATATCACTAAGAGGGATGAAAAACCATTATAACCAATATAGGTATGTGAGATATTTGACTTTTAGGGAATAGGTTTTATGGGTCCATTTTTTCCTTCTCACTCTTATACATTCATCTTTGTTGCTATGGATTATGTATCAATGTAGGTTGAAGCAGTTACTATAAGAAAGTAGTGATGCTCGATAGTGTGTTATTTTCTTATAAGAAATAGTTTTACCTAGTTTGGCATATCACATGTAACACCTTGGATTCTGAACCCATAAGTACTCAACATTTAATATGAAAACTCAAACTCTGAGTGTTGAAACCCCATATTAGTATATATTTTTGTAAGAACTATGGTATGACTTGTGGTTGTATGTAACAATTATTCTAATATTCCTAGTCACTATGACTCATACCATGAGTTATGGGAGGGTGTACAAGTCGTACAATGACTCATACTACTTGAATTAAGAGAATAGTGTCCAGGGTTGGCAAACTCCCACTAACCATGACCCAAGGTATGGGTTGTACCGTGGACTAAGAGTAGTACCTTGAATCATGGTATGTTGTAGTAGAAAATCAATAATGTTTTAGGAGGGACATTTGTCTTTTCCTTATTTCCTAAGCCTAAAACTATGTTATATGAGTCTAAAGAGGGGTTTATCAGAATAATTCAATCAATTACTCCCTCACAACTAGGGATTCACTCTCAAAATCTCAATATAAGTATTCTTAAAGAAAAGCTTAGGGATCATATCTGTCTCAATTCAAGAAAAATTATTCCATACTTTTTAGAAATTAGGCATATAAAATCTTCTGTGAGAGTTTTCTTTTGGTCTCATGTCCCATTTTAGAAACCTAAATATAAATTTCTTAATATCAAGATTAGATGTAATACCCCTAAGTTTTCAGGCTCTATACCTCTCAAAAGATAGGACATTAATTCTGTTTTCCAATGCCACAAGTTTCGCCTCAATATGATATCGTGGAAAAAAGTTATGCAATTTTTCCTTAAGTATCAGTGAGCTGCTAGTGGCTACAAATCACATGAAGACCCAGCACCAGATGTAATGAGTTATTTCTATAAGTCTTCCTCACAATAGAAAGGATCCTTATCCTAGTGATAACGACCCCACCCTATGACTCATCACCGGTAAGAATGAGCTAGGAGGGACTCGTTATCACAATAGTGTATTGTCAAAAATCCTATCTTAGACTATGAATTTACCTAACGACTTGTGATCATTCATGATAAGCCGTTAGGAGGGGATTCATAGTCATAACTAAAAGGATCCAAGACCTCAGGATTTTAGGTTACGACTCAGACTATGATTCCAGACCAGTCATAACGAGTCTTGAGGTGAGTCGTAATGACTAGTAGCACATGAGCTAGACTTCCTATGGATAACCTTCTTAGAGAACCAACAACCACATTAACTTTAGATGAATAGTATTGAAGACACATGTCATAATCCTTGAGAAACTCAAGCCATCTCTTTTGCCTGAGGCTCAACTCTTTCTGAGTAAACACACATTGCAGGCTCTTATGATTGGAAAAGATATCAACATGCATGCCATATTGATAGTGGTGGTAGATATTCAATGTGAATATCACAACCAATAATTCCAAGTCATGGGTCAGATAATTTTTATCATGAAAATTCACCTATCTAGAGGCATAAGCTATCACCTTGCTATACAATATCAAAATGCAACCAAGCCCCACATGGGATGCATCACAATATACCAAAAATCCATTTGTTCCTTCAGGAAAGGTCAAGAATGGAGCCAAAGTTATCTTATTCTTCAGTTTCTTAAAACTACTGTCCAAAGCATCAGACCTCTAGAACTTTACCTTCTTCAAAGTTAACTTAGTCAACGGGGAAACTATAAGAGAAACTCTCCACAAACCTCCTATTATAACCAGCTAAACCCAAGAAGCTCCAAATATCGATTGGAGTCATGGATCTAGGCTACCCCTTAACCACTGCAACTTTCTGTGGATCCACCATCATCCTTTCACTAAATATGACATGACCCCAAAAGTGACAACATTCAACCAGAACTCACATTTTGAGAACTTGGCATAGAATTGCTGCTCTTTCAAGGTCTGCCATACTATATAGAGGTGATTAACATAATCTACCTCACTCTATGAGTACACCAGGATATCATCCACTAAAACAATGATGAACAAATCTGTAAACTACTAAAAGACCCTATTCATCAAATCCATTAATCTTGTTGGGTCATAAGTCAACCCAAAAGACATAAGAGACACTTAAAATGCCTGTACCGGGTCTGGAAAGCAGTCTTAGGGATATCCACCTCCCAAATCTTTAACTAATGATACCCGTATTAAAGATTAATCTTTGAGAAAAAATTAGAACTTTAAAGCTGATCAAACAAATTATTTATCCTAGAAAGGGGGTACTTATTCTTTACTGTCACCTTATTCAATTGTCGGTAATTAATACATATCCGAAGGGAACCATGCTTCTTATGCCCGAATAACACTGGTGCACCCCACAGGGACACACTAGGATGGATGAAACCCTTCTCTAAAGGATCCGTTAGTTGCTCCTTAAGTTCCCTCAACTTAACTGGAGCCATTCTATATGGGGGAATAGAAATAGGATGAGTATTCATAATAAGATCTATCCCAAAATCAATCTCCCTATCAAGAGGAACACCCGGGAGGTTATTATGGAAGACATCAGGAAATTTATTCACATCGAGATGGAATGCAAAGAAGGACGCTACGACCTAGAATCATTAACCTAGACCAAATAATAGAGATGTAATGTATTAATATGATATGAACTTCCCTTAGGAACTAGGGAACCATCCTCTCATTTGATAACTGGCTAATTAGGGAATTTAAAGACAACCTTACGAGTTCGACAGTCTATTAAAGCATAACAAGTGTGTAACCAATCCATCCCCAATATTACATCAAAATCATCCATATCTAATTCAAACAGATTTACCAGAGTCGTCCAGCCACCCATAAATATCACACAACCCCTATAGACTCTTTTTTCCATTATAGAGTCACCCACTATGGTAGAAATAGAAAAAAGGTCCGTAATACACCCAGGGACAAAACCAAAATACACAACCACATATGGGGTCACATAAAAAAGAGTGTACCTTGGATCAAGTAAACAATTTACATTATAGGAAAAGAGTATCAACATACTAGTAATAACATCAGACGATGCATCAGACTCCTGTCGAGTAGTGAGAGCATTGAGACGGTTCTAACTAGTGCTGGGCTAGATGGTGCACCCTTTGATATTAGAGTTGATCAAGAGGAAACAAGAACTTTATTTGCCCTAGAAGCAGATTCATCAATAGGATAATTTCTAATCATGTGCCTTGGTTGACCATAGATGAAGCATTTGTCCTTTTCTTTATCACAGTAACCCCAATGCAACCAACCAAAAAACTGTAGGGAGGATATGAGTGAGATGACTGAGCCCCACTAGCCTAAGATTGGGCACCATGTTCCTTATAATTATTGACACTCTATAAACACATGCCACCCAATGATTATGGGTAGGGAGCACTAGCCATCGAGTAAGACCCAGAATTACCCCACCTTTTCTTGGGCCATTTCATACCACCCCTGCCATTCTTTTATTAGTCACCACCCTGCTTAGAAAATTTGAATAGTTTGCTTTTCCTTTCCCCAATCTCCTCCTGATTCTTTATTTCTTACTCTACCTGCTACATATACAAAACCAACCTTTAAATATCCATATCCTTGTTCAACAAGGTATCCTTACCCTCCAGAATCAAGTCTTAGGACAATTCGGAAGCAAACATCTTCATTCCAATCCTCCTGCTAGAAACCAACTCAAGAGCATACTGAGATAACTGTTGAAACTTTAAGGCATACTCCTTGACTGATATCTTTCCTTGCTTCAAGTTAACAAACTCTTTTACCTTTGCTTCCCTCAACTACTTAACAAAGAAGTGGTCCATGAAAGTACTAGAGAAATCATCCCAAAGAGTTGACTAAACATCGTCACTCCTAGATTGTTCCAATTCCTCATACCATTGGTAAGCTATACCTTTAAGTTGGTAGGAAGAAAATTCTACACTTTCCAGATTGGTAGCATACATAACACAAAAGATATTTTCTATCTCATCCACAAAAGCTTGAGGATCCTCCTCCACCTTAACACCAGTGACAAAGTAGGGTTCAACCTCATGAACTGGACAACCTTTGTGAACTCAAAAGATGGTGTAATAAAAGCACCATACTTGACCTAAGAAGATACCAATATATAAATAGACTTATAAGACTCAACATTCGTCACATCAGCCTAAGAAGATCCAGAAGGACTAGAGAGAATTGATGGAACTCCAGGAGGACAATCAAGAACTAAACCCTTAGACCAGTTTTGGACCTCATAAGTAGAACAGGTCCCATCAATATTGTCCTCGGGTAGGACAAAGGAGTTTTTATGAGCTTTAGATCATCGAGGAGGCATGATCTGAAAAGTAAACAAACAGGAATTAGAAAAGATTTCAGGACCTTAGATTCTACAACTTGAAAATAGAACATAAGAAAGAGAAACATTCCTAAATACCCTGTAGCCTCTCCCTTATGAGTGTTGGTACACACCCATAAAACAGACTTTACTTGACACAGCTTTGTCATACACCTAATTAACCATAAAACTAGGGCTCTGATACTGATCTGACATGACCAAAACTAGGGCCTAGTCGTGTTAGGCATCTAAAGTCCAACCAGGACCGGAGACCACTCTCAATACCCAACCATAACCGCCCTGTACCCTACGTAAGAAGAATCCTAAACATATAAAAAGATAAAAAAAGAATAATTTAAAGACATTAGATAAAGTCTATAAGCATAATCCATCAACCTCAATCAAATATCCAACCAATGCCAACCCCAATACCAATACCAATTACCAGGTTGACACCAATACTGACTTCACCCGTGCCCATAGTTGTGTGACAAGGCCTCTATCCATAATCAATAACATCCGGTCGGGACATGCCCTCAACCATAGCCAAAATAAAACCAAAGTAATAACCAAAAAAAGAAGTCCATACCATGAAATGTAGCCTTTTGATGTATGGAATCTCACCACTTTAGTCCGTCTCAAAATTTTCCCCGAATCCATGTCACTGAGTAGGAGGAATGGTTGTATGGCTAGTTCCTACATCACATAGGGATACAACGCTCAAAGATGGTTAGTAGAGTGAACGCTAGTATGTACTTAGGGATAAGAATAAATTACGCTAGTAATTCAAAAACCAAAGTAAACAACCATATGAATTCACACACACACATATATATATTATGATAGGATTAGGAATCGAGTTTAGCATACATTAAAAACATAACCTGGGTTGAGTAGCTTGACTGTCCTAAAACTACCCATGGGTTATATGGGTTAAGCTCCCCCATCTTAAAGGGCCTCAGTCCATATTAGCTGCACGACCAGAGAAAAGAACCTGAGATGACTAGTACATCTCTCAAAATATAAAGTGTGACATCATGCACACAGTCAACAATACCACCTTCACATTGACAAATATGAGATTCTAGTGTCGCCCCCTCCCCCCTTCCCCCCCACTGGGGTCCTATCTTCTACAATTTTTTCTACTCGACCCACTTTAAGGCCAATTACCTTTTAAACATAAGAAAACTATTATTCGAGAGTCTTTTGTTTAGGCTTAACTATTGGTGTCGTCATACCAAAATTAGAGCTTGCAAGTCGATCCTTTTATGTCATACCAAAACATTAAACCAAGTTGACTCCATATTTTCCAATTAAACCAAAAGGATGGCCATCAAGTCCTTTCCAAATGATTTAAAACCTACCAAACCAATTTAAGTTCCATTACCTCTTATGCAATGTAAAGATTTCAATAATAGTAAGACTATGTGACAAAACCATTCTCATTGGCATTTTAACAAATAGGCGGAGGGCACACATGTTTTAAAACCATTACCAAGTAATTTGGAGGAATCTAAAGTACCTCTAAGTCCATTTACTATAACCATACATTCCATAATGTCAGAATCATATTAAAATCAATGAAAGAAACATCATTAAATCATGGTAAACATTATTCAACCATAAACATCCACAACCCACAACAATTATTTCAAACCATAAGATTGTCATGAAATTCATTCATTAAAACACATGAACTTTGTGAAATAAGAATGAGGGAGGAGTAACATGCCTCAGACACCAAGGAAGACGAAGAGAAACCACTTTTGAAAGCCTTAATTGATTATCTTAAAGAAACCCTAGCCTTTTTCTTGAGAGAGTTGAGAGAGATTTGTAAGAGAGTTTGATTGAGAATACCCGGTTAATGAAGACCCAAAATATGTTTTATGTCATGCTATCGAAGGGAGTTTTCAAAGAAGAAATATCTAGAATGCCCCCACTTAAAACTGTGGAAAACTCACAAGTGGATACGAGTAGGCCCTTCAACTTGTCACCACATCATATGACTGGTATCATTAAGTTGTCATCATAACATAAATTTGAACACCACAAACATACGACTCTCTTACCCAAATTATCACTAGACCATACGACTAGTATGGTCTAGTCATACCTAAGGCAGAATCCAAAGAGGTTGGACACTGGACATCATGCGACCCTAGCTTACAACTTATACCCTATCCCCACGGATCTTAGTGAGCCACTCATACTCAGAGCCAAGTTAAGTCTTTAAGCTTCTGTTCTAATTGAAGGACCGACCAAATGAACCGTCACCACCTCTAATAACCCATACCTACAAAACCATAACCACAATAGAAACCTAACCTTTCTTAACTGGTCTCCTAGCAACTAGGGTTCCCTAACCCATAACCACACCATATGACTCATATGGTGAGCAAGGACAGTCAGTCCAAATATCAAGAAATTTCCAAGGTCCGAAACCCAGGGTGTTTCAATATGCCATAGTAACAAGTATAACAAAACAAAAATCTAAGTAACATAAGAAAGAAAATAAAAGCACAAACATATTTCAAAACTTTTAACTGTAGCAAGTAAGCTCAAATTCCAAACTAACTCAATTCAATAAATTGTTACCCAATAATGATGCCATTTTGGATTATGTTTAATTACACCCTTAAAATGATGTACATGGTTGTGAAAAATTTAACTACCTAACTATTGCATCTGGGTTTATCCCTGTAATAAAATAAGTTATTGTAAAAATATGGAATAAGAGAATTCACTCTAATCCAAACAAAGGATACAAGTGTTTATGGGGGGTAAACGTTATAATATAAAAGAAAAATAAGGATAGAACCAAGAATAATGTGAATAAATTGATCAATGACTATCATAAATTAGGGAAAACAAGAGGATTAACAATGGATAATTCAATACCGACTTTAATAACAAATTTAGAACTTTAGTCTTGGATCCCCAAGAATCTGCCACATCTGTCGATAAAAAAAAATATTTCTTATCTAAATTCTCTCAAATATTATCCAAGTGACAACACTAATAATTCCAATCTTGAGCGACACTAGGATTTTCTATATGTAGCTCAATTCCATTACATGGTTCATACATCCCATATCATTCATAATTAGTATTTTTCAACCTCAATCATCTTTCTCGAGCATTAAACAAAGTGAATGTAGGAGTCCTCAAGTTAGCTAATCTATTTGATATCAATTAAAGCATGATATTAATTTAGACAAGCAAAACATATTCGTAAATAAAATAGTATCCGGCAAATACAATAAAATCAAACTCTATATTTTGTTATGTTTTCAAATCAATGTTCAAAATCAAGAGTAATGAATATACTTAAATACAATCTCTACAAAACATGGAGTTGAAGAAATGATTTAGAGATTTATCACTACAAAGCTTCTAAATCTTTACTTCAAAGTTTTTTGTTTCATAACCCTAGCCTCCAAACTTGAAAAATAAGCCAAAGATATTTTGCAAAGGGGGTTGAATTTAGTTTTATGCATTTTAAGATTGACAGAGAGCAAAATTCTATATCTGCCCTGAACAGTGCCTCGATGACTGCTTTGTCAAATAAAAGATCACTTAGGTGGCTGCATTGACTTTGACTTAACCACTTTAGAATGACCACTTTAGCAGAAGCTTACTATGTTATTGACTCGTACTCAATCATTCCTAAGGCTACATAAGAAGTATCTAAGGACAAGCAGTTTGGCCCTTTTCTAGCTCCTTCTTTTTAGCTCTTTTTTCTCTTACTTCTACTCCTTTTCAACAAAGCTCCTTATAAACACTAAAATTCCTGAAATCAACATAATTCAAACTGATAATAAGCATCATATCATAGTTTAACTATCCAAAATTAGAAGAAAATAAATACAAATAAGTGGTAAAATTATGACTTATCATTTACTCCAAAATAAAATATTGCAAATATCCTGTGTAAATCATTGATGACACATTTAGGGGCCAAAATAACAAATAAAAATAGTGATGATGGTTAGTAAAATATTTACCCCCCATATGAAAGCATCTTACCTTTCCATTCTTGAAGTTTCCCCCTTACTCTATCCATCCACCCGATTCAATATCTTAGGTTATAATTGCACCTACCAAACCTATATATAGGTAAGATGAACCTCCTACCTAAAACAATATATTACAAGGTAATACAATAAAATACATGAATTAGACAGGCCAAAAAATATAAATATATACATAAAATAGAGCCCATAAGCTAGATAGAAGAAGAGAGTGAAGAAAAAATTTATTAAAAATGTACCTCAGCCTGGTATCAGTCAGCATAAGAGCTACTAAAACATAATAGGAGTACAAAGAAAATACAATATATACAAAATTTTCTCCAAATAAAAAATAAGAACCATTCCAAAAAATAATGGAAAAAGGTACAACTCCAAACATCTAGAGCTTATCCCAAATCTCAAATCCAAGATAGTTTTGTACAAAGAACACATTAGCATTTACAATACATACTAGGATCTACATTAGGGGAAAAGATGCAGAAGTCTAGTATGAGTACCAAAACATGTGGTACGCAGTTGGTATCATAGTCTAACCGAGCTCAATAGAGAAATGCAAGTATAAATAACATGAAATAAGAATATTGTAAGTAATCTAGGATGAGATCAAATACAAACTAGGTAACCAAAGAAAAGGTTCCTACCTGTAGAAGCTATCTTAATAATATAACATTGAAAGAATCATTAGTAAGGAAGTGTATCAATTGTAGTAATACCAGAATATCCAACCAATGTAAGAGAAACAACATGATAATATAGCACTAGCGGGTAATACTAAAGAAGAGGGAGTTCACAAGACATACCTAGATCGCAAGTAAATGCGAATAACCAACTTGCCATGAGCTATGAATTAGAAATTAAACAATAACCTAATTATTCCCCTATAGACCTAAAAGGTTCAAACAACATACAAATCCTAACCTACCTAGTATAAGCAAAACAAGCACAAATAACAAATAAAACACAATTATGTCTTATAAGTATGACAAGTAACAAACAATAATCATACTACTTAAAATAGTGCATATGGATAGGCGAGTGCAATAAAAATCATAAGATGAAACATATGATGAGTACAATGTACATACCATAGTGTACAACCTTCTCCAACTTTATGGTTCGTAAATATCGAGCCTATGGGGAATACCCCTTTTCTAGGATCATGGCTAACAATAGAGGGATCCATAGGGGACTTAATATATCCATATATACTTCCTGGTCCCAAACCAAGACTTTTATGTAGTAATAAATAATAAATCCCTTTTGAAATCGACCCAGAAGTAAGAATGAGTATAATAGGTGGCCAAAATTAAACCAGCACTATGATAATCTACTTTATTTTCTTTTTAAAATTAGTGTGTAGGTAAACCTCTACAAATTATTTTTCACAATCAAAATCAGTAAATGGAAACCAAGATAAATCTTTTGAAATAGAAATAAACTAGTGATTAAACGGGTTATAATTCCATTGATAGTCTTAGAGAAAAATAGTAAATATGGTATATTTTAGTCTTAAAAACCATTATCCAACAATAAGGGTTTTACGATTCTCATTTTAAAAAAATTTTAAGAGTAGAAAATGAGAATATATCCTTTTTTGGAAATAGTAGCAAAAATCAATGTTTTCCCATGGAATCATACCATAATGCATGCGTTTGCATGTATAAATTTATGTATTCCATCACCACTATACACTAAAATGAGGCATGAACACATAAATATCTACAACTATAAATTTCTGCCTTTCTGAAGCAATGTACACTAGCCTCAAATCAAAATAAGTATAATCACGTCCTTAAGCCCACCAATGTATAAAGTAGTATATATATACAAACACACACATATAGAGAGATATATAGATATCTATGTGTGTGTATGTGTTTTTATATATATAACCTCGATATGTTGGTTCTTATGAGATTTTGTGGAAGTTGGAAAATGTTGCGTATGAGTTGGAGTTGCCATCTAGCTTAAATTTGGTTCATCCGGCCTTTCATGTTTCTATGTTGAGGAAGTACATTGGTAATCCTTCTTCGATTTTTCCTTTGGAAGGATTAGGTATTTTATATTCTCTGTCTTATGAAGAGGTCCCGGTTGAGATATTAGATAGGCAAGTTCGTTAGTTGTGGACCAAGGATGTGGCTTCGGTTAAGATTCTATGGCAGAATCATAAAATGGAAGAAGTTATTTTAGAAGTAAAAGAGTACATGAAGTCCAAGTATCTGCATTTATTTTCTGTTCTTGGGATTCGTACAGAAGGTATATGTCTTTAACACATCTTTATTTTCTGAGTTTGTTAAAGAAAAGACTAACATCTTTGCCTTTTTGTTTTCAAGCTTTGTTAAAAGGATATGTGATAATGCAAATGACTCTGTGTGTGGTTACCCCTACCTTGACCATTATTCGGAGATGAATGTTCCTAGTGGGGGACACTGAAACATCTAAGGTTTTGACCCTTACAAAAATTTCCTGGAATTTCCATTTTTCGTAACCAATACGACTCATGGGTATGGGCCATATGTTGGGGTACAAATGGTATGGTCCTATCGTATTCTGGCTAGCGTTAGTAGGTAGGATGGTTTTAGTCACTAGAATGGGTATGACTTAGAGGTATGAGTCATAGGTATTGGTACAAGCGGAACTAGGGAATCATATGGTGGGCAGTGTTTGATCCTCCTGGTATTTCATTCTTCCAAGGATACAGGTTATGTATATGGATCATATGTTGTGGTTACGACTTGTTTGGATAAGTCGTATACTGGACAGTGTTTGATCCAAGAGTTAAGGCTTGGATATGAGTCGTGGGTACCAATTGTATTGGGAGGGTATGACTTGTATAGGTTAATCATATCCCATTGATGGGTTTTAAAGGGATTTAAGTGGGGGTATTATGGATATTTTACTGTTTACCCTAATTAGGATCCATGACTTCTAATACACTTAGTAGGTTATTTACCCTATTATTCTATTCATTAACACTTAGAGACTATTCCAAAATACTCCATAATTCTATTTAGAGCTTTTGGGGAAAGAATGCTAGAGTTTCATCTTGAGGATTTCTTTGGGGCTTTTCTTGGTAATTTCTTTCCATCAATTCTTTGGTATAAGGTATGATTCTCTTCCGCCATTGTAATTTAAACTAAAGGCATGGTTTATAAATTGATTTCATGGTTTTGCTATTTCATGATTTAGTTTCAACTATTATTTGGGGATTTTGATATTAAATGCTTGGTTATGGTTTCTTATGGTTTTAATTATAATTTTATATGCATTAATGGTGGATTTGGACAATTGAATTGTATGGTAATGATTTAATGGTCTTTGGAATTGGTTTTGGTTATATTATGCCCCAATGTGTTTGATAAAATGCTTATAAAGATATGTTCATTGCATTGACTTCTTTTAATGGAACTCTTGTATGTTTTAAACATTGCAAAGGAATTATGCATGGTTTAAATAGTTTGAAAATGCTAAAGGATAAAGGCTAAATGGTTATGCTTGTAGGTAATA
Source organism: Capsicum pubescens (assembly GCA_030864215.1). Classification (NCBI taxonomy): domain Eukaryota; kingdom Viridiplantae; phylum Streptophyta; class Magnoliopsida; order Solanales; family Solanaceae; genus Capsicum; species Capsicum pubescens. Next base: position 220,287,408 of record CM061546.1, read on the forward strand.
TAGAAGTCTCCCAAGTGGTTTACTATCATATATGGAAGGGCACTTGAAAGTCCTCTTAACCTAAATGATTTGTCTATGGATATTACTTATAAGTAAAGAGTGGTATGACGATGCCATTAATATTGTCCTTTGTTAATAAAATGGTAAATGGATTGGTTGGTCATTTGGAAATGGTTTTAATTGGATATTAATAGAGGGATGTGTAGCAAAGTTGTGGAAGGTGGCAATCCTGGGGGTCCATAACTGGAAACTCGTATTTGTCAATATGAGGATTGGTCTTAGTGGACCGTGTGCATGATGTCACACTATTGGGGGATGTACTAGTCATCCCATGGGATACTTCCCTGGTAGTGCAGCTACACATGCTGGGGACCTTTCAGCAGGGGAGCTGAACCCATATAACCTGTGGGTGGTTTAAGACGGCCAAGTTACATAACCTGGTAAAGTTTTTAAATAAATGATAAACCCAAATCCCCATTCCCGACACTTATATATGTATGGTTGTATGTATTATGGATGCTTTTACTTGGTTTTATAACTGGAATTATTTTATCATTATCCTGAGATTTATGCTAGTGGTATCTCGCTAACCTATCTACTGGCGACTGTATACCCACGCTATATAGGAAATTGCCGTTCGACTCCTCCTATATAGTGATTGACTCACGGACAACATTTGGACTGAAGTAGTGAGCTTCCATCCTTTCGGAAGGCGTCATTTCATGTTATGGATATTGTTAGATGTTTTGACTTTATTTTGGATATCAGTTTTGGCCATGGTTGGGGGCATGTCCCAACTGGATTTATTTACTCTTTTAGATAGAGGTTTTGTGGTACTTTTAGGGGTTGGAATGGGCGTAATCGGTATTGGTGTCACCCTTGGAATTGGAATAGGCCAGTGGTATGACACCATATATCATAGGATTTCTCATTGTTCCATCATATTAAAGGGTGGTATAAAATATCCAAAATTCCTAAATTCATGATTAAGCCATAATTCCAGCTAAAGAAACCAAAAGAAGTGATTTTTCTCTTTTCTCCAAGGCAACTAGGGTTCTTTAAGTTCAAGCTCAATACGAAGAAATTATCAAAGAAATTTTCCTTAAGGTATGTAAGATTTTATCAATGGTTTCCTTCAACCCATTGAGTCCCAAGAAACCCCTCCACTCTCAAGTAAATCCCCTTTTCCCTTTATAATGGATTCCTGATCAAATATGAGTTTTTTTAGCTCTCTCTATTTGTTTTGTTTATGAAGCATGATAATATTTTTCCCTATATAAAATTATGTCTCCATATGTTTGATAATTGTGAGTGTCTATATCATGATCTATTAGTGAGTTAGTGAGTATTATTTATGACTTTCCCTGCCATGATCAATCTTAAATATTATCATGATCTGTCGCATTAGTTAAAGCTAGTGGATTATGAACACTCGATACTTAGGTACTCATGCATACGCCACCTTACATGTTATTAAGAATTTCATATTATGCATGTATTGTTATTTTCAGAATACCATTACTTGAGCATATCAGTTATAAGTTCATGTTCAGTTTATACTTTAGTGTTATTTAGTTGGGAGTAATACTTAGCATTGAATGAACATAGGGATGATGACTCCCCTATCAGTTAGGTAGAGACCGTTAGAAGTTATCCCTGAGTTCCAAAAATATGTTACCACTGTAGGTTGTAAAGGGCCACCCGTTATTTTAGTCTTGACACCCTAGTACTTTAGGATACCAATTTAGTAGATCTGCGCTAGCCAGTATTGGTACCCTTAGTAAGATACCGATACTCTTCCAAATGGGGTTATAGGTTCGACCCTAATGAGCTTAAATTAGGGCATGTCAGTTAAATGTTAGCTCCCATAGTCTTCAGTTCAATATTCAGATTATGTTCAGTTCTTGTATGCATGACCAAGTGTTCAGTATTAAGTCATTTAGTTATTCAGACATATAACATATGTTTTTACTTGGTCTTGCACTCGATTTTCATATTCATGCATTCATGTAAAGTATATATGTACATCTGTCAGCTTTTTATCTCGTATACTCAGTACATTCAAAGTATTGATTGCATACTTCTTATGTTATATTGTCTCATAATATAGGTTTGGATACTCAGTACCTAGACTGTACTTAACATATTCACACATCACTCAGCTATAGTTTGGTGAGTCCTTATCAGTCGGGACTAGTTATCAGTTATTTATCTTCAGTATTTCAGTTCATTGGAGTTAGTTGGGGTTTTTCCAAACAACTTATTTTAGTTAGAGGCTTTCATAAAAAAAATAGAGTTTTAGATTTTTTCAGTCTCATTAAGTATTTCAGACCATAATAACATTTATTTTATCATTATTTATTATCAGTTAATTTCAGCTAGCTTTCACCCAGTGGTTATTACTTATCTCTCAATATTTATAGTATAGGCCAGACCATGGGTTAGCTTACGGTCTTTTGTGACTCTAAGCACCATGTTGTAACAAGGGGATAGTCTCAGGTTGTGACAAACTTGGTGTCAGAGCATAAGGTTTAAAGTGTCCTAGGGTGTCTGAAAGCCACACTAAGTAGAGTCTTGTTCATGGGTGTGAAACACACTACACTTATGGGAGAGAGGTTATGAAATATTTAGGAATGTTACAGTTCTTTCATTATTCATGTCGTGTGATGGAGTGTAAGATCCATTAAACATCTTCTTCGAACTCTTCCATTATAGAAAATTCCTCCCGTAATGGACAATGGAAGGAAACATGGGGATCATCAAACACCTCGCTAGTTTAGGAAGACCCCCTTAATGAGCAGGTCTTTCATGATGAATTTAGGGCTACTTTCATGGTGTTATCCTAATCCATAGATGCCCAGAAAAACTAGGAGCCTTTTTCCCTAGCCAACCCAATAGTAAAATGAAGATAATTAGAATTCGAGATTTTATTCAAATGAATCCTCCAGTGTTCTTTGGGCCTATGTTTGAGAAGGATCAACAGGAGGTCCTAGACAGTATTTTAAAAGTGATAGACATTATGGATGTCACTTCGAGTGGAAGTGCTGATTTAGCTGCTTACAAATTACAAGGAGTGGCTCATACTTGGTTTAAGCAGTGGGAAAAAGAAAGATGTCTTGATATAGGTCCATTAGAGTGGGATGAGTTTTCTACTGCTTTTTTAGATAGATTTTTCCTGCAGGAGTTTATCAACTTGAAGCAAGGAAATATGAGTCTTAAGGAGTATTCACTCAAATTTACTTAGTTGATGAGGTATGATCCGATTATGGTGGTTGATTCGAGGGCTCAAATGAGTAATTGTGTGTCTAGCGTTTTAGAGGATGTAGTCAAGGAGTGAATTACAACCATGTTGATTAAGGATATGGACCTATCTAGATTAATAGTCCATGACCAGTAGATTTAGGAAGAAATTCTCAAGGAGAAGTAAAGAGAAAATAAAAGGGCCAGGACTGGTAGCTTCAATTTATCTCAGTAGAGGTCAGATGGTGGAAATCATTCTGATTTTTTCTACAAATCGTCAGCCCCAGCCCTATCATCTGCTTGTGACCCAGTTCTTAAGTTCAGACAGGAAGCCCGTGATAGAGCACTCGACTCTAAGTCCCAGGAGAGCATGAAAAGTGGTCGCACCAACCTAGTTTGCAGAAGATATGGTAAGAACCACAAGGGTGAGCACATGGAAGGTAGAAATATTTGTTTTGGGTGTGGCATGTCAGGACATCGGATAAGGGAGTTCCTACCAGTTGCACAGAGGGGTAGAAATGATTATCAATAAAATCAGGCGAACTTCTTATCAGCTTCAGCAGGTCGACCAACTCATCAGGGTGCGACTTCTACTGCAACTAGCGGACAATACCAAAATCAACTGTATGCCCTTCAGACTAGCCCAGATCAAGAGGGTTCATGTCATGACTCGAGACTACCCCTAGTGATAACACGGTGCTTAGAACCCCAAGTGATCCTAAGCTAACCCATGTACTGGCATACTACTTGAGCAACTTATTTATAATGTAAGTAAAACCTAAATTTGCTGAGCGAAAACATAATCATGAGAAAATTTGAATGAATGTAATACTAATAAAGTTTATACCTTGATAAAACTGAAGAAAGAACTTGAATTACATATTATAACTCTGACAAACTATCTATAAAGCCTCTACTGTACTAACTATAGTTGTCTAGGACATGCTTCCAACTACCATAAAGCAATATATAAGAATAATAACAATACAGTACGTGAACTACAACTGACTGGAGTTTCTGAAATAAGAGAATTCATCACTTGCTGGCTAACTGGTAATAACTCTTTGACCCTGGTGTATGGACCACATCTGGTACCTACATAATGAAGAAATGTAGCCACAAATTCATTTATGTGGTCAGTACTTAGAATGTACTGATTATTTGGTGACATGGACTAAGTTATGGAAATATTTAAAACATGCTTTAAAAATGAGGATTAAGTTATTTGCTGAAACATATATTTAAAACATGGCTATACGTGAAAATTGTAAGTCATAGTAGATTTATAAATCATGAGCCAAAAATAATTCTATAAGTAACAAAGCAGTAGAAACATGACTATTGTATGTAAATCTTATGTAAAGATGAACATATTGCAAAACTAAACTGAGAATCATGTATGACTACAGAGCATGAAAACATAAAAATGTAAGATGAATCCAAGACCAAGTAAGGAAGGTACTGATATAACCTAAATACTGAATAATCTGTAAATATTCTGACTAAATGTCTGGTAATCTGATTACTTGGTCAAGCAAACCTGAATTGATATAAAATGAGTACTGACTGAAACTATAGGAGCTATCATGTAACCGACATAAACCATGCGAGCTATCATGGATTTCAATTTATGACCTATGTTTTGGAGGGTTGTTCTTTCCTTGTCATCAGAGTAGAACCTAAACTAGAGTGATCACTAAACTGAGCCCATATTAGGCAAGGGGAAACACTCTCCGGCGAGGCCCCTAAACCTATGGTGAGACATAGTTTCTAGAAAATAGGATATGTTAAACCCACGCTTCCTTCTTAGTGCTAAATCCTACTCCCAACTAAAAGATACCAAAACATAATATGATGCATGCCCTAATAACTGATAAGCTTAGGTCATAGTATTTTGAAAACAATTGTGCATGCAGAGTCTAAACTAATAATGAACATGTAAACTGATGTACTTTACATGAAATAATACTGCTGGGTTCTATATAAAAATGATGATCTGAATATGGTGATAAATTCATGATTCAGACTAACTTATTACTTGAAAAAACACACATAAAAAATCACATAGGTATCGGGTATTCATAATCCTCCATCACTGAATGATTATTTTAAATACGATAACATCATAAAAAACATTGGTAGTAAATCATAATTCATAGACCCAAGACATATGACATTTTAATAACTTGATAAACTATATGAATTTGGATATGGGAATGAGTTAAACTTGGGATGATATCATTTTTATATACTTTAAAGCATAAATTTGAGAATTGGTCATGGTATTGACTAAGAATGACATGCGGGGATTGAAATTTATAATGTGTAATAACATAATTCACATGGAAACACATGTTGACATAGATTGAATTCAAATTACTAAGAAAACATGGATTAAATTCATGATTTACTTGGATAATTTCATAAATGAAGATTAAAAATTCATGCTTGAACAAAAAGGACATTTTGGGACTCAATGGGTGGAAGGAACACATTGATTATTACCCCACACACCTAATTATAGAAGCCTTAGATGAATTTCTTGGAATTGGGCTTGAACTTAAAGAGCCCTAGTTGCCTTGGAGAAAAGAGAAAATTGCCTTTTTTGATTTCTCTAAGTGTATTTATGGTTGAATTGTGGATTTGGGGGATGTTGACTTTTTATTTAGCCTTAAAATAGCTTAAACGACATAGTTTTGGGGTTAAAAGGGTGGGAAAGACCCAAAAAACCCTTAGGAAACATCTGGAAAACATTTGGAAGCCATCCCAAAAACTTAGGTCACAACTCGTAAGGTTTGTCTATGAGTCATGGCTTGAGTCGTAGTTAAAAACCCATTTTCAGCATTTACTGCCCAAATTCCGACTCCCTCTTAGCAACTTGTAATGAGACATTACGAGTCGTAGTTTAGGCTACTTTGATATTGCTGTAGTATTTTAGCCATAAATTTTTATCCCGATATCAGATTATGGAGAAATTGGTGTCGTTGAAAATATAATTCAATTATCTATCAAATGGTGGGTCTTGGGCTTAGAAATTCTTAGTAGAAGAAAACTTATGCTCATTTGAAAATTACTATAGTGATATACATCCCAAGAATTTAATTGCTAAGGGATGTTTTGACTTGTCAATAAGCTAGGAGATATTTGTGACCTTACTATATATTTAATTCACTAATAAAACCATCAAAACATGAGGATTGATTCTTGGATCCTTTACTAGTCAGGATATGGTCCACACAATAATTCGTAATATTTGACTATGAGTCATGTGTTGGACTTGTAACCACTGGAACGAATTCTTGGATGAGAACTATTATGACTATGATTACTCATAACCACTCATAAGGTTTGATTACGAGTCATGACATGATTTGTAACCATTGGTAGATGATGCATAACTTGTTGCCATGATATCAGGTCGGGGGTAGACTTGCAGTGTTGAAAGTTAACTTCTATCTTTTGAGAGATTTAGAACATGAAACCTTGGGGTATTATAATATCTCCCCCTTAGGATAATTCATCCCCGAATGATACTGACTTGGATGAAATACTAAGAAAAGGCTGAGATGATACATAAACACTTACGAGTTGAATCGTGACTTAATATCTGAATCTAAAACTGATGCATGATGTATGGACTGAGCTGAATTGAAGAATGCATGTTGTGATAGCTTGAAAAAAATCTAGAAACCCTTTAGTATAATCTTTACAAATTCTGAAGTTGGGTAACTATCAGGATGTCGATTCTTAAACATGGAAATCTCATAGAATAGGCATATTCATAAATCTTTAGATATAAGACTGGATGAAAAGATGAAAAACTATAGGAGCTTATCTTTCTGACTGCTAAACTGAATTGCTGGCTATATGGACAAACTCATAATGAAAGTTTACACTCAACTGGAGTATTCCTGGCACAAACAGATATTTCGTATGGTAAAGTGATATCTGATGACATAAAATTTCTAAGAGTCACTTGAAAAAGAATATTTGATACCTTCAATACTCCTTGTCAGAGGTTCTAATAATATTAGGGAGCAAGGAATTTTGGGCATGATCTGAGTAAGATGTCTGAATGAGGAATCTCCACTTGGCTATAAGTCTAAAACATGGAATATAGGCATATAAAACATAAGCTAGGATGGAACTACTATGCCTTTGGCCATGCAACTGCTAACTTCCAAGCTTAGCCACACTTCTCAAATACTCTCTTAACTATATTCATGTGATACCACTTGTAATCTTCAAATGGGCACTGATAACTCCATCTACTAGAATATGAGTTGAACTAAACTCTCTCACCATGTTCAAGGTTAAATCAAAGTCACAAGATACTATTCATAACACCATAATACTAGTCTAAACTATAGATTCAATATCCTATGTGTTTTAAAGGATCTCATCTTAAGAATAATAATCCTTACCACTTCAACAACTAACTTCAACCTCTTTACTAGGAATTCACTAGCGCACAATGCATTTATCCACTTATATAACAACATGACATTCAAGCCTATCACTATAACCACATTTGAACTTCTAAGCAACCAACCCACCTAGGATTTTTTCATATTCTCTAATACCACAATCAATAACAAATTTTATGCACTATCCCCAAGAAAGCACACCTAGAGTTCTCAACTGAATATGATACATACCAAAAGCTTTGTCTCAATCTTTCTTCACACTTATAGACTTAGATAAAACAACCACACAATAATTTTTTCCTAATAAGGAATAGTTACTCTCTCCTATATAAACCATTGTTCATCCATTTTTATCACTACTATCTTTACATAAGAAGAGGTCAGTGAATGGTTAGAACATGAGGACCTGAAGCATAAAAGAATATCATATGTAACTTTTGACACATAACTGAGGCTTGATAAATAAAGCATCAAAGACATGAATTCATTATATAGATCTAAACTGATGACATACAAAGCTATAATCTAAATTTTACTGGTCATTAAGGGTGCTTCATGAGTTTTGGGAACTGACCATATTGCAAAGCATGAGTAATTAAGTAATGAGTTGCACGACCTGAGTTACGTGTTCATAAATTCATAGAATACGATTTGTACTTATGAGTGAACTAGAACTCCTTATACTAGGAACTGGGATTGTACATGATTCTCTATGAAGTTCATGAATATGTGCTTTGATCATAGGGATGACTTGTAAGGCATAAGTAGATCTCGTGATGACTAAAGTATAAAGTTTGTACTGAGATAAGAATGGGTTGGGCATCTTCCTCCCTAAGTGTTGTTCTGCATCCATTGCATCACTACTATAATTTGAGAGTCTGACTCAATTTCTTGTTCTACTATCTCTCCTTAGATTTGAGCCATTGTTCTATGTCCGCAGACCTTTTTAATAAAGTCTAAACTAAACTGAAATAACTCTACTATAAAGTTTGGGATATAACGGTACACATAAATGCTAAACTCCTCCTTAAAGACTAAGCCATAATTTTTTTTCTCTAACGGTCTACACATAAATGCTCAGCCTCACCTGAAGAAACTAATCTAAACAATACTAAGTTCATTATTGGACACTCCCTTAATATATACCATCCTTAACTTTCTCTAGCTTCAACAATCATCATCATATATTTACACCCTTTGCGATAACATATTTACCTTACTAAACACATGATCTGTCTCTTTTCATTCATAGCCTACTAATATTCCATCTCTAAACTTATATTTTTCCCTAAACTATGAGAATTACCATTACATTAAAATACCTAACATCAATAACCTACAACCCATAACTTAGCTGGTAAGAACATCATATACTACATTACTAGCCTCATTCACGCTTAGCAACTCAAGTGTACTATCTAAGCACGCACTTTAAATACTTAGCAATAACACAATCCCATCTCACCTTGGATACACCTCTTGATCATACCACCCCATCATACTTAATTTCAAATCAATAAACTTAAATTATTGAATACACTACTTCCAGCCTACCGGTTCATCTTTCAGACAACTAGCCACATGGATACATAATCTACTAATTCCAAATAAACACTATCCCACTTTACTATTGTTAAACTTCTAGGTTCATTCTTCTAACTCTAGGTCATATGCTGTTATAGAATTCTGAGAATAGATCTGAGAGAAGATTTGACTTTGGCTCAATGCATGATTTTTATGAATAAGAACAAACTCTTTCAAACTTTGGAACTTAAGGGAAATGATGGAATACTTTTGAGACCACATGCAATCTTATAACTATCTGTGGGGACTGTCTGAGAAAACTCTATTAGTAGGAATTTAAGCATGACTATTTTTATTACCTAAAAAATAAGGCAGAATTTGCATGAATGGAGCAATACAAGAATTTGTATAAGTTTCTTAGAGAACATTTCTACTGCATGATCTAAGATATGAAAGAAAGGAAACATTTCTTAAATTCCTTGTAGCCTCTCAAAGAAAAGTTCAGCCACATGACTCTAGTAGACATGGCTTCATAGACACCCTAGGAAACTTGAACCTAGCTCTAATACCAAGTTTGTAATGACCCGAGACTACCCCTTAGTCATAACACAGTGCGTAGAACCATAAGTGATCCCAAGATAACCCATCTACAGTCATATTGATTGAGCAACTGATTTATAATGTAAATAAAATCTAAATTTGCTGCGTGGAAACATAATCATGAGAAAATATAAATGAATGTAATACTAATAACGGTTACAACATTATAAAATTAAAGATAGAACTTGAATTGCATATCATGACTCTGACTGACTATATATGAAGCCTCTACTGTACTTACTGTAGGTGGATATGACATGCCTCCAACTTCCACAATGTAATATATAATAATAATAATAATAATAATAATAATAATAATATAGTACATAAACTAAAACTGGCTGAAGTTCCCAAAATAAGAGAACTTATCACTTGTTGGTTGAATGCTAAGAACGGTTTGACCCTAGTGTTTTGACTACATCTAGTACCTACATCATGAAGGAATGTATCGACAAATGTATATATGTGGTCAGTACTTTGGAATGTACTAATAATATGGGGACATGCACTAAGTCATGGAAATATTTAAAACATGCTTTAAAACTGAGGATATAAGTTATTTGCTGAAACATATATTTAAAATATGGCTATACGTGAAAACTATACGTCATAGTAAGATTTATAAATCATGGGCCAAAAATAATTATATAAGCTGAGAAGCAGTAGAAACATAAATATTGTATGTAAATCTCATTTAAAGATAAATATGCTATAAAACTAAATCAAGCATCATGTATGAATATTGAGGATGAAAACATGTACATGTAAGATGAATGTAAGACCAAGTAAGGCATGTACTAACATGATCTAAATAATGAATGATCTGTAAAAACTCTCTGACTAAATAACTGGTAATCTAATTACTTGGTCAAGCATACATGAACTGAAATAAACAGAGTACTGACTGAAACCATGGGATCTATTGATGTCGCCTAAAAAATAACCTCCAAAGTAGTATGCTATGGTTGATGTCTAATATAGTAACCCAAACTAGGTTGGGGTCAAACACATAGGGAAAACATTGAAAAGTATCTCAAAATTAACTAAATCCATAACCAGTACGGAAAGGTAAATGGGGGAATTTGTAGTCAACAGTAAGTAGCAACCGAACTTGAATGCTTGGGTTTGTAGACAGTAGAAGACTAACAATAGGACTGTGTTCCCCTTGTCTTCTCAACTTTATAAACTTCTCATGTTAAACTCACCTATTCTATTGCTCTGCATGCAAAGTCGACAAGTGATATATTATCGACCATCTTGTGAACGTGATGATAAATCTCACCCTTTACCTTGTAAGTTTTAGGGTGTCACCTTATTGGTCCTTGTTTGTAACCTCAGTTCATCTTTTACCTTTTGGGTCTTAATTTGATTAGATAAGATGGCAGAATTGTAAAATGGTTGTGAATCCCAAGTTACTGTCTTAATCCTCTTTTCCTAATCTTAAACTACCTCGTGAGGACATTCTCGAATATAAGAAATTCTTAATCTTCTGTAGTAGGTCTGAGGTCAATTAATATGAAGAAGATTAAGATACATGAAATCAAAATAGAATAGACGAATCTCCCATTTTCTCTAGTTGTTAATCCACCAGGGTTTCCACAACCCTAGTCGAGGAAATTAGCAGCTCATGGTCATGTAATAATAAATAATAATCTATAAGGAATACATGTAATTAATTGCACTAGAATAAAAGGAAGAAAATTTGAAGTCTTCAATAGAATAAAAACACAAAATCTCAAAAACACAATCTCAAAGAGAAAAGTATGTTAAAAGTAGTAAAAGCATTGTAAAAGTGCAAAACCTAATAAAGGAATATCTCTAAGGTTTTTATAGTATGTCAAAATAACCCAGAAATCCTAATTAAAATAGAATATGAAAAGTATGTCGGCACAAGGTACGACTTGTGTAGTCCACTCGTAAGGTCTTCTTATGAGTCGTTTGTTGTAAGTACTCTAGTAACTGATATTTCAGGATTTAGGCTTCAGGCTTTTGTTATCCTTATGACTCATCCCCATGAGTCGTAACCATAGATTACAGCTCATGGTCTTCATTCATAACCATTTGGTCCTTGTTCTTTCAATGCTCTACACACTGGTCTCTTCACGACTTATCCTTACGAGTCGTACTCAAGACTTACAAATTGTCTTTTTATATGACTTTAACTCTAAACTTTAACTTTGGTGTTTGCTCTATGAATGTATACTTCTCCTAGCTTGTAGCTATATCTTATGGTTCATACTCTCCAGTTGTATCCACTCTTCACTTAGATTCCCTTCTTGACTTTTGTTACAGTCCTACTTATGAGCAAACCTACGAGTCATATGATATATTGATGACTTGTAAGTTGGCTCATAGGATGAACAGACTTCATCTTTTTCAAAGCCTTTTTCTTCCAATTTTATTCAGAGGTGCTTCGTACCTATTTTTCCTACAATCAAGGAACAAACACCTCATATCTACCAAAATAACCTAAGTGCAAGCATAAATTCCTTGTTTTTAGGCATCACTTGTGTCGTGTATGACACATCAATACCCTCAACTTAGAAAGTTTGCGAGTTCTGAGGAAAAATAAAAGTCAAAACTCTAACACACAACAATGATACTTAAACTGGAAGATCCTAAGATACCTATGGTAGTGACTTTTCAATTCAGTTTTTAACATTTTTACTACCCCTCCTAGTTTTAACTTTTCAAGAATTTATTGATTGGTACATGGAGTAACTAAAAGAAATCCAATGATGCATTAAATTAGTAACATACAACTAAGCATGAACATAAATCACATGCACCAAATAGTCTAGAAGTCTAACAACATAACCCTTGTACGCTCACAATTAATGAAATCCCATTCACTCAGTTTAAATTAATAATGTTTATTTAGGGATATTTCAAAAGACTCTCTCACTCACAAAGAAGTATCGACCGGTGTATATAGAATACCATAGGCTTTCTCATATGCTCTGTTCCTGGGGTTTTAGATAGTCGGGATAGGATCAATATAGGACTTTATTTGGCTTGTAACATAGATTTGGGGCTAGTATGGTGTCTTTTTGGATTTTTTAGTTCGACTTTATTTGGCTTATAACATAGGTTTGGGGATAGTATGGTATCTTTTGGGGATTTTTTAGTGACTAAGCCTCCTTGACACTACTCTTTATTTGGGGTCCACTTATTTTTCATCCTCTTCTTTATTTTATTTCTACCCTTATTTCTCTCCTTTTATCTTTTAAAGCACATTCACCTTGGACCAGGTGCAATTTTCTTTTCTCACTTTCTTTTTTTTTATTTTTACTGCATATGTCTTTCTTTATTTTTATTTCTACACTTCTTTTGTCATACTCATTTCTCCCTATGCACCCCTATAATAGTCACCCTGAACTTAGGCAATTTTTCTAAGTTGAGGTGCACAATGTCAGAGGAGGACCAGGGCCAAAACAAGTTCATTAAAGTAAAATGGGAAGTTGAAATTGGTGTAAATAATAGAAATGGTTCAATTAGCCTCAATGTTTAGGATCAAGGGATTCATTTATCATTTGGTAGGGCAATTTAGGCTTGAGTGTACTCAAAACAAAAATGGCCTATGATCACTTCTTAATCAACTATCCTAAACCCTAGGTAAGAGCAACCTAGTAAGTTCTAAATTCTAACACACCAAGGTCTATGTAACACCTCACACATACTCGTACAGGGTCATACTGCTAGTTACTATTTAACCGATTATGTAATTGTGTGACATAGTTGTTCTATTCCTAATTCTAATACCATTATCAGAATCGTGATCGTCCCTCACATATACACACAATTTCAACATCATTTTTCAAAACTATGTCTACTGCCGCAAGTACAAATTTTCTTCCAATTGTCAGCATCACACAACATATAAATAACACAAAACAAAAACAACAATAAAATATATCAATTCAAAAGCTTTTAGATTATGGCCTACGAGTTTTGAAACAAAGTAAGTGTAACCCGTGATGACCTTTGTACACCCCCACCCCAACTAAATATTATGCACTATCCCCATTGCATCTAAAAATGTAAAACAGGGATCGAGGACATACCTGGGTGCTCAATGCGCCAGCTCATGCTGCATTATTACTTAGGCCCTCAGATCGGGTTCCACCATCCTCAAAATTAGTTCCATAAACTATGAGAACTATCTCTACAATAGTGGCTTTGGTTGTGGACGGTGCGCTCAGTGGTATGTTAGTTGTCGGGGATGTATCATGAACCTCTCAGCATCATCACTTGCCATTTTTTAGCTACCGACACAAGCTGTAATCTTTCGGACCCTTACTTGTTGGTCTTGTTTTCTCTATATACTATCCCTCTTTCCCTTTTTTAGACATTCCTTTTCGATACTTTGGCTTTTTTTCTTATTTATCTCCCTACTTTCTTCTCCCATGGGGATACTGCATATGTTTTCAACTTCTATCTCTGGCTCAATCTCCGTTATCACAGGTGCATAGACAAATGGCCTGTCATACAGGTCATCAACAAGTTTCCCTATTTCGGCTACCTCAACTTTCACCTCAGCAATGTCAGGTCTTTTTTCACTCCTCAACTGACGTGTCATCCTCTACACAAAGACATCTAATCTTTTAGGATCCATTTTCTTTGTTCTTTTAGACTATTCTCGACCCATGGTTTCATACTACCTTCTATAAAAATGTACCTTTTCTTCAAAGTTCCCAACCTTTACATAATATTATTTAAGCTAAACTGGGTAATAATCACATACCCCAATGGTACAAATCAAGTTGATAATGGTTGTGGGGATACAACAGGTGGTAAAACTGGTGTTCTATCTTGACCTACTGTATTTAAATGGTGTGGATCAAATTGGCCATCCACAATAGGAACCTTATCAACTCCAGCATCCTCCACTCTTTTTCCTATTCTTTGCATCGCTTGAGCTAGCAATGTTGCACCTTGCTTTGGCTGCCTGGTTATAGGATTTGATGCATCTCGAATCAGCCCCAAGTTCATGGTATTTTTAGGCTCACTAAACTGGTCAATCACGAGAATTTCCTGCACCCCTACAACTAAACAAATATGGGTGATCATACATGGATATGCCAGAAGTAGCTTTTCTTCACCCACTACTCAATCTCATATTTCTCTTGCTAAGAACTTCACTAAATTGAACTCATAACCCACCATGAGTCCTGCTATCAATGTTGCACGCACCAGACTGAGCATATTGTCCCTGGTAGTGGGACACAATCTATCCCAAGCTAATGTCCACCATGATTTGGCTTTGAAACTCAAAGTTTGTTTGGCAAATAGTTGTGATTTTACTCCTAGGCCACCTACCGGCTAACTGTGTTTTTCCCAATTTAAGGAAATCAAACCTGTGATCCACCAAAAATGCCTCATTTTATCTTTCAACCCTATTTACTTCCTCATAACCTTCCACATTTCATCTATGTGGTAATCCATCTCACCAGTGTTTATTGGTGGTTGGAAAGCTGGTATGTTTAAGAACCCCAAAATAGTCAGCAGGGACATGTTCACTCGAACTCCTCAAAATATCACCTATGTAACTGGATCACCACCTCTCTACAAGTTTCCTTGAGGATATTGTCTCTTTAGCTCACCCTTATTCGCAATATAAAATTCTTGCACTAGTGCAGGAATAAACCTTCCTGGTACTGTAGTGATCCATTAGAACCCATACTGCCAAAATCTGGCCTTAAATAACAGAAACTCAGACATACTTACATTGGTTAACCACCTTTCAAGATAGATACCCCTCTTAATTCTTCTAGTAGCAGGGTTTACACTCATCCCATCATTGTAAGTTTCATGTATACTGGGGTACCCCCATCGTTTAACGGTGGGCACCAGGGCAGGTTCAATGGGTAAAGGGATTTATGGTGGCTCATGTATGTCGAAAGGGTTTACATCCTCCTTGGTCTCACCCTCATTCGTAGATTCTCACTCATAGGAACTTGAGACCTCAGTACCTTCTTTACCATTAGATTCTACTTCTTCCTCATCATCTTCATCTTTGGAAGATGATGGTGAGTGTGGAGGGGACATGCTTGGATTTTATATTCTAGCCCTCCTTGGAGGTGTATCCTCTGGTGTGGCAACTTTCTTACCCTGAGAAAGTTTTTCCCTTGGTTTTGTTTTCCTTTTTAATGGGTATTCAATGAGATCTCCACTTGATTCACTTGTTTTCTTTTTATCAGATGGAGATCAGACTTAAGAGACGACTTCTTCTTAGTAATCTTCTTTGATGAGTTACCTTTTGGAGCCATTAGTGTATGTGTACATACACTTATTCATTAGTACTAAGGAAAGGAAAGAAAAACAAGAAAATTTGGTGGTAGTGTGCATATTCTATTTATGTTACGATTGGGGTGTCTGAGTCGTATGAACTGGGTACGACTTGTTTAAATGAGTTGTAAGGTAAAAAGTGTATTCCTTTATGTTTACTGGTCAGCTTACGAGTCCTCCTAACTATCCGTAAGGACAACTTACAACTCGTTACCAATATTCATAAGTATATCAGAAACAAATCTCTATTGAGTCCTATCTACCTAGTTAGTCACGATTGCATTTATGATTTGTAAGGGTTGGATACAACTCACATACGCAAGTCGTAACCTTATAAGAACCTACACGCTACTAAAACCTTATATTGTCAGTAGTTACGAGTCTCATAACGACTCTTTACATGTAGGTACGAGTCGTAAGGAGTCTCATATCCACTGCAACATAAGGGTCTAGCTTTGAGTTAGCTCTAATATAAAATCCTCAAGCAACCCTCAATGTACCACCCCCATACCCATCCAAAAATATACACTTATAGTGCAAAAATTCAAGTTCACTACCAAATCCCATTATAAACTCAAATTCTAAGCAATAGGGTTCACATTTTCATAAACATATATATTCAACTCGAAGAAATTCTAAAATCTCAACTCATTTTTGTATTTAACTCAAAATATAAAAAGTTTCAGCTCAAAAACTTACTTACTTTATTGTGAGTTTAGGTTTCTTAAGTTAATCACTTTCTTCAGCCTAATGCTCGATGAATTCATTAGATTTGCGAGGTCCCAATTAATTGATTTATGTTTTTGGTAAGATTTCATAGTGTTTAGAGCTTAGAATTGGTCAACAATGGATGTTATTCATTATTTGCAATGTTGGGTGCCCAAATCGGGCACCCTTCTTTTGTTTAATACAAGTGAACTGGGTCGGGTTGACCCACAACCCTCAAACTGGTACGTTTGGTTATGAGTCATGCATATGACTCATTACCAAGTCTGACAAGTCCTTTACTTTCTCTGTAAAGACCTAGAGCCTTACCTAGGTTCTGGAGTCATTACGACTCAATATAACAAACCGTAACCAGAGGTTACGACTTGTTTTGAGAATCGTAAGGACTCCAATGACCACTTACCTATTTATGAATCAAGTCCCAGGTCCTTACGACTCTTTTTTATGAGTTTTAATGTGTGAGTAAGACTTGTGAAGTATCTGTATGACCTTGTTTTCTAGAATTTCTGACTCCCTTCTGTAATCTTTGATCCTGTACACTGAACACACATATTATCATATAAATTTTTAAGTACATATCATGGGTTGCCTCCCACATAGATCTTTATTTAATATCATGGCACAATGTTGCTAAGTTAGATACTAGATTTCACCAACTAGCCTCCTGTGTTTCCTCTCATGTAGAGCTTGATTTAATGTCGCGACACGACACAATCATCTTGGTTACTCAAACTACTAAGGTCCATCTCAAAAATCAAATTAATTTCCTTTGTATTAACTATATAGTGCTTCACCCTTTTCCCATTCACTTTGAATAGGTCTTCTTCCTTACACTTCAATTCCAAAGAACCATATGGAAACACTTTTGTTACAGTAAATAGTCAATACCATCTAGACTCCAACTTACCTGGAAACATGTGAAGTCTTGAGTTCTAGAGCAATACCTGTTCACCTTTCTCAAATATCCTCTTCTCAATTTTACGATCATGATACAACTTTATCTTATCTTTGTAAAGTGAGAAACTTTCAAAAGCCCAGAGTCGGAATTTATCAAACTCATACATCTTGTTCATCCTTGAATTGTTGCATCTTGCCACTTAAAATTCAGCTTCTACAATGCCCATAGTGCTTTGTGCTAAAATTCAATAGGAAAGTGACATGGTTTACCATTCACCAACTGATAAGGAGAAGCACATATGAGAGTCTTGGAAGCTATGCGCTAAGACGATAATGCATCATCTAAATTTATTGACCAATTAGTCCTATTGGCATTAACTATCTTTGCCAAAATAGACTTGATTTATCTGTTGGACACCTCAACCTGTCCACTAGTCTGTGGATGATAAGGTGTTGCCACCTTGTTCTTCATTCCATACTTCCTAAGTAGACTCTTGAATAAACAATTATAGAAATGTGACCCACCATCACTAATGATTGCACGTGGAATGCTAAATCGAGAGAAGATACATTTCTTCAAAAAGGTTGTGACACTTTTTCCTTCATTATTGGGGATCACAACTGCTTCCACCCATTCAGAAACATAGTCTACCACAACCATAATATACTTCATACCAAAAGATCCCATAAAAGGTCCCATGAAATCCACACCCCATACATCAAACAATTCCAATTCTAAAATATGAGTCAAAGGAAGTTCATGGCACCTAGAGATGTTACCTTGGCGTTGACATTGATCACAAGATGAAGCATAATCATGAGCATCCTTGTAAATTATTTGACAGTAGTACCCATATTGTAAGATCTTGTGAGCTGTTAGGGTGCCTCCATGGTGTCCCCTAACTGGTGAAGCATGACAAGCCTCAAGGATTCTCATTATTTCAACTTCAAGGATACATCTATAAATAACCCCATCTTCACAAATTCTGAATAAATAAGGTTCAACCCAGAAAAATTTCCTTACCTCATGCATAAATTTCTTTCTCTACCGGAAGGAAATATTTTTTTGGACTAGATCACTTGCTAGGTAATTTGCATAGTCAAAAAACCATGGAATCAATTCTTGAGAAGCGACTAATATTTTCTCGTATGGAAAACTATCAGCAATCTCGAATCCATATTCAATGCTCTTCATAGCCTCTACTTCAAGTTTGGAAAAATGATCTGCAACTTGATTCTCAGTGTCTTTCTTGTCCTTAACCTCAAAATCAAACTCATGCAACAATAGAACTCACCCAATCAATCTAGGATTTGCATTTTTTTCCATTAAGTAACTCAATGTTGCATGATCAGTATGTATAACTAACTTTTTCCCAATCAAATAAGACTAAAATTTCTCAAAGAAAAAAACGACTGCTAACAACTCTTGTTCAGTAACTGTGTAGTTCTTTTAAGCAGGGTTTAGTGCCTTGATGGCATAGTAGATGGGATGCTGGATATTTTATTTTCGTTAGCCTAGTACAACACCTAAGGCCACTCCACTTACATTACAAATAATCTCAAATGGCAAGGACTAATCAGGGGACATGATGATAGGAACCATCATCAACTTCTCTTTCAGACATTCAAAAGCCTTCAAGCATGCTTCATCAAAATCAAACTTTACCTATTTCTCAAGAAGCCTATAGAGAGGATTGGTAATCCTTGAGAAATCCTTGATGAATCGCCTGTAGAACCCAACATGTCCTTAAAATCTCTTAATACTCTTTACATAAATTGGCGGAGGTAATTTCTCTATCATTTCAATCTTAGATCTATCTACCTCTATACCTCTTTTCAAAATCTTGTGCCTAAGTACAATACCTTTTTTTAACAATGAAATGACACTTTTCCCAATTAAGTACCAAGTTGCATTCCTCACATCTTCGAAGAGCATTTGTAAAGTGAACCAGTCGATCATCAAAAGAATCAGCAACTACTAAAAAATCATCCATGAGTACTTTGATGGTGACTTCTACCATGTCAGAGAAGATTGACATCATACATCTCTAAAATTTAGCAATAGCATTACATAACCCGAATGGAATACGTTTGAATGCAAATGTCCCATAAGGGAAAGTGAAGGTTGTCTTATCTTGGTATTCGGGCACAATAATGATTTAGTTGTATCCTAAATACCCATCTAGAAAATATTACTACCTTATTCCCACAAGTATGTCAAGCATCTGATCTATAGAGGGCATGGGAAAGTGGTCCTTCTGGGTCCATGCATCAAGTTTCCTGTAATCCATACACACTCTTAATCTTGTGACTGACCTCATTGGCACTAGCTTATTCTTCTCATTAGGCACAACAGTAATACCGACTTTATTCTAAACATATTTTACCAGATTGACCCACTTACTATCAGTAATGGGATACACTACACCAATATCTAGACACTTGATTATCTCTTTATTCACCACCTCCGACATAGGAGGATTAATCCTACACTTCTATTCTACACTTAGACTACAATCCAGTTCAAGTTGGATTTTCTGAGTAGAAAGTCCAAGTGGAATACCTACAATATCTGCAATGGACCAACCAATGGACCTCTTGAATCTCTGTAGCACTAATAATAAAGCTTCTACTTCTGTCTTCCTCAAGTTATCTTCTATGATTACTCTCAAAGTGTTGTCAACCCCTAAAAATGTATATCACAAATAAAGAAGGAGGTCCTTCAACTCTAAGACGGATGGCTCCTCAATAGATGGGCGAGTTGCTGGAGTGGTTCTATTTTTCAGAGCCAAATCAACCTTCTTTGGTGAAAAAGTATAAGAACTTCTCCCATAAAGTGCACACACCATATTATCATAGTCTTTAATACCATCATTGTTGAAGTTCATAATCACTATTGCTAAGGCTTCAACACCCAATCTTTCTTCAATAGGAACAACCTCAGAGGTATCATCCCAATTAGTTACTGCATCAAGATCATAGTCTTTCTCAAGAATATCAATCATAGATACTAATCTCAACTCATTAGGCTATAGTATGGACTGACATACATTAAATATCACCTTCTCATCATTGAGTCTGAACATAAGATATCTTAAATCTATATCAATCAAAGTCCTTCAGAAATATAGGAATGGCCTACCTAAGATAATCAAAACTTTAAAGTCTACTTCACAATCTAGTATCACAAAATCAGCAGGAAAGATGAAAGAAGCCACCTTCAAAAATACCTTACAGAGAATACCAACTGGTTTTTTCACTATCTAGTCTGCCATCACTAGTCTCATAGATGTGGGTTTCAATACCCCTAATAACAACTTCTTAAACACCACTAGTGGCATAAGATTGATGCTAGCACCTAGATCACATAGGGCCCAAGCAAAGTTAAAAGATCCAATGGTGCAAGGAATGGTGAATGCACCTAGATCCTCCTTCTTCTCTGCCAGCTATCTAGTAGCAACAACACTACCATGATGAATGTTGTCAAATGGCTCATAACTGACTTTTTGCTTCTTAGTGACTAAATCCTTCATGAATTTTACATAGCAAGGCATTTGTTCTAATGCCTCCACAAGTGGAATGTTAACAGACAACTCCTTTAACATAGACAAAAACTTCTGATACTTATCTTCTTTCTTTTTTAATCTCTAAGGAAATAGAGGGAGAGGTCTTAGGACGGTTTTCAAATTAGGATCCTCGGCCTTATCCTTACCTTTGTTTTTCTCACTACTATTATCAACATCAACATAATCATCTTTATTAGCTGGATCCACCAAAGTAGGATCCACCAATAACTGTCATTCCTTGGGTTTTGCATAGTATTACTAGGAAGAGTGCCAAGTTATCTTTTATTCAATATGGTCGACATTAGGCCATACTGCTCCAGTTGTTTGATTGCGGTAGCACGTGACTTAACTTTCTGATTCATCCCTGAAAGGTCTGCCTTAATCTACTTAAGACAGATCTCTTGACTTTCTCGACCTATGAATAATTTTAAAAACATTTCCTCCATTCTAGACTCAATTTCTCATCTACCTGAGGGACGTATCTATCACTCTTCTCCATGTAGTTATCTTTGCGACTCCAATCACCATCTCAATCTCTGCTCCTGTTCTATATCTATAATTGTAATAGTTCTGACCTTGATTACCTTGCCCTTGGGCTTAAAAATTTGCCAACTCACAATCAAGATACTTTTCCCCTTCTTCAGACTCAGTCTCATAAGTTCTAGAAGTAAAACTCCGCGCCCCCTAATACATTTACTTTCTTAGCACTCATTATTGGGAATTGTTTTTTAAGAAGCCCAATGTCTGTCTAAAGTTGTGCAATCTCTTGTTCTACCAAATCATGACCAAATACAATAGCATATGTACCTGCACCACTCTCAGCATCTCTAGTATGCCAACCTTGATTGTCACAAAAATATCATCTAGTATCTCTTAAGTAGCATCCTACCGAATACGGATGAATGCACCTTCCAAAATTATATTTACCATTACTTTGGAACTTACATTCAGTGATCTATAGAAGATTTCCAACATAGATGATCTTGTGATTCTATGATTAGGTACCATGCACAACTTCTTTTTGAACCTAAACCATGCCTCATACATGGATTCTATAGGTAACTGTCTAAAATTGTAGATTTAATCTTTCAATTGTAACATCCTTATAGGAGGGAAGAATTTATTCAAAAATTGTCTATGAAACTCATTCCAAGTAGTGATTTAACCTCTCGAAAGTTCCCCTAACCATAGAAATTCTTCTCTAGTTAGTGAAAGTGGGAACAAACTTAATCGCAAATCTTCCTGGTTCACCCCTATAATGGTATACAACATATAGATCCCAGTAAAATTAGCAAGATTCATGTTTGAATCATTTGTTGCTGATCTAAAAAACACACCCTTTAAGTTTAGAAATTGGATGATTGCACTAGTAACGTCAAATTTAAAATTGAGGGGTAGAGCAGAAAGAATAATAGATCCTATCTCAGTAGCTTCAGCATATCCCATGTCCTTGTCTTCATCATATGGATGAAGATGCTGATAAGCAGGAATTAATAGATCTCAGCCTCTTTGAAATCTATCTTAACTCTCAACCACTTGTCCTCGCCTGACTAGTTTTTCTTGCTAAGCTAGCCTAGACTCTTCAGCCAACTGCGCCTCCTCTGCCAATCTCACTTCTTTAGCTACTTCTACTAGTAAGTGTTCTGTCTATCTATCTACAATATTCTGTGGATCTCTTGGAGCACGATGAAGTGTTGCATTGGGAAAAATAGGTGAAAAAGGGGGTACAATTTGAGGATATTAAACCCTCATAGGAACATCATCACGAACTGACTCTTATATCCTTTGTGGTGTTTGAAGAATTCTTTCAGGATTTGGATACAAAAGGAGTAAGAGATTGACTCTTATCCTTATGCTTGCCATACACCGGCATATTCCAAATCAATAATATCAAATAAAAATCGTGAACTTCACCAACTTTACTTAATAATTCATATCATCTTCCCAAATAAAGGTGCTAAAATTTGATGTCACCCAAACACTAACCATCAAATAAGTCATCCATCACTTTAAGAAATACATATTCTAGAATCTAAACATGATCCCAATAAATTTTTTTACATGTTTATGTAAAACAACAACAACACATCGAGTGTAATCCATTTGGTGTTTTTTGACTAGCTTGCTGATTACCCTCTTCAACCTTTCTGCCAGAAGCTTGGAAAAAAATTTATAAACTCCACCAATGGTACTTACTAGACAAAATATCTAAGTTAAATTGCCCCGAGTTTTTTATTAGTTAAGTAATCTACTATTTCGTATTAGAATTAACCACATATAGATAGAAGACAACTCAACCAGTGAAACTGAATTAAAAGACAACATTGATACTAATTGATAATGTTTTTTTATTTATCCTTTATCTAATAAAATATGATAAATATGGAATCATTTACATATTTATATCTCTCATCACCAAGATCATCTTCTTTAATCTCCGAGGAATTCTTATTATTATCCCCAGTTCCAGCTAGAGCTGTTTTTGAGATACCCTGTGGAGTATCCTATGGAACATTTATAGTAAAAACCTATTGTGGTTCATCTAAATAGTATGTAATATATATGGACTTGAGATGGTATACATCAGTCCTTAATGATGCAGTCTCAAATTGAAAGAATGGCTAAATCAGATCAGGTCTCTGCCTCTCTTTACTG
Source organism: Capsicum pubescens (assembly GCA_030864215.1). Taxonomy (NCBI): domain Eukaryota; kingdom Viridiplantae; phylum Streptophyta; class Magnoliopsida; order Solanales; family Solanaceae; genus Capsicum; species Capsicum pubescens. Next base: position 220,311,331 of record CM061546.1, read on the forward strand.
CTATACACTTTCATCAACCCTCGTGTCTAGCCTATCTAATCTCTCACCATACATCCTTAAGGTATCTTTATAGTATCCCTTCTCCTATTTTAGAATCTTTAAGTTAACCTAAATTCCTCTTTGAATCATTTGATGCATCTAGGTCTCTAGACTAGCTAACCTCATACTATAAAAAGGCTAAATTGCCAATCTGGATCACTGTAGCTTATGTTAATAAAGGATGAGATAGAGTTGTAGCTACTGAGGGTCCAAAACTACGAGCACCAAGATGAGTGGTTTGTGATGGCCCATGTGAATGAGTTATGGGAGAAGGCTAGTGTCAATAGGAATACGCATAAACTATGCAACCACACCCTTAAAATTCTCAACATCAATAATTGGGGATGTATCTATTGAAACTTTTTTTTCTCAGCCTTTCCAAAAAAGTATTTTAGTTATATTCTTTTAATGTCATAGGATGAGGTCATAGTAATCTCAATATCCATCTTAGGTATCAAAAAAACATTTTCCTTCTAATAATGCTCCGTGATTAGGTAGGGAAATAGGAAAGAAATGTGACCCTTTTTTGCTTTCATAAATGTCTCTGGTGACACAATAATGTAAAGTCTCAACATCTTATTATTGATAATAGTCTCCAATAAGAGGGCATACTAATTCGGATAACTAATTTATTCTGAGAAGGCATGAGATTGCTGCACACAAAACCTAACCAAATCCTGACTTAAATGTTATTGTTTTCTTCTTAAGTTCCACCCTTCAGGAAATCTATAAAGAAAAAATATCACTCAACAATGGATCCAACATCTCTTGAGGTTATCAAAAAATATTTTAACCTCTTAATAAAGTAATGAGACCCTAATGTTCTTGCCACATAAAATCAAATTAATTGTTGTGGGATTATATTTCATATCATCCCCTCAAAAAGTAACAATATCCACTATTTATTAAATCTTTCTCTTCTTTATTTTGGTGTATAATAACTTATCGTAAGCTTTATTGAATTATTGGACCCAATATACAACATTAGGAGGTTGGGGTTTTGTGAATATCTCCAAATTATGATACTTAATAGTCTTCTAGATGTAAGGATATCTATCAGGTAACCCATTACTGGATGATCATTTATCCTCTAGAATTATCTGCTTACCAACTGTCTTGATGTTATCCATCAGTCGAGGAACCAAATTACGCTTTTGTTACTCCTCTTTTTTCCACTTAGTAGGAATAGCAGAAGGCATCAGAGTATGAGTAGGCATACTCCCTCTTTCCTCATGTTTAACTCTAGAATAAAAGTAATTGTTGGACCAAAATACAAAAGATTGTACATCTATGTGTCTAAACCAGACTCGTCACAACTTAAGTCATAATGATAATCTAGGTTTTCTTTATGGATGCCCAAGCAACCCAATTTTCTTTCTTTTTGGTTACCCTTGCAGGAGTTGATCTTTTGATGAATTTTCACTCCTTTTAACTTTTTACCTTCAATCAAGGAAAATCTTTAGTTTTATTGTAGATGTGTTTTTGTGGTGCCATACCTTCATAGTAAAGTCAACCATATTCAATAAAAAAGATTTAAAAATTTAATTAAAGAATTAGCTTCACAAAACTACTTTGGTGAGTCACCGAAGAATTTGGTGAGCTTAGGGAACCATCTTTGAACTAAGTTGTGATGATACTTAATCAAGGGCGAGTTTAGACGATGAGGTATGAGTTTGGTGAGTTTCCAAATAGTTTGATGAGTCTGATAGATCTCACAAAACTAAGATGGAACTCGCCAAACTTGAACTAAAACATCCTCTCAAACTTTCTACTTTGGAGCACTTTGGAAAGTCACCAACAAGTTTGGTGCCTTTCAAAAGTGCTTAGATAAAACACCCTGGGTTTTGGCTTTTAGAAATTTCTTAAGCTTTGAGCTCACTGTCCTAGTAACGACTCACCATATAATTCATATGGTGTGGTTATAGATCAAGTGACCCTAGTCGTGAGATGTCCAGTGGGTTATGGTTGGGATTTTGTTATGGTAACGACTTGGTGGTTTGAGTTGTTGGTTTTTACGGGTCATTAGTATGGTCCCTTAATTAATTTAGTAACTTAGTGGATTGACGTGGCTCTGAGTAGGAGTGTCTCACTAAGATCCGTGAGGATAGGTTACAGATAGTGAGGTTGATTTTATGTTTTCTATTGTCCAATCCCTTTCTATTTTGTTTGGGATATGACATGACCATATGAGTCAGATGGTCTGGTAATGAGTGTGTCCATAGGGTTGCATAATGGAACATTTATGGGTGTCCAACTCATTGTCTTAGTGATGACTTGAGGGTACGAGTCGTATGTTGTGGTCATGAGTCATGGGGATCGACTCGTAACCACATGTGACATTTTTACAGTTTTAAGTTGGGGGCATTCTGGATATTTCCCTTTTAACTCCATTTGAGGCCATAACTTAAAACACATTTTGGGACTTCATTAACCTATTATTCCCAATCAGGCACTCTTAAAATATCTCTCAAACTCTCTTTTAAGCAAAAGTCTAGGGTTGTATCAAGATAATCAATATGGGCTTTCAAGGGTAGTTTCACTCCATACTTTTTGGTGTCTAAGGCAGGTGACTCTTCCGTTATTGTTATTTTACTAAAGGAATGTGTTTTTATGTATGGTTTTCATGATATTATTATGGATTTGAAATAAAGGTTGAGGGTTTTTGATGTTCATGGTTGATTAATATTTCTCATGATTTTAATTATTATTCTCATGTTTTGAAAATGGTTTTGCACATATGGATGCATGGGAATTGTGGTTTAACTAATGGGACATGATTAGTCCTAAATTTGGTTTTCTTTGGCTTTGTAATGACATGTCCTCAACCTGTTTGTAAAATTGTCAATGAGAATGATTTTGTCATATAGTTTCACTACTCTTGAAATCCATGCATTACATAAATGTTTAAAGAAGCATAAAATGGTTTTGGTTGATTTCACATGACCTTGGAAAGGCCTTGGTGGCCATGGTTTTGGTTTTATTGGAAAAGGCGGAGTCTAATTTATTTTAATGGTTTATGTGGCATAAGGTAATAGACTTATAAGCTCTAATTTTGGTATGACCATACCAGTGGTTAATGCATAATTAAAATCCTCCTTGGTAAATGGTTTGGTTATGTGTAAAAGGTTTAATTGGGCTTAAAGAGGTTGAGTAGAAAAGTCATAGAAGGTGGAGGTCTCGGGGGGACCGATATTGAAAACTCACATTTGTCGATGTGTGGGTAGCCTTGGCAGCTGTGGGAATGATGTCACACTTTATATTTTAAGAGATGTACTAGTAATCCTAGGTTTTTCTCTGGTCGTGCGACTAATATGCACTAGGGCCTTTTTAGCAGTGGGAGCTAAACTCATATAGCTCGTGGGTGGTTTTAGGATGGCAGAGCTATATGACCTAGGTTAATGTTTTAAATGCATGCTAAACCTTGTTCCCTATCTCTGCATGTTATATATGTATATATGTTATTGCATGTGTTTATTTGATTTGAATTTAAATTGATGGCATCATCTTATCTTTATCCCTGAGTTACACACTAGTGTTTACCCCGCTAATCATTCTCGGGTATTGTATCTCCATGTGATCTAGGAACTAGCCTTACTACCATTCCTCCTACTCAGTGAGTTAGATTTAGGGACATATTTGAGTCTGATTGAATTGGTGAGCTTCTATACTCTGGAAGACTCCATTTCATGCTATGGACTTCTTTTTATTTTTTGTTATTTCATTTAATTTGGTTTTGGATATGGTTGGGGGCATGTCCTGACTGGATGTTTCTTGATTCTGGTTAGAGGCTTTATCGAACAACTATGGGCATGGGAGATATCGGTATTAGTGTCAGCCTTGGTATTGGTAGTGGCATTGCGATTGGAATTGGTTGGATAATTGGTTGTGGGTTTCGACTTTGGTTGTAAGATTAATATCATGTCTTTAAATTTGTATTGCCTTATCTTGTTATATGTTTAAAATTTATTTGACATGGGGTGTAGGGTAGTTAACGGTGGTGTATTAGGGGTGATCTCTGGTTTGGGTTAGACCTTGGATACCCGACACGACTAGGCCCTGATTTGGGTCCTATCATATTGGTATCAGAGCCCTAGGTTCATGGTCAATTAGGTGTCCAATAAATCCACGTCGAGTAGAGTCTCTTTTAGGGGTGTGTAGCATGCCACACTCATAAGGCAGAGGTTATGAGGTATTTAAGAATGTTTCTTTTTCTTATCTTCTGTTTTTGAGTTGTAGAGTATAAGGTCCTAAATTTTCCTATAATTCCCATTTGTTTGTCTTTAAGTTTATGCCTCCCCAACGATCCAAATCTCATGGAAACTCCTCTATCCCACTTAGGAAAAATGCTAATGGGACACACTTTACTTATGGGGTCCAGACCCGATCTAGGGGTCCAGTTCCTAATTGTACTCCTGGAGTTCCATCAGTCCCTTCCAGCCCTCCTCGAGCTCCCTAAGCAGATGTGACGAATGCTGAGTTTCATTAGTCTATCCATATATTGGCACAATTGTAGCTTCTCAGGCCGAGTGTGGTGATGTTTTTACTCCATCTTCTGAGACCACAAGGGTTGGCCAATTTATGAGGTTGAGCCCTCCTGTATTTACTGGTGTTAAGGTTGAGGAGGATCCTCAGGGTTTTATTGATTAGATGAAAAAGATCTTTCGCGTTATGCATGCTACTAACATAGAGGGTATGGAATTTTCTACCTACCAACTAAAAGATATAGCATACCAATGGCATGAGGAATAAGATTAGTCAAAGGGTGACGATGCATAATGAGCCCTATAGAATGATTTTTCTAGTGCTTTTCTAGAAAACTTCTTTCCACAGGAGTTGAGGGAGGTGAAGACAGAAGAGTTTGTTAATCTGAAGCAAGGAAAGATGTCAGTCAATGAGCATGCCTTGAAGTTTAACTAGTTATTACGGTATGCTCCGGAGTTGGTTTCTAGCATGAGAGCTAGTTTGAGGAAGTTTGCTTACGGGTTATCCCAGGGATTAATTTGTTAGAGTAAGGCTTCCTTATTGAACAAGGATATAGATATCTCCATACTTATTTTGTATATGTAGTAGGTCGAGAAAGAGATGAAGAAGCATGCCAAAATTAGGGAGAGGCAGAATAAGATGGTTAGATTTTCTAACCAGGGTGGCGGTCAACATTAGAGTGGCAGCGATGGTGGAAAGTGATCCAAGAAGAGGTGGGGAAACTCTAGGTCTAACTCGACAGCTAGTGCTCCCTACCCAAAGTCGTCCAGTGACAGACGTTTTTAGAGTGGAAATAATTATAGGGCACAGGGTGCCCAATCTCAAGCTAGTGAAGCCTGATAAGCTTCGTCATATCCTCTCTACAAATTTTATGGATGATTTTATTGGGGTTACTATGATGAAGAAAAGAACAAGTGCTTTAACTATGGTCAGCCAGGTAATATAGTTAAAATTTTTCCTGTTGGTAAGGTTTCCTCTAGGCAAAGCAAGGTTCCTATTGCCTCTTCATCAGCCCCGGCACCAAAGGGTGCACCATCAGGCTCCAACATTAGTTGAAATTGACTCTATGCTCTCACTACTTGTCAGGAGTGGCATTTCCTGATGTCATTACTGGTAAGTTAAAATTCTTCTCTCATATTATGTACTATTTACTTGATCCAGTGTCCACTCTTTCTTATGTGACCCAATTTATGGCTATGCATTTTCATTTTGATCCCGAGTGTATTCCAAACCTTTTTCTATTTGTACCTCGGTGGGTGATTTATTAGTTGTTAGAAGAGTCTATAGGGGTTGTGTGGTGTCTATGGGTGGTTGGGAGACCTTGGTGGATCTATTTGAATTAGATATGGTGGATTTCAATATCATATTAGGGATGGATTGGTTGTGCTCGTGCTATGCTTTTCTAGACTGTCGAACCCATAAGGTCATCTTTAAATTCCCTAATGATCTGGTTATTAAATGGGAGGGTGGTTTTGTATCTCCTAAAGAAAGGTTCATATTGTATCTTAGATCTCGAAGATTGATCTCTAAGGGGTGTCTCTACCATCTGGTCCGGGTTAAAGATTCTAACTTAGAGGGTCCTTCTTTATATTCCGTCCTAGTGGTGAATGAATTTTTAAAGGTTATCCATGATGACCTTGTTGGTGTTCCTCCTAATAGGGAGATTGATTTTAAGATTGATCTTATTTTGGACACTCGTCCTATTTCTATTTCCTCATATAAAATGGCTCCAACTGAGTTAAAGGAGCTTAAGGAGAAATTAAATGATCTCTTAGACAAGGGTTTTATCCATCCTAGTGTGTCTCCGTAGGGTACGCCAATTTTATTCGTGCATAAAAAGAATGGTTCCCTTCGAATGTATATTGATTATCGATAGTTGAATAAGGTAATGGTAAAGAATAAGTACCCTCTTCCAATGATGGATAATTTGTTTGACTAGCTTCCAAGTGCTAAATTTTTCTCTAAGATTGATCTTCGGTTTGTGTATCATCAATTTAATATTAGGGAGGTGGATATCCCTAAGACTTCTTTTACTTGGTATAGGCATTTCAAGTTCTTGGTTATGTCTTTTGGGTTGACTATTGACCTGCCAACATTCATGGACTTGATGAATAGAGTCTTCCATTAGTTTTTGGATTTGTTCATCATTATGTTCAAAGATGGTATTCTAGTGTACTCTAAGAGCGAGGTGGATACTTCTAATCACCTCTATATTGTGTTGCAGACCCTGAAAGATCAGCAGTTATTTGCCAAATTTTTGAAATGTGAATTTTGGTTGAACGTTGTCACTTTTTTGGGTCATGTCATTCCTAGTGAGGGGATCATGGTGGATCCACAGAAAGTTGCAGTGGTTAAGAAGTGGCCTAGACCTACAACTCCAACCAATATTTGGATCTTCTTGGGTTTAGCCGGTTATTACAGAAAGTTTATGGAAATTTCTCTTTCATAGCTTCCCCGTTGACTAAGTTGACTCAAATTGTGATGTTACGTGGGGTGCCTATATATATCATATCAGATCGTGGCACATAATTTTCATCGAAATTTTGGCGATAGTTTTTAAGGGTTTAGGGACTAATGTAAGTCTTAGTATGGCTTTCCACCCACAGTCAGATGGGCAAAAGGAAAGGACTATTCAGACATTAGAAGATATGCTCTGTGCTTATGTGATTGACTATATTAGTAGTTGGGTTGAGCATTTTCCTTTTATAGAGTTGGCATATAATAATAGCCACCATTCTAGAATTGTGATGCATTCAATTGAGGCCTTGTATGGTAGGAGGTGTAGATCTCCTATTGGGTGGTTTGAGGTTGGTGAGGCAGAGATGTTTGGCCCGAATTTGGTTCACCAAGACATGGATAAGGTGAAGGTGATTCATGTTAGGTTCAAAGTTGCCAAAATTCATCAAAATTCCTATGCAGCTATAAGGCGTAGAAAGTTAGAGTTTGAAGTTGGGGATAGGGTGTTCTTGATGGTGTCTCCCATGAAGAGAGTGATACGGTTTGGGAAAAGGGGAAGCTCAGTTCTAGGTATAATGGTCCCTAATTTATTTTTAGAAGGGTTGGTAGTGTTACATATGAATTAGAGTTGCCTTCTAGTCTAAGATTAATTCATCTAGTATTCCACATATCTATGTTGAGGTGTGTAGGTGATCCATTGCAGATTGTACCTATTAAGGATATTGGTATTTCAGATTCTCTATCTTATGGGGAGGTCCCAGTTGAAATGTTAGATCAACAGGTTTGTTGGTTGCGAACCAAGGACGTAGCTTTGGTGAATTTTCTACGGAGGAACCACAAGGTTGAATAGGCCACTTGGAAAGATAAAGAGGACATGAAGTCCAAGTATCCATTCCTATTTCCTGTATTAAAAAATTATGCTTAAGGTATGTATCATTCTTAGCATCTATTTTCTAGCTTTCTTAAAGGATAGGTTAGTTTCCTTGGCCTCTTTATTTTCTAACTTGGTTAAAGGTAATAGTAGAGATGTTTGGGGGTTTAATCGTGCCAGTCAATGCCTTATTTCATTATTCCGGGATGAATGATCCTAGTGGGGGAGAATTGAAACAGTCAGGTTCTTGGCCCTTGGAAATTTCCTAAGCTTTGAGCTTACTATCCTAGTAAGAACTCACCATACGAGTCATATTATTTGGGTATGGGTCAGGTGACCCAGATCGTGAGGTGTCCAGTGGGTGGTGGTTGGGATTTTTGTATGGTAATGACTTGCTGGTATGAGTCATTGGTGGCGGTGATGGGTCATTAGGATGGTCCCTTTATCAAATCAGTTACTTAGTGACCTGACTTAGCTCTGAGTACGAGTGTCTTACTAAGATCCGTGAGGATAGGTTTCAGATGGTAAGGTTGAGTCGTATGTTGTCTAGTGTCCAAACCCTTTGGGCTCTGTCTGGTATACGACTAGGCCATATGAGTCGTATGGTCAGGCAATGAGTGGGGCCATGGGTTCATATGGTGGAACGTGTATGGGTGTCCAACTCACTGTCTTGGTGACGACTCAAGAGTAGGAGTCATATGTTGTGGTCACGAGTCACGGGGGTCGACTCGTAACGACGTGCGATATTTTTACAGTTTTAAGTTGGGGCCATTCTGGACATTTCCCCTTTTAATTCCCTTTGAGGCCATGACTTAAAAACACTTTTTGGGACTTCATTAACCAATTATTCCTAATTAAGCACTCTTAAAATATCTCTCAAACTCTCTTTTAAGCAAAAGGCTAGGGTTTCATTAGGATAATTAATTAAGGCTTTCGAGGGTAGTTTCTCTCCATATTTATTGGTGTCTAAGGCATGTGACTCTTCCCTCATTGTTGTTTTACTAAAGACATGGGTTTTAATGTATGGTTTTCATGATATTGTTATGGCTTTGAAATAAGGGTTAAGGGTTTTGGATGTTCATGGTTGATTAATATGTCTCATGTTTTAAAAATGGTTTTACACATATAGATGCGTAGGAATTTTGGTTTAACTAATGGGACATGATAATCCCTAAATTTGTTGGTCTTTGGCTTTGATAAATACATGCCCTCAGCCTATTTATAAAATTGTCAATGAGAATGATTTTGTCACATAGTTTCACTACTCTTGGAATCCTCACATTGCATAAATGGTTAAATAAACATAAAATGGTTTTGGTTGGTTCCACATGACTTTGGAAAGGTCTTGGTGGCCATGGTTTGATTATAAATGGTTTTTTTTATTGAAATGGTGGAGTCTAATTTGGTTTAATAGTTTATATGACATATGGTAATGGACTTGCAAGCTATAATTTTGGTATGACGATACTAACGGTTAATGCCTAATTAAAATACTCCTTGTTAAATGGTTTGGCTATGTGTAAAAGGTTTAATTGAGCTTAAAGGGGGTTGAGTAGCAAAGTCATGGAAGGTGGAGGTCCTGGGGGGACCGACATTAGAGACTCATATTTGTCGATGTGAGGGTAGCCTTGGTGTCTATGTGCATGATATCACACTTTATATTTTTAAGGATGTACTAGTCATCTCAGGTTTTTCTCCGGTCATGCGTCTAACATGCATTGGGGCCATTTCAGCAGGGGGAGCTGAACCCATATAATCCGTGGGTGGTTTTAGGATTGCAGAGTTACATAACCTAGGTTAATATTTTAAATGCGTGCTAAACCTTGTTCCCTATCCCGATATGGTATATATGTATATATGTTATTGCATGTGGTTATTTGATTTGGATTTATATTAATGTCATTATCTTAACTTTATCCCTGAGTTACATGCTCGCGTTTACCCTGCTAACCATCATTAGGCATTGTATCCATACGTGATGCAGGAACTAGACATACTACCATTCCTCCTACTCAGTGACTTTGATTTGGAGAAAACTTTGAGTCAGATTATAGTGGTGAGCTTACATACTCTGGAAGACTCCATTTCATGCTATGGACTTCTTTTTATTTTTTGTTATTTCATTGGATTTGGTTTTTGCTATAGTTAGGGGCATATCCTGATCGAATATTTCTTGATTCTGGTTAGTGGCTTATTTGAACTACCATGGGCATGGACGGTGTCAGTATTAGTGTCAGCCTTGGTATTGGTATTGGCATTAGGATTGGAATTTGTTGGTTAATTGGTTGTGGGTTTCGACTTTGGTTTTAAGAATACTATCATGTCCTTAAATTTATGGTCTTATCTTGTTATATGTTTGGAATTTATCTGACATGGGGTGTAGGGTGGTTAATAGTGGGGTATTAGGGGTGATCTCTGATTCAGGTTGGACTTGGGATACCCGACATGACTAGGCCCTGGTTCGGGTCGTGTCATTTGACCCATTGTCAAAGTGGATTATCTTCCTTAAGTTTAATTTTAAATCCGTGAAAACATTTTCACGGTCAATCCATAATCAACAATGGTGTTTTCAACTAATCAGTATTCAAACTTCCACAATTTTGATAACAAATTGAACGAAAATCAACATCACCTAAAACCCCAAATTAATCAAATCCTAAGTTCCATTGTTCACTTAATTTCAACATCAATGAAAATATATAATAGAAATTTGAGGTTTCAACAAATAATCAACACCCAAGATATGTTTTATCTAAGAATTACAACCAACACCATTAATTTCACTGCACAACAAAAGTCAAAGTGGCAACAAATTATCACATGGTTTTGAAGAATCATAAATATAGATTTATTAGACTTTCAACAATTGTGCATGAATTTAAATTAAACACTAGTTGCTAAACTTTAAGTGAATAAGTTGTACAAATTAGAGAAAGGATATTTGTGCTACTAAACTGATGAAACACAGTGTTGCAGTGAGTGGTGGTGTGGTGGTGATATAAAAGAAACAAAGTGTGTCTGTGAGTTGGTGTATAGGAGTTGATCATTTAAGTGAAGAAGATGAAGTAGGCATTAATGAAATAAAACCTTTTAAATTTCAATCTTAAGATATTAAAAGTTCTACTTAGAGTTTGGCATACCAAATTTGTATTCCCAAAGTCATCAGCGACTAGCCAAACTTGCCTCAATTTATCAAAGTTCAGCCATGTGTGATGAACCCACTGTTGACTTTGATCATCACCAAAGTATATGGGTATAAGGCAAAGTCATAATTTTGGAGATTTTTCACTAGTCCATTCTATGAACTTCAATGATGAACTTTGGACATTTCCAAAGTCATTGGAAATTCACCAAACTCACCCTCTTGTTACAAAATTAAACTTTCATACATGGGCAATTCTGCTTAATTCAGTGATCCACTTTGGTTATTTTCCAAAATATTTGGAGATAAACTAAAGTTTTTAGCCACTATTGGCCTTCCTTGTTTTGTTACTTGACATGATTTTCTTACTCCAAGACCTTCCCACACCTTTATCACTCAATACACATTATTTAAAATGAAAAAAATAAAACTTGGGTTGCCTCCTGAGAAGCACCTTATTTGACTGTAATGACCCTTCAGGTCATTTCCTATATTTTTGGTTATTTTCACCGTCAAAGTATTCTTATAACTGCTCCAAGATATTTATGACTTTCTGGGACTTATAGTTTGGTTATCGGGTAGTTCATTTGATTTTTAGAGAATATTTCCTATATTGAAGTCTTCGTTGGTTCAAATTGGCTAGCGGGTGAAAACTTTAGTTAAACGGCCTCGTATACTAAATCTGACTATTCTAATAAAAGTTTAGGCTAGGTGGATTCTTGGATCGGGTCCCGAGGCACCCAAATTTATTTTGATCTATTGGTCAAAAGTTAAAAATATGGCAAGTTGGTTATGGGACCTACTTTTTATTGAAACAACCTCGGATGGAAGTTTCGACTGCATCATTGAGTCCGGAACATCAAATTTGTTAGGTCAGCATAGTCCATATGGATACATGAGAATTTCCAAGTCTCCGCCAACCCCTGGGGATTCATCCAAAGTCTTATGTATACAAACAGACTATGCTTCCCTATCAAATTTAATATTTCAGCTCAATAGCGATAACAATTTATCACCGGCGATCGCGAGCCACTAATCATGATAGTGATCAGTCAAACACCTACAAGAGTTTTGAATGTGTTTTTCAGTCGCGAAAGTGACACTCCATCGAGCTCTATCATCGCAAATGTGATCGATGTGTCGCGTAGGCAGCTTGCACCTTTTGTCTATGTATCACGATTGTGATCGACGGGTTGCGAATGCGATACTTGGGTACTTGGAAAGGGTATAAATACCCCATTTCATCCCATTTTTTCCTATTTCTCATCAATTCTCAAGAGTCTTAAACCCTACGAAGTGGGATAGCTTAGGAATAGCCATTGTGGATAATTTATGAGTTTGAGTAAAGATTAATTAAACGATTCTCCTTTAAATTTGAGGTAAGATTCCTCCATTTTCATGTGATTTCCCCTTTTCTTCTCCAAAATCCCTAAACCTTGGTCTCTTAATTTTAGCCCCAATATATCTCAAAATTCACCAATTTTTAGGATAATTACTCCTTAAGCACATGGGGATGTTGGGTTGGTTTTGAAAACGCAATTTTTGTAAATGGGACCCATATATAATTTTTGTATAATTTTGGACCTGAAGTACAATAGTGAAATATGGGTTTCATTATCCTCGAGTTGATGAGTAGAGTGTGATTTTTATAGATTCACACCTTATAGATGCTTCTCAAAAAGGAAAATTAGTGAAGCAGATTGCCAGAGCTTTCTTCGGCATCCAACAAGCTAGGTTTTCCCTCCCCGTAGATTGAACTAATTTATAATATGTTTAAGAAGTTTTTTTTAGATTTAGAATAGTCTTTAGATGTTAGTGATGTGATTGGCATACTTGGGTTAGTTGGACCATTTAGGCTATTTAGAAATCATATTTTAGGCATAATTGTCTTAGTTGTTCAGACTTTAGGTAAAATTTCTATCTTAGTGTTGATTGTAGCTTAGTTAACCTCTAAAAGTGGATTTAGATACCTTAGCCTAGTACGGGGTAGAATTTACCTTGTAATGGATTTCAGGGATTTAAAAGTGGGCTCTTCGACCCACCTTGGTCTTAGATTAGTGTGTAACCTCTTATACTCTTGTTATACACCTTGAAAATACTTAATAAGGTAATTTGATGAGATTTGACACTTTGTGGTTATGATGGGTTGGTATTGAGAGTTGATGCTTATTGGTATTATGACAATAATATATGTACCGATTTGAGTTTTGCTATTAATTATAATATTGATTATATATTTATCAGTTTGAGTCTGGGTATTGTTTATGATATTGACATATATATATATATAAATATTTCGGTTCAAGTCCGAATATTGGCCATGATTATGCTTATATGATTATTGTTTCAAGTTCGATTATTGATCACAATACTAGTTATATATAATTATAGATTTAAGTCCAAATATTGATTGATGTTGACTATATAATTATCGATTTGAGTCTAGATATTAATTATGACTATGATGATATATATATACCAATTTAAGTTTGGCAAGGGCGTATGATATTGATAATATAGATATCAATTTAATTTTGAAAATGGGTAAATTGTTATAGTGTTGCATAAGATGGATGAATTCTAATGGATCATAGAAGTTTGTAAATGATGGTGGTTCAGGTTATACTTCACTTGATTACACCCTCCAGGATTATGAGGCATGTGTTGGGTTATTTACTTTTCCGCACATATTAGCTTATGGAGGACAATATTGTAGTTATAATAATCATGTTCCTTTTATTATTGTTCTAGCCTATTTATTTAATTATATGCAGCGATATTGTAGTTACTTGAGGAATTGTCCTTTTCTTGATGTAGTTATGTTATCTTGCATCTTATCATACCTGTATCATGATTTAGCTCTGTTGGCAGATGATGTCCAATAAGTACCCATGGTTTTGGTACTCATACTATACTTCTATACTTTTTTGGAGCAGATCTGAGTAATAGTCATCACCGTTGATTCGAGGATCGTGTTGTGGTGGATTTTGGAGATAGGGTGAGCTCTTAGAGTCTGAGTTTCTCTATTTCCTTCAATTTTTCTATGTCTACTTTTTTGTTTTGAGACAAATTGTATTGACTATTCTAGAACTTATGGTCTGTTGTAGTAGCTCTTTTATTGAATCTACTAGGTCGTGGGATGGTTTAATATGTTATGTCTACCTCTCAGATTATTTTGTTGCCTTGCTTATTTATAAATTGTATTGCCTATTTTGCCCTTTTAAGGGAATTTTCTACCAAGTAAGCTCATTGTAAATAGCTCCGGGCTAAGTTTTGACTTACCTACTGGCAGGATTTAGTAGGTGCCATCATAACTAGTAAATCATATTATGATAAATTGGTATTAGAGCCTATGTTTCACTGGAATTGTAGGTATAAGAGAAAGTGTCTAGTAGAGTCCAACAGATTGGAATGATTAAATCTATTTTTTTTTATCTTTGGGAGGCTATAGAACATTCTTAGGAGTTCTTCACTTCTTTTACTCATTTTATGCTAAGTTTCTAAGTTGGTTTCTAAGGCATTCCTTTGGTTTTACTCTTTTTAATATGTCTAGGACATGTGCTGCCGCTATACGAGATGAGGGTTCTAAGATCAAGCCTAGGGATTTTGCTGCTATTCGTGGATGACCTAAAGGTCATGGAAAACCTCAAGATGTGTCCCTAGCTAGGGCTCAGAATAGGGGTTTTTCACTAGACCCTATTCCTACTCTTGAGCTAGAGGCTTTTCAACCCTATCCAGCGGTGGACTAAGGACTATCCCAGGACCCATTGAGATTTATTTCTTCTTAGATTCTCAGAGATGCTTTGGTTCAAATTTAGTGTTGGTTGGTAGTGCACCATCTGATGTGCATAGTCTATAAATCAGAGTAGTACTAAGGAAGGGACGCACCCTATAACTGCGGCTCCTACAGTTGAGGTCACTCCTACGCTGGTAGTTGCTCAGCTATGGTTTGTCTATCCTTCTATGTCTGTTGAGGAGCAGAATATGTTGGACAGATTCTTGTGATTGTCTTTGCCTAGGTTTTCTAGTGCCCTAAGCAAAGATGCATATGAGTTTCTGATTGTTTGTGAGGATAGGCTCCATAATTTAGGTCTAGTTGAGACTCGTAGTGTTGATTACACTATTTTTCAGTTGGACTTGACATCTTGACATTGGTGGAGAGGTCATCTTGATTCTAGGCCAGCTGGATCATCTCCTTTGACATGGGCTTAGTTCTCCAAGATCTTCTTAGAGAAGTACATGCCTTACAACCTTAGGGATTATTTGTGGTATTAATTCTCGAGGTTGGAGTAGGTATCCATGATGTTTATGGAGTATGAGGCTCGTTTTCACAAGTTTTCTAGACATGCCACTTCTATTATGACTATTGAGTATGACAGGGCTTCTTGATTTGTTCAAGGATTTATCCCGAAAACAACTTTTAGGACCTATTATGCTAATTATAAGTTCCTAGTGATTTCCTTTGGTTTGGCTAACACCCCAGTTGTGTTCATGGATTTGATGAACCGAGTGTTCATACCTTATTTGGACTCTTTCGTGATTGTCTTCATCGATGACATCCTTTTGTATTCAAAAGATAAAAAGGAGCATGCACAATATTTGAAGATTGTGCTCCAGAATTTGAGAGATCATGTGCTTTTTGAAAAGTTCTCTAAGTGTGAGTTTTTTCTGGAGCCCGTGACATTGCTTAGGTATATGGTGTCTAAGCATGGGATTCTGGTATACCCAGTGAAGATTGAGGCTATCCATGATTGGGCCAATCCTACATCTACGAATGAGGTCCGTTGCTTCATTGGCTTGGTTGGTTATTATAGTTGATTTGTTGAGTGTTTTAGTACAATTTTAGCACCAATAACCAGATTGACTCGAAAGGAGGTTCCTTTTCGATGGTCCGAGGAGTTTGAGTCAAACTTTGGTAAGCTCAAGGAGTTCCTTATACTGATACCTATTTTGGCTCTTTCTATCGAAGGTGAGGGATTCACCGTGTATTGTGATGCTTTTGGTGTTGGTTTGGGTTTTGTATTAATGCAATTGGGTCATGTTATTGCTTATGCTTTGAGGAATCTTAAGGTGCACGAGTGAAACTACCCCACTCATGATTTAGAGTTAGCAGCAGTAGTTTTTTCGCTTAAGATTTGAAGGCATTATCTTTATGGAGTGCATTGTGAGATTTTAACAAATTATCATTGTCTTCAGTATCTTATGACCCAACGAGAGCTTAATACTAGACAATATAGGTGGATGGAATTGCTTATGGTTAATGTATAGAGGACTCCTTGAGCCAAAAGGCAGTGAGTATGGGTAACTTGGCTTGTATTTCAGTTTCTCAAAGGTCGTTGGCATAGTACATTTAGTCCTTAGCCAACTTTATAGTATGACTTGACATTTTAGACTGTAGGAGGATTCTTCCTAGTATTACGGCTAGGTTCTTTCTATTTGACCAGATTTGGGATCGTCAGTTTGAGGATAATAGACTTGTCATCCTCCTTAATTAGGTGTTGAGTGGTGATTCTAAGAGGTCTACGATAGATTCTGAGTGTTTCTTAAGATTTGATAGCCGCATTTGTGTTCTAAACCTTGATGACTTGATTAAGTTGATTTTGCATGAGGCTCACAACTTTAGGTATTCTATTCATCCAGGTACCACTAAGATTTATAGAGACTTGAGACAACATTATTGGTGGAATGTCAATAATAGAGATATGGTAGACTTTGTAGCTCACAACCTATGTTGTTGAAGGAGAAGGACGAGCATCGGTGACCTAGTGGATTTATTTAAAAGTTGCCCATTCCTGAGTCAATGTAGGAGTAGATCACTATCGACTTTCTTAGTGGTTTTCCTCCCACTTTCTGTGGATCTAATAAAATTTAGGTCATTGTGGATCAGTTGACCAAGTTGGCACATTTGATTCCTATTTAGATGTCATTCTGTGCCGAGAGGTTAGCCCATGTCTATGTGCGTGAGATCATCTTTTACATGGGGTGCCTATATCTATCATTTCATACCGAGGTTTGTTCTTCACTTCAAGCTTTCGGAGAGCTTTCCAAGATGAGTTGGGTACTTTGGTGGGTCTTAGTACAACCATTCATCCGTAGATAGATCGCCAGTTGAAGTGGACTATTTAGGTTCTCGAGGATATGCTCGAAACTTGTGTTATAGATTTTAAAGGTCAATGGGAGCAGCACTTAGCTTTAGCAAAGTGCACATATAATAACAGTTATCATTTAATTATTGAGATGGCACCTTTTGAGGCTTTGTAAGGTAGGCAATATCATTCCCTAATTGGATGGTTTTAGACTTTTAAGGTTAGACCCTGTGGTACTGATTTTATTTAGGAGACATTGGATAGAGTCAGGGTGATTTAAAATATGTTGAGGGTATCTCAGAGTAGGCAGAAGGCTTATACAGACCGTAGACTTTGTGCCTTTATATTTGGAGTTGGTGATTAGGAATTCCTCCATGTGTCACCCATGAATAATTTATGAGGTTTAGGAGGAAAGCCAAGATCAGCCCCAGATATATTGGACCTTACAAGATTTTTCGCACAGTGGGGTGGTGGATTATGAGTTAGCCTTATCCCTAGATTTTGTGGTTGTCCATCTAGTTTTCCCTATTTCCATGTTGCGACAATACATTCCTTATCCATCTCATGTGCTAAGATAGGATTCTATCTATTTGGATGAGCAGTTGACCTTCGTGGAGGAGCTTGTACTTATTTAGCTAGTGATGTTAGGATATTGTGCACTAGGTATATTCTTGTAGTTAAGGTTCAGTAGAGGCACCTCCCATTGGAAGAGACTACTTGGAATATCGAGACCGAGATGAGGACCTAGTATCCTCACCTATTAGAGATGTCAGGTATATCCTAATCCTTTACTTTTGCAGATGAAAGTCATTTTAGTAGTGGATATTGTAATGACCTTTCAGTTCATTTTCCATATTTCTGCTTATTTTTCCCATTAGAGGTTTCCAATAGCTACTTAAGTCATTTACAACTTGCTGGGATTGACAGTTCAGTTACCAGGTAGTTCGTTTGGTTTCTAGAGCTAATTCCCTATTTTGAAGTATTTGTTGGTTCAAATTGGATGCCAGGCAAAAACATTAGCCAAACAACCTCGTATGGTGAATTTGACTATTCCACCAACTTTGGAATATCAATTTTAAGCTAGGTAGACTCTTGGTTTGGGTCCAGAGGCACCTAGAATCATTTTGAGCTATAGGTCAGATGTTAAGAAATGTCAAGTTGTGTGTGGGACCCACTTTTCATCAAAAAGACCTCGAATGGAATTTTTAACTCTTCCATTGAATCCAAAATATCAAATTTGATAGGGTAGCATCGTGTATTTGCATATATGAGATTTGGATAAATCCCGAGGGATTGGCGGAGACTTTAAAATTTTTAAGGCTCAGCTGGTGCTGGTGTTACTGCATCGGCAACGCAAGCCACTGGTCATAATAGCGATCTATCAGACACCCGCAAATTTTGCGAACGTGACATTTTTCAGTCACGAAAGTGACACTTCATCCCTCTTGTTCAATATCGCGAACTCAATCGCTATGTCGCATAAGTGGCTTTCTCCTTTTGGCCAGGTATCACGATTGCGACCGACGGGTCATAAATGTGATACCTACAGTACCTAGGAAGGGTATAAATACCCCATTTCAGCCCGTTTTTTCCTATTTCTCATCCATTCTCAGGAGTTTTAAACCTTAAGGAGTGGGATAGCTTGGGAATAGAAATTATGGGCGATTTATGAGTTTGGGTAAAGATTAGTTACACGATTCTACTTCAAATTGCGATAAGATTCCTCCATTTCATAGTTAATTTTCCCTTTTCTTTTCAAAAATCTCTAAAGATTGGTTGCTTGATATTCGCACCAACATAGCTCTAAATTCACCCATTTCGAGGATAATTACTCCTTGAGCACATGGGGACGTTGGGTTGGTTTTGAAATGCAATTTTCATAAATGGGACCCACATGAGATTTTTGAGTAATTTTCCCGAAGCATAATAGTGAAACATGGGCATCATTTTTCATGTTGATGAGTAGATTGTGATTTTGTTAGCATGACACCTTCCAAAAGCTTCTCGGAAGGGAAAATTAGTGATTTAGTGGATTCTTTGAACTTTCTTCGGCATCCAGGTAGGCTAGGTTTTCCCCTCATAGATTAATCGAATTCATAGTATGTTTATGATATTGTGTTAGATTTAGGGTGGGTTTTAGATGTTACTGATGTGATTGTCAATGCTTGGTTAGTTGAACCGTTTAGGCTATTCATAAATCATAATTTAGGTGTAATTGGTTTAGTTGCTCATGTTTTAGGTAAAATATCTATCTTAGGTTGATTGCATCTTAGTTAACCTCTAAAAGTGGATTTAGATACCTTAGCCTAGTATGGGATAGAATTTTCCTTGGTAATGGATTTCGGGAATTTAGAAGTGGGCTTTTCGATCCATCTTAGGCCAAGATTCGTGTTGATCCTTGTAACCTTTTATACGATTGTTATACACCTTGAAAATGCTTACGAAGGTAATATTGAGGAGATTTGGCACTTGGTGGCTATAATGGGTTGGTATTGAGAGTTGATGTTTATTGGTAATATAATAATGATATGTGTACCGGTTCAAGTCTAGCTATTGATTATAATACTATTGATATATTTATCAGTTTAAGTATGGGTATTGTTTATGATACTGATATATATGTATATATATATATATTTCGGTTCAAGTATTGATATTGGCCATGATAATGATTATATGATTACAGGTTTCAGTCTGGCTATTGATTACAATAGTGATTATATATATATTTACCAGTTGAAGTTTAGGTATTGATTATGATATTGATTATATAATTACCGGTTTGAGTCTTCATATTTATTATGACTATGATAATACATGTATCGATTCAAGTACGACAAGGGCGTATGATATTTATAATATGGAAACCGGTTCAAGTCCAAATATAGGAAAATTTTTATAGTATGGCATGACATAGATGAATTCTAGTGGATCATGAAAGTTGGTAAATTATAGTGGTTTACGATATACTTTACTTGGTTGTACCCTCCAGGATTATGGGATTTGCGTTGGGTTATTTACTTTTTCGCACTTATTAGCTTATGGGGGATAATCTTGTAGTTATAATTTATGGTTAGTTTCACTTGTTTTTTGAAAGATTTCTATCTTAGGGTTGATTGTGGCTTAGTTAACTTCTAAAAGTCAATTTAGATGCCTTGGCCTAACCCGAGGTAGAAATTGTCTTGTAATGGAGTTCAAGGATTATAAGTGGTCCCTTTTGGGCCACCTTAGGTCAATACTTGAGATAGTTTGTTTGAACTTTATACGCTTATGATATACCTTGTGTAATACCCCATATTTTTCTTAGCTTAGTTTAGCTCCCAGTGCATGTATAAGAGTCTTACAGGTTAAAAATTTAACCAAGTGTTGGGGACTTAGTATTATTTTTTGCCTCTTAACTTTGAGGATTTTTAAATGAGTCTTCCTAACCCCGAGACATTGGTTTTTTAGTTAATTCATGTTCAGGGGTGTAAGGAGCATGTCTCGGGGAAGTTTTTGATTTTTTGAGATGAGAATTGGGTCATTTTTGGATTTTGATTCCAGTAGCTCACTGCAATAGCATCGCATCGCGTGCTTATAGCGATGAGACATCCATCGCATCGCGCGCAACCCCTTTAATCGGCATTCTAGTTACGAATTTAAATCTCTAAGGGGCAATTAAGTCTTTTCCCCTCAAACCAATTAGTAAAAACAAGAAATTTAGCTTCAGTTAGGGCATTATTTGCCCACTTTTCTCCAATTTCTTCTCAAGAAACAAATCCTAATCATCCCCAAGATCATCAAATTCTATTCTTTTCTCTTCAAGAAAACGAAGAACTCAAGCTTCCCAATTTAAGAACTTTTAAGAAATCTTTCAAGATTGTGCTTCCCTTCCAAGTATAAAGGTTAAAGGTATGTTTGATGTTCATCTAAGGTTTCCTTTCACCATGGAGTCTAAGAATCTCTTTTTAAATGTTATATTATGAGTTTTCCATGTCTTACATGAATTATCTCCATGAATTACTTGCTATTTTATTTCAAGTTAAGATTATAATTGTTTTCAAGTGGAATGGATTATAATATGTTTTGGATGTTGAAGTTCCTATGTCATGTTCATGCGATTCAGGATATATCCTCAAATTATGGTTCTTGTCATGTATTCATGTTATCTCATCATGTTTAAAAGCATCCCCATGTTAAAGCCTTAATCCCCATGTATTTGATGAAATGCCAAAGAGAATGATTTTGGAGAATGATTCCCCATTATGGTTTTTCAAAGCTTTTACATGCCTTTGTTGTTATTTACATTCAGTGTTGGGGTTATGAATACCCGAAACTTAGCTGTTTACATTGTCTCAGTATACTCAGAATAATTTCAAATATAATTTCAGTGTCTTTAGAATGATTTCAGACAAACCATGAGCATTATCAGTCAGTCAGTTATTATGATCACTTGTTTGTTCAGTTAAGCTTAGTCTAGTCCAGTAATCAGTGTCTTTCGGTTGGGAGTAGGATTTAGCACTGAGCAAATGTAGGAAGGCGGCTTTCCCGTCATTTAGGAAAATTAGTAGCAGTCCCTGTATTCCAGAACCTTGTAGCCAGTGTAGGTTATGAGGAGTCACCAATCAGTTTAGGCTTGACTACCTACCAGGGGTCACCCGTCAATTTAGGCTTGAGTCTGCCCAGGTATCATCCATCAGTTTAGGCTTGATACCCTAGTTCTTTAGTATCTTAGTGGATCCATACAATCGTTGTTAATACTCGTGGTATGATACTAGCATCCTTCCAACTGGGGTCACAGGTTGGACCCAAATCTACTTAGAATGGGGCATGTTGGTTAGACGATACCTCCCACAGTTTCTGTTTCAGTATTCAGTATAGAATTCAGTTCAGGTTTGCTTGACCATAGCTTACAGATTCTCAGTTATTCAGTTATCAGATTTTAGTGTTTCAGTTTTCAAACTATTTCAGAATCATGTTATATGCTTGGTCATGAATTCTCAGAGTTTATAGCTTTCACGCATATTATGCATCAGATACTCATGTTATTCAGTCAGTCATTATCTCATGCTATTTATCCAATCAGTATTTCATGTGCATGGACCTATGTATTTCACCCTAACCTCATCTCATATACCAGTACATTCAAAGTACTGACCGCATACTCTTTCTTTGTGCTATGATTTCTTATATTATAGGTTCGGACACAGTTTCCTGACTGCACTTAGATAGTTCAGCATTACAAAAGCAGCAGTAGTGGTGAGTCCTCATCTTTCGAGGACAAGTTTATCTTCATTCAGTTTTTAGTATTTCTCTATTTCAGTCAGTTTGGAGTTAGCTGGGGGTTTTTCCCATACTTTCCGTAGTCAGCCAGTTAGAGGCTTTTCAAACATTCAGTTAGTTAATCAATTTTATTAGTCAGATTTTAATATTTTCACAAATGCTTTTAAGACTTACTGATTCAATTGTATTATCAGTATTTAAATCCTTATGGCATTATCAAATGTTTTTTGTATATGTCTATCATTATCTGTTATACTCAGTGCTCACGGCAGGTACCAGCTCATGGGTTAGCTTGTGGTCACTTGTGATCATAAGCACCATTGTTGCGACTAGGGGGTAGCCTCCGATCGTGACACCTTTTAATGCTTAATATGAGGCCTGATGAATCTAGATACCTAATGGGCATGATAATTTAATGATGAGAGTTGATACTAAGAAGGTAAAACCCAATAGAGGGGATATAACATGACATGAACCAGCGACTTATCATAATGGGCATCCCAAGTGCAACAAGAATCGTAGATCGCCCCCGATACCTAACCCAACCAATCAACAACCACGAAACAATGACCAAATCCATAACTATTTGTTATCATACCCAAGTCTATATTTTGTCCATGAAAAGCCTCTAAAACAGAACAAGAATAACCAGTTGAGACATGCTCCAGACCATAGCCAAAACCAATATCAAAGTCTAAATGAAATAAGACATAATAAAACTCAAAGAAAAAAATGGACAATTACAAAGTATGGAAGCTCACCACTTCAAGTCAACACAAGTTGTCCCCGAATCCAAGTTACTAAGTAGGATGTGTGATAGTATGACCAATACCTACATCACGTGGGGATACAACATTGAAGATAGTTAACGGTTGGAGCATAGCATATAACTCGAGGTTAAGGATAATATAATGTCAACAGTTCAAAACCAATCATCCAACGCACATAACCAATGCAATACATATATATACACACATATATATACTATTCCGAGATAAGAAAGAATATTAGCATGAACTTTGAAATCATTAACCTGGGTTGTGTAGCAAAACCATTATAGAACAAGGAACCCACGGGCTATATGGTACCAGCTCTCCCCTAGCTGGAAGGTCCTAGTGCATGAAGCTGAACGAACTAGAGAATATCATTAACCGTATATGCCTATATCGGGGACTCGAACCTCTCGGCATAATCAAGGTGACTTAAGGAATAATACATATTTCATGGGGGAATCGATCCTCCCATTCATATGTTTATTTTGGGGACTCAAACCACTGTGTCATAAAAACACCCGCATCGGCTTGCACGGTTTCCTGTGTTAGTCCTTCAAACTCCACGGACTAGCTACATATCCCTCTTTAAAAGACGATTTAAAACCATCATTTTACATACACAACCATTAAGCCAATTACTTACCAAAGGAACTTCGTTGGTATTGTCATACCAATACCACTTGCAAGTACCATTTACCATTATCAATCAACTAATCATTTGATTGACTTTGGGACTCAAACCCATTGTCTAACAAAAACACTAATTCAAATCAAAGTTTCGGGACTCAAACCCATTGTCTAATAAAGACATAAATAAATTTAATGTTTAGGGATTCAAACCCTTTTAGCCAATTAAACCACCAAGGTTAACATTTAAATCATTACATTCCCAAAAAGGCCTTCACCAAACCATTTACCGACCATTCATATTCATTAGGCCAATGCCTTAGTTTAAAACACCATTTAACATGTGACTAGTTTATTCTCTTAGACATTTTCACAAATATGTTGAGGGCATCCTATTATCAAGACCAAAATCAAAGTAAAAACCATCAAGTTTAGGGTGAACCATGACTCAATTGTTAAACCACAATTACCAAGCATCCGCATGTTCAAAACTATCCTTAAAACATGTATAAACACAATTAAAACCAAGAGTAAAAAATACTCAATAATATACAACAAGACCCTCAACATTGGTTTTCAAAACCACCATTATTGAATCATAATCAATGTTTAAAACACATGATATTTGATAACTAACAATTAGGGAAGAGTCACATGCCTTATTCACGAAGATTCACGGAACGAACTTGACTCAGGATCCTCTAGATGATCACCGTGTAGAAACCCAAGCCCAATCTTCAAGAAAGAGTTTAGAGAGAGTTTTAGGAGTGTTTTGATCTTTCAAGGTATGCTATAAGAGACTACAATGTGATTTAAGACGTGGGGTCTTAAGGGTTTTGGGGTGTGAAATATCTAAAATATCCTTAGCTTAAAAAATAAAAATTATGCACAGGAGGGTACGACTCCCCCCAACTCGTACCCCAACATACGAGTGGTACCCACCACTCATACCCTAGATAGAAGGTTGGACTCCAATACTATCCAACATACGACCCTAAGGACCAACTCGTATCTATAACATATAATTGGTACCCATAAACCATACCCTAGGCAGAATCATCTAGGCTAGACATAGGATATCATATGACTTGGCACTATACTTCTCGTACCCTAACATACGACTAGAATGATGTCCATTTGTACCTTTGACAGAAAGTACCCAAAACCATACTGAGTACCATATGACCAAGGAATCCAAATTGTATCAACATTATACAACAAGTAAGCACAAGTTGTATGATATCCAGAGATCTTAAAATCAAGAAATTTTCTAAGGGTCAAAACTAGGTTGTTTCAATTATCCCCCACTAGGATCTTTCATCTTCGAATGATGGGTTAAGGCATGCACCAACACGGGTTAGCACATTATTACCCATCAAGCTTTACTTTAACCAATACTAGAAAATAAATACATTAAGGAACCACCATTTTCTTTATCTAAGACATAAAACAAAGATATTAAGAACAACACATACCTCAAGCACGAATTTCTGAAATGGGGAACAAATGCGGATACTTGGACTTCATGTCCTCTTCTGCCTCCCAAATAGCTTCTTCAACCTTATGGTTCCTCCAAAGAACCTCTACCAAAACCACATACTTCATCCACAACCGACGAACTTTAAGATCCAATATCTCAATCGGGACTGCTTCATAAGATAAAAAATCCAAAATACCCAATCTTTCCAAAGAAAAAAACAATAAAGGATCACCCACACACTTCCTGAGCATAGAAACATGGAAAACCAGATGAATAGAGCTTAAACTAGAAGGCAACTCCAACTTATATGCAACATTACCAACTCTCTTCAAGACCAAATACGAACCAATGTACCGGGGACTGAGTTTTTCCTTCTTACCAAACTGCATCACTCTTTTCATGGGAGACACTTTGAGGAACACCTAATCTCCAACCTTAAACTCTAACTCCCTACGCCTCATATCCATGTAGGACTTTTGGCTACTTTTAGCGGCTTCAACCTATCACGAATCACCTTCATTTTCTCCAAGGCTTGGTGAACGAAGTCAGGGCCAAACAACTTACCCTTACCAACTTCATACCACCTAATAGGAAAATGACATCTCCTACCATACAACACCTCAAAAGAATCCATACCAATGCTAGAGTGATAACTATTATTCTAAGTAAACTCTATAAGAGGCAAATGGTCAACCTAACTACCACCATAGATAATCATGCATACATGAATCATAACTTGCAATATTTGAATGGTCCTCCGCTTGTACATATGATTACAAGTGGAAAGCGGTACTAAGGCAAACCTTAGTTCCCAAGCCTTTAGAAATGACCGCCAAAAATAATATGAGAATGGAGTACCACAGTCCAAAATGATAGAAATGGGAGCACCATGCAACTTCACAATCTCTACAAGATATAACTTAGCATAATTCTTCGCCAAATAACTAGTCCTCACAGGCAAGAAATGACTGTACTTGGTTATCCTATCCATAATGACCCAAATTGAATCACACTGATTCTGAGACAAAGGAATACTATTAAAAAAATCTATATTAATTACCTTCCACTTTCATTCAAGCAACTCAATATCTTAGTAGAAACCTTCGGGTCTCATGTGCTCAACTTTTACTTGTTGACACACCATGTACTTAGCTACATAGTTAGCCACATCTCACTTTATTTTATTCCACCAATAAAACTCCTTAAGATCATGATACATCTTCGTCAAATCGGGATGAATAGTGTAACGAGATCCATGTGCTATGGCCAAAACCCTTTCCCTCAAACCATACACATCGGGAATATATAACCTACCTTGGTACCTCAAGATACCATCTCCCCCAATCAAAAAGTCAACAACCTTTTGTTGACCTACATTTTCTCTAATCTTCATCAAATTAGAATCTAGAATTTTATTTCCTTTATCTCAACAATAAGAGACGACTGCAATACCTGATGAACAAATACACCACTATCCTTAGAGTCATGAGAGGAACTCTAAGATTATCCAAACGGTGAATGTCCATCACCAACTCTCACTTATCCTCATCTACATGAGCTAGACTCCCCATGGATGATAGCTTTACCTGGATGGTAATGAAGACTCATATCATAGTACTTCTTCAACTCAAGCCACCTACTTTGGTTGAGATTTAACTCTTTCTGAGTAAACACATACTGTAGGATCTTATGATCAGAAAAGATATCAACATAAACCCCATAGGGATTATGACGCCAAATTTTCAATGCAAATACCACTTCCAACAACTCCAAACCATGAGTAGGATAGTTATTCTCATAAACCATCAACTACCTAGAAACATAAGCCACCACCCTACCATACAACATCAACACATAACCAAACCCAACACGAGTAGCATCATAATACACTATGAAGCCATCATTAACATCCCACAAGGTGAAAACCAGAGCTGAAGTCAACCTATGCTTTAACTTCTGAAAACTACCATCACACTCATCGAACTACAAAAACTTCACCTTTTTGTGTCAATCTAGTAAATGGGGCAGTTATAGTTAAAAAACTTTCCAAAAATCTCCTATAATAACTAAAACACCCTGGGTTTAGATACTTAGAAAAAATTCCTGGATTTTCGGTTTCTGGACATCATATGACTTATGTGTACTAGTCGTATGGTGGGGTACGGTTGGTATAGGCTGGTCGTATGCTAACTAGTTTTGGTTAGTGGATTGGATTATTTTCTAGAATAGATACGACTTGGAAGGGTATGAGTCGTATGGTTGGTAACGGTTCGTATGGTTTGGATTTTTCCTTCACTTAATATAATACTTGGTAACTTAACTTGTATCTAAGTAAGAGTGGCTCACAATGAGCCGTAAGATAAGGTATGATTCATACAATTGACTCGTATGGTAGGTAGTGTTCAATCTTTCTTTGTTTCTATCTGTCAGGGATTAAGTTTAGGGGTACTGATCTTATGGTTTGGGTACAAATTAATTTGGTAACTTATATGCTGGATAATGTTGGGTCTAGGGGGGAGGTCCAGGGTATAAGTATGGATATCACTTTTATTGAAGGGTACGACTTGTATGGAGGAATCGTACCATCTGGTGAGATTTTTAAGCAGTTTAAATTGAGGGTAATGTGGACATTTCCCCACTTAACCCCTTAAGTCCCCATGACTTATAAAACTATTGGAACATCATTTATCCTATTATTCTAATAAAAAATACTTAGAAACTCTCACTAATTCTCTCTAAGTCTCTTGTAAAGAAAGGCTAAGGTTCCATCTAGAGGATTAATTTGGGATTTGTACGGGTGATTTCTCTCCAATATCTTTGTAATCTAAGGCATACACTCCACCCTCATTGTTAGTTCCAACTAAAGGTATGTTGTATATAATGTTATCATGGCATGATTATTGAATAGTTTTTGGGGTTTTCAAATATATGTTGGGGTTTTGGTATTAAATGTTTAGTTATGGTTTTCCCATGTTTTAATTATGAAATTACATGCTTTAAAGGTGGTTTGGACAATTGGTTACATGGGAATGGTTTACTGATAATTGGAATTGGCTTTGGAAATACTATGCCCCTAACATGTTTGATAAAATGTCTATGATAATGCTTTTACTATATTATTAGACTTTAATAGAACTATTGCATGGTATGGTTTGGTAATGGAACCCTAAATGGTTTAAATGTTTTGGGATGGTTAAATAGTAATGTTTTGTGGTCATGGTTATGGTTAATTAAACTTTTTTGTCGGGTACAAGTGAATCCCCTAAGTAAACATGCTAATGAAAAACTTGTGGGGTATGCAGGATTGCCCCAAGAAAATTTAACAATGGAACACTTGTGGGGTACACAGGATTCCCCCAAGCTAACTTGATAATGTAATCTATGGGTGCATGGGATTCCTTTTACATAAAAAGGTTGTCTAAGGACATTTCTTGCAAGCTATAGTCAGTATGACGATACCACTACTCATAGCCTTGGTTAATAATAATGTCATAATAGTTTGGTTGGAAGGTAACGATTTTAATTGGGCAATAATAACAGGGTGTGATATCTAATCATGAATGTTTAAGTCCAATAGATGGACACTAGAAACTCATGTTTGTCAGCATGAGGGTTGGTCATAGTGACCATATATGATACTATGAGGTACATGGGAATTCTCTAAGTACATTGTATATATGTATCATGAAAAGAGAAGGATACTTGGGAATCCTCTACTCTTATGGTATCTCCGATTTATGTGGCTACATGTTTTGAGGCCCGTTCAGGGGATTGCAATCAACCCATATAGCCCATGGGTGGTTCTAGGACGTTTAAGCTACACATACCTAGGTTAATGGTTTTAAATGTATGTTAAACCTAGTTTTCTTTTCCGACATGGTTATATATATGTATGGTTTGTATGGATATGGATGGTTTACTTGGTTTTATTTAATGTCATGATTTTATCCTTATTCTAAGTTCATGCTAGTATTTACCCGCTAACCCATCTTCAGACGGTTGTATCCTCACCCAATACAGGAATCAGCCATTCTACTCTTCCTGTCCAGTGATCATATTTGGGATCAGTTGTTGTATTGAAGTGTGGAGCTTTCATATTCCGAAAGTCTCCATTTCATTGCATGGATATCTTTACATACTTTGTTTATTTTATGGATGTTGGTATTGGCTATGGTTGGGGGCATGTCCCAATCAAATATCATTTTTTTTTGTTAGAGGATTTGTCTAACTACTATGGATTGGAATGAGAAGTTTCGGTATTGGTGTCAGACTTAGTATTGGCATTGGTATTAGGGTTGATATCATTGGACTGAATTTATGATTGTTCCATTCTTTAATGTTATGTTATGGACAAGAACTTGGTTTGTATATTGGTTTGGTTATGGTTATGGTTATTGGTAGCTAATAGATGTTTGGACTTGTTTGGGTTGGTCACAGTTATAGACCTATTCCAGAGTCTGATATTGTAACAAATGCTAGCTTGTTATATATTCAAAGTTCATACGACTCAGGGTATGCGTATTTGGAGGTTGGGTTAGTTAACGGGGGTGGCCTTCGGTCCTTGTTGGACTTGGGATTCCCATTAAGATAGTGACCTTGTTTGGGTCGTGTTAAGTTGTTATTAGAACCTTAGATTCATGGTCAATTAGGATTCTACAAAGGCATGTCAATTAGAGTCTCTTTTAAGGTTGTGTAGCATGCCACACTCATAAGAGAGAGGCTATTAGGCTTTTAGAAATACTTCACTTTGGTGGTATTCTATTTACATGCTTGGAGTCTAAGTCCTAAAATCTTCTCTAATCTTGGTTTGTTTAATTTTCAAATCATGCCTCGACGATCTGAGATGGAAAGTAACTCTTCTGTCCAACTAGGGCAATGTTGAGAGACACAGAGGATCTATACTCGGTCTAGAGGTCTAGACCTTGATATCTCTAGAGTTTCACTGGTTGCTACTAGTTCCCCTCAGGGTGAGGTGACTAATTCAGAATTTTGTCAATCCATTCATGTTATTTCTCAGTTGGTTGCTTCTCATAATAATTATGATATTGATGATATATATATACCGGTTCGATCTCGGATATTAACTATAATGTTGATTATATAATTACCGATTCGAGTCCAGTTATTACCTTTGATATTGATTATGTGATACCGATAATATATGCTATCAGGGTGTGTTATTGATGATATAGTTACCGGTTCAAGTTCGAAAGTGGAAAATGGTATAGTGTGACATGACATGAATGAATTCTAATTGTAACACGAGAGTTGGCAAATGACGGTGGTTTGGTTTGTGCATTACTTGATTTTACCCTCAAGACTTATAAGGGTTTATGTTTGGTTATTTACTTTTCTGAACTTATTGTCTTATGGGGGAAAATCTTGTAGTTATAATCACATGTTCCTTATGTTATTATTCCATATTATTTATTTAATTGTATACAGAGATGTTGGAGTTACTTGTAGGATTGCCCTTTTCTTTGCTTAGTTATGTTATCTTGCGTCTTATCGTACCTATATCATGATTTATCTCAATAGGTCGATGATGCCTACTGAGTACCCGTGATTTTGGTACTCATACTATACTTTTATACTATTTTGGTACAGATTCGAGTACTAGTTGTCGTCGTTGATTTGAGGATTGTGCTATGGTGGATTTCGGAGATAGGGTGAGCTTTTGGAGTCCATCTCCTTCTATTTATGTATGTCTATTCTTTTGTTTTGAGACAGGCTGTATTGACTATTCTAAAACTTATGGTGTCTTGTAGTAGCTCTTGTACTGACTCTATCAGGGCATGGGTTGGTTTTCGATGTTATAGCTACCTTTTAAACTATTTTATTGCCTTGCTTATTTATGAATTATATTGCCTATTTCTCCCTTTTTGGGCATTTCCACTAAGTTAGCAAATAGCTCCGGGCTACGGTTCATCTTACCTACTAGCGGGATTTAGTAAGTTCCATCATGACTCATACATTGAGTCATGACATTAACTTTGTGGAACGATGGGGGTATGACTGTTCAAGCATTATCAAGGTAAAACAACTCGATTATCACAACCTCGAGACCATCTGCAAAGTATTGCTTAAGGTGTTTCCCATTCAACTTGAATCTCTACCCAATATGAAATTCTTACTCAATTGCTCCATTGGGAAATACATGCACTACATAAAAGGGTCTGTACCGTTCAAATTTTATCTTGCCCAATAAGTTGTGCTTCAAATTAAATATCAATACCGTGTCACAAGGTTAAAATTCCCTTGTCAATAACTTAGCATCATGTCATCACTTCATTCTCTCCTTATAAAAAGCAAAGCTTTCATATGCCTTCTAGTGAAATTCATCTGTTTCATTCAATTATCCCGCTCTCCCCTTTAAAACATCTTCCTAATTTAGATTCAATTTCTTTAGAGCCCACAAAGATTTATGCTATAATTGCACTAGTAAGTGATGGGATTTTCCAAAAATAAGTGACAAGGGAACATACCGGTGGGATTCTTGAATGTCATCCGATAAGCCTAAAAAGCATCATCTAATTTCCTTGCCTAATCCGTTCGATTTGCATTGACCGTCTTTATCAAAACTCCATTGATCTCATGATTAGTAAATTTTGCTTATCCACTTACTTGCGGATGGTAGGGGTGGACACTTTGTGCTTGATACCATACTTGGCGAGCAATGATTCAAAAAGATAGATACAAACATGAGATCCACCATCACAAAGAATAGCTCTTGGTGTCCTGAACCTTTGGAAAATATGTTTCTTTAAGAAATTTACCTTAGTCCGACTTTTACTGTTTGGAAGGGCTACAGATTTGACCCACTTGAACATGTAGTCCACAACCACGAGTATGTATTTCTTGCCATAAGAACTCACAAAAGGCCTCATAAAATTGAGCTCCAAAAATAAAATATATCAATCTCCAAGATTGACTTTAATAACATTTCATGTCGCCTAGACACCTTGCCTTGCCTTTGGCACTTGTCATTTGACATTACGAATCCATAGACATCTCGGTGAAATCTAGACCAATAATATTTGCTTTGTAGAATCTTGGAGGTTGTATTCATTGTGCTATAATAACCTCTAATGGATGAGGAATGACATGCTTCAAGAACTGATTTTACTTCAACTTATGGGACACCACGACAAATCATATGATCGACATATTTCCTGAAAAGATAGTGTATCCCAATAGTATATTTTCACATCCCAGAGAAACTACTTTTATCCCAATAGTATCTTTTCACATCATAGAGAAAGCGCTTTCTTTGATAGGAGTTCAGCTCTTTGGGAAGAATTCCATATAATATAATTATCAAAATTAGCATCCCAAGTCATCCCATTCCCTGAGAAAGCCATACAACAATCATTGGATAATAATTTAACAATTCCACTCTCCGAATTTCTCACCATTCAATTCAAGGCAGGTCGAATGGTCCGCCACTGGGTCGTTACAACCTTTCCTATCTTTTACCTAGAAATCAACTTCTTGAAGAAATAAGATCCACTGTATCGACCTTGGCTTTGCTTCTTTCTTTTCTATTAATTACTGAATTTCAGTAAGATCAATATACATAATCACTTTGGTCCCTAGCAAGTAGGCCCATAACTTTTAAAAAGTGTAAACCACAACCAACAACACTTACAAAGGCATGATTTGATTTAGTTAATTGTTGATCAACTCATACTTTCCACTCAATTTTCTCCCATCAAGATAACAAATTCTGTGAAGGATTATTCTAAGTTGGTCATATAAGAAATTGTTAGACTAAGGGACCCTCGCGTTTATTATTTTACACAGAGAGACACTCAATTCACCACTCACTTTTGAAAATTATTTTAGAAAAAGTTAGGTACAAATATTAATCATAGTACTGTATTCCATCCTCGGATAGATGGTCAATCAGAGCGCATCATTCAAACACTTGAGGTCATGTTGAAAGCTTGCGTCCTAGACTTTATAGTTAACTAGGACAAACACCTTCATTTAATTTAGCTTACCGATAATACTAGTTATCATGCAAGTATTCAAATGGAACCATTCAAAGGCTTGTACTGACAGAGGTGTAGATGTGCAATTAGGTCGTTTGAAGTTGCTAAAACAGGAAATGGAGATTTAACACCCCGAGTGGGTACCATGTCCTTCGTCCCGTGTGTAAAGCTTACAAGCATAAATTTAAGAGTTTTACTATTACGTCATGCATGTTAGGGGACATTTGTTTTAAGTTAGAACTTGATTAAATAAAGTACTTCTATTTTCTTTGAAAAAATGTCTTAAGCATTTTTAAAAAATCTTTAGTTACAATATATTTATGTATGTATTTATTTTGTAAGAATTTTATAATCTACTAATATTTTAATATAGCTAGTACAGTTATGTTGCAAAAATATTATTATATGACGTATGATTATAGAAGAACCAGTGTCGGCGGTGCCACCTCAGCTTGCTCCGTGATTTTATTATATCACTCATAATTAATTATTATAAGTTATTTATATATTACAAAATTAATAATATTTAATTAAAAATAAAATAGACATTTATGACATGTCTTTTTTAGCTGCTTCAACTGTAATTTTATTAAATCACCTCTAATTAATTATTATAAGTCATTTATTTATTGAAAATATAATAATATTCAATCTGTGATTTTACTATATAATCCCTAATTAATTATTATAAGTCATTTATGTATTAATAAAATTTAATTAAAAAAAGTAAAATAAATATTTATGACATATCTGCTTCAGCTGCTTCAACCGTGATTTTACTATAGCACCCGTAATTAATTATTATAAGTCATTTGTGTATTAAAAAATTAATAATATTTAATTAAAAAAAATAAAATTGAAATTTATGACATATCTGCTTCAGCTGCTTCAACCATAGTTTTACTAAATATCACCCCTAATTAATTATGATAAGTCATTTAAATAGTAAAAAATTAATAATATTTAATAAAAAGGATAAAATAGATATAAAAATAATAAATTAATTCTTTTAAATTAACTTGACGTATTATATGATGTCTACTTAAATTTTTTCACAAGTATTTTTATAGTAATTTTTGTTATGTTACTTTTAATTAGTTGTTTTAAATCATTTAAGACATTTATGCTTTTCTTCTTCAATTGAGATTTTACTATAGCACTACTAATTAATTATTATGGTCATATAAGTATTGTGACACTTAAATTGGAATAGAAAAAATATTTTAAATCACAATAATTATAATTTTAAATTATTTAAAGAATATAATTGGCTATCAACGATACAAAACTCTGTAAAAGGAGAGTAACATATATTATTTTCGAAATTATACTGGTGTCACTTAAATTGAAATAGAAGAAAAGTATTATAAATCACAATAATTAAAAACTTAAGTTATTTTAAAAATATAATTAACTAATTACATAAATGTCTGAATAAGAAAAGTAACATATGTTATTTGAAAATTACATAAAAATTTTATAAATTACAATAGTTAACATCTTAAATTATGTAAATACATATTAAAAGTATGATTGATTATCTAAATTCTATTTGTGTCACATAAATTGAGACAAAAAATAACATATATTGTACCCATGCTACACACCGGATGAATCTTAGAATGTATATGCAATTTTTTTTTTTAAGTTTTTTTAAATATATCAAGATTAAAAAGGCAAGTTCTAATACAGTATATCAAATAGTGTATAAAACATAATGTTAGTATAAATAATATCAATATTACTAATACAAGCATTATTAATACAAACATTACTAATTCAGTTTATTCAAAATTATTTTTATACACTCTTACAAGCGACTCGTACATTTCAATTGAAGGAACATATACAAAAACAAAGTTCGAGAAAACATTTACAGAAGTATATTTTATCGTGTTTCCAAAGTCAAATAACTTAAATTAATATGACAGATGGTAATTTAATAGCTTTCTTTTTTATATAATTTTTCAAACACTTAAAATTTACTTTAAAATATTAATTTAATTTAACTTCAAAGAACAAGTTGACAAATAAAAGAAAAGGAGAAGTGAAAGTAAAATATATTTATGTCGGCTGAGTAGGCAAATATAATGCATTTTTTAGTTATTAATTGCAACCCACGTGTGATGCAATATACAATGACTAGATAACCCGTTATTTTTTTTTAACAATTATTCTCTATTTTATACATGTATCAAGTCTTGTATCAATTTTAA
This sequence comes from Capsicum pubescens, assembly GCA_030864215.1. Taxonomy (NCBI): domain Eukaryota; kingdom Viridiplantae; phylum Streptophyta; class Magnoliopsida; order Solanales; family Solanaceae; genus Capsicum; species Capsicum pubescens. The sequence continues at coordinate 220,346,760 of CM061546.1, forward strand.
TCTCATACTTTATGATTTATGTAGCAAATCTCAGTCATATAATTAAAGATCTAAACTTAAAAATACATTAGATTTTGATATTTATATGAATAAAAACTTATACATAATTATCTTGTAAGATAATTTAGTTGATTGAAAAATACTATCAAGTAGTTAATACGCTTTGTGTATTCATATTTTATAATTTATAATTTAAATTGATATCAATCTAACTTATCGTACATAATCAAGATATCTTAATGTTGGGCATGTGCTGACACGGGCCATGCTTCTTTAGTATATATTAGTATCTAAAAATTACATATATACACAAGGTAACTTTACCTTATTTCATAAAATCCCATATTGGAAAACAAATTACAAAAATCTCAAATTAATTACTTAAATCCCTACTTTTTTACTTTCTCTCTCTTCCTTCCTATACATCCCAAATAGCTTCATATTTTCCTCCTAATATCTTGCTACCTTATGTCTCCAATTATCTATCATTAAACCTGCTTATTATCTCTCCACACCCACAAATTCCAATCTATAATAATCTCTCTCCAAAAAAAATCTTCTCTATTTTCTCCGTCCAAAATCAAAAAAATCTTCTCTATCTAAAATTATCTTTTTTCTGTACAAAATCTTTTCCATTTTCATCAAAAACCTAGAAAAAAGCTACAATTCAATTCAATACATGCTTCTCTGAATCCGGGAATATATGCTTATCTGAATTTCATCAAAAAATAAATTAAGTTGAATATTCTCCATTTAATGGTCGCATATTGTTATTTCCGTTGTTGGTTTGTTCTTGTTTTTTTTATTATGAAAAATCTAATTTCGCAGAGAACCGTTCGAAGCACCGAAATGATCCAGTAACAATGAAGAAATTGAGGAAAATTGTTGGTTCAAGTTCAAACAAGAAAGCTCCAAAATCGTCAAGTAAGAAAACTGTTGATGATTCTGGACGACCACGTCTACCGAAGATTTAGTTATCATTAAAATATGTATTAGCAACACTATTTTATGTATAAAATTTCATTATACAGTTGTTAAGATTATATAATGAATTGTATAAGGTGTTCGTATACATGTGAAACAGTATTAGATTATATTTATTACTTGTATAAGGTTAACACATACATGTGAAACTGTTGTATGAGGTTGTCTTTTATTTGTTTTGGAAGTATGATTCTATGTATAAGATTTCATTATTCATGTATTAATACTATATTATTAATTGTATAAGATTTACACATGCATGTTTAATAATGTTCTAAAATTTAGTAACCTTATACGTGAAACTATATTGTATGAAGATATTGTAACATTGAATTGGTTGATCCATACAAACGCTTCACTACATAATACTACTATAGCATAAAACATTACAATGATAGCTACAAAAAAAAAAAATCTCACCAAAATATTGTACAATGATATAGATATCATATCAAAATATTTCATCATACATAAATTTATATGTACGATGAGTCATTATACATTAGTATACCATATTTTTACACAGTTTATAATGTATAGGAACAATCAATGCAATAGTAATTACATTAACCACAGTAACATATTAAAAATGAACTTCTTTAAAATCTATAGCAATCAAATTTCTCATATTCATTCAACGTATAATATAATAAAATATATATCAGAAAAAAATAACAAAATGTAACAACTATAATACGACAACTACAATTTCTATTTAAATATGTATTAGCAGCACTATTCTATGTTCATATTAATTTTTTTGAGAACTAAAAAAAGTCGTAGAAGATTTTTTTTTCATTGAACGTAATTCAACAAAGAAGAAAATTTAATGTGATGTTTAACATATTATTTGAATTTAAATTTCAGTTACTATATTTAATAACACACCACTAAATGTTGAGTAATTAATGGCGTGAATTAAGGAACATATTGATATTATCAGATTTATCTTTCCTTAAATATTGCCTAATCAGCTTTCTCATACAACCCAACAATGTATAAGGGTTGACCAAATGTATGAGTATCTTTCTCAAAATCGGGATAGAGAAAGACTGAAGGGATTTTATGTAATTACTTTCACTTATTAAAGAATTTATGTAGTTTATACTATTAGTATTAGTATATATTGTATATTATAAAAGTCACCCTTCAACATGTCAGCTTAGTGCTAAAAGATTTCAAAATAAAGGTATTTTAGTCATTAATATATAAGTCCACCAAACTAATATTCCTATTATATTATTTTACATAATTTATTTTATATACGTGTCATTCATATTTATTTTGAATATATATGCATAGTTTGATGAATAGAAATGTGGCATAGTAATTTTATATTAAACCTAAAAGTGTCTTGATGTCTGCATATGCAAAACGCAAAACAAAGAGCAAAGCAAACCTACAACTCCTCCGCCTCTTCTCTAGATCAAATATTAATAGGTATGTTTTAAAAAAAAGAATAATTAATTACCTTTGGTTGTAGTCTTTTCATTTTTGGAATTCTACTTTGTGTTTCTGTAATACCCCGTATCTTTTCTAGTCTATGGACTACATCCGACTCATCCCATGAGTCATAACCTAGCATACAAGTCATAATTTGGACTCGTACCCAAATCAGTGTAGTATGGAGAACATTTTGTTACAAGTACGACTTGACCCCTATGAGTCATCTAGAGGGGTACGAGTCATATAAATACAGTCGTAAGGACATCAGTGTTGACCCCTTGAGGTTCATTCCAAGAAATGAGAGAGAGGCATCTAGTAGTATACAAAGGTACGACTCGTATGGAGAGAAGTCATATCAATAATAGTGTTAGTTCCCCAAGTTGTCCGTTCATCCTACGAGTGACTTTACCAAATCGTATAGGCATCTTACGAGTTGTAATTACGACTAATATCCAGACTAGTACATGTTCTTTAGAATCTTCCAAGATTACATATCAGTAGTCCAGTCGTACCCTAACATACGAGTCATAAGGTCGACTCGTACCGACTGGGAATGGGATTTTCTGCTTATTTTTCTAAGGGTTTTTACGTATTTCCGCACTCCCTTAAAATCAAAACCCATATCATTTTTACTTCACAAGGGGTGGTATAAAAGGGCCCAAATTCCAAATTCACAACATAAATCATCAATTCATAAAAAAAAATCAAAAGGACAGCTTGTTCCTCTTACCCAAGCAATTAGGGTTTGCTCAAGAACATGAACAACTTTAAGAAATTTCTCCAAGGCTTCTACTTCAGGTATGTGGGATGTTCATCCATGGGTTCCTTTCATCCATGCAACCCAAAAACTTTCTATTCAACTAATGTATGGATTTTTCTCTTATTATGGAGTTTTGTAAATTCAAGATGTATTAAATTCACGTGTTTCCTTAGAAGTTTCACTCAATTCATGTTCAAGAATAATTTCATGAAAATTAGGTTAACTCATGCTTTAAGTTTCAATCTCCCATGTTATATTCAAGGGAATTTCATGTTATATTATCAATGTATGATCTTAGTCACGTAACCATGCTGTTTTCCTATATTTTAAGATATTCACATGTTCAAGTTCATGATTCTCACATGTTTGATGAAATTTCTATGTTTTGGGATCTTTGAACCATGATTTCATACTATAATTTTAAGCCTTAATATTTTATTTTCTGATCATGTAGTGCTGGAGGGTTATGCACACTTGATACCTACTTATTTTACATGATTTCAGATCTTTCAAGTAATGATTTGAGTTAAACCATGAATATTACCATTTACTCATTTGTTGTGACCATAAAGAGCAATATCAGTTGTTATATTTAGTTGAATTTAGTTCAGTCCAGTATTAGTTTTAGTTCAACTGGGAGTAGGATTTAGCATTGAGTGAATCTAGGGATGGGGATCACCTTCCAGTACATGATGTGATCCCTAGTAGCAATTCTTGAGTTCCAGAACTACATAGCCAACATAGGTTTGAGATGTTTTCCTGCCAGTTGAGGGTTGACACATATCTCATGAGAGTACCAACCAGTAAAGGGTGACTTCTTAGTCCTTCATGACACCATTTTAGTAGATCTACATAGCCAGTGTTTGTACCCGTGGCACGATACTGATACCCTTCCTACTAGGGTTACATGTTGGACCCTGATTAACTCAGATTAGGGTATGTCGGTTACATGATACCTCCCATAGTCTCAGTACAGTATTCAGTGTATTTTTAGTTTAGGATTTTTTGACCAAGTGTACAGACCCTCAGTTATTCAGTTATACAAATTTTAGTCTTTCAGTTTACAAATAATTTCAGAAATATGCTTATACTTGGTCTTGCATTCCCGCATATCACAGTTTTAATGTATTCATGCTCAGTTATTTCATGTTGTTCAATTAATCATCATCTCATATACCAGTACATTTAAAGTACTGACTCCATACTATTCTTTGTTCTATGATGTCTTATAACATAGGTTCAGATGCTCAGTTTCCCAATCGTACTTAGACAACCCAGCGTTATAGCAGTAGTGGCAGTGGTGAGTCCCCATCCCTCGAGCATATATTATCACTCATTTAGTTATTTTAGTATTTCATTATGTTCTATCAGTCGGAGTTAGTTAGAGGCCTATTCCATCAAATCCTCAGTTAATTTAGAGGCTTTCAGGTGCTCAGACAATCAGTTAGATAGTTAGTTAGTTCTTTCAATATTATCAGTTGTTCAATTAAATATTTTGATTTCTAGTATTTTTATCAGATGTTGCAGACATGTTCTTATTTTGTATTTTATTATCCAATTTTATAGTTTCTTTCCAGTTTATCTTCTACATATGGATTTTATTACTCTTTCATTAAGTGCTCACAATAGGTACCTGATCATAGGCTAGCTTTTGGTCATTTGTGGCCGTAAGCACCATTGTCGCAGCTAGGGGCTAACCTTGAGTCATTACAAAACTTGGTATCTGAGCCTAAGGTTTTAAAGTGTCCTAGGGAATCTGAAAGCCGTGTTGAGTAGAGTCTTGTGCATGGGTGTGAAGTGTGCCACACTTATGGACTGGAGCCTACGAGACATTTTATGAAAAGTTTCTCTTTTTTTAGTATTCATGTCGTATGAAAGATCATGGGACCTATTTAAACTCTCTTTATAATTCATCCTTTATTTTGTTTACATACAATGCCTCCCATAAGAAACAATGGAAGGAGGAATGGGAATCAGCCTGCACCACCGCCTGTTCAGGAACATCCCCTGAATGAGCATGTTTCTCACGCCAAGTTCAGGGTTGCTTTCACAACCCTGGAATATTTAGTAGATGCTCAAAATAACCATAAATATGTTTTCCAAGCCTATCTAGGGGAAAATACGGATGAAGTTAGGATTCGGGATTTCACCCAGATGAATCCCCCTTTTTTTCGGGATCCAAGTCTGAGGAGGATACGTAGGAGTTTCTTGAAATGGTTTAGAAAGTGACAGATATTATGGGTGTCACTTAGAGTGAGAGTGAAGAGTTGGTTGCATATCAGTTGAAGGATGTATCTCACACCCATTATAAGTAGTGGAAGGAGAATAGGGGTATTGAGGCAGGGTCTATAGAGGGGAAGGAGTTTGTCATGACTTTCTTAGATAGGTTCTTTCCATTAGAGTTGACAGAAGCTAAGGTGAAGGAGTTTATTAATTTAAAGCAAGGTATTATGAGTGTGAATGAGTACTCGCTTAAGTTCACTCAGTTGGAGAGGTATGCTTCTCCTATGGTGGAAACAAATATGTCTAGAATGAGTAAGTTTGTTTCTGATATATCTGATTTTTAGTCCTCAATCCCGTCAAAAAATTTTAGTCCCATTAAAAATTTTCAGCCCCAGCTCTATCTTCAGCTAGTGTGCTAGTGCCTAAGTTCCGGAAAAAAGGTCGGGATAGGGCACCAGGCTCGAAGTCCTAAGGTAGTATGAACAATGTTCGTACTAACCCATTTTGTGGTAAATATGGCAGGAATCATCAGAGTATGTGTAGAGAAGGAAGTGATGTGTGTTTTGAATATGGCCAGCCAGGCCATAGAATTAGTGATTGCCCAAAGGTTAGTCTGAAGGGTCAGTTTAGTCGTCCTCCAGTTCTAGTCGGTTGCCTGACTCAGCAGGGTGCCATTTTCAGCACAACCAATAGGCAACGTCAAAATAGGTTGTATTCCCTCCAGACCTGGCATGATCAGGAAAGTTCTCCAGATGTAGTTATGGGTACGTTATAGGTATTTCATCTTTATGTTTATGCTTTATTAGACCCTGGAGCTTCACGTTCTTTTGTGACTCCTTATAAAGCCATCAACTTTGGTGTCAATCCCGATATAATAGCAGAGCCTTTCTCAATGTCTACCCCAGTGGGTAAATCTATTATAGCCAGACGGGTATACAGAAATTGCCTGGTTACAGTATCTCAGAAAGTGACCTCAGTTGATCTTGTGGAGTTAGAGATGACTGATTTTGATGTCATTCTCGGCATGGATTGGCTCAACTCATGTTATGCCTCAGTTGATTGCAGAAATAGAGTCGTTTAGTTTCAGTTTCTTAATGATCCAGTTATTGAATGGAGGAGTAGTACTTCAGTGCTTAGGGGTCAGATTATTTCTTATCTTAAAGACCGAAAAATGATATCTAAGGGATGTGTGTATGTAACGCCCCAAAATTTCATCTCGAGAAGCCATACGATGCTTAGGCCTATACGTAGCCCTAAGATAACCCTCGAAGCCAGACACTACCTCAAGGAATTCAATTCGACAATAGTCATGCACAACGAAGAGATATACCACATCGGGTTCAAGAGAAATACTGGAGAACACTAGGTTGTACAACCAAAATATATTGAATGTCTATACATACCCACCCTCTAGTTTGACAAAGCCTTTATATATCAAAATCAAGGGGCAATTGGGACAAACCCCCAACTGACTCAGACAGTACTGAAAGCCATAACAACAGAACGATATCACCAAAAATATAGACACGGTCCTCGAACCATGAGGACTCACCACTGAGGGAACGTAGTTGAGGCATCGAATATCGCTAATGCGGCTGCGGCTGAGTACCTAAACCTACACTACGAGAAAATATAGCCCATAGCAAAATATGTGGGTCAGCACTTTGGAATGTATTGAGTATGTGGGGGTGCATGCAATAATGTAAATATCATCATCAATTTCATGAAAATATGCATATGTACAATGATGGCTCACATGGCTTGAGTTAGATTGAAACATACTTTTCGTGATCTCATAGTAAATAAATCATATGATGAAAACCTCATAAATCATCACAAACAACTCAACTCTTCAACTCAAGACTCGGAGTGACTCGGTAATTCAAGAAACTTAACTCTTATGGACATGGGAGGTTCTTATAACGGACATAAACCATATGAGCAACATGGAGTTCAACGTTTTTCCCTCCTAAGAAGAGAACCCCACATTGGTGGAGCGTCGTACTCTTTCCAGGGAGTACAACCTAAATTTAGTGACCACAATCTCATACTCGGCCTCTGGCCCACAATTATCAATTTCAATCCTACGGTGGCACGTAGTTTCGGGGGAAATACCATATTTCCCGCTCGGTGCTAAATACTACTTCCAGACACAAGTGTAGAACGCGTTAGGAAATCCACCACAAACATCACAAGGGTTTATCATGAAGATCAAATCAAATCTCTTTCTCATTTATCAAATCATAATCAATTTGTGGATTCCTAACTCGACTCAAATCAAATCAATCTTTCTCAATATGAAAATGTATCAATTCATTAAATCATGGCAACATCAATAACTTTGAAGAAATATCAAGACTCATTGTAACAACTCAATCTCATGAATCGATATACTCAAAAATCCAATTTTTCATAAAGAAGCTTAAAGCTTGACACATATCTTGAAAGCACTTGAAATATTAACTCATGGTAGAATTATGAAATTCACAATATTGAATATCAAGTCATAACTTGGGAATAGTAAAATAATCATGTATAACAAAGCTTGAACAATTTATATTCTCATAATATCATGATGAAGTAATTTGGATATAAATCCACTTGCAAAATCATATAAATCAATGATAGAAATTAAAGCTTTGGGCACAAGAACAAAATGATTGCTCTTGTTCAAAACCCCACATACCTTAATCTTTGAAATTGAATGAATTCTAGTGCTTGAGACTCTATCTGCACTTGTAATAAATGATTCTTAAAGCCCACACTATGAGGAACTTGATTCTTGAAGAAATCTTGAAGATTTATGGATGATTTTTGGAAGATTAAATTTTCTTGATTGAAATCCTAATATATATTCTTAAGAAAATTGGATGAGAGAATGAAGAAATTAGGGTTTGAACTGGGATTCGCATATTTATATAGGCCTCCAAAAGATGGGAAAGACCAAAATACCCTTACAAAAACGTCCCTTAATTACTGAAAAAAAATAGTGACAATATTCGTGACAAGCCGTCAAACTTGTGACAAGTCATCACAAAATGTCGTCACAAAATGTTGGATTTTATGACTTTCTTCTTATGGTGACGACATTTTGTGAAAAGCCATCAGGCTTGTGACAAGTCGTCATAAAATGTCGTCACGAAATTTCCAGGCTGACACGCTGGAGTAAAATGGGCTTAACTCTTTGCTCTGATACCGGATTTGGGTGAAATTGTACCGTTGAAAAGCTAATTCAATTTTCTATCTATTGGTGGTCATGAGCTCAAAAATTCTTAGGGTAGCTAAAGATATGCTCATTTGAAGTTGGCTATGCGAAAATCCTTCTCAAGAATTCAATCGTTAAGGGATGTTTTGATTCACCTAATTGCTAGGACATATTTGAGGCTTTAATACACATCACCCTTGATTAGAAAACAACCAAAGCACTATAATTTATTTCTCATGATCTTGAGTCATGGTTGCAATATTGGTTAGAGTCTCGGGATATTGCAATAACTCCTCCTTGGAAACTTTTGTCCTCGAATGTTGCCAAATAAGCCAAGAACAAGAGAAATTGAGGACGTATTGATGGAACGACTCACTAAAATGGCTTATTTCACTCTATACCTTCTGATACCATACAAAATGCATGAATTCATGATGGAAGTAGACACACAGCTGAATCTTTAATAAGAAGGGGGCAGAATTAAGAAAGAATGGTACCTTCTGCTCGCTCCAAACTCACAAAAAAGAGGTGAGGGTATATGGATCGCATATCAGCTTCGGCTTCCCAAGTAGCACTCTCAACAGATTGATTTTTCCAAAGCACTTTAACCAAAGAAACTTCTTTGTTCCTTAGCCTATGGATTTGAAAATCCAAAATCTCAACTGGAAACTCCTCAAATGAAAGGCTATCCTGAATATCCAAACTTTTGGAAGGATCAACCACGGCATAATCACCAATACACTTCTTAAGCATAGAAATATGAAATATCGTATGAACGCTATTAATTAAAGATCATGGGTTGGGTAATTCTTCTCATGAGGCTTCAACTTTCTAGAGGCATAAGCTAGAACTTTACCCCTCTGTATCAACACATAACCCAAACCAACTCTAAAAGCATCACAATACACCAAAAAACCATCAGTACCATCGGGTAAAGCTAACACTGGGGCTGAAGTGAGTCGAGTCTTCAACTCCTAAAAACTCTTCTCATAGGCATCTATCCACTGGAACTTAACTTTCTTTTGGGTCAACCGGGTCATGGGAGACGCAATGGAAGAGAAGCCCTCAGCAAAATAATGGTAGTAACCAGCTAGACCCAAGAAACTCCTAATGTCAAATGGAGAGGTAGGTCTAGGACAATTCTTTACAACTTCTGTCTTTTGGGGATTGAATCTAATGCCTTCGGTGGAAACAATGTGATCCAGAAAAGCAACTGACCTTAGCCAAAATTCAAACTTGCTAAATTTAGCGTATAATTAATCATCTTTAAGAGTTTGCAAGACAATTCTAAGATGGTCGTTATGATCATCCTCTCTTTGGGAATACACAAAAATATCGTATATGAATACAATGACAAACATATTAAGATATTGCTTGAACACTCGATTCATGAGGTCCATGAAGGCTTCTGGAGCATTGGTTAACCCAAAGGACATGACAAGAAACTCAAAGTGACCATAATGGGTTCGGAAGGCTGTTTTTGGAATATCACATTCTCTCACTTTAAGCTAATGATAGCCAGATCTAAGGTCTATCTTTGAGAAATAACTTACACCCTGTAGCTGATCAAATAAATCATCGATTCTAGGAAGAAGGTACTTGTTATTGATAGTTAACTTGTTGAGTTAACGATAGTCAATGCACATATGTAATGTACCATCTTTCTTATGCACGAATAGAACAGGTGCACCCCACGGGGAAACACTAGGTCTGATAAAGCCTTTGTCTAAGATATCTTTGAGTTTATCCTTCAACTCTTTAAGTTCTGCGGGAGCCATACGATATGGAGGAATGGAAATAGGCAGAGTGCCGGGAAGGAGATCAATCTCGAATTCTATTTCTCTACCAGGTAGGACCCCTGGGAGATCTTTTAAGAAAACATCGGGAAACTCATTAACAATGGTAACTGACTGAATAGTCGGAGTCTTGGACTTGGGGTCTTTAACTAGAACTAGGTGATAGATGCAGCCCTTGGAAATCAACTTCCTAGCTTTGAGGTAGGATATGAAATGTCTCTTCGGAGTTACAAAACTCCTAAACCACTCAAAAATGGGCTCGTCAAGAAACTAAAACTTGACCACTCGGGTATGACAATCTATAGATGCATAGCACGAGTGAAGCCAATCTATACCCAGAATAACATCAAAATCAACCATATCTAGCTCAATCAAACCAGTACATATGACCCGATGAAGGATAGTGACAGGACACTTCTTATACACTCGCTTAGCAATAACAGATTCTCCTACCGGGGTAGAAACTAAAATAGGATCAGGAATCCATTCAGGGTTCTTCTTAAAATTTATAGCAACCAGAGGTGTCACATAAGATAAACTCAAACCGGGGTCCATCAATACATACACATCAAAATAAAATACATGGAGCATACCAGTGACAACATATGGAGAGTTCTCCTACTCCTGGCAAAGTGGTATAGCATAGAAGCGATTCTGGTGCAAACCGCCAGCAGTACTAGAAGAGGTTCCCTGAGGAGAAACTGGGCGGACTACGGGAACGAGGGCACTGGTAGCCTGACTCTGGGGATGAGCATCTCGACTTTCCTATCTATTATACAGATAATCTCTAAGTCGGTGGCCCAACTTGCCACAACCAAAGCAACCCCTATGATCAACAAAACACTCGCCAAAATGATCTCTACCACACTTGGTACATGAAGGAGGACGAGGTTGGTTACCTACACTTTCTTGAGACCTGGACGGTATAGGCCTATTCCTCTGCTCCTTCCTTCTTCGAGGTATAGGAGAACTAACTGAGGAAAGAGTGGGCTTAAATGGGTGTCCCTGGAATTCAGGGTGGTTCTCTCCATGGAATCTGGACTGGCTGGATCCCTACTTCTTTGATCTAGCTCTTTTATTCCCTTTTACTCTCTCTCTCTTTTACCTTATCAACTTCAATCTGTTGGGCATGTATAATCAACTAAGAAAGGTTCATCTCTCTATTAAGCATAGCAGATCTACACTCTTTCACAATGTAACTCGACACACCGGTCACGAACTTACTCATGATGGTCCTGGAGTCTGCCATCATACTAGGAGCATATTTGGATAACTGATTGAATCTAAGACAATACTCCTTAATAGTCATGGAGCCTTGTCTCAAATTCATGATTTCTCTATCTTTGCTTCCCTTATCTCAAGAGGAAAGAATCTGTCCAAGAACGCATCCTGGAATAACTGCCAAGTCATGGGAGCGGCATCCTCCCCCTACTCTTCCCCCACATCTCCCCCCAGTCATATACAACATCTTTCATTCGATAGGCAGCCAATTCAACACTCTCCTCCTCAGTCACATCCATAATTTAGGTGATCTTTCTCATTTTATCCAAGTACATCTATGGGTCCCCACCAACCTTCGACCCATAGAACTCAGGCGGATTCATCTGCATAAAGTCATGAACTCGAGCTGTAGTAGAATTATTCTCTTGTAGAGGCGGAACATTAGCTTGGGTGTTATCTTGAGCATTGGTGGTAGATTCCTGGGCTAACACTTGAAAAGCTTCCCGGAATTCCGCATGAGACACATGCTCATTCAAGGGATCAATGGGTGGAGGTTGCTTGTTGTTTCTATGAGCTCCACAAGGAGGCATTTTCTGCTATAAGAGAGCACGAGTTAATCACAGATAAAGAGGAAGTTGTAGGCATGATATACTTTAGAAAGAAAGAAATGACTTTTCCTAAAAAATTTTGTAGCCTCTTGCTCATAGATGTGTCGCGCTACACACCAATGATCAAGACTCTACATAACGTAGCTTGTCAGACTCCCTAGGACTCCATAAACCTTAGGCTCTGATACCAAGCTTGAATCACCCCAAAATTTCATCCTGAGATGCCACACGGTGCTTAGGGCTACACGTAGCCCCAAGCTAACCCTCAAAGCCAGACTCTACCTCAAGGAATTCAATTCGACAATAGTCATGCACAATGAAGAGATATACCATGTCGAGTTCAAGAGAAATACTAGAGAATACTAGACTGTACAACCAAAATATATTGAATATTTGTACATACCCACTCTCTAGTCTGAAAAAACCTCTATACATCAAAATTAAGGAGACATTGGGACAAACCCCCAACTCACTCAGATAGTACTGAAAGCCATAACAACAGAACAATATCATAAAAAATATAGACACGGTCCTCGAACCATGAGGACTAACCACTGAGGGAACATAGTTGAGACACTCAAATATCGCTAACGCGGCTGCGGCTGAGTACCTAAACCTACATTACGATAAAATATAGCCCATAAAAAATATGTGGGTCAGCACTTTGGAATATACTGAGTATGTGAGAGTGCATGCAACAATGTAAATATCATCATCAGTTTCATGAAAATATACATATGTACAATGATAGCTCACTTGGCTCGAGTTAGATTGAAACATACTTTTCATGATCTCATAGTAAATATGATAAAAAAAACTCATAAATCATCATAAACAACTCAACTCTTCAACTCAAGACTCAGAGTGACTCGGTAATTCAAGAAACTTAGCTCTTATGGACATGGGAGGTTCTTATAACTGACATAAACCATGTGAGCAACATAGAGTCCAACGTTTTTTCCTCTTAAGGAGAGAACCCCACATTGGTGGGAGCGTCATACTCTTTCCAGGGAGTACAACCTAAATTTAGTGATCACAATCTTATATTCAGCCTCTGGCCTAGAATTATCAATATCAATCCTACGGTAGCATGTAGTTTTAGGGGAAGTACCACATTTCCCGCTCGATGCTAAATACTAATCCCAGACACAAGCTCAGAACGCGTTAGGAAAACCACCACAAATATCACAAGGGTCTATCATAAAGATCAAATCAAATCTATTTCTCATTTATCAAATCATAATCAATTTGTGGATTCCTAACTCAAATCAAATCAATCTTTCTCAATATCAAAATGTATCAATTCATTAAATCATGGCAACATCAATAACTTTGAAGAAATATCAATACCCATTGTAACAACTCAATCTCATAAATTAATATACTCAATAATACCATTTGTCATAAGGAAGCTTAAAGCTTGTCACATATCTTGAAAGCACTTGAAATATCAAATCATGGTAGAAATATGAAATTCACAATATTAAATATCAAGTCATAACTTGGGAATAGTAAAATAATCATGTATAATAAAGCTTGAACAATTTATATTCTCATAATATCATGATGAAGTAATTTGGATATAAATCCACTTGCAAAATCATATAAATCCATGATAGAAATCAAAGCTTTAGGCATAAGAACAAAATGATTGCTCTTGTTCAAAACCCCACATACCTTAATCTTTGAAATTGGATGAATTCTAGTGCTTGAAACTCTATCCGCACTTGTAATAAATGATTCTTAAAGCCCACACTATGAGGAACTTGATTCTTGAAGAAATCTTGAAGATTTATGGATGATTTTTGGAAGATTAAATTTTCTTGATTGAAATCCTAATATATATTCTTAAGAAAATTGGATGAGAGAATGAAGAAATTAGGGTTTGAACTGGGATTCGCATATTTATATAGGCCTCCAAAAGATGGGAAAGACCAAAATACCCTTACAAAAATGTCCCTTAATTACTGAAAAAAAATAGTTGACGATATTCGTGACAAGCCGTCAAACTTGTGACAAGTCATCACAAAATGTCGTCAAAAAATGTTGGATTTTGTGACTTTCTGCTTATGGTGACGACATTTTGTGACAAGCCGTCAGGCTTGTGACAAGTCGTCATAAAATGTTGTCACGAAATTTCCAGGCTGACACGCTGGAGTAAAATGGGCATAACTCTTTGATTCGATATCAGATTTGGGTAAAATTAGTACAGTTGGAAAGCTAATTCAATTTTCTATCTGTTGGTGGGTCATGAGCTCAAAAATTCTTAGGGTAGATAAGTAGATGCTTATTTGAAGTTGGATATGCGAAAATCCTTCTCAAGAATTCAATCGGTAAGGGATGTTTTGATTCACCTAATCGCTAGGACATCTTTAAGGCCTTAATAAACATCAACCTTGATAATAAAACAACCAAATAACTATAATTTATTTCTCATGAGATTGAGTCATGGTTGCACTATTGGTTAGATTCTTGGGGTATTACAGTGTACCATTTTGTTTGAGTCAGTGACTCTAGTTTTGAGTCTCAGAGTCTCAAGTCAGTTTCAGTTGTAAGGGAATTTCCAAATATGTTATATAAAGAACTTTCCAAAGTTTCTCCCAAAAGGGAAATTGACTTTTGAATAGATCTCCTTCTAGATACCCAGCTTATCTCGATTCCACCTTACAGAATGGCTCTAGCTGAGCTTAAGGAGTTGAAGCAACAGTTGAAAGATCTCTTAAATAAGGTATTTATTTGGCCTTTTGTTTCTCCTTAGGGAACTCCATTCTTGTTCGTGAGTAAGAAAGATGGTTCTCTCAGAATATGTATCAATTACCGTAAGTTGAACAAAGTTACAATCAAGAATAAGTATCTATTCCCCAGGATTGATGACTTATTCCACCAACTATAGGGTTCCATTTATTTCTCTAAGATAGACCTCGGATCTGTCTATCATCATCTTAGAGTCAAAGAATGTGACATCTAAATACATCTTTCATAACTTAGTATGGTCACTTCGAATTCCTAGTTATGTTTTTTAGACTAATGAATGTCCCTGCATCCTTCATAGACTTGATGAATAGGGTGTTTAAGCAGTACTTGGACACGTTCGTCATCATATTAATTGATGATATCCTTGTCTATTCCCATAGTGAGAATGACCATGTAGACCATCTGAGAATTGTGTTGCAGACCCTTAGAGCTCATCACTTGTTTGCTAAATTCAGTAAGTGTGAGTTTTGGCTAAGATCAATATCTTTCCTCAGCCATATTATTTTTGGTGATGACATTAGAGTTGACCCTCAAAAGATCGATTGTAAAACCCCATAAAAGTCTAAGTCAAATTAAGATCCTTAAAGCTTAATAAAAGATCCAACCCTTAGAAAATTTTGGCCAAGTTTTAAGGACTTAGTATCATTTTAATCCTTCAAACTCCGAGGATTTATTTTATGACCTTCCCGACCTCTATTTGTTGATTTTCAAGTAGATTCAAGATGGGGCAAGTCAATAGAACATCTCGAGTGAGTTTCGCGATTTTTCGGATAGCGTACGGGCAAGTTTGGTTGCCCAAAATAGTGAAGTCTCACGTTAGCCCCGCATCACAAGGTCCAGTCCCATTTCTAGATGTCACATCGCGAGGGCCAGTTCACATTTTTATGGGCCATGTCGCGAGGCCAATCCTATTTTGCAAAAATTTTATTACTGGTTTTGGGGGTAAAGGGGTCATTTCTCCCATCCTATTTAACCCTAAAACACGAAATTAATCACTAAATAACCTAATTATTTCTTTATTTACTCAAGTTTCCCCAAATTTCATTATTCTCTCTCAAAAGTAATAAACCCTAGTTTTAAAATTTTAGAATAAGGCTCAAGGATTTCTTCAAGAACCCTTAAGGATTTACGTTCTAAGGTATGTAAAGTGTTTATTCATGGGTTCCTTTCACCCATGAAGCTCAAGAAACCTTTTCAAAACTATAAAATTTGAATTCCATGTTATGAATTGAATCATATCCATGTTTATGTTGTTGTATGATTACCAAGTTGAAATCTTTAATACATAAAATGAAATTATGTTAGCATGTGGTTGTAATTCTCATATTTGAAGTGAAAAATGTTTCCATGATTTATTATTTTAATGTTCATGCCTAAGCCTCAAGTTATGCATGCAAGGTTTTTGATAAAAGGCCTAAAAGAATAATAATTATACTTTATGACTCAATTGTGACCAAATTGATGAATCCATTCTTTGCCCTTATGTTCATAATAACCTCCATGTTATTGTTATGCATTGTAATGGTTTGGTGGAATTCTAATGAGATTAGACTTACAAAATTATGATATGTTTATATGTATTCCTATTCATGTGTAAGATTATGACATGCAAATACTTCATAAAAATCTCCAACGATTGTACTATGAATTGTTGACTATGGTCATGTGTTCAAGAAGTGTCATGTCTTGTCAGTTTCATGCTATCGAGTCCTGGGGGTACTTGTACCTTACAATTTAGATGTCTGCTAGTGCCAATGTCAGTTTTCAAGATGATCTCAGTCAATCCATGATCAGTAGAATTCAGTCAGTCACATGACTCAGAAAAACTCCATAAATTCAGTACTAGTCCAGTCCTACTCAGAAATCTAAGTAAACTCAGTTAGTTAACAAAACTTAGTAGTATTCCATCAGTCAATGAAATTTAGTTAATTCAGTCTAGTTTATCTTAGTATAATCAGTTCAGTGTCTATTCAGTTGGGAGTAGGATTTAGCACCTTGTGAACCCAAGGATAGGAACTCACCTGCCAGCAGAGGGTGTGAGTCTTAGAAGTAGTCCTTGCATTCCAGAACTATGTAGCCAGTATAGGTTGAGACATCAAAAACATATTAGATGAGGGTTGATGAGGTGGCTTAACCTGTCAGATGAGGGTCCCACCATTCTCGTTAGAGTACCTGCCAGATGAAGGTTACTCACAGATTGTCCTTACCAATGGAGTGGTATTGACACGCTTCTAATTGGGGTTACAGATTGGACCCCATCTCAGCTATATTTCTTTATTTGAGGCATGTCGGTTAGATGACTACTTCCCATAGTCTCAGTCCTAGTGTTTAGAATAGAACTCAGATAGTTCTACAAATTTTAGGATTGTCAGATACAACCACTTAGTAAATAGTATATTAGTTATCAGTATGCACGTTATTAGTATATTTAGCATTCATAATCCTCACGTTCTCAGTTACAGTTATGTATTCATGCATGTATTCTCACATAGTCATATTCTTGTTATTAGACAGTTATAAATCATGCATATGAACCCCATGCATTCATCCTTACCTCACTTTGTGTACCAGTATATTCATACGTACTAAAATATACTTTTCTTTTATGCTATGGTGTTTTATACCATACGTTCGGATGCTCAGGTTTCCGACCGTACATAGGAAGCTTCAGGTTTCAGTCAGCAGAAGTAGACTAGCAGTGAGTCCTCATCACGGGCGGATACTTTATCATTTAAGTATTTCTGTACTTAGTTTATTTTAGCAATTGGTGTTAGTTGGGGACATGTCTCATCAACTCCTTATTCAGATAGTTTAGAGGCTTTCAGACTAGATGTTTAGACTTCAGTATGTTTAGTATATATATTTTAGTTATTTTGGTATTGTTATACTACATACTTCAGTATTATTTTAGGTATTTGAACCTTATGGCAGTTCAACCCATTATTCTGTAGATGATTACAGTGTTAATGTACAGATATTATAGAAGGTACCAGTCATGGGTTAGATTGTGGTCCTTCAGGATTATGAGCATCGTGTATCATCCGGGGTTCAGAATTTGGTGCATTGTAAACTTGGTATTAGATCCTAAAGTTCAATAGAGTCCTAGGAAGTCTGAAAGCCGAATCTAGTAGAGTCTTGTGCATAGATGTTTTGCGCGCCACATTTATGTACAGGAGGCTATAAGATATCTTAGGAACAGTTTCCATTCTTTCAGTATTCATGTTGTTCCAGTGAGCATGAGCTCAAATTTAACTCTCATTCAAATCCGTTTCTCCCTTTTCATTTGCAGAACATGCTTCTTAAAAAAAGAAATAGAAATCAGTCATCCCCTCAGCCCGTCCAAGTAGATCCCCTGGGCGTACATGTTTCTCATGCAGTGTTCAGAGCTGCATTCACCACTCTTTCTAATTCAGTTGCTTCTTAGAATGAATGGCCAGCTGTTGTTACGACCAACCTAGTGGCCAACACTGCTGCAGTTAGGATTCAGGACTTCACCCAGATGAATCCTCCAGCATTTTCTGGTCTAAGTCAGATGAGAAACCTCAAGAATTCCTTGATCATGTCTAGAAGGTTACATATATCATGGGGGTTACCACTAGTGAGAGTGCTGAGCTAGCTGTGTATCAGTTATAGGATGTGGCTCACACATAGTTCAAGTAGTGGAAAGTAGAGAGGGCTATAGATGCAGGTCCTATTGAGTGGGAGGAGTTTTCCACTTCCTTCTTAGATAGATTCTTTCCCATACAACTAAGAGAAGCTAAGGTGTTAGAGCTTATCAACCTTAGACAGGGCAACATAATGGTGAAAGAGTATTCTCTTAAGATTACTCAATTAACTAGAAATACTCCTCATATGGTGGCAGATAGCAGGGCTAAGATGAGTAAGTTTGTTTCTGGGGTGAATGATAGTGTGGTCAAGGAGTGCAGGACCGTCATGTTGATTAGTGAGATGGACATATCCAGGCTTATGATCTATGCTCAAAAGATAGAGGAGCAGAAGATTAAGGAGAGACAAAAGCAGAATAAAAGAGCTAGAATAGGTAGCTTTAATTTTAGTCAGCCTAAGTCTGAGGGTGGCAACCGTTCTCAATTTTTCCCAAAGTCATCTATTCCATCTCCTTGTTCAGCCAGTGCTCTAGTTCCTAAGTTCAGGAATGGTAACCAAGATAGGGCTCCAGGATTTAAATATCAAGGCAGCGTAAGCAGTGCCCAAACAAATCCTCTTTGTTAGACTTATGGTAAGAACCACAAGGGTATTTGCAGAGATGGTAGGGATATGTGTTTTGGATGTGGTAAGACAGGACACAGAGTTAGAGATTGTCCTCAACAGGGTACTCAGGGTCAACAGAACCGTTCCTCAGCTCAGTCCGGTCGCCCGAATCACTAGGGTGCCACTTCCAGTGCAACCAGTGTGCAACGCCCAAATAGACTCTATTCTCTTCAGTCCCAACAGGATTAGGAAAATTCTCCTAATGTGGTCACTGGTATGTTAAAGATCTTTCATGTACATGTTTATTATTTTCTAGATCTAGAAGCTTCTTTGTCTTTTATTACTCCTTATATAGCAGTTGATTTTGGAGTCAGTCCTAAAATTCTAGCAGAGCTTTTCTTAGTCTCTACCCCAATGGGTAAAACTATTATAGCCCAGCGGGTATACAGGAACTGTCCAATTATGATATCTCAGAAAGTCACTTCAGTAGACTTAGTCGAATTAGACATGACTGATTTTGATGTCATTTTTGACATGGACTGGCTTCATTCCTACTATTCCATAGTCGATTACAGAAATAGATTTTTCCAATTTCAGTTTCCGAATGAACCCATCCTAGAGAGGAATGGTAGTACTTCAGCATTCAGGTTTCATCTTGTTTCTTACCTACGGGCTAGGAAAATGATATGTAAGGAATGTTTCTATCATCTTGTTCAAGTTAAGGACACTAGTTCCGAAACTCCCAGTCTTGAATCAGTCCCAGTAGTGAGCGAATATTGAGATATCTTTCTTGAAGATATTCTAGGAATTCCTCCTGAAATAGAAATAGACTTCGGCATTGACCTTCATCTAGATACTCAACCTATATCTCTTTCGCCGTATAGAATGTCATCAGCAAAACATAGAGAACTTAAAGAATGGTTAAAGGATCTCCTAGACAATGGATTCTTCAGACCTAGTGTGTCCCCGTGGGGTGCACCAGTTTTATTCGTGCGCAAGAAAGATGATTCTCTCTGAATGTGTATAGATTATCGTCAGTTCAACAAAGTTATGATCAAGAACAAGTATCCACTACCCAGAATCATTAACTTGTTTTACAAACTTTAGGGTGCCAGTTACTTTTCCAAGATAGACCTCAGATCAGGCTATCATCAGCTCAGAGTCAGAGAATCTGACATTTTGAAAACAGTTTTCCAAACTCGGTATGGTCACTTCAAATTCTTAGTCATCTCCTTTGGTTTTACAAATACCCCAGCTACTTTCATGGACTTGATGAACCATTTGTTCAAGCAGTACTTAGACATGTTCATCATAGTTTTCATAGATGATATTTTTGTCTATTCCCGCAGTGAGCGTAATCATGCAGACCATCTTAGAATCATATTGCTGACTCTCATAAATCATCAGTTGTTTTCCAAATTTAGTAAGTGAGAATTTTGGCTAAGGTCAGTAGCATTTCTTAGTCATATCATTTTCGGTGATGGAATTAGGGTTGATCCTCAAAAGACCAAAACAGTAAGAAACTGGCCTTTCCCTATCTCTCCATCAGATATTAGGAGTTTCTTGGGTCTGGCTGGCTATTACTGATGGTTTATTAAGTTATTTTCATCTATTGCATCCCCTATGTCTAGATTGACTCAAAAGAAAGTCAAGTTTCAGTGGTCAGATCCTTACAAGAAGAGTTTTTAGGAGTTGAAGACTTGACTCACCTCAGCTCCAGTTTTGGCTCTTCCTAATGGTTTATATGGGTTCGTAGTGTACTGTGATGCGTCCAGAGTGGGTTTTGGTTGTGTCCTCATGAATTATGGTAAGTTCATAGCCTACGCATCCAGACAACTTAAACCCCATGAGAAGAATTATCTGACTCATGATCTTGAGTTAGCATCCGTAGTTTTTTCCTTAAAGATTTGGAGGCATTACTTGTATGAGGTGCTTGTAGATGTGTCTACAGATCATAAAAGCATTCAGTATGTATTCTCTCAGAAAGATCTTAACCTCCATCAAAGAAGGTGGTTAGAGCTTTTGAAAAACTATGACATAAGTGTCTTTTACCATCCAGACAAGCCCAATATAGTGTCTAATGCTCTCAATAGATTGTCTATGGGTAGTGTTGCTCATGTTGAGGATAGTAAAAAAAAATTAGCTCAGGAAGTCCATTAGCTTGCTCGAATAGGTGTCCACTTAGTCGATTCAGCAGAAGGTAGTATCTGGGTTCAGAATAGTTAAGAATCATCTTTAGTTTCTGAAGTTAAGGAAAAGCAAGATAGAGATCCTAGTTTAGTCAAGTTAAAAGAATCAGTCAAGGATCAGAAGGCTAAGGTTTTCTCCTAAGGAGGAGATGGTGTATTATGTTATTAAGGTTTTCTGTGTGTGCCAGTTGTTGAGTACTTAAGGCAGCAAATTCTTGCTGAAGCGCATGGTGTGCATTACTCGATTCATCCAGGGGCCACTAAGATGTACCATAATTTGCGGGATATCTATTGGTGGAGTGGAATGAAAAAAAATATTGCAGAGTTTGTGGCTAAGTGCTCTACATGTCAGAAGGTTAAGGCTGAGCATCAGAAGCCTAGTGGGTCTATGTAGGAGTTCAATATTCCCACTTAGAAGTGGGAAGAAGCGAACATAGACTTTGTGATGTGTTTGCCTCGTACTCTTCATCAACATGATTCAGTTTGGGTCATTGTACACATGATGACCAAATTAGCTCATTTTCTTCTAGTCCATACCTCTTATTCAGCCAAGGATTACACCAAACTCTATATCAGGGAGTTGGTCAGATTGCACGGTGTTTCATTATCCGTTGTCTCAGATAGAGGTACCCAGTTCACCTCTTACTTCTGGAAAGTGTTCCAAAAGGGTCTTGGTACCAGAGTTTATCTTAGTATAGCCTTTTATCCTCAGACAGATGGTCAGGCATAAAGGACCATTCATACCTTAAAAGATATTCTAAGGGTGTGCACAATTGATTTCAAAGGTAGTTGGGATGACCACTTGCCTTTAATTGAGTTTGCATACAATAAAAGCTATCATTCCAGTATTCAAATGTCTCCATTCAAAGCTCTCTATTATAGGAGATGCAGATCTCTAATCGTTTGGTTCAAAATTGGTGAGGCTGTTGTGATAGGGCCTTACTTGGTATTCGACACCTTAGGGAAAGTTCAGTTAATTAGAGAATGGCTCAAGACATCTCAGAGTCAACAAAAATCATACGTAGATATGTGCAAAAAGGATCTCGAGTTTGAGATTGGTGATCATGTGTACTTAAAAATCTCTCCCATGAAGGGAGTAAAGAGATTTGGCAAGAAGGGAAAGGTCAATCCCCGATATGTCAGTCCCTTCAAAATTCTCAGTCGCTTCAGCAAAGTAGCCTATGAGCTCGAGTTGCCTTACGATCTATCTTCAGTGCATCTAGTCTTTCATGTCTCTTTGCTTAAGAAGTGCATAGGGGAACCAGCAGTTGTAGTCCCTATAGAGGGCATAGACATTCAGAACAACCCCTCTGTCGAAGTGATTTTAGTCAAAATCCTTGACTATCAGACTCGCAGACTGAGAAATAAATAAGTCCCTCTAGTCAAAGTTCTTTGGCGGAATCAGTCCATTGATGGAGCTACTTGGGAAATAGAAGTAGATATATGGAACAAGTATCCTCACCGCTTCTCTGCAAACTCAGACTCAGCCTAAGGTAATAGCTTTCCTCAAGCTTATTCAGTCTCTTATTCAGATTTGAGTTACAAACCAGTTTCACACTCAGATTCCCATCATAAACTTGGTATCAAATACCATTTCATATTCAGTCATATGTTCATGCATCAGATCAGTCATGTATTTATGCATAAGATATGCATTATCCTTGTGAGAAACTCAATTTATCAAAAATACAAGTCACGTATTCATGAATCAGTTTAGCCATAAAACCATACAACAGATATACATGTTCGGTATGAGTTCCAGTAAATCAGTCATGTCAGCTATGTAATCATGTTTCAGTTATTCATGTTCAGTGGGTACTTCGATAATCATTTCTCCCCTCACATTCAGTCTCATTCTAGAATGAATGTTCCCAAGGGGGAGATATTGTAAGACCCCGTAAAAGTCTCAGTCAAATTAAGCTCATTAAAGCTCAGTAAAAGATCCAACACTTAGAAAATTTTGGCCGAGTGTTAAGGACTTGGTCTTATTTTAAGCCTTCGAACTCCGAGGATTTATTTCATGACCTTCCCGACCTCCATTTGGTGGTTTTCAAGTAGATTCAAGATGGGGCAAGTCAATAGTACATCTCGAGTGAGTTTCGAGATTTTTTGCATAACGTAAGGGCAATTTTGGTTGTCCAAAATAGTGAAGTCTCATAATAGACCCACACCGCAAAGTCTAGTCCCATTTCTAGATGTTGCATTGCGAGGGCCAGTTCATATTTTTGTGGGTCGCGTCACGAGGACAATCCTATTTTACAAAATTTTTACTACGGGTTTTGGGGGTAAAGGGGTCATTTCCTCACCCTATTCAGCCCAAAAACACAAAATTAATCCCTAAATAACCTAAATATTTCTTTATTCACTCAATTTTCCCCAAAGTTCATCATTCTCTCTCAAAAGCAAGAAACACTAATTTCAAAATTTTAGAACAAGGCTCAAGGATTCCTTCAAGAACCCTTAAGGATTTACATTCTAAGGTATGTAAAGTGTTGATTAATGGGTTGCTTTCACCCATAAAGATCAAGAAACGCTTTCAAAAATATAAATTTTGAATTCCATGTTATTAATTGAATCATATCCATGTTTATGTTGTTGTATGATTACCAAGTTGAAATCTTTAATACATAAAATGAAATTATGTTAGCATGTGGTTGGAATTCTCGTATTTGAAGTGAAAAATATTGCCATGATGTATTCTTTTAATGTTCATGCCTAAGCCTCAAGTTATGAATGCAAGGTGTTTGCTAAAATGCCTAAAAGAATAAGAATTATGCTTTATGACTCAATTGTGACCAAATTGATGAATCCATGCTTTACCCTTATGTTCATAATGACCTCCATGTTGTTGTTATGCATTGTAATGGTTTGGTGAAATGCTCATGAGATTAGACATACAAAATTATTACATGTTTATATGTATTCCTATTCATGTGTAAGCCTATGACATGAAAATACTTCATAAAAATCCCTAACAGTTGTACTATGAATTGTTGACTATGAGCATGTGTTCAAGAAGTGTAATGTCTTGTTAGTTTCATGCTATCGAGTCCTAGGGGTACTTGTACCCGATAATTTAGTCGTGTGCCTAGAGCCATTGTCAATTTTTAAGATGCTCTCAGTCAAGCCATGATCAGAAGAATTCAGTCAGTCATATGACTTAGGAAAACTCAGTAAATTCAGTACCAGTCCAGTCCTACTCAAAAATATTAGTAAACTCAGTTATTTAATAGAACTCATTAGTATTTCTTCAGTCAGCGGAATTCAGTGAACTCAGTCTAGTTTAGCTAAGTATAATCAATTTAGTGTCTATTCAGTTGGGAGTAGGATTCAGTACCGAGTAAACCAAAGGATGGAAACTCACCTGCTAGCAGAGGGTGTGAGTCCTAGAAAGAGTCCTTTTTTCCAGAACTACGTAGACAACGTAGGTTGAGACATTAAAAACCTGTTAGATGAGGGTTGATGAGGTGGCTTAACCTGTCAGATGAGGGTCCCACCATTATTCTTAGAGTACCGACCAGATGAGGATCACTCATAGTTTATCCTTACCAGTGGCGCGGTATTGACACCCTTCCAATTGGGGTTACAAATTGGACCCCAACTCAGCTATATTGCTTTATTCAGGGCATGTCGGTTAGATGACTACCTCCCACAGTCTTATTCCCATTCTTTAGAATAGAACTCAGATAGTTCTATAGATTTTAGGACTGTCAGATACAGTCACTCAGTAAATAGTATATTAGTTATTAGTGTGCACCTTATCAGTATATTTAGCATTCAAAATCCTAACGTTCTCAGTTACAGTTATGTATTCATGCATGTATTCTCACGCAGTCATATTCATGTTATTAGACAATTATAGTTCATGCATATGAACCCCATGCATTCAGCCTTACCTCACTTTGCGTACCAATACATTCATATGTACTGGCGTATACTTTTCTTTTGCACTACGGTGTTTTACATCATAGGTTCAGATGCTCACGTTCCCGACTATGCATAGGCAACTTCAAGTATTAGTTAGCAATAGCAAACTAGCAGTGAGTCCTCATCATGTGAGGATAGTTTATTATTTTAGTATTTCAGTACTTAGTTTATTTCAGCAGTTGGAGTTAATTGGGGACATATCCCATCAACTTTTTATTCAGATAGTTTAGAGGCTTTCAGACTAGATATTTAGACTTCAGTATGTTTGATATTTATATTTCAGTTGTTTTGGTATTGTTAAACCACATACTTCAGTATTATTTAAGGTATTTGAACCTTATGGCAGTTCAACCCATTATTCTGTATATAATTACAGTGTTAATGAACAGATATTGTAGAAGGTACCAGTTATGGTTAGCTTATGGCCTTTCAGGATTATGATCATCGTGTAGCATCCGAGGTTCAGAATCCGGGGCGTTACACGATGCAGTAAGAAACTAGCCCAGACCCATCGCCTCATCAGATGTCAGGAGTTTCTTGGGTTTAGCTAGCTATTACAGACATTTTGTTAAAGGGTGTTCTTCTGTTTCATCCCTCTATGTATCGATTGACTCAGAAGAAGGAAAAATTTCAGTGGTCAGATCCATGTGAGAAGAGTTTTTAGGAGTTGAAGACTCGACTCACCTCAGCCCCAGTCTTGACATTGCTAAATTTTTCAAGTGGATTTGTAGTTTGTTGTTATGCTTCCAGAGTTGTCTTGGTTGTGTTTTGATACAGAGAGGTAAGGTCATAGCCTATGCCTCTAAACAACTTAAATCCCATGAGAAGAATTATACAACCCATAATCTTGTGTTGGCAGCTGTTTTTTTTCCTTGAAAATTTGGAGACATTACCTTTATGGGGTTCATGGTGATTTGTTCACTGATTACAATAGTTTACAATACATACACTCACATAAAAATCTGAATCTTCATTAGAGAAGGTGGCTTGAGTTGTTAAAAAATTATGATATAAGTGTATTATATCACTCGAGCAAGGCCAATGTAGTGGTGGAAGCCCTTATAGATTGTCTATGGGTAGTATTACCTATGTCGAAAGTGATAAAAAGGATTTACTTTGTGAGGTTCATCAGCTTGCTAGATTAGGTGTTTGGTTGGTTGATTCAGCGGATATAAGTGTATTGTATCACCCGAGAAAGGCCAATGTAGTGGTGGAAGCCCTTATTGATTGTCTATGGGTAGTATTACCTGTGTCAAAAGTAATAAAAAGGATTTACTTCGTGAGGTTCAGCAGCTTGCTAGATTAGGTGTCCGGTTGGTTGATTCAGCGGAAGGTAGGGTTCAGAATGGTTCAAAATCTTTATTGGTTGCCGAAGTGAAAAAAAAAGCAAGATAGGTATCTCAGTTTAGTTAAGTTAAAGGAGGTAGTTAGAGACAAAAAGGTGGATCTTTTCACCTAAGGAGAGATAGTGTACTTGGTTATCAGGGTAGGTTATTGGTTCCGTATGTTGATGGATTGAGACAACGAATACTTGCAGAAGTGTATGGTGCATGGTATTCTATTCACGTAGGAGCCACTAAGATATATCGTGATTTATAGGAAATCTATTAGTGGAATAGTATGAAGAGGGATATTGCAGAGTTCATGGCTAAAGGTTCAAATTATCAGCAGGTCAAAGTTGAGCACCAAAGACCTAGTGGTATATTGCAGGAGTTTCGCATCCCTACATGGAAGTGTGAAGTTGTGAACATGGATTCTAGGACAGGATTACCTCATACATGTCGTCAGCATGATTTGATATAAGTAATTGTAGAAAGAATGATCAAATAAGCTCATTTATTGCCAGTCTATACTTCATAGTCAGCTGAGGATTATGCAAGTCTTTATATTAGGGAGTTGGTTAGGTTACACGGGATTTCATTGTCTATCATATCAGATAGAGGTACTCAGTTTACCTCACACATTTGGAAGGCTTTTCAGAGAGGTCTTTGTCACGCCCCAAATCCCATTGGAGCGGACTGGCACCCGTAGCCGAGGAGGCCCGGGAGAACCCATTCATAACCTATACTTTCACATTTACATTACTTATGAAAATTAGAAATTTGGGCAGTACTTCGTTGTAAATAGAAGAAAACAGTACCTGTATCAGCCGAGCAGACACGCATATATATATATATAAACAGTAATTGGCCGTCAGAGCCATCACGTCTATCAACCAAACACTCATATGGCTGTACAATATGTCTACAAAAGCCTCTACATAGATACACAACTGAGTTAGGGTCGGGACAAACTCCCGCCCACAAAAGACTTTTATACAAAAACCAAAAATACATATAGAAATGACTTGGGATGCCCCGAAACAACTGGAGCTCACCACTATCAACAGAATGTCCTGGATCTTACTGCGGAGGTGTACGACCTGAAGTACCTGTTTTTGCAGGCATGAATACAGGTCCCCCGTGAGGGACGTCAGTACGGAAATATGTACTGAGTATGTAAGGCAGTGAGTATCAAGATGAGATACAAAAGATCAACAGAACCCAGATACTAGTGAATAAACAGTATGAGTAGACCACACTTAAAAGAGCTGATGGGATACCTGCACATTACTTTCATATCATTACTTCCCGTATTCCTTATCAATACATAACATATGTCATACAATGGCCAACTGATCAGTGGTACTAATACAATACATCAGGGACCACCCCTGGAATAGCATATATACATAATCTTTATAATACAATGGCCAACTGATCAGTGGTACTAATACAATACATCATATCATCAATTTAAAATAAAGACATTCCATTTCTTACTTCAATTAATCTTTGAGATTGGTTACTTTGTGGTCACACCTTATGGAACTTAAAACCATGATACCTCAATAGGAAAAACATGTAAATAGGTAATCAATATCATGAAAATGAAGTAGAGAATCATGGATACCTCATTAAACCATTTCGGAGTCAACAATAGTATATGGACATTTTTTTGACTAGCCGGACATCTTAAAAGTGAAAACAAGTTCAATTGGTAGTGTCGAAGATCATATGATGTTATTATGTGTCATGTGTCGTAGGACAATGTTGAAAGCTTACTTGAGAGTGCCATGGGTCATTATTCATGCCAAAGATTAGATAGAGTATGTCTTACATACCTTGATATAACCACTTCAATACAAGTCCAACTTGACTTCCCGTACTCTTCGAACACTTATCTAGAATAAGTCATTTGTGGCAAACTAGTATTAGCAACCAAACCTTACCATTTAGGTATTAACTTCACCAAATAATGTCTAGGAAGTAATCCTTTAACTCATCAATAAGAGTGCTACATACATCCTCTTATACTCTTATTACATTCACATATCATGCATTTTCATGCAATATCCCTCAACATCACTCTTAGCCTTTATTTCCCCTCTTAATCACCATCCAATACCAACATGATCACTAGGCATACATAACCAATAATATAATGATATATCACCACAATTCATCCTCCATAATCCAATACAACAACTTCCATAATTTACTACTAACAATTTATACAAAACAATTCATAACTATGTTTCTAGTTATCTCCCAACATCAAGACAATACTCATAATCCCTTATCAATACTTATTCATGGATAAGAATCAAGAATAAAAAATATTCATACCTTAACAATGAACTCTTGTATTTAGAATCCTCCTTACATAACCATGGGGTGCTTCTCGAAGCTTTCGAGATGGTGAACACAACTACGGAACCAATTCGAATTTTCTACGGTTGAATCACAAAATATTTGAAGTTGAAATTAGGCTAAGGTTTCACCTTCTCTTAATAATTGGATGATATAAGATATATATGAGGCTAAGTGTATGTTTATGAAGACCAATTTTTCGTCCAAGAGGTAATAGAAAATGACCATTTTGCCCTAAAAATTTAAATAAATCCAAATCTGTCCCCAGTGGACAGTTTTGACAGGCTGAAGTAAATCGATCATAACTCTTTGCTCCGGTATCGGATTTGGGTGAAACCAATTGCATTGGAAATATAATTCAAAGGGATTTCATTTTAGTATAAAGTATACCACCCATTTCTTCCTGTACAAGGAGTTATGGTCGTTTAAAGTTGACCCAAAAATCTGTCCCAAAATTCTGTTTTTTTTTTGATAGTCTGTAGTAAAACGGGTATAGCTCCTTACTCAGACATTGAATTTGGATTAAACCAATTTCATTGGAAATAAGACTCTCGTAGATTTTCGTCGATATATAGAAGCTCACACAGTTCTTTTTGTACAAGGAGTTATGATCGTCTAAAGTTGATCCAAAAAAAATTGCCTAGCTGCAGTAATTTTCCTGCAGATTTACTGTTCACAGGCTTCCCGGCCACCGTTTTGAAATTTCGAATGTGCTCGCTTATATGAAATACTCCTATGTTTTTGGAAAACTTTATATCGTTGGAAATATTATTCCAATACCTACACATACAACTATTGACGGGATACTTCCGAACACCATAAACTTAATTTAACTCATACGCGAGCCTTTAGGACTCCATATAATCGCGATAAGTGTACGGAAAAATTTACGGGGTGTTACATTCTCCCCCCCTTAAGAAAATTCGTCCTTGAATGTTAGAATAGTTATTCAATTAAGACATGTCCAAGCTTACAATTAACATATGCATCATCATAACATACTTGCATAAAAATAAACACTTACCTGTTATTGTTCTTCTTCCGTCTCATGAACTTCCTCCTCATCGTTGAATAGGTAAGGGTACTTAATCTTCATTTCTTCCTCAGATTCCCATGTGATCTCCTCAACTTGTTGATTCCTCCAAAGTACTTTTACCGATGC
This sequence comes from Capsicum pubescens, assembly GCA_030864215.1. Taxonomy (NCBI): domain Eukaryota; kingdom Viridiplantae; phylum Streptophyta; class Magnoliopsida; order Solanales; family Solanaceae; genus Capsicum; species Capsicum pubescens. The sequence goes on from CM061546.1 coordinate 220,376,936, forward strand.
TATCTCTTTATTCCTTATCTTTTTAATTTGGCGATCAAGAATAGCAATAGGCATTTCTTCAAAAGTGAGATCTTCTGTAACTTGTACATCTTCCATAGTAGTGATGTGCAATGGATCTCTGATGTACTTGCAAAGCATCGAAACATGAAATATGGGATGAACTGCTGAGAGCTCTTGAGGTAGCTCTAACTCATAAGCAACTTGTCCAAATCTTTGAATGATCTTGTACGGACCTATGTATCGTGGACTTAACTTTCCTTTCTTTCCAAACCTCATCACTCCTTTCATTGGTGATACTTTCAAGAATACCCAATCGTCGATAGAAAACTCAAGTCCTATTCTTCTAACATCCGCATAAGATTTGTGTCGACTTTGAGCTGTTTCAAGCCGTTGTTGGATCACTTTAACCTTCTCCATTGCTTGATAAACAAGATCCGGTCCAAACAAGACCGCATCACCTGCTTCAAACCATCCTATTGGTGATCTACACTTTCTTCCATACAATGCTTCATATGGTGACATTTTGATACTTGAATGATAGCTATTATTGTAGGCAAACTCAATACGAGGTAGGTGATCATCCCAGTTGCCTTTGAAATATAATACACATGCTCGTAGCATATCTTCAAGTGTTTGGATGGTACGTTCCGCTTGTCCGTCCGTTTGAGGATGAAAAGCCGTACTTAGATTTACTTGTGTCCCCAAACTCCTTTGAAAAGACTTCCAAAAATTCGCGGTAAATTGGGCTCCTCGATCGGATATAATGGAAATTGGAACTCCATGTAACCGAACGATCTCCTTAATATACAACTTCGCATACTCTTCCGACGTATAAGTTGTCTTAACTGGTAAGAAGTGCGCGGATTTGGTAAGCCTATCAATGATCACCCATCTGGAATCAAACTTCCAAAATTTACGAGGCAAACCCGTGATGAAATCCATATTGATCTTGTCCCACTTCCAGACTGGAAGATCTATACATTGCATGTAACCACCGGGTTTCTGGTGTTCTACTTTGACTCTTTGACAATTCGGACATTCAACTACAAATTCGGCAATATTCTTCTTCATGTCATTCCACCAATATATTGCTTTCAAATCTTGATACATCTTAGTCGACCCTGGATGGATGGAATACCTTGAACAGTGTGCTTCTGTCATAATTCTCTTTCTTAGCTCAACTACATCAGGTACACATAAACGATTCTGACACTGAAGCACTCCTTCTCGCATAAGCTCAAATGCCTTTGTCGTGACACTCTACAAATCCTCCATAAGCTGCAATAAAATTGGGTCTGCATACTGCTTCTCTTTCACTTCAGCTATCAATGAAGATTCCGCTGCATTACGTACAATAACCTCTTCATCTGGAGTTTCGAGAAGTCAAACTCCCAAATTAGCTAGTTGGTGAAGATCCTTAATCATCCCCTGCTTTTCTATAGATGCCATTTTAGACTTACGACTCAGTGTATCCGCTACCACATTCACTTTCCCTGGATGATACAAGATATCAACATCGTAATCTTTCAATAATTCAACCCATCTCCGCTGCCTCAAGTTTAGATCTTTCTGACTGAAGATATATTGCAGGCTCTTATGATCGGTATATATGTCAACATGAACCCCATATAAGTAGTGGCACCATATCTTCAAAGAAAATACAACTTCATCTAGCTCAAGATCATGCGTGGGATAATTCCTCTCATGTGGTCGCAACTGTCTAGAGCCATAGGCTATTACTCTACCATGTTGCATTAATACGCATCCTAAGCCAATTCTTGAAGCATCACAGTACACTGCATACCCTTCTGTACCTTCAGGAAGTACCAATACCGGTGTAGAAGTCAACTTGCTCTTCAGATCTTGGAAACTCTTTTCACAGGCATCATTCCATTGAAACTTGGAGGCTTTATGCGTCAACTTAGTCAAGGGTGCAGAAATAGAAGAAAAAACTTCAACAAACCTTCTATAATAACCTGCCAACCCGAGGAAACTACGAATCTACGTAGGCGTCGTGGGTCTTGACCAATTCTTCACAGCCTCAATCTTCTGAGTGTCAACTTTTATGCCTTCACTGGATACAATATGGCCCAAAAATGCCACTGACTTGAGCCAAAACTCACATTTAGAAAACTTCGCATACAACTTACGATCACGAAGAATCTGCAACGCCTGCCTTAAGTGATTAACATGATCCTCTTCTGATCTAGAGTAGACCAGAATATCATCTATGAAAACTATCACGAACACATCTAGAAATGGCTTAAACAACCTATTCATCAGATCCATAAAAACTGCGGGTGCATTTGTCAGCCCGAATGACATAACCAGGAATTCATAATGACCATACCATGTTCGGAAAGTTGTCTTGGGTATATCTTTATCCTTGACTCTCACTTGATGATAGCCTGATCTCAAGTCAATCTTGGAAAAACACTGGGCACCCTGCAACTGGTCAAATAAATCATCAATTCGGGGAAGAGGGTATTTATTCTTGATAGTCACCTTATTCAATTGCCGATAGTCAATACACATCCTCAGCGAACCATCTTTCTTACGCACAAACAATACTGGTGCTCCCCAAGGGGACATACTAGGCCTGATGAATCCCTTCTCTAGCAAGTCTTTCAGTTGCTCTTTCAATTCTTGGAACTCTGCTGGTGCCATTCTATAAGGAGGAATTGAGATTGGCTGTGTGTCTGGCAACATATTAATACCAAACTCCACTTCTCGTTCAGGAGGTAAACCTGGTAGTTCTTCAGGAAATACATCAGGAAATTCATTCACAACCGGAACGGTCTGAAAAGTTGGCGGCTCTGCCTCTGTATCCCTTATTCTAACCAAATGGTATATGTACCCCTTGGAAATTATTTTTCTTGCCTTAAAGTAAGAAATAAATCTACCTCTCGGCGCACCAACATTACCCTTCCATTCAAGGACTGCCTCATTTGGGAAATGGAAATATACCTTCTTAGAACGACAATCTACTGTAGCATAACAAGACGCTAACCAATCCATGCCCATAATAACATCAAAATCTACCATTTCTAACTCAACCAGATCGGCCATCGTATCACGACCACAAATATTCACAACACAATTTCGATAAACATTCCTAGCTATAAGAGATTCCCCCACTGGCGTTGATACTTCAAATGGCTTGGCTAATAATTCGGGTGTTCTTCCGAACCTTCCCGCAACCAAAAGAGTAGCATACGATAATGTAGAACCAGGATCAATTAAGGCATACACATCAAATGCAAAGATGGACAACGTACCTGTAACCATGTCTGGAGAAGCCTCTAAATTCTGCCGATCTGCTAGGGCATACACACGGTTCTGAGCTCCGCTAGAACTAGCTGCTCCTCTATCACCTCTACCGTGACCCATAAGTTGTGTACCCCTACTCAAAGGAGGCACCGATGATGATGCAACAGCTGATCCGGTAGGTCGTGTTATACCACTTGTGGTCCTGCGTGGGCAATCTCTAGCCATATGCCCCGGCATACCGCACCAAAAGCAATTGTTCGTTCCAAGCCGACATTTGCCAAAGTGAAATCTTCTACATATGGGGCACGGGTGTCGTGGAGGTCTTAATTGACTCATACTCCCTTACCCTTGATACCCCACTGTTCGCGAACTCTAATTTTCACTGCTTTGCCCGAACTGATTACCTCTGAACCTTTGAAATTGTGGTGGAGCACTAATTGCAGGATAAGAAGATAACGGGCTAGGCAATCTATGAGAGAACGAAGTCCTAAAACCTTCCTGAGATGCCATAAACTGCCCTATAGCTCTGGCCCGCTTAGAATATCCTTTTTCTGATTCCTGGGTTCTTCTTCTTTGCCTCTGATCTTCTATTTTCTGAGCGAAAGCTTGTATCCTCTCTATATCCATGTCCTTGTTCAAAGCAGCAATGGTACAATCTCTAACCAAGTATGGTTCCAATCTATCCACATAGTGATGAACTCTGTCATCCATAGTAGCTACCATATTAGAAGCATATCGAGATAAGGATTTAAATCGAAGACTATACTCCCTTACACTCATATTACCCTGATGAAGATTTAAGAATTGATCTGCATGGGCCTGACGAGTCTCAAATGGAAGATAATGATCAATAAATGCATCTTTGAACTCTCCCCACGTAGTTGGAGGTGCATCAATACCCCTAGATCGTTTCAAATCCTCGTACCACAATATAGCCTCTTCTTTCAGTCTATATGTTGCTAGCTCAACCATCTCTTTACCGGATATGTGCATAACATCTAGAGCCCTTTGGGTTTGATCGACAAAGTCCTGCGGGTCTTCATTAATATCTGATCCAGTAAAAGTAGGAGGATCCAGTTTCCGAAAATCCTGTGTCCGAAGGCTAGCTGCTCTATCCGTACCACTAGAACCCGTGGTAGGAATAGCTTGCCCTTGAACTTGACCGGCAACCATACGCGTCAGAAGTTGTACTGCATCCCTCAAATATGCTCAGCTTGAGACTCACTTTGTTCATCTTGTGCCGGTGGTGACTTACTAGTACCTTCTCTGGCCACTACATCTACTCGCTTCCACTTATTCTTTCTCCTTGTAACCGGCATCGTTACTATAATAAATAATAAAAACAATTGGATTAAGCGATCGATTATGACTTTATCTATAATATGGGCTCTATTGCACGATATAAGAAATGGAGAATGGAAACAATCCCTAAATGTCCAATAACCTCCTGTTTATAGATGTGGTGCACAACACATCGATAAACGAGATTCTACGTAGACACGGCTTTGTAGACTCACTAGGACGAACTTCTCTGATACCACTTCTGTCACGCCCCAAATCCCATTGGAGCGGACTGGCACCCGTAGCCGAGGAGGCCCGGGAGAACCCGTTCATAACCTATACTTTCACATTTACATTACTTATGAAAATTAGAAATTTGGTCAGCACTTCATTGTAAATAGAAGAAAACAGTACCTGTATCAGCCCAGCAGACATGCATATATATATATAAACAGTAATTGTCCATCAGAGCCATCATGTCTATCAACCAAACACTCCTATGGATGTACAATATGTCTACAAAAGCCTCTACATAGATACACAACTGAGTTAGGGTCGGGACAAACTCCCGCCCATAAAAGACTTTTATACAAATACCAAAAATACATATAGAAATGACTTGGGATGCCCCGAAACAACTGGAGCTCACAACTATCAACAGAATGTCCTGGCTCTTACTGCGGAGGTGTAAGACCTGAAGTACCTGTTCCTGCAGGCATGAATACAGGTCCCCCGTGAGGGACGTCAGTACGAAAATATGTACTGAGTATGTAAGGCAGTGAGTATCAAGATGAGATACAAAAGATCAACAGAACCCAGATACCAGTGAATAAACAGTATGAGTAGACCACACTTAAAAGAGCATATGGGATACCTGCACATTACTTTCATATCATTACTTCCTGTATTCCTTATCAATACATAACATATGTCATACAATGGCCAACTGATCAGTGGTACTAATACAATACATCAGGGACCACCCCTGGAATAGCATATATACATAATATTTATAATACAATGGCCAACTGATCAGTGGTACTAATACAATACATCATATCATCAATTTAAAATAAAAACATTCCATTTCTTACTTCAATTAATCTTTGAGATTGGTTACTTTGTGGTCACACCTTATGGAACTTGAAACCATGATACCTCAATAGGAAAACATGTAAATAGGTAATCAATATCATGAAAATGAAGTAGAGAATCATGGATACCTCATTAAACCATTTCGGAGTCAACAATAGTATATGGACATTTTTTTGACTAGCCGGACATCTTAAAAGTGAAAACAAGTTCAATTGGTAGTGTCGAAGATCATATGATGTTATTATGTGTCATGTGTCGTAGGACAATGTTGGAAGGTTACTTGAGAGTTTCATGGGTCATTATTCATGCCAAATATTAGATAGAGTATGTCTTACATACCTTGATATAACCACTTCAATACAAGTCGAACTTGACTTCCCGTACTCTTCGAACACTTATCTACAATAAGTCATTTGTGGCAAACTAGTATTAGCAACCAAACCTTACCATTTAGGTATTAACTTCACCAAATAATGTCTAGGAAGTAATCTTTTAACTCATCAATAAGAGAGCTACATACATCCTCTTATACTCTTATTACATTCACATATCATGCATTTTCATGCAATATCCCTCAACATCACTCTTAGCCTTTATTTCCCCTCTTAATCACCATCCAATACCAACATGATCACTAGGCATACATAACCACTAATATAATGATATATCACCACAATTCATCCTCCATAATCCAATACAACAACTTCCATAATTTACTACTAACAATTTATACAAAACAATTCATAACTATGTTTCTAGTTATCTCCCAACATCAAGACAATACTCATAATCCCTTATCAATACTTATTCATGGATAAGAATCAAGAATAAACAATATTAATACCTTAACAATGAACTCTTCTATTTAGAATCCTCCTTACATAACCATGGGGTGCTTCTCGAAGCTTTCGAGATGGTGAACACAACTACGGAACCAATTCGAATTTTCTACGGTTGAATCACAAAATATTTGAAGTTGAAATTAGGCTAGGGTTTCACCTTCTCTTAATAATTGGATGATATAAGATATATATGAGGCTAAGTGTATGTTTATAAAGACCATTTTTTCGGCCAAGAGGTAATAGAAAATGACCATTTTGCCCTAAAAATTTAAATAAATCCGAATCTGTCCCCAGTGGACAGTTTTGACAGGCTGAAGTAAATCGATCATAACTCTTTGCTCCGGTATCGGATTTGGGTGAAACCAATTGCATTGGAAATATAATTCAAAGGGATTTCATTTTAATATAAATTATTCCACACAGTTATTCCTGTACAAGGAGTTATGGTTGTTTAAATTTGACCCAAAAATCTGTTTTTTTTTTGATAGGCTGTAGTAAAACGGGTATAGCTCCTTACTCAGACATTGGATTTGGATGAAACTAATTTCATCGTAAAGAATAATCTCGGAGATTTTCGTCTATATATAGCAGCTCACACAGTTCTTTTTGTAAAAGGAGTTATGATCGTCTAAAGTTGATCCAAAAAAAATTGCCTAGCTGCAGTAATTTTCCTGCAGATTTACTGTTCACAGGCTTCCCGGCCACCGTTTTGAAATTTCGAATGTGCTCACTTATATGAAATACTCCTATGTTCTGGGCAAACTTTATATCGTTGGAAAGCTTATTCCAATAACTACACATACAACTATTGACGGGATACTTCCGAACACCATAAACTTAATTTAACCCATACGCAAGCCTTTAGGACTCCATATAATCGCGATAAGTGTACGAAAAAATTTATGGGGTGTTACAGTCTTGGTACCCAAGTTTATATCAGTACATCTTTTCACCCTTAAAAATATGGTCAGGCGGAGAGGACCATTCAGACCCTAGACGACATGTTGAGGTAATGTGTTATTGACTTTAGAGGTAGTTGGGATAACCACTTGTCGTTGATATAGTTTTCCTATAACAATAGTTATCACTCTAGTATTCATATGGATCCGTTTGAGGATATCTATGGAAGGAGATGTAGATCTCCTATTGGTTTGTTTGAAGCAGGTAAACCTGTTTTGATAGGGCCATATTTAGTTTTTGAGGTGATGGAGAAAGTTCAGTTGAATTAGGAGAGGTTGAAAATAAGCCATAGCCGTCAGAAATTTTATGCAGATGTGAGGAGAAGAGATCATGAGTTTGAGGTTGGTTATTTAGTCTATTTTAAGATTTCACCTATGAAAGGAGTGAAGAGATTTAGTAAGAAGCGGAAAATTAATCCCCGCTATGTTGTCCCTTACAGAATCTTGAATCGTTTTGGAAAGGTAGCCTATGAGATTGAGTTATCTACAAATTCGACATCAGTACATCTAGTATTTTATGTCTCTTTGTTAAAGAAATGTATTGGTGATTTAGCGGTTGTTGTTCCTCTTGAAAGTATGAATGTTCAGGATAGCCTTTCCTTCAAAGAAGTCTCAGTTGAGATTCTTGATCATCAGATTTTAGTCTAAGGAACAAATGGCAAAATCAATCTATTGAGGGAGCTACTTGAGAAACAGAAGCAGATATGTGAGCCAAGTACCCTTATCTTTTGTCTGCAAATTCAAACTTAGCTTAAGGTAATGATCTTCCTAATACTGGCTCTTTTACCTTCTCTGTTTCAACTAAATAACCATTCTCATGTCATTTTATGCATTCACAAAATCAGTTCAGTTTATGTATCATGCTACCACAGTATTGTCAGTCTAATAGATCTCATTTGAGGAAGAATGTTCCCAAGGGAGAGATATTATAATACCCCATATCTTTTCTAGTCTTTGGACTACATACGACTCAGCCCACGAGTCATAAGACAACATACGAGTCGAAAATTAGACTCGTACCCAAATAAGAGTAGCATGATGAATATTCTATTACAAGTAAGACTTGACCCCTACGAGTCATCTAGAGTGGTACGAGTTATATAAATACAGTCGTAATGACATCAGTGTTGACCCCTTAATGTTCTGCCCAGGATACGATAGGGGCATCTAGTCATATATAAAGGTATGGCTCGTATGGAGAGAAGTCATATCAATAACAATGTTGGTTCCCCAACTTGTCTGTTCATCCTACGAGTGTAGTTACCAAATTGTATAGGCATCTTACGAGTTATAAGTACAACTCGTATCTATACAAGTACATGTTATTTGGAATCTGCCAAGCTTATGAGTCAGCAGACCAGTCGTATCCTAACATACGAGTCGTAAGGTCAACTCGTACCGATTGGGAATTAAAATTTCTACAGATTTTTCCAGGGGCTTTTACGTCTTTCCCTACTCCCTTAAAATAAAATCCCATGACATTTTTGCTTCACAAGGAGTGGTATAAAAGGGCCCAAATTCCCAATTCACAACATAAAACATCAATTCATCAGAAATAAATCAAAAGGGAAATTTCTTCCTCTCCCCCAAGCAATTAGGGTTTGCTCAAGAACAAAAACAACTTCAAGAAATTTTCCCAAGGCTTCTACTTTAGGTATGTGGGATGTTCATCCATGGGTCCCTCTCACCCATAGAACTAAAAAATCCTTTTTTTAAAATAAAGTATGAATTTTTCTCTTATTATAGACTTTTGTAAATTCAAGACGGGTTAAATTCATGTGTTTCCTTAGACGTTTGACTGAATTTATATTCAAGAATGATTCTATAAAATATTAGGTTAACCCGTACTTTAAGTTTCAATATCCCATGTTATATTGAAGGGTATGTTATATTATCAAGTTATGATCTTAGTCACGTAACCATGTGCTTTTTGCATGTATTAAGGCATTCCCATGTTTAAGTTCATGATTCTCACATGTTTGAAGAAATGTCTATGGTTTGGGATCTTTGAACCATGATTTCATACTACAATTTTAAGCCTTAAAATTGTATTTTATGATCATATAGTGTTGGCCGGTTATGAACACACGATACCTGCGTGTTTTACATGATTTCATATCTTTCAAGTAATGATTTTAGTTAAACCATAACTATTACCATTTATTCAGTTGTTGTGATCATGATGAGCAATATTTCTTTTTACGTTCAGTTTAATTTAGTTCAGTCCAATATCAATGTCAGTTTAGTTGGGAGTAGAATTTAGCACTGAGTGAACCCAGGGATTAGGGCTCACCTACCAGTAGAGGGTGTGATTCCTAGTAGAAAATCTAGAGTTCCAGAACTACGTAGCCATCATAGGTTTGAGATTTCTTTCTGCCAGTTGAGGGTTGACAGATATCTCATGAGATTACCTCCTTCCAGGCTACTTAGTCCTTCGTGACACCAGTTTAGTAGACCTACACATCCAGTGTTAGTAACCGTGGCACAGTACTGATACCCTTCTGACTAGGGTTATAGGTTGGACCCCAATTAGCTCAGATTAGGGTATGTTGGTTACATGATACCTCCCACAATCTCAGTACACTATTTACTGTATTATTAGTTTAGGTTTGCTTGACCAAGTGTACAAATCCTCAGTTATTCAGTTATATAGATTTCAGTTTTTTAGTTTACAGATGATTTCAGAATTATGTTTATACTTGGTCTTGCATTCTTAGATATCATAGTTTTCATGTATTTATGCTCAGTTATTTCATGTTATTCAGTTAGTCCTCGCCTCATATACCAGTTCATTTAAAGTAGTAACCGCATACTCTTTTTTGCACTATGATGTCTTATTTCATAGGTTTGGATGCTCAATTTCCCAATTGTACTTAGATAGCCTAGCGTTACAGAAACAATAGTGGTGGGTCCTTATCCCTTCAGGACATATTATCACTCATTCAGTTATTTCAATATTTCATTATGTTCTTCCGGTCGGAGTTAATTGGGGGGCCTATGTCATCAACTCCTCAGTTAGTTTAGTTGCTTTCAGACGCTCAGATAACCATTTAGACAATTAGTCAGTTCTTTCTCTATTATCGGTTGTTTAGTCAGATAGTTTGATATCCAGTGTTTTTATTAGATGTTATAGACATGTTCTTATTTCATATTTTAGTATTCAGTTTTACAGTTTTTTTAATTTATCTTCTGCATATGGATTGTATTATTACTTTATTCAGTGCTCACAGTAGGTACCAGCTCATAGGTTAGCTTGACGTTACTTGTGGCCGTAAGCATCGTTATCGCAGCTAAGGGTAGCCTCTGGTCGTGACAATTTCTCTCTATTCTCCATTATTTCTAATGGGAGAATCCTAATTAAGATTTTGTAAGTCTTCTATAATGATAAGGTTAAAAAGATTAGGGTGTAGAATTGTAGAGTAGAAGGTGATCGCAAGAATTGTAGGGTTCTTTTAGACTGTATGAAATTTCTTGGTTTTGAATTTTTGTTGTATCCAAAAATTTAAAGTTTAAGATAAAATAAATAAATAAAACTTATCAATCATAAGCCCTAACCAACACAATATAAGCAATCAATAAATGAATAGGATTTTTCTTAGTTACTGTCTAATTGCTAACTTGATTTAAGTTGGTCATAACAGTCATCACCCATCACTAATGAGCAAACAAAACTCTTTCAATGGGTAAAATTTTGGAACTTTTTCAATTGGGAGTTGTAGCCCTGAATCTTGTAGTGGAAATCATTTGTGCCCAATTCTTTGACTTCTATTGGATATTTTTTATTGGAAGGAACATAAATAGCAAACAGTTGAACATAAATAGCAAACATGTACAAGTACTCTTTGGTTTTGGGTGTTTCTTCGATTCACAAATTTAAAGTGACAAGTTAAAATAAGTATATCGAACTTGTTTATTGAAAGCAGTCCCCACTTTATGGGAATACACTGGGTTTGTTGTTGTTGTTGTTGTTACTGAAAGCACAAAACAATAAAAAATAATTTATTGATCCATTTTTTCAACTAATAATCACAAATTTTATTATTTTGGTATGACTATGGTTACTGATAGTTTGTTTGTTTCCTCTATCTTTTCCTTCTTTATGATTATAGATTCTTTGTCCTAGCTCTCTGATCGTGTGGTTGTATTATATTCCTGTTAGCAGATATTGTTTTTCATATCAAAATTATACTTGTATAAATATTATATGTTTTAAATTTTATAATGCTTCATTATATCTTACTACTTAAGTCGAGGATCTTTTGAAAATAACCTCTTTACCTCCCTGAGGTAGTGGTAAGGTCTGCCTATACTTTACCCTCCCCAGTCCTTACTTGTGGGATTGAATTTCACTAGATATGTTTCTATTGTTATTGTTGTTATATCTTACTAATATGTTACATATGTGTATACATATTAATCAATTGCAAAAATGTGCAAGTGGAAATGTCCAAGAAAAAACAAAAGGTTAAGTAAGACCTTGAAAGAGCATATGTGGATTGAAAAATTTGGACTTTAGGAATTGGAAGAAGATGATGCAAGCTTATGTGTTGTATTTGATTGAAGCAAATAAGAAATTGTCTTGATTTGTTTCCTTGCAGTAATGTGAAGGTTGCATAACCTAACACAAATCAGCATTACAATAGGTATGAACCACACTATTTTCTTTTACTGATTTAGGAATAAAAAAGATGGGGCTCAAATTATTCCTTCATTCTACTCTTCATTTTTTAATTAAAGGTACCACCATGGTAGGGGTTAGGCAATGACCTTTCATCATTTCACCTTTTAATCTATATTCTTAGATTCTCAGGAGTAACAAATCCTTAGATCCTATTCTAAAAAGTTCATTTGGTATGCTTAGATCCTTCTCATTCTTTAGAGTTCTTTCTTTGTTAGAGCTGTCATATATTTACTTTGTGAAAGCTTTAATAACATGAGAATTAGGGGTTAAAACTTATTAAGTAACATATATTATATGTCGGCTGAGACTTTCTTCCATCCATTTTAGTGTTTTTGAATTCTGTTCAATATCTTGAGAACTTGGAGCACACCTTTTATTGTTTTCACTTCTTAAATTAATTGTAACGATCATGAAGAAATGACAAATTCCAACTATAGATATATAAGAATAAATTACTTTCTAAGCATAAAAGGCGACAAAAATGAATATAGCATCTTTGGTTGTATAGATATTACTGGAAAGGAAAATAAATTATCCAGCCTTTCAAGCCCTACTATACCAAGTAAAGGGGGATCCTAAATTAAAATAAAGTCCATGACCCCAGCCCTCCCCTCTTAGAGTATATAATGAGAGGTCGAATTACTAACCAAACATATTTTGCTTCTGGTAGCATTTCCAAAGATTTCAGGTTCACGTACTAGGGTCATTTATGAACTTTAAGTTCAATTACTAGCACCATACTTTCTCTTATATATGCCTTGAGATTTTTCTTAAAGAATGTCACTACAAACTAGGTCGATTTAGTATTTTACCAATCATAGTAACCTTTAGAGATTTGTTCACTCCTTTATGATTTTTTCACAAACAAAGCACATTACAAGTCTATTTTGCCTCTTTGTGCTTTATTTCCAGATTTTGGTACCATAGACTCTCTTAGAATAAATACCTTTTAGAATCTTTAGGTATTTGTTTTGATTTTTTTTGTCACCATATATAATTTCCTTTTTGCTTGTGTGTTTTCTTTGTACACTTGAGAATAAAAGTCATTTAGATCATTCATATTGATAATCAACAATCACGCAATCGTGATATTTACCTTATGTAACAAACACTATGCATAGCATTTTGTCATTATGTAAATAATATGTACATGACCAAGTAAATGCTATCTGTCAATTGATATGTAATGGCAACATATTCACAATCTTAGTATGTTAATATTTCATAACTTATTATCTCACGTTTTGTATATTTACTCATTATTAAAAATTACTCAAAACGTCCTTGACATTGATCCCATTGTAACACCGGCCATACCCTAGTGAGTGTATCTCTTTATGTATGTATGTATGAATGTGTATGTGTATGTGTAATACCTCGATCGTTTCTTAAGCCTAAATCCATCCTTTGAGTGAATATGGATGACTTCTAAATTGATTGTTTTTTATCTCATGTTGTATTTCCCTAAATTCTAATTTCTATCATGTGGAGAATAGGATAAGCTTTCCATCGACATAAGATTCACCCGAATCGAACACCCGGTGAGGAAGTTAGAGCCATTTGGTAATTCCCCGAGACTCTAACCAATAGTGCAACCATGAATCAAGATCTTGAGAAATAACTTATAGTGATTTGGTTGTTTTCTAATCAAGTATGGTATGTATTAAGGCCTTAAATATGTCCTAACGATTGGGCGAATCAAAACACTCCTTACTGATGGAATTCTTGGGAAGAATAATGGTATAGTCAACTTCAAACAAGTATATCTCTCATTATACTTGGAATTTTTTAGCTAATGACCTATCAACAGATATATAATTTAATTAGCTTTCCAACTATACCAATTTTGCCAAAATCCGATATCGTAACAAAGAGTTATGACCATTTTACTCCAGCATGTCAAGACGGAAAACGGTGACGACGGTTCTAATGGGCTGTCACGTTTCTTAGCCCATTTTTGACGACGTCATCACATTCTGATGATATTTCTGATGATGTCATCAGTCCTGAGCAGAAAATCAAGAAATGGACCTCTTTTTGTGGCGACCATTCGTGACGGCCTATCACGGACCTGACGGCCTGTCATGGGTGGCGTCAAGTATATTTTTCCAGCAACTCAAGGACGTTTTTAAAAGGATATTTTGGTCTTTTCCACTCATTTTTAGCCTCTCTATATATACTAGTAGTGGAGAAAACCTTCATTATCTCTCATTCTCTTCCAAGGAAAAGATCAACAAACTAGGGTTTTCTTCTAAAATCCTAAATCAAATCTTCTCCATGAAATTTAAGATTCTTCCAAATATTTCACCATGTTGTCCAAGAATCAAATTTTTCAAGTAAAAGGCATCAAGAAACTTAGCTCAAAAGTGTGAAGAAGAGTTCCCAATCAAGCTTGTTCATCTTAAATCCACAATCCAAGGTATGTGGGGTTTGAACAAGAACACTTCTTTCGTTCTTGTGCCCAAAGATTTAATTTCTACTATTGAAATTCATGATTTTGCAAAGTGGGTTTACACCCAAATTACTTTATTAATGATTTATGATAGTTGAGCTATTAAAGATTGATACACATGACTATTTCATCATTTTATTTCTTAAATTGAGAACTTATGCCATGAGTTGTATATTGTTATTATGAGTTGATGATTTCCGAATGATTTGAGATAAGAGTCATGATTTAAGCTTTTCTATGAGAAGTTTGATTATTGAATATATATATTAATAGTTGAGCCTGAGAGTTAAGAATGAGTTCTATGATGTTTTCTTGAAGTTTTTGATACATGATTATTTCATATTTTCCAAATTATGACTTGATATTTAATATTGTGAATTTCATGTTCTACTATGAGTTGGTATTTTAAGTGCTTTTAAGACATGTGTCAAGCTTTAAGCTTCCTTATGAAAAATTGGATTATTGATTATATTGATTCATAAGATTGAGTTGTTATAATGAGTCTTGATATTTCCTCAAAGTTATTGATGTTGAGAAAGACTGATTAATTTTGAGTCGAGTTTGGAATCCACAGTTGTATATGATTATACAAGGAGATATATTATTGTTTTGGTCTTCATGATAGACCCATGAATTGATATTGATTAAGGTGGATTTCCTAATGCATTATGAGCTGAGTCTGGGAGGAGTATTTAGCACCGAGCAGGAAATTTGGTACTTCCCCAAAACTACGTGCCACCATAGGATTAATGTTGATAGTTGTGGGCCAAAGGCCGAGTGTGGGATTGTGATTGTTAAATTGAGGTTGTAATCCCTAGAAAGAGTACGATGCTCCCGCCAATGTAGGGTTCTCTCCTTAGGAAGGCAATATATTGGACTCCATGCGGCTTACATGGTGTAGTTATGTTGGTTATAAGAAACTCCCAAGTCCATAATAGTCGAAATTTTCATGAGTTACCGAGTCGCTCTAAGTCATAATTTAAAGAGTTTGAGTTGAGTATAATGATTTATGAGATTTATAATGTGTGTACTATTATTGATGATTTACAAGGAATATATTTTAGTTAATTCAAGTGAAGAAAGTTGTTATCATCAGCATGCATGATTTTCAAACTCATTTATGATATTATTTATAACGTTGCATTGCACCCCTACATACTCAGTACATTCCTTAAAGTACTGACCCCCATATATTTCTATAAGCTACAGTGTCTTATAATGTAGGTGCAAGTTGTAGCGCAGATACCACATTCAGTCAGTCCACCACTCCCATTCAGCAGGTGACGAGTCCTTTTGACTCGAGATCTTGACTTGGTTATACAGTTCAAGAAGTATTGTATTTTTCTTATTTTAGTCGTATTGAGCTTAGATAGTTGGTAGTCATGACCCGGCTATCTAAAGTTAGTACTAGTAGAGGCTTCATAGGCAGTCAGTAGAAGTTGATGTATTCAGTTTTAGTTTTTTTTGGTAAAAGTAGAGTTGTAATCTTGTAAAGTTCATGTTTATATTGATCAAGTTCAGAGAAATTCTATATTTTTGCTTATTTTATATAGATTTAAGCATTTTATCCAGTTGTTTATGAATTAAGCTAGTAGGAGGGTTAGCTTGGGGTCACTTGTGCCCCTATGCACCGTGTGACATCTCGAGACCCAAATTTCGGGGCGTTGCAAACTTGGTATCAGAGCACAGAGTTCAAGTGTCCTAGGGTGTCTATGAAGCCGTGTCTAGTAGAGTCTTGCGGAATGGTACAGAGATGTCTGTACTTTTTTTGAGAGGCTACAAGACATTTAGAAAAGGTCTCCATTCCTTCAAGTTTTAGATCGTGCTATAGAAAGTTTCTTTGAGAAACTTATGCATATTCTTATCTTTCTCTATTCAGGGCATCCCCGCCTTATTTTCGAGATATTAGAGATAGTCAAGATCAACTCTTTGCAGATAGTACTTTCTTAAACAATCTCCACAGATAGTTACGGAGTTTTAAATGATCTAGAAAGTATCCTATTAGTGTCTTATCATTTCTTTCTTGTGAATCGTGCAATAAGCCCAAGTTAGTTGCGCTTCCAGATTCCCTCTCAAAATCTATAATAATAATCTATACTTCTTTATCTATGTACTATTTTTGAGGTAACATGATCTGCAAGTTTTAATTTTCTTCCCTGAAAATGAATGCCCTTAGACTTACAAGAGAGAAATTTCAGAAGTTTTACAAAGCGGCCTGAGAAGAGCTTACCAACGTGTTATGAGTTTCCTAAGTTCAATGTTATTCCCTCTCCCTTATGATTTTTTCAGTTGAGACAAAATAAGATGCGTATTCCTAGATTATCGAATATTGTATGGAGAGTTTCTACCTCTCGTACTCTTGTTATCATAATGATGTTGGAAATCAAAGACTAGTAAAGCCGGGTGAGGCCTATTTTGATTCACTAGTGACTCTTTGTCTATCTTGTTTTCTCGTGCTGGTTGGAACTGGGTTTAGAGGTGTAGTGGCAAGAAAGGTGGAAGGTGTGATTTATTGGAAGTATGTATAGCCGAGCCATTTGCATTTGATCGAGTTAGTGATGAAGTGATATTATTCTTGTGTGTCAACTCATGGAAGAAAAAGAGAAGGAGTTATTGGTGGAGGTAAATAATAGTTTGCTTAAGGTATGAAAAGAGTTGTTAATGGTATATTGCATAAGACAAGTATAGGTTATGGACGAGGATACTTAGTGGATGAGTGTTGTTAACTTAGGTGCTCCTGAGATTGCAAAGGAAATTTAAGTTGAGGCTTAAAGAGTTATGAACTAAGTTAAGATGCATATGAAGGATAGATAGTAATGATGAGTAGAAGGAGGGTGCGTTGATGCATTATAAATGAGAGAGATCATATGATTATGACCAATTATTGTTATTAGGGGGTTTAAGTGGACTAGTGTTTATTGACATTTTGTTTTAGAGTTTCCAAGTGAGAATTGTGTGTGTGAGGTGGAGTTGTAAGTTATACTGAGCGCTAGGCATTAAGATTAGATGATTGGTGGATATGAAGGTGGATGTAATGATTTCTTGGTTAATGGTGCTAGTTACAAGGAAGTGATCTAATAGGCTTGGACAGTGTAGGTAAGAGCTTGAGTCTGGTTGACTTGTAATTAAGTTTGATTCTGTGTTCTTGGTGAGAAATTTTTCCCAAGGTGCTATAGGGATGCTTTATTTTTTTTCAAGGGTCATTGTATGTGGTGTAATTAGTAAGTGTCGTGGAGTTGCTAGGTGGAGAAAAACTAGTTAGGTAATGAATGATGTTCCTAATAATTGAGTCAAGGAGTGTGATGGCTTTAGTCTAAGAGGGAGATAGTAGAACAAGTAACGAGGTTAGGTTGTCAGGTTTTAGTGGGTATGCCAATAAGTTGTGGAACAGCTGTGAGAAGGGATATTGCTCGACCCATTCTTATTTCAGTATTTTCAGTCATTCCTGTATTTATTGATGCTTTGCGTTTTGATTCCATGATCATGATTTATGTCCAGGCATGCCATAAAGAATCCTATCCTCACTTAATTACCAAAATGCGGAGTCTCAGACCTTTCACCGGTTGGAATCATATTTCATAGTTACGAATTCCCAATTTAGGTCATGCAACGCATGACTTATGTACTCGAGCTTTGTGATATGTTCAGTTCCAATGTTCAAGCGCTATTTTTAATGATCAGAATTCAGATTTATATCGTGCATGTCCCCGGTCCATATTTCTTTGATGGGTTTATGATGTTAAATTCTCTATTCCTCAAGCCTCATTTGAGTGTGAAGTTATTTATAGCATCTATTCATGTGTCAGATCCTCATGCTCTAATCTTTTAGTTATCTTTCCTTACCCAAGATAGTGGTAGTGAATAGTTGTTTAGTCGGAAGAAAGAAGACATTTCCTTATCAACAATAGAGGGTGGTATGCTTACTTTAGCTAGAAGGTAAGGTGAAGTAAGATTGAGTCTAAGTCTTTGATACATGTTATGGTTAGTTAAAGTTTAATGTGTTATGATTTGAAAGATTGTGGTTTATTCATTTTGTGTAATTTCATAAGTTAGAAGAAATATTGGAGTGAAGCGTTTGTGTAGGACTTGATTAGCTAGGAGTATGTCATGTGTGCTTGAGGTGAGTGCATGGAAATCTTTCATGATAAGAGGTCTGTAGTGTATAAAGATAGGCTTAAAGGTCGTGTTTGTGTGCATGCGGATGGGTGCCTTGCGCATCAGTAAATGCCTAGTACTAGGTGGATTGGAGTGGTCGAAGTGGTAATGAGAATTACTCTTGAAGTGAGAGGTTGTAAGAATGTAGATTTATGGGAATTCATGATTCATAATGGGGTTATGTGGCGAATCTTGTGGTTCTAGGTTAGGCATGACGATGATGAGGGGGTTTGGTTCGAGGGGATATGAGTAGATGGAAGTATCGGTGTCATGTGAGGATTGTAAGTTGAATCAATCAAGTATAGTATCAGAAGGGTATATTATAGTCGAGAGAGTGTTTGAGAAGTGTGGTTGAGTTTGAGAGTAAGGATTTG
Source organism: Capsicum pubescens (assembly GCA_030864215.1). NCBI lineage: Eukaryota > Viridiplantae > Streptophyta > Magnoliopsida > Solanales > Solanaceae > Capsicum > Capsicum pubescens. The sequence continues at coordinate 220,396,045 of CM061546.1, forward strand.
CCTTGCTTGAAGCTTAGTACTTTTATCCTGACTTATGATTCATAGGTTTAGGTTTCAAGTTATGGGATTATGGTAATTTTATGATCTCTGATTCAGATGTCTTGTTTAGATGTTGTCTAAAGTTCTTTGCTTCTTCAGACCATTAGAATTCCTTGGGAGGGTGCTAAAGAAATCCTCTACTTAAGTATGAGTATCTAGTATGATTCAGTTTGCATAGCTAGCAACCCAGTTTTTAAAATTTGGCAGATAGGTTTCTATGACCTTTCATTTTTTTTTCGAACTAGTCTGGTCTTACCACTCGAAGTTTCATAAGTACGGGCAATCCGGTAAGTAGTTGCTCGTACCCAAAAATCTACGAATTTAGTTCAGTATGTGTATCAGGCATCAGTTTCAAATTCGGATATATAATTGTGATTCAGTCTGTAAGCATTCACTTAACAATCTTTGTTTTCCAAGTATTCTAGTCCAGACAATATAATAACCATTCTGTAGTCTTATCCTTGTTTCTCATGACCTATGCCTAGATAAATTATCTCTTCGCCGTCTATGAGTAAGATTGCACCCTTGTAACATCAAGTGAATTCTAAACTCTCAGTATGAGCCCGCTCTTTAATATAGGAAGAAGGCAAATCAGCTCAGATTCAGTCGAGAATTACAGTTGTCCTCTATCTATTTTTTTCAGTCTCGGATCCAGCTGTATAGCTACTCTCATCATAAGTTTATACATTCAACGAAGTACTTCAAAATTTACAAAGATATAAATTCAGATTAGCAAGTTATTTCAGCTGTGTGTCTTCAGTTTTCTCTATATTCTTGGCCAAAAAGCAACATTCGAGGACGAATGTTCCATAGGGGAGATATTGTAATACCCCGATCATTTCTTAAGCCTAAATCCATCCTTTGAGTGAATATGGATGACTTCCAAATTGATTTTTGTTTATCTCATGTTGTATTTCCCTAAATTCTACTTTCTATCATGTGGAGAATTGGATAAACTTTCCATCGACATAAGATTCACCCAAATTGGACACCCGGTGAGGAAGTTAGAACCATTTTGTAATTCCCCGAGACTCTAAACAATAGTGCAACCATGAATCAAGATCTTGAGAAATAAATTATAGTTCTTTGGTTGTTTTATAATCAAGGATGGTTTGTCTTAAGGCCTTAAAGATGTCCTAACGATTGGGCGAATCAAAACATTCCTTATCGATTGAATTCTTGGGAAAGATATTGGTATAGTCAACTTCAAATGAGCATATATCTCATTATACTTGGAATTTTTTTATCTCATAACATATCAAAAGATAGAAAATTTAATTATCTTTCTAAAGATATAAATTTTGCAAAAATACGATATCGGAGTAAAGAGTTATGCCCATTTTACTCCAGCATGTCAAGCTGGAAAACCGTGACGACGGTTCCGATGGGCTGTCACGTTTCTGACGCCATTTTTTACGACAACGTCACATTCTGACAACATTTATGACAACATCGTCAGATCTGGGAAGAAAATCAAGAATTGGACCCCTTTTTGTGACAACCATTTGTGACTACCTATCACGGACCTGACGGCATGTCACGGATGACGTTAAGTATATTTTTCAGCAACTCAAGGACGTTTTTAAAAGGGTATTTTGGTACTTTTCACTCATTTTTAGCCTCTATATATATACTAGTAGTGGGGAAAACCTTCATTATCTCTCATTCTCTTCCAAGGAAAAGATCAATAAACTAGAGTTTTCTTCTAAAATCCTAAATCAAATCTTCTCCAAGAAATTTAAGAATCTTCCAAAGATTTCACCAAGTTGTCCAAGAATCAAAATTTTCAAGTCAAAGGCATCAAGAATATTAGATAAAAAGTGTGAAGAAGAGTACCTAATCAAGCTTGTTCATCTTAAATCCATAATCCAAGGTATGTGGGGTTTGAACAAGAACACTTCTTTCGTTCTTGTGCTCAAAGATTCAATTTCTACTATTGAAATTCATGATTTTGCAAAGTGGGTTTACACCCAAATTACTTTATTAATGATTTATGATAGTTGAACTATTCAAGATTGATACACATGACTATTTCATCATTTTATTTCTTAAATTGAGAACTTATGCCATGAGTTGAATATTTTTATTATGAGTTGATGATTTCCGAATGATTTTAGATAAGAGTCATGATTTAAGATTTTTTATGAGAAGTTTGATTATTGAATATATATATTAATAGTTGAGCTTGAGAGTCAAGAATGAGTTCTATGATGTTTTCTTGAAGTTTTTGATACATGATTATTTTATAATTTCCAAATTATGACTTGATATTTAATATTTTGAATTTCATGTTCTACCATGAGTTGGTATTTCAAGTGCTTTCAAGACATGTGTCAAGCTTTAAGCTTCCTTATGAAAAATTGGATTATTGAGTATACTGATTCATAAGATTGAGTTGTTTTAATGATTCTGGATATTTCCTCAAAGTTTTTGATGTTACCATGACTAAATGAATTGATACATCTTGATGTTGAGAAAGATTGTTTGATTTTGAGTCGTGTTAGGAATCCACAGTTGTATGTGATTTACCGATGAGATATATTATTATTTTGGTCTTCATGATAGACCCATGAATTGATATTGATTAAGGTGGATTTCCTAACGCGTTCTGAACTGAGTCTGGGAGGAGTATTTAGCACCGAGCGGGAAATTTGGTATTTCCCCGAAACTACGTGCCATCGTAGGATTGATGTTGATAATTGTGGGCCAAAGGCCGAGTGTGGGATTGTGATTGTGAAATTGAGGTTATACTCCCTGGCAGGAGTACTCCGCTCTCGCCAATGTGGGGTTCAATCCTTAGGAGGGAAATAGGTTGGACTCCATGCGGCTCACATGGTGTAGTTATGTCAGTTATAAGAAACTCCTAAGCCTATAATAGTCCAAGTTTTCATGAGTTACCTAGTCACTCTAAGTCATGATTTAAAGAGTTTGAGTTGAGTATAATGATTTATGAGATTTATAATGTGTGTACTATTATTGATGATTTACAAGGAATATATTTTAGTTAATTCAAGCGAAGAAAGTTGTTATCATCAGCATGCATGATTTTCAAAATCATTTATGATATTATTTATAACGTTGCATTGCACCCCCACATACTCAGTACATTCCTTAAAGTACTGACCCCCATATATTTCTATATGCTATAGTGTCTTATAATGTAGGTGCAAGTTGTAGCGCAGATACCGCATTTAGTCAGTCTGCCGCTCCCATTCAGCAGGTGACGAGTCCTTTTGATTCGAGGGCTTGAGTTGGTTATACAGTTCGAGAAGTATTGTATTTTTCTTATTTTAGTCGTATTGATCTTAGATAGCTGGTAGTCATCACCCGGCTATCTAAAGTCAGTACCAGTAGAGGCTTCATAAACAGTCAGTAGAAGTTGATGAATTCAGTTTCAGTTTCATTTGGTAAAAGTAGAGTTGTAATCTTGTAAAGTTCATGTTTATATTGATCAAGTTCAGAGAAGTTCTATATTTTCGCTGATTTTATATAGATTTAAGCATTTTATCCAGTTGTTTAAGAATTAATCCTGTAGGAGGGTTAGCTTGGGGTCACTTGTGCCCCTAAGCACCGTGTGACGTCTCGGGACCTAAATTTCGGGACGTTACAGTATGTGTATATATATATATATAAAATTTCACTATCTGACTTTACGAGTTATGATGACACATACTTTATCCCACAGTAGGTAAGCCAAACCATAGCCCTAAACTATGAGTAATGGGACAGAGGGTGGAAAATGGCATAAAGGCCAGAAATATGCAAAGTAAATGAATTCATGCTACAACATAAGTATAAAACATAAATAAAGTGAAATACGAGAAGAGTAATATCATCCCACAACCTAGTAAAGTCGGTGCAAGAGACACTAATCAAAAGAATATGAGTACTATCAAATCAAACATGCAATAGCCTCAAAAATAGAAAAAACGATCCAAAAACAGAAGATGGAGAAAAGGTCACCTCCGGCATTGAATGCTCACCCGGTCTCCAAACTCTAACCAACACAATAACAATGTTAACGGTGATAGCTAGTACTCAGATCTGCACCAAAAAGGTACAAAAGTGTAGTATAAGTACCAAAGCCACGGGTACTCAGTAGGCATCATCGACTGACTGAGTCAAATCATAATATAAATACAATAAAATGGAAGATAAATAGGCTAAGATAGGAAAAAGGAAAAAAAGAAATCATGCTCCAAATACTAAAAGTAAATAACCAAAACAACAATATTACAGAAAATATTGCTATCTCTACATAACCGGGCCTCCATAAGCCCAGAAGATACAAATAAAGTAAATAACTCAATGTGGTCCCCCATAAGCCTGGAGGGTGCAGTCAAGGTAAAGTAATAACAGTAAAGGTACCAACTATCCATATCTCAAAATTGTAATCGTGGATTCTTTCAAATCGTAACACCAGACTCGAACCGATTCTATAACCATTACAAATAACCTCTTAGTGTCGAACTCAAACTGGAATTAGTATCTTATATGCCAAATTTAAACAAAAACTAATATCATGAATATCGGACTTGAACCAAAAGTAATATCCGAACTTGAAATGAAAGTAATATCATCAATAATACAGAAGTTAAACCAGTCTTAATATCATAGATAACCTGACTTGAACCAGAACTAATCCAATGAATACCAAATTGGAACTAGAAGTAATATCATCAATAATGTCGGAATCGAATTGGTCATAATATTATAAATCTCCAAACTTAAATCGAAACTATCATCTCCCAAATAGAATGCTAGAATAAACCATAATACCAAATCCTCCTCGGGCTTACAAATGTGAATAAAATAACATAACATGCCTATTATGTCTACAAGGACCTAATAGTAATTTTGGCTTAAGGTAGGCCAAAGGGATCCATTTCTTACCCCAAAAATCCACTCTAATGAAACTTCTATCAAAATTAGACTAGAGTGTCAGGCCCCACTATTAGATTCTAAATAAATCTTGTTGCATCCTCATATACATATTCTATCTATAAAACAAGTAGTTAAGTTGTACATGCCTAATTACGGTCCCTTAATCGGTTAAATAAGACAATTCACACTAAATATAGCCCCAAGTCCTACTTCCCAATCTAAAACTAGCATAATATTATATCGATACTACAATTAAGCTCAATCTAAGAGAAAAGTAAGTCTAGCCTACCTTGACATCAAAGAAAGCACGTTAAAGTTTGCTAAAATGGTATTTTCCCTTCTGAGAAGCTTCAAAATTATGTCACACTATCAAAATGATAATCTAAATAATAATACGAGAACAACGATACCCATATTGTATTTTTATGCTTTGGGTTCAAAATCAAGTCAAAATCCTATGAAGGGCTAGTTTGCGAAATTGCACTTTTGAAATTACCAACATGTCCCCCTATGCTCAAGGAATATTTACCCTCAAGAATGAGTAAATTCTTAGCTCAAATGATGCTAAAATCAATCCAACAAGGATTTAGGGATTTGGAACTCATTTGAAGAATTAAACCAAGAATTAAATGAAAACTTACAAAGATTTCAATAAAGAAATGATTATTCTGAGCTCACATTTACCTTATGATCTCCCAATCATTAGTCTCCCAATTTTCTATACTCTCTAGGGATTTTGACTCTTGAGATTTGTGAAAAAGTAGGATAAAATAAGGTAACATAGGAATTTAATGCCCTCTAGGTGCGTCTTAAGCGGTCACCGCTAAAGCAACCATGGATCACTTAAATGTCACAACCGAACTAGGGCCTAGCCGTGAATGGTATCTCAAGTCCTACGTTGATCGAATATCACCCCCTTTAGTTAACCAAAGCAACATAACACCCTCAATTGTCAGATGAATTCCGACCATATAACAAGATAGCGCATAACAAAACTAATGATAATTCATTATATGTCTATTCCAACCATCAGTAATCGAACAACCATCCGTCACTAAAACAATTAACCACACCACCCGAGTCTATAGTAATCCAACAAAACCACTACAAAATTGAAGTCAATAAAATGTTGGGACATGCCCCCGACAATAACCAAAACAAGGTCTAAGACATATGAAATTAGGACAATGAAATGTAGCCTACCGAAGTATGGAAGCTCATCACTTTAATATCAACTCATGAACTAACTCGAGCACCTGATCACCATGAAGAAAAAGTAGAAGAAGGCGCCTGCATCATGTGGGAATACAACGTTTAGAGACGGTTAGTGGTTGGAGAACTAGCATGTAACTCAGGGATAAAGGAATAAGATAATGCCATCATTCAAAGCCAAATCAAATAATCAATCGTATGTAATCAGAGATATACATATATATCGTGTCGGGATAGGGAACAAGGTTTAGAATGCATTTAAAAACCTTAACTTGGGTTGTGTAGCATAACCGTGATATAATAAGGCACCCATGGGCTTTATGGTCCCAGGTCTCCCCTAGATGGAAGGTCCCCAGTGCGTGTAGCAACATGAACCAGAGAATATCCTTATCCGTATATGTCTTTATGGGGGAGTCGAGCCTCCGACATAATCAAGGTGACTTAAGAACCAACGTATATACAATATGGGGGACTCAAACCTCTCATTCATATATTCATTCAGGGGAATCAAACCTTCCGATCATATAGATAACCGCACTGACTAGCGTAGTTTCTAGTGTTAGTCCTTTGAACTCCACTTTCACGGCCTGACTACATATCCTGCTTTAAAGCCAATTTAAAACATTCATTACACATACACAACCATTTATCCAGTTACTTACCAAAGGAATCCCATTGGTATCGTCAAACCAACACCACTTGCAAGCGTACAACATGCCATAGCCATTATTAATCAAGTTTGGGACTCGAACCCATTGTCTAAACAAAGAAATTAATTCAATTCAACATTTAGGGACTCAAACCTATTTAGCAATTCTAACCAATTTATGGCCAACAAGGCTTTCATAAAACCATTTATCAACCACCTACATTATTAGGCCAATGCCTTAGTTCAAAACACAATCCAACATGTGACAAGATCATTCTCTTAGATAATTTCACAAACAGATTGAGGGCATACTATTATCAAACCATTATTCAAGCCAAAAACCATCAAGTTACGTTTAATTGTTACCCCTTAGTTTAAATCATAATTCCCAATCACCCATATGTGCAAAATTATTATTAAAACATGTATAATCACAATTTAAACCTTGAGTAAACAATTCTCAACATTATGCATTTCAAACCCTCTACCATGGTTATCAAAACCACCATTAATAATTCATGAACAATGTGTAAAAACACATAATTTTTGTGAACTAACAATGAAGAAAGAGTCAAATGCCTAAGTTATGAAGATTCACGGAGAGATTTTGATCCTTAAGCCTTTAAATGACCACTTTGGAGAAACGTTAGCCCAATCTTCTTGAGAGGTTTTTGAGGGAGTTTTGAGAGTGTTTTAATCTTCTCAAGTATAGAATGAATGACCAAAAAGGTGTTATAAGACATAGGGTCTTAAGGGCTTGGGGTGGGAAATGTCCAGAATATCCTCAACTTAAAAGTTGTAAAAAGTCCACAGGTGGCTACGAGTTAAGCAATTAAGTCATCAACACAATATACGACTCTTACCAATGAGTCATCAGCAAGACAAAAAATTAGACACCACACACTGTCCAACTTACAACTTCCTAGTCCCACTCATCATTAGATCATACAACTCATATGGTCTAGTCGTGAGCAACGCAGAACACCAAGGGCTTGGACACTGGGCAACATACGACTAGACCCTAATCATTCATCACATAATCATATGACTTGTGAGGGGTCTATCGTTACCAGGATAAAACTTATATAATAACATGCTGGTTTGGTTACGACTTGGTTCCCTAAACCCATAACTACACCATACGATTCATATGGTGAGTCGTATGAAGGGAAAAGATCCTAGAGCTCAGGGAATTTGCAAAGGCCAAACTCTGGGGCACTTCAATATCCCTCACTTAGGATCATTTGTCTTTGAATGATGGGATAGGGAATTGACTAGCATGATTAAACCCCAAACATCTTTACCCTTACTTTTAACTAAGTTAGAAAACAAAGATGCCAATGAAATCAATCTTTCCTTTAATAAGGTCAGAAAAAAAAGTTGTTAAGAAGAACTCATACCTTAAGTACAAATTTCCAAAATTAGGAATAGGAACAGATACTTGGACTTCATGTCCTCCTCGGCTTCCCTAGTATCTTTCTCAAACTTTTGGTTCCGCGATAGAACCTTTACCGAAGCCACGTCTTTCGTTCACAACTGGCGAACTTGTCGATCCAAGATCCCCACCGGGACTTCCTCATAGGACAAACAATCAGAAATATCAATGTTCTCCAAGGGAACAACCAATGAGGATCACCCATGAATTTCCGCAACATTGACACATAGAATACCGGATGAATGGAATTCATGCTAGAGCGCAAATCTAGCTCATATACAACATTACCAACCCTTCTCAAAACCAAGTATGGGCCATCTTACCGTGGTCTGAGCTTCCCCTTCTTCCCAAACCACATTACTCCCTTCATAAGAGATACCTTTAAGAACATCCAATCTCTAACCTCAAATTCCTAGTCCCTTTGCCTTACATCCGCATAGGACTTTTGGCAACTTTAGGCAGTCTTAAGACTAAACCGAATCACTTTCACATTATCCATAGCTTGGTAAACAAAATTCGAGCCAAACATCTCCCTGGCACTAACCTCAAACCACCCAATAGGAGATCTATACCTTCTACCATACAATGCCTCAAACGGAGCCATACCGATGCTAGAATGGTAACTATTATTATAGGCAAATCCAATGAGTGGCAAGTGGTCGTATCAACTACTACCAAAGTCAATTACAACCTACTGAAGGAAATTTTTTGCATAGTTCTCGACAGAATAATTCATCTTTACTAGCAAGACCTGAGTCGGTTTTGTCGTCCTATCCACGAAGACCCAGAAAGAGTTACACTAATTCTACTACCGCGGAAGGCCAGTAATGAAATCCATATTAATTACCTCCCACCTCCACATCGGTAGTTCAATTTCTTGGAGTAGCCTATCGGGCCTCACGTGCTACACCTTCACTTGCGAACAGATCATATACTTAGCCATAAAGTTAGTTGCATCCCATTTTATGTTATTACACTAATACATATCCTTGAGATCATGATACATTTTTTTGAACCAAGATAAACCGTATACCACAACTGATGGGCCTCATCCAAAATCCTGCCTCGCAACCCATTAACTTTGGGAACACAGAACCTTCCTTGGTACCTGAAGATCCCATCGCCACAGATATCGAATGCCATTACCTTCTTCTTACCCATATTATCCTTGATCTTTATTAAGAGAGGGTCTAATACCTGCTTATCCTTTATTTCATCCTGAAGAGATGATTGCGCCAACTGTTGCACAAACACACCACCAGCCTCAGAGTGCATGAGATGAACTCTAAAGTTATCCAAATGGTGAATATCCCTCACTAATTACCTCTTATCCTTATCCATATGCAACAAACTACCCATTGACAACCTTCTAAAAGAATCAACAACTATGTTAGCTTTACCTGGATGGTAGTGAAGACTTATATCATAGTCCTTTAGCAACTCAAGCCACCTCTTTTGACTAATATTAAACTTTTTTTGAGTGACACGTACAATATGCTCTTATGATTAGAAAAGATATCAACATGAGCCCTATGCCAATAGTGATGCCAGATTTTCAATGCAAATACCACATCTAATAACTCTAAGTCATGAGTCGGATAGTTTTTCTCATGAAACTTCAATTGTCTAGAGGCATGCACAACTACCTTACCATGCTGCATCAAAATACAACCAACAACAACTTACGACGCATCACAATAGATAACTAACTTCAGGCAGAGTTAAGATTTGAGTTTAAGTCAACTTATTTTCAGCTTCACAAAACTACCCTCGAAAGCATCAGACCACAAGAACTTCACTTTCTTCTGATTCAACTTGGTCAATGGAGCTATAATAGAAGAAAAACTTTCCAAGAACCACCTATAATAAGAAGCTAAACCCAAGAAGCTCCAAATATCGGTTGGAGTCGTAGGTATGGGCCACTTCTTAACCACAGCAACTTTCTGAGGATCCACATTGATCCCTTCAAACACAATATATCCTAGAAATGTAACCATGTTAAACCATAATTCACATTTAGAGAACTTAGCATACAACTGCTGATCTTTCAAGGTATGCAACACCATGCGAAGGTGATCGGCATGATCTGCCTCACTCTTAAAGTGCACCAAAAATATCATCAATGAAGACAATCATGAAAAAATCTAGAAACCGATGATAAACCCTATTCATAAAGTCCATAAATACCGCTGGGGCATTAGTCAAACCAAAAGACATGACCAGGAACTCAAAATACCCATACTAGGTATGGAAAAATATTTTAGGGATATTCACCTCCCTACTTTTTAACTAATGATACCTGAATCAAAGATTAATCTTAGAGAAGAATTTGGTACCCTGAAGCTGATCAAAGAGATCATTAATTCTCGGAAGAGGATATTTACTCTTTACAATCACTATATTTAGTTGTCGGTAATCAATACACATCCGAAGGGAACCATCCTTCTTCTGCACGGATATCACCAGTGCACCCACGGGGATACACTAGGATGGATGACACCCTTGTCTAAAAGATCCCTTAATTTCTCCTTAAGATCCTTTAACTCAGTCGGAGCCATTCTATATGGGGGAATAAATATGTGAGGAGTGTTCGGAACAAGATCTATCCCAAAATAAATCTCCCTATTAGGAGGAATACTAAGAAGGTCGTCAGGGAAGACCTTGGGAAATTCATTCTCAATCGAGATAAAATGAAAAGAATGACCTTCCAAGTTAAAATCTTTAATCCGGATCAAATGATAGAGACACCCCTTGGAGATTAATCTCCGAGATCTAAGATATGATATGAACCTCCCCTTAGGAGATAGGAAACCACCCTATCACTCAATAACTGGCTTATTTGAGAATTTAAATATGACCTTATGGGTCTGACAGTCTAAAAAGCATAGCACGAGTGCAGCCAATCCATCCCTAATATGACATCGAAATCAACCATGTATAATTCAAACAGATTAACTAAGGTCTCTCAACTACCAACAGATACCACACCAACCCTATAGACTCTTCTAGCAACCATAGAGTCACCCACCGGGGTAGACATAGAAAAAGGGTCTAAAATACACTCGGGACCGAAACCAAAATGCACAGCTATAAATGGGTTCACATAAGAAGGAGTAGACCCAGAATCAAGTAAACATTACACATCATGGGAAATGATTTTTAACATACCAGTAACGATATCGAGAGATGCCTTTGAGTCCTGAATAGAAGCAAGAGAATATAAGCGATTCTAGCCTGTGTTGGTACAAGAACAAAAAGCAACACCCTTTAGTGTAGGAGCCGATAACGAGGAAACAGGAACATTATTGGACCTAGAAACAACCGTAGAAGAAAAATCATGTTGCATATGGCAAATATGACCTCAATTAAAACATTGATTTCTCCTGTTCTCACATTAGCCACGATACGGCTATCCATAAAATCTACAAGGAGGGTATGATGGAGCGGACTGAGCCCTACCAGCCTGAGATTAGGCACTCTGTGCCCTATAACCTCCACCATGCTGAGAAAAACAATCTCCCTACAGTTTCGATTAAGGAGTACTAGCCATAGAGAAAGAAACAGAACTCCCCCACTTCTTCTTAGACCATCTTCCCCCATTTCTACCACTCTGCTACTGGCCTCCACTCTGATCAAAAATTATAAATTTTTTACTCTGCCTCTCACCACACTCAGACTTCTTCTTCTTTTCTTTCTCAACCTTCTATATATACACCACAAGTTGATAAATATCCATATCCTTGTTCAATAAGGCAGCCTTACTCTCCAAAATCAACTCATGAGATAACCCAGAAGCAAACTAACGCATTCTAGCTCTCATGCTAGTCACCAACTCAAGAGCATACCTGGACAACTGATGGAATTTCAAGGCATACTCCTTGATCGACATCCAACCTTGTCTCAGATTCAAAAATTCCTTCGTTTTTGCCTCCCTCGGCTCCTAAGAAAAGAAGCAATCAAAAAAGCACTAGAAAAGTCATCCCACAGTGCAAAGTCAGCATAACCTCCCCTAGACTCTCCCACTTTTCATACTACTAGTACTCCACATAATTCAATTGGTAGGCAACAAACTATACTCTGTAAACATCTAGCGCATGCATAATCCAAAAGATTTTCTCTATTTCATCAATAAAATCTTGAGGATCATTCTCAACCTTCACACCAGTAAAAGTTGGAGGACTCAACCTCATGAATTGGCCAACTCTTGTGGCCTTAGATGACGGAGTACTACGCTCGAACTGAGAAGTTACTAGTTGAGACAATATATGAATAGACTGACAAAATCAGCATTTTTCACAATGGCTTAAGGATCTCAAAAAGGGATAGAGGGAACCGGCGGAACTCCAAGAGGTCAATCAGGATCTAGACCCCTAGACCGGGTCTGTACCCTATAAGCAGGGTGTGCCCTATTAGCATTGCCGTTGAGTGCGATAGAGGATTTTCCATGAGTTTTAGATCACTGGAGAGGCATGATCTCAAAAGCGAACAAACAGTAATTAGAAAAATCCAAGACCTTAGACTCTGCAACTTGAAATAGAACAACAAGAAGGGAAACATTCCTAAATGTCTCATAGCCTCTTTCTTATAAGAATGGCACGCTACACACCCATAAGAGAGACTCTACTTGACAAGGCTTTGTGGACACCCAATTGACCATGAACCTAGGTTCCGATACAAACTTTGTCACGACCCAAACCAGGCCATGACGGGTATCTCAAGTCCCACGTGGAATGGAAACCAACTCCTTTAGTTAACCAACACAACACCCTCAATCGTCAAATAAATTCCAACCATATAACAAGATAGCGCATAACAAAACTAATGATAATTTATAATATGTCTATACCAACCACTGGTAATCGAACAACCGTCCGTTACTAAAATAATCAACCACACCACCCAAGTCAACAGTAATCCAACAAAGCCTCTACAAAACTAAAGTCAATAAAATCTAGGACATGCCCCTGATAGTAGTTAAAACAAAGTCTAATCAAGGTCTAAGATATATGAAATAAGGACAGGGAAATGAATCCTTATGAAGTATGGAAGATTACCACGTCAATATCAACTCACAAACTAACTCGAGCACATGATCATTGCATAGAAAATGTAGAAAAAGTTTTTGCACCTGCATCGGTAGGGATACAATGTTCGGAGATGATTAGTGGCTGGAACACTAGCATGTAACTTAAGGATAGAAGAATAAAATAATTCCATTAATCAAAACCAAATCAAATAATCATATCCAATCACATATATAGATATATATTATGTCGAAATAAGGAACAAGGTTTAGCATTCATTTAAAAACCTTTCTAGGCTGTGTAGCATAACTTTCATATAATAAGGCACCCACGGGCTATATGGGCCCAGCTCTCCCCTAGATAGAAGGGCCTCAGTGCGTGTAGCCACATGAATAAGAGAATGTCCTTATTCATATATGCCTTTATGGAGGACTCAAACCTCCCGGCATTATCAAGGTGACTTAAGCACCAATGTATACAATACGGGGGACTCAAACTTTTAATTCATATATATATTCGAGGGATGAACTCAAACCACCCGATCATATAGATACCCACATTGGCCAGCGTGGTTTTCAGTGTTAGTCTTTCGGACTCCACTTTCATGGCCCGGCTACACATCCATCTTTAAAGCCCAATTTAAAACATTCATTAGACATACACAACCATTTATCTAGTTACTTCCCAAAGGAATCCCATTGGTAACATCATACAACCCTACTTGCAAGCGTCCAACATGCCATAACCATTATTAATTATCTTTGTGACTCAAACTCATTGTCTAAACAAAGATATTAATTCAATTCAATATTTAGAGACTCGAACACATTTAGAAATTCAAACCAATTTATGGCTAATAAGGCTTTCATAAAACCATTTAACAACCATTTACATTATTAGGCCAATGCCTTGAACATAATTCAACATGTTACAAGATCATTCTCATAGGCAATTTCACAAACAGGTTGAGGGCATAGCATTGTCAAACCATTATTCAAGCCAAAAATCATCAAGTTAGGGTTAACCATGACCCTTTAGTTTAAATAACAATTCCCAAGCACCCACATGCATAAAACCATTATCAAAACATGTATAATCACAATTTAAACCATGAGAACAAAATACTCAATAATATGCATTCAAACCCTCAAGCATGGTTTTCAAAACCACCATTAATGATTCATGAACAATGTTTAATACACATGATTTTTGTGAACTAACAATGAAGGAAGACTCACATGACTGAGTTATGTAGATTCACATTGAAATTTTTATCCTTAAGCCTCTAAATGATCACCTGGATGAAACCCTAGCCCAATTTTCTTGAGAGATTTTTGAGAGAGTTTAAAGAGTATTTTAATCTTCTCAAGAGTAGAATGAATGACCAAAAAGCTGTTATAAGATGTAGTGTCTTAAAGACTTGGAGTTGGAAATGTCTAGAGCACCCTCAGCTTAAAAGTTGTAAAAATCCACAGGTGGCTATGAGTCAAGCCATTGATAGTCAACACAACATACGACCCATCTCACTAAATCATCACCAAGATAAAAAATTGGACACCACACACTGTCCAACTTATTACTTCCTAGTCCCACTCATCACTAGTCCATACAACTCGTATGGTCTAGTCGTGACCAACATAGAACACCAAGGGCTTCGACACTGGATAACATATGACTAGAACCTAACCACTCATCACATGATCATATAAATAGTAAGGAGTCTCTTGTAACAAGGTTAGAACTTGGCCAATAACATATTGGTTTGGTTACGACTTAGGTGCCTGGACCCAAAACCACACCGTAAAACTCGTATGGTAAGTCGTAAGATACATAGAGATCCTGAGGTCCGGTCCGCTTAAGCGTATGCACTAGTTGAAACTTGGAAAAATTCCATGTTTCCACTGAACCCTCTAGATTGATCTGAAATCTTGATAACTTAAACAAACTATGCTATCCTATCAAATTTGACATTCTGTACTCAATGGTGCCATCAAATTTTCCATCTGAGGTAGTTTTGACAAAATATGGGTCCCACATTGGTTGACTATTTTTATCAAATTCTACTAATAGCCCAAAATGAATTTGGAATCCTCGAAACTCGAACCAAAGGTCCCCCTAGCCTAAAATTAATATTATAGAGCTAATAGATTTGTTAGAATTTCCATATGAGGTCGTTAACTTGAATTTTTCACCTAATAACCAATTTTTATCAAAATAGGGAATTGACTCTAAAAAATAAAAAAACTGCTCGGTAACTGAATTGTCAGGTGCAACAAGTCACAAATGACTTGGGGTAGCTATAGGAAAGCTCTAAATAACAAAAATATTTGGAAATATAGAAAATGAATTGGAGGGTCATTACAATATCCACTATTAAAAGAACTCTTGTTCGAGAAAGTAAAAGGTTAGGATGTACCTGAAGGCTCAAATAGGTGAGGATACTGGGCCCGCATCTTGCTATTGATATCCCAAGCATCCTCCTCCACTGGACGGTGTCTCCATTAAACCATAAGCACATGAATCTTCCTAGAGCGCAACTATAACATCTTTGGATAATATGACCACTGGCTCCTCCACAAAGGTCAATATCTCATCCAACTGAACCAAGTCCCATTGAAGCACATGTGACTCATCAGGAATGTAACTTTGAAACATAGAAACATGAAAAACTAGATGAACAATGATAAAATCTTGGGTGAAGGCGTACTCATAAGTCATATCTCCAACTGTTAAAAGGATCTTAAAAGGTACAATATAATTAGGGTTGAGCATGCCTTCCCCCTCAAACCTCATTATACTCTTTATGGGCGATAATCAAAGGAATAGTCGATTTCTAACTCCAAACCTCAAGAAATGTTGTCTATGATCTGCATATACCTTTTACCCACTCTAAGCTACCCATAACCTATATTGAATCACCCTGACTCTATCTATTGACTCTTGAAGCAAGCCTGTACCATAGGGCGTAACCTCAGAGGCCTCGAACTAACGTATTGATGATTAAAAATGTGTACTATATAGTGCGTTAAATGGTGTCATCTCAATACTCAAATAGTAGCTATTAGTATTCTCTAACTCCACAAAGCTAAGTGCTTCTCCCACTAATCTCTCTAATACATAATGCAAGCTCGGAGCATATCCTCAAAAACCTGAATAGTTTACTCAAATAATCCATCGGTCTAAGAGTGAAAAATGGTGTTAAGATCCACCTAAGTACCTAACTCTTCTTGAAAATCTCTACAGAAGCTAGAAATAAATACCGAGCCCCGATATAAAATAATAGATATAGGTATTCCATGTCACTGAACTATCTTACGAACATAAATATGAGCTAACCTACCGTCACTAAAGGACATCTGAATAGGAAGGAAATGCACCAATTTTGTCAACCGATCAACAATGACCCAAATACCATTGGAACCACAGAAGGTACGAGGCAAACAACTAAGAAAATCCATTGTGATCCGCTCCCACTTTGACTCAGGAATTGGCAATCTCTAAATCAGGCCACTAGGTCTCTGATGCTTGGCCTTCACCTATAGAAAACATAGGCAACGAGCTACAAAATCTATCACATGTCTTTTCAAGACACTCCATCAATAGTGCTATCTCAAATCTTTATACATTTTATCTATCCCAAGGTGAATAGAGTATTTAAATCTATGAGATTCACATAATATTAAATAAATCAAGTCACTGGTCCATGAAACTCAAATGCATCCTTTAGATTTCAAAATACCCTCAGAAACTATGGTAACCCTCTTAATCTCACCACTCAGCACCTGATCATGGATGATACAAAGCCCCCTATCCTCAAACTGGCAACTCTAAATTTTCTTAAATAAGGTAGACCTTACCTCAACACTAGAAACAATCCTCATACTTTCTAAGATATCAAGTCACACCATCAATTTGCCCAAGGACTATATCTCCCGTGCCAAAAGACCCTTAGAAAATAAAATAGAAGCCCAACTACCCGTACTCACTGCCTTTCGGCTTAAGCTATTTGCTACTATGTTTTCCTTGCCTAGATGATATAGAATTGAGATGTCATAATACTTGACCAACTGCATCTATCTATGCTTCCTAGAATAAAGATCTCTCAGAGTCATGGGATACTGAAGACTATAGTAATTAGTGTAGATCTCACAATACACACCATTTAAATAATACCTCCAAATCTTAAGCACAAAAACCACCAATGCCAACTCCAAATCATGAGGTGGATAATTGCATTTGTGCACCTTAATTTGCCTTGATGCATAAGTAATAAATCGGCCCTACAGCATCAACACACAACCCAAACCAACACTAAAAGCATCACAATATATGGTAAATCCCTCACCTTTCATAGAAAAAGACAATATAGGAGCAAAAGTGTGTAAACACTTAAGCTTCCAAAAGCTTGACTTACACTCCTCGAACCACTAGAAAGGAATATAATTCCAGGTCAATTTAGTCATCGGCGCTGCAATGGTAGCAAAACCCTCAACAAATAGCCTGTAATAACCGACCAAACTAATAAAGCTACGAACCTCAAATAGAGATGTAGGCCTAGACCAGTCATGAATAGCCTTAATATTTGTTAGGTCTACCATAATCCCATCCGTAGACACCACATGTCCTAGAAATGTCACCGACTCAAGACAAAACTTACACTTTGAGGATTTGGAAAAAATCCTATGATCTCTCCAAGTCCGGAGCACAATCCTCAAATACTGCATATGGTTCGCTCCTTATTTACTTCTCGAATACACAATAATGTCATTAATGAACAAAACCACAAAGGAGTCCAAATAAGGTCTGAACATACAGTTCATCAAATCCATGAACACGTCTAGAGAATTGGTCATCCTAAAAGACATCACCAAGAACTCATAATGGCCATAACGAGTCCAGGAGACTATCTTTGGAATATCCCTCAGCTCAAATCCTCAATAGATGGTAACTATACCTCAAGTCAATCTTAGAAAATACCTATTATCCTTGAAGTTGGTCAAATAAGTCATCAATATGAGGCATCAGATATCTATTCTTCACTATCACCCTATTAAGCTATCTATAATCAATACATATACGCAAAGAACAATCTTTCTTTTTCATGAATAAAGTAGGAACACCCCAAGGCAATATAATCGGTGTAATGAGACCCTTACCCAGAAGATCCTGAGCTAAGAATTTAGCTTCTTAAACTGATAGAAGCCATATGATAAGGTGCCATAGAAATGAGTTGGTGCCCGACTTAATATCAATAAAAAACTCAATATCATGGTCAGGAGGAGGACCAGGTAGATCAATAAGAAAAATATTAAGAAAATCATGGACTATAGGAATAGAGTCAAGCGAGGGACACCCCACACTAATTTTACAAATACAAGAGACATAGGACTCACAATCCCTCGATATAAATTGAATCGTGGCTAATAGATCTTTTCTACACAATCGGGGGTACACCGAACATGGCTAATGTAACGGTCTTGGCAAAACAATCCAAGATTGTATGATAGAAGGATAACTAGTCGATGCCTAGAATCATATCTAAATCTGCCATATCTAATACAAAAATATCAGTCTGAGTATCAAACTCTCGAACAGTCACAACACATGATTTATAAACCTAATCCAGAACAAAAAAATCACACATGGGAGTATATACATATATGATACAGATAAATAATCCAAACATAACTCTAATCTCGATACATTAAAGAAGACACATAAGAATATGTGAATCCTAGATTAAATAAATCAAAAATCGATTGATGACACAGTGAGATCATACCTATGGTAACAACATCCAAAGGCTCTACCACCAGCCTACCAGGTACAATATATAAATAGCCTCGCCTGTCACATAGCTGGGCACCTAACTGATCACCTATCCTACCTTCCTAAGGACCTCTATGAGTACCTTAGGGACCACCCCACCAACTTTATATACCACCTTTAGCTGATGGAGGCACTACCTAAATTGGTGGAATACTCTATGTTGCTGGCATAACTGTCCCTACGTTGGGGACACTCTCAAGAGAAATAGATGAAAGTCCCATAATCATAAAGTTTCCCATGTGATGTACTATAACCAAAAGGTTCGGTTGACCTAAAATAACTACCTTAACTAGAAAACTGAGAATGCAAACCCCTCAAAGACTGACCACTACCCTGACCAGGATAATCACTATAGTTGATTGACCTTTACTTGTAATCTGAAGTGCGATGTGAATGGGGCTCTAGACTGACCCTAATGCTTAATACTAGCGTGGAGGGTACCTACCTTGAGAACCAATATCTCTAAACTGTGAGCCACTCCAACTCTTAATAAAACTAACCTGGTATTGTGGCCTTTTATCACTGCTTCTTTAGGCCTCGCAATGCATATCCTCCATAAATTAAGCAAGATTTGAAACATCAATAAATTATCTACTGAATAAAACTCTACGTAGCCATGCAAATAGGAAGTGTCAATCCCCAACTAGAATATAAAATTTTACTCATACTTGTTCATCAAGATATATGTAGCATCCCTAGACAACTTTATCTCGAGCCTTATACTCCAAGACGGTCATAGAACCCTACTCCAATCTTGGGAACTAATTCATAAGATGATATCTAAGGATACAAGGCAAATACTTCTCCAAGAAAACCTTAGATAATAGAGTCTATATCAACAAGGAAGATCCAAATGGACTGGAATCAAGTTAAACTCGCTACCAATGTTGATTTTCTAAATCCAATTGAAAAGTAGTATAGTCAACACCACTAGTCTTCACTAGACCTAAATCAGAGCCTATCCTCACAAGCAACCAAGAACTCAGAAGCATCCTAACCTAGTGCTGTCATAAACCTATGTAGAGTCGATCTCAAGAACCTAACCAATATCTTTACACCTCATTAGATATAGTAAGTTGGGAAACTACTGGTACTAGAGAAATCTCAACATTGGGAGCCATAGTTACAGGCTGCACCTTGGCATTGGTACTAATCTAATCCACAAATTAGGCACTATAAAATGGTACACCACCAACCAAATTCAAAAGAAAAACTAGAGACTATCTGAACAATAATAAGGAAAGAAACCCCAATGGAGCCTGGGTTGTCCCCTGTCCAACCACTAGATAGGGTGGAGGAATCTCTAATGTAGGAAAAGAAAGAGGGTATGGTGAATTCTCCCTGTCCTGATCTCTAGCAGGGGATGTTTCTACCATCTATCCATAACCTTTAGGTCATCTACGTACTCTAGTAGAATCTCTAGCTGTGGACTCGAGGTCTTCATCTCATGTAGTAGTAGCACTCGTCCTAGCCATTGATGAAAGATTGAAATCAAATGAATCATAGAAACTAACACAAACTCTAAGCATGAAATCAGTTAAGGATGTGAAGATATTCTAAGAATGTCCTATAGCCTCCCAAAGATAAGAAACAAACGTCATCTTTCAAATCTACGGGACTCTACTAGACACTTAATCTTGCACTAATAATACTGGTGAACCTAATGCTATGATACTAATTTTTTATGACCCAACTTCATGAGTCATGATAACACGTACTTTACCCCACTAGTAAGTAAGACAAATCATATCCCAAAACTACGAGTAATGGGCTAGATAGTGGAAAGCAGCATAAATGCTGAAATATGCAAGTAAAAAAATTCATGCCATAACATAATAATAAAGCATAAATAAAGATAAATAAGAGAAGAGTAATATCATTCCAAGACCTAGTAAAGTTCGTACAAAAGACACTAATCAAAAGAATACACTTGCTATCAAGTCAAAGACACAACAGTCTTAAAAATAAAAAGACTACCCAAAAACAAAATATTGAGAAAAGGTCAACTATAGTTGTAAGAGCTCACCTTGTCCCCGAACTCTGACTTGCACAATAATAACATCAATGGCGGTAATTAGTACTCAGATCTACACCAAAAAGGTACAAAAGTGTATAAGTCATGGGTACTCAGTAGGTATCATCGGTCGACTGAGCCAAATCATAATATAAATACAATAAAATGTGAGATAAATAAACTACATCAAAGTAAAGGCAAACCAAGAATTGTGCTCCAATTACTAAAAGTAAACAACCAAAATAACAATAATAAAGAAAACATAGCTATCTTTACATAATCGGGCCTTCATAATCCCAAAAGTTACAAAACATAAATAACCCAATATTGGCCCTTATAATCTTAGATGGTGCAAGCAAGGTGACGTAATAAGAGTAAAGGTACCAATTATCCATATCTCTAAATTTTAACTGTGGATCCTTCTATACCATAAACATCAGGCTCAAACGGGTTCCATAACCTTCATAAATAAGCTCTCAATGCCCGGCTGGAATGAGAACTAATGTCATGAAAACCAGAGTTAAAGTGAAAGTAATATTATTAGTAGTGCCAGAATCAAATTAGTCTTAATATTATGAATTATAAAAATTGAACCAAAACTAATATCATGAATGTCAGACTTAAACCATAAGTAATATCATTAATAATGCTAAAATTAAACTATTCTTAACGTCATAAATCATCGAACTTAAACCAGAACTATTATCTCCCAAATGCAATGCTAGAATAAACCATCATACCAAATCCTCCTCAGGTGCATGAATGTAACAAAAATAACATAATATAATTATTGAGTCTATTAGGAGAAAATAGTAATTTTGACCTAAGGTGTGCCAGTGGGGCCCACTTTTAACCCCAAATATTCACTATAAGGCAACGTTTACCCAAACTAAACTTGAGTGTCAAACCTCACTACCAGATGCTAAATAAGTGTCATGTCCTAAGATAACAATTCTACATAAAGAATGAGTAGTTAAGTTGTATATGCTTATTTATGTCCTCTTAATTGGCTAAATAATCCAATTCACACTAAATATAGCCCCAAGTCCTAATTCCCAATCAAAAACTAGCATATTATTATCGATACTACAATTAAGCTCATTCTAAGAGAAAAATAAGCCTAGCCTACCTAAACATCAAACAAAGCCTACTAAAGTCAGCTAAATCAATGATTTCTCCTTTTGAGAAGCTTTCGCACGTTGCCACACTATCAAAATGATAATCTACGCATTAATATAAGAACAACAGTACCTATATTATATTTTTATGCTTTGGGTCCAAAATTGAGTCTAAATCCCATATGGGGTATACTTAAAAAATCACACTTTTGAAACCTTCAACATGTTCCCCTATGCTCACAAAACATTTACCCTCAAGAATATGTAAGTTTTGAGATCAAATAATGCTAAAATCAACCCAACAAGGATTTAGGTCTCTGGGACTCAGTTGAAGAATTAAACCAGGAATTAAATAGAACTTACAAATATTTCAATGAATAAATAATTGTTTCGAGATTATAATTACCTCACAATCTCCAAATAATTAGTTTCCCAATTTTCTACACTCTCTAGGGATTTTGGCTCTTGAGTCTTGTGAAAATGGGAGAAAATTAGGTAAAGAAGGAATTTAATGCCCTCTAGGTACCACTTAAGCAGTCACATAACCTCTTAAGTAGTCACCACTAAAGAGGTACATGGATCTCTTAGGCAATCCCTACATTGGGCTTGCCTCCATTAAGCAGTCAGGACATTGCTTACCGGTTAAGTGAATAGGACATTGTAAAGAGGTCCGGTTGGGCTGGACCTGGCTGCTTTAGAGACTACTTGGCCACTAAATCGGCCTCTTCTTAAGCGACCAAAGGTCATCTTAAGCGGATGCACTATCTGAAACTTGAAAAAAATTCTAGTTTTCACTGACCCTCAGGATTCATTTTGAATTCTGAGAATGCAAGCAGACTATGCTACCCTATCAAATTTGATATTTTGTATTTAATTGTTCTATCAAAATTTCCATCCAAGATTGTTTTGATGAAATATGGTTCCCACATCCATGGGCCATTTTTATCAAATTTTGATTAATAGCCCAAAATAAGTCTAGAAGCCTCGAGGCCTGAACTAAAGGTCCCCCTAAACTAAAATCGATATTCTAAAGATGATAGAACTATCATAATTAAAATATAAGGTTGTTAACATAAATTTTTCTCCCAAAAGCCAATTCTTACTAACCAAGACCTCAAAATAGGAAATTGGCTCTAAAAATCAAACAAACTGACTGGTAACTGGACTGTTAGCTCTAGCAAGTCATAAATGACTTGGAAAAGCTATAGAAAATCTCTTAACAACAAAAATTTGTGAAAATGTAGAAAATTACTTGGAGATTCATTAAAATATATATATATATATACACGCACACACACATATATATATATTACCATGAACCTATGAAATATTGAGTATTTATATAATGGGATAATATATTTTTAGAATGGATACCTCCACTCCACATAGATATTATGGAGATGGACAACAAATATTAGTAAATGTGGTGTCATCTTATGAAAATTCAATTATGAGCTTACTCTTTGATGTTAATTGTTATAGATAATTATCAAATATTTTGGCATCTCTTCATTATGAGATTACTTTTTGGGTAGTGATACATTCATGCCTATAGATTATCGGGTAGACAGTGTCTTTATTATGTGGTGGAGTTTAGCTGAAGGTTGGTATGCTCCATTAATTTTGGTGTTGTTGAGGTTGGGTCCTCTTTTTCTTTACGTAGATGATGCGTATGTCGCGGCCCTGTTCCAACTAGTAGGTAGTGGTTATTTATCTTATGTTTTTATAGATGTCTTTTTTGGGTCATATAGTTTGTTGTGGACTTGTTAGATGTCTGTTGTTGTGGGTTTAGATAGTGTCTTGGACGTCCTTTTATTACATTTTGTTATCTTTATGTCTGTTTTCATTATGTTTTATTTGTTTGGCTTAGCCTTAACGAACGATAAGTATTGTTTGGATTGGTTTTAGTTGGTTCCTTAGTCAAGGAAGGGACCAAGTTCTAGCCATGTTGCCTTGGTTTTGGGCCATGATAAGATAAAGTTAAGCTTATTCAAGAATAAAAAAAATAACAACACAATGCTGCCAAAAGTAAAAATTGTGAGATGAAGAGATAAAAATTTTGTATTGGAGATTGGGTCTTTAAAAGGTTTGGTTTATGAAGAGAGCAATGTAGTTGGGAAGAAATAGAAGCTTAGTTCCTACTCCATTGGACTATCTCAAATATTTGATTTAATTGGGCAAGTAGCCTATGAGTTGGAGTTGTCAATACAATTTCCCTATGTTCATCCGATTTTCATATTTCCATGCTAAAGAAGTATGTCAAATACCCCTCACTTATTTCCCTAACGTAGAGTGTTAGTGTTAAAGATGATCTAATATATGATGAAGTTCCCATTGAAATTCTAGATCTTTGGATTCATAATTCGAGCAACAATGAAGTAGCTTCAGTAAAAGTTTTATGGAGAAATTAGAATGTTGAAGATACTACAAACGAAGCCAAAGAAGATATCAAACGAGATGTCCCCACCTATTCACACCTCATAGTAAAAATGTTTAAGGTAATGATCCAACTTTATGACATCAATCCTATGAATTCATGTCTTATGTACTGATGTTCAGTTCATAACCCGTGAAACTCGTGTTTATATAATCTCTTGCATCCTTTAATTTGTGGCTAATGTTTTATTTGTGACCCTCTATGAAAATCCTTACGTGATTTAGGTTCGTGATCATAAATAATAAAGAGACTATATTGTGGTTCATAAGTATTCTTATATCCTTCACCCTCATTTGAGGATGGATGATTCCAAGGCAGGGATATTGGAACACCTTACCTCTTAAATCACATTTATGAGCATCACATACTTATGTTGGAGCTTCAAAATATGTTAGTTGACCCAAAGATCAGTTAGAAATTAGTTCCTGGCTCATTCCAAATGAATTTCCAAGGTAGAGAGGGAGGCCAGGGCACCACCTAGCCCATATCCCTATATTCCAAGGATATGTCTAGGGCACTCCCCTAACTATCACACTTCAAAGAGTTACTCAACTACCCAAGAAAGGCAATGTCTTAGCCTGTCAAGACCCACATGGACTTTAGTGTCATCCATACTAATCCTGTGGTGGAATAACCATCTAATCAAAGACTTCAACCCATTCAGTTAATCAACAATAACAAAATAATATTGAATCTTAACTTAAATAATAAGAAATGCAGAAATCCTAGCTATTACATTTCCCAAGACTTAAAAGTCATCGTATGTAGGACACTACAAGGGAACTTCTAAGAATATCTCATCAAAACAACAAAAATGAAATAACTCTATGTATAAAATAAAGACAATATTAACAACAAATACCTGTGGCAACCTCAAACCTTGTAATACCCCGATCGTTTCTTTAGTCTAAATCCATCTTTTGAGTGAATATGGATGACTTAAAAATTGATTTTTATTTATTTAATATTGTATTTCCCTAAATTCTACTCTTGATCATGTGGAGAATTGGATAAGCTTTCCATCAACATAAGATTCACCCAAATCGGACACCCGGTGAGGAAGTTAGAGCCATTTTGTAATTCCCCGAGACTCTAACCAATAGTGCAACCATGAATAAAGCTCTTGAGAAATAAAGTATAGTTCTTTGGTTGTTTTTTAATCAAGTATGGTGTGTATTAAGTCCTTAAAGATGTCCTAACAATTGGGCGAATGAAAACATTCCTTACTGATTGAGTTCTTGGGAAGGATATTGGTATAGTCAACTTCAAACGAGCATATCTCTCATTATACTTGGAATTTTTGAGCTTATGACCTATCAAAAGATATATAATTGTATTATATTTCCAACTATACCAATTTCTCCAAAATAAAATAGTGGAGAAAAGAGTTATGCCCATTTTACTCTAACATGGTCAAGCTGGAAAATGGTGATGACGGTTCTGACGGGCTGTCACGTTTCTGACGCCATTTCTGACTACGTCGTCACTTTCTGATGACATTTCTGATGACTTCTTCATCCTTAGGCAGAAAATTAAAAATTCGATGCTTTTGTGATGACATTTCATGACGGCCTATCGCAGGTCTGACGGCCTATCACGGATGTCATCAGCCATTTTTTTCAGCAATTAAGCGATGATTTTAAAAGGGTATTTTGGTCTTTTGCACCCATTTTGACCCTCTATATATATCCAAGTAAAGAATAAAATTTTATTCTTTTTCCATTTCATCAAGAATACTAGGGTTTCTCTCTCAAAATCCTAATCCAAATTTCCCAAGAACATCAAGAATCCAACCATAGATTTTATAAATTGGTTCAAGATTCAAGGTATCCAAGTCAAAAGCATCAAGAACCCTAACTCAAGAAGTGTAAAACGAGTCTATAACAAGTTTCTTCATTCAAATCCATAATCAAGGTATGGGGGATTTGAACAAGAACAATTCTTTCGTTCTTGTACCCAAAGATTTAATTTCTACTATTGAAATCCATGATTTTCCAAAGTGGGTTTACACCCAAATTACCTGATTAATGATTTATGATATTTGAGCTATTCAAGATCGATACACATGACTATTTCATCATTTTATTTCTTAAATTGAGAACTTATGCCATGAGTTGAATATTATTATTATGAGTTGATGATTTCCGAATGATTTGAGATAAGAGTCATGATTTAAGCATTTCTATGAGAATTTTTTTTATTGAATATATATATATTGATATTTTAGCTTGAGAGTCAAGAATGAGTTCTATGATGTTTTCTTGAAGTTTTTGATACATGATTATTTTACAACTTTCAAATTATGACTTGATATTTAATATTGTGAATTTCATTTTCTACCATGAGTTGGTATTTCAAGTGCTTTCATGACCTGTGTCAATCTTTAAGATACCTTATGAAAAATTGGATTAATGAGTATATTGATTCATAAGATTGAGTTGTTATAATGAGTCTTGATATTTCCTTAAAGTTATTGATGTTACCATGACTAAATGAATTGATACATCTTGATGTTGAGAAAGATTGTTTGATTTTGAGTCGAGTTAGGAATCCACAGTTGTATACGATTTACCGATGAGATATATATTTATGTTTTGGTCTTTATAATAAACCCATTAATTGATAGTGATTTAGGTGGATTTCCTTATACATTCTGAGCTGAGTATGGGAGGAGTATTTAGCACCGAGCGGGAAATATGGTATTTTCCCAAAACTATATACCACCGTAGGTTTAATATTGATGATTGTGGGCTAAAAGCTGAGTATGGGATTGTAATTGAGAAATTGAGGTCGTACTCCTTGGCAAGAGTACAACACCCCCGCCAATGTGGGGTTCTCTCCTTAGGAGGACAAAATGTTGGAATCCATGTGGCTCACATGGTGTAGTTATATCGGTTATAAGAAACTCCCAAGTCCATAAGAGTTCAAGTTTCATGAGTTACCGAGTCACTCTAAGTCATGACTTAAAGAGTTTGAGTTAAGTTTAATGATTTATGAGATTTATAATTCTTGTATTACTATTGATGATTTACAAGGAATATATTTCAGTTAATTCAAGCAAAGAAAGTTGTTATCGTCAGCATGCATGATTTTCATAATCATTTATGATATTATTTATAATGTTACATTGCACCCCCACATACTCAGTACATTCCTTAAAGTAATGACCCCCATATATTTCTATATGCTACAGTTCCTTATAATGTAGGTACAAGTTATAGCGCAGATACCGCATTCAGTCAGTTCGCAGCTTCCAGTTAACAGGTAATGAGACCTTTTGATTTGAGGGCATGAGTTAGTTATACAGTTCGAGAAGTGTTGTATTTTTCATACTTTAGTCGTATTGAGATTGGATAGTTGGGAGTCATGACGCATCTATCTGAAGTCAGTACCAGTAGAGGCTTCATAGACAGTCTATAGAAGTTGATGTATTAAGTTTCAGTTTCATTTGTAAAAGTAGAGTTGTAATCTTGTAAAGTTCATGTTTATATTGATCAAGTTCAGAGAAGTTCTATATTTTCGCTAACTTTATATAGTTTTAAGCATTTTATCTAGTTGTTTATGATTTATGCCAGTGGGAGGGTTAGCTTGGGGTCACTTGCGCCCCTAAGCACCGTGTGACATCCCGGGACCTAAATTTCGGGGCGTTACAAACTTTGTATCAGAGCACAGAGTTCAAGTATCCTAGGGTGTCTATGAAGCCGTGTCTAGTAGAGTCTTGCAGAATGTTACGGAGACGTCTGTACTTTTTTTCGAGAGGCTACAAGACATTTAGGGAAGTTCTCTATTCTTTCAAGTCTTAGATCGTACTATAGAAAGGTTCATTGTGAAACTTATACAGATTCTCATCTTACCCTATTCGGGGCATCCCAGCCTTATTTTCAAGGTATTAAAGACAGTCAAACTCAATTCTTTATAGATAGTACTTTCTTAAACAGTCCCCACAGATAGTTATGAAGTTGTAAATGAGCTAGAAAATACCCTATTAGTGCCTTATCATGCTTTGCTTATAAATTGTGCAATAAGCCCAAGTCAGTTGCGCTTCTAGATTTTCTTCTCAGAATCCATATTGATAATCTATACTTCCTTATCTACGTACTATTCCTAAGGTAACATGATCAGCGAGTTCTAATTTTGTCCCTTTGATAATGCTTTCAGACTTACAAGAGAGAAATTTCAGAATCTCACAAAGCAGCCTGACAAGATCTTACCAACATGTTATAAGTTTCCTAAGTTCAATGTTATGCCCTCTCCCTTATGATTCTTTCAGTTAAGACAGATTAAGATGTGTATTATGAGATTATCAAATATTGTATGGCGAGTTTCTATCTCTTGCAACCTTGTTATCTTCATGATGTTGGAACTGAAAGTCTAGTGAAGCCGGGTGAGGCCTTTTTTGATTCACTAGCGACTCCTTGTGTATCTTGTTTCCTCATGCTGGTTAGAACTGGTTTAGAGGTGTTGTGGAAAGAAAAGGTGAAAAGTGTGATTTATTAAAAGTATGTATACCTAAGCCTTTTGTATGTGATCGAGTTAGTGATGAAGTGATATTGTTCTTATGTATCAGCTCATGAAAGAAAGAGAAGGAGTTATTGGTAGAGGTATATAATGGTTTGCTTATGGTATGAAAAGAGTTGATGATGGTGTGTTGCATAAGATAAGTATAAGTTATGGATGATGATACTTATTAGATGAGTGTTGTTAACTTAGATGCTCCTGAGATAGCAAGGGAAACTAAGTTAAGTTGTGTATGAAGGATAGATAGTAATGATGGGTAGAAGAAGGGTGTGTTGATGGATTAAAAATGAGAGAGGCCATATGATTATGACCAATTATTGTTATTAGGGGGTTTAAGTGGACTAGTGTTTATTGACGTTTTGTTTTATAGTTTCCAAGTGAGAATGGTGTGTGTGAGGTAGAGTTGTAAGTTATTCTAAGCGCTAGGCATTAAGCTTGGATGAATGGTGGCTATGAAGGTGGATGTGATGATTTCTTAGTTAATAGTGCTACTTACAGAGAAGTGATCGAATGGGCTTGGACAGTGTATGCGAGAGCTTGAGTTTGATCAACTTGTAATTAAGTTTGATTTTATGTTTTTGGTGAGAAATCTTACCCAAGGTTCTATGGGGCTGCTTTATTTTTTTTCTAGGGTCATTGTATGTGGCGTAATTAGTAAGTGTCGTGGAGTCGCTAGGTGGAGAAAGACTAGTTAGGCAATGAACGATGTTCCTAATAATTGAGTTAAGAAGTGTGATGACTTTAGTCTAAGGGGGAGATAGTAGAACAAGTGACTAGGTTAGTTTATCAGGTTCTAGTGGGTATGCCAATAAGTTGTGGAATAGCTGTGAGAAGGGATACTGCTCGACCCATTTTTATTTTAGTATTTTCAGTCATTCCTGTATTCATTCATGCTTTGCATTTTTATTCCATGATCATGATTCATGTCCAGGCATGCCATAAAAAAATCTTGTCCTCACTTAGTTACCAAAATGCGGAGTCTCAGACCTTTCACCGGTTGGAATCACAATTCATAGTTATGAATTCCCAATTTAGGTCATACAATGCATGACTTATGTACTCAAGCTTTGTGATATGTTCAGTTCCAATGTTCAAGCGCTACTTTTAATGATCAGCAAGAAAAGAATTCAGATTCATATCGTGCATGTCCCCTGGTCGTATTTCTTTGATGGGTTTATGATGTTAAATCCTCTATTCCTCAAGACTCAGTTGAGTGTCAAGTTATTCATAGTATCTATTCATGTGTTAGATCCTCATGCTTTAATCTTTAAGTTATCTTTCCTTACCCAAGATAGTGGTGGTCAATAGTTGTTTAGTCGGGAGAGAAGAGATATTTCCTTATCAACGATAGAGGATGACATGCCTACTTTGGCTTGGCATTAATGTGAAATAAGATTGAGGCTAAGTCTTTGATACATGTTATGGTTAGTTGAAGTTTAATGTGTTATGATTGGGAAGATTCTGGTGTGTTCATTTTGTGTAATTCCATGAGTTCGAAGAAATATTGAAGTGAAGCATTTGTGTAGGACTCGATTAGCAAGGAGTATGCCAGGTGTGCTTGAGGTGAGTGCATGGAAATTTTCTTGATAAGAGGTGTGTAGGGTATGAATAAGAGGCTTTATAAGTGTTTGATTAGGAATGCGCATGTCATTATGAAGATAGGCTTAAATGTCAAGTTTGTGTGCATGCGGATGGGTGCCTTGCACATTAGTAAATGGATAGTGCTAAGTGGATTGGAGTGGTCGAAGTGGTAATGAGAATTACTCTTGAAGTAAGAGGTTGTAAGAATGTAGATGTGTGGGAGCTCATGATTCAGAATGGGGTTATGTGACGAATCTTGTGGTTCTAGGTTACGCATAAAAAAGATGAGGGGGTTTGGTTCAAGGAGATATGAGTAGATGGAAGTATCGGTGTCATGTAAGGATTGTAAGTCGAATCGATCAAATATAGTATCAGAAGGGTATATTATAGTCGAGAGAGTTTTTGAGAAGTTTGGTTGAGTTAAGAGTAAGGAGTTGCCTTGCTTGAATCTTAGTACTTTTATCCTGACTTATGATTCATAGGTTTAGGTTTCAAGTTATGGGATTATGGTAATTTTATAATCTCCGATTCAGATGTCTTTTTTATATCTTGCCTAAAGTTCTTTACTCCTTCAGGCCATTAGAATCCCTTGGGAGGGTGTTAAAGAAATCCTCTACTTAAGTATGAGTAGCTAGTATGATTCAGTTTGCATAGCTAGCAACCCAGTTTTTAAAATTTGGCAAATAGATTTCTATGGTCTTCCATTTTTTTTGAACTAGTCTGGTCTTACCACTCAAAATTTCATAGGTATAAGCAATTCGATAAGTAGTTGATCATGCCTAAAATATAAGCATTCAGTTCAGTATGTGTATCAGGCATCAGTTTCAGATTCAGATATATTATTGTGATTCAGTCTGTGAGCATTCGTTGAACAATTTTTGTTTACCAAGTATTATGGTCCAGACAATGTAATACCCATTGTGTAGTCTTATCCTTGTTTTTCATGACCTATGCCTACAGAAATTATCACTTCGTCGTCTATGAGTACGATTGTACCCTTATCACATCAAGTGAATTCTACACTCTCAGTATGAACCCGATTTTTAATATAGGAAGAAGGCAAATCAGCTCAGATTCAGTCGAGATTTACATTTGTCCTCTATCTATTTTTTTCCAGTCTCGGATCTAGTTGTATAGCTATTCTCATCATGAGTTTATACATTTAACGAAGTACTTCAAACTTTAGAAAGAGATGAATTTAGATTTGCAAGTTGTTTCAGCTGTGTGTCTTTAGTTTTCTCTATATTCTTGTCCAAAAAGCAACATTCGAGGATGACTAAGGAGTCTCCTACAGGACTAGATATATGGATAGCATGGCAAGAAGCTTACTAGTAGAATCACAACTCAGAAAAATATGCAAACACATACGAAAATATTGACCCCAGAGAATGTTTCCAAGGGGGAGATATTGTAATACCCCGATTGTTTCTTAAGCCTAAATCCATCTTTTTAGTGAATATGTATGACTTAAAAATTGATTGTTATTTATCTCGTGTTGTATTTCCCTAAATTCAACTCTCGATCATGTGGAGAATTGGATAAGCTTTCCATCGACATAAGATTCACCCGAATCGGACACCCGGTGAGGAAGTTAGAGCCATTTTGGAATTCCCCGAGACTCTAACCAATAGTGAAACCATGAATCAAGATCTTGAGAAACAAATTATATTGCTTTGGTTGTTTTCTAATAAAGTATGGTGTGTATTAAGGCGTTAAAGATGTCCTAACGATTGGGCGAATGAAAACATTCCTTACCGATTGAGTTCTTGGGATGGATATTGGTATAGTCAACTTCAAACGAGCATATCTCTCATTATACTTAGAATTTTTTATCTCATGACCTATAAACAGATAGATAATTGAATTATATTTCCAACGATATCAATTTCTCCAAAATCCAATATTGGAGAAAAGAGTTATGCCCATTTTACTTTAACATCGTCAAGCTGGAAAACGGTGACGACGGTTCTGACGGGCTGTCACGTTTCTGACGCTATTTCTGACGACGTCGTCACTTTCTGATGAAATTTCTGATGATGTCATCAGCCTTAGGTAGAAAATCAAAAATTCGACCCTTTTGTGACGACATTTCATGACGGCCTATCACGGGTCTGACGGCCTATCACGGATGTCGTCAGCCATTTTTTTCAGCAATTAAGGGGCGTTTTAAAAAGGGTATTTTGGTCTTTTCCACCCATTTTGACCCTCTATATATATCCAAGTAAATAAGTAAACTTCATTCTTCTTCCATTTCATCAACAATACTAGGGTTTCACTCTCAAAAATCCTATCGAAATTTCCCAAGAACATCAAGAATCCAACCATAGATTTTATAAATTGGTTCAAGATTCAAGGTACCCAAGTCAAAAGCATCAAGAACCCTAACTCAAGAAGTGGAAAATGAGTCTATAACAAGTTTCTTCATTCAAATCCATAATCAAGGTATGTGGGATTTAAACAAGAACACTTTTTTCGTTCTTGTGCCCAAAGATTTAATTTCTTCTATTGAAATCCATGATTTTGCAAAGTGGGTTTACACCCAAATTACTTTATTAATTATTTATGATATTTGAGCTATTCAAGATCTATACACATGACTATTTAGTCATTTTATTTCTTAAATTGAGAACTTATGCCATGAGTTGAATATTATTATTATGAGTTGATGATTTCTGAATGATTTGAGATAAGAGTCATGATTTAAGCTTTTCTATGAGAATTCTTTTTATTGAATATATATATATATTGATATTTGAGCTTGAGAGTCAAGAATGAGTTCTATGATGTTTTCTTGAAGTTTTTGATACATGATTATTTTACAACTTCCAAATTATGACTTGATAGTTAATATTGTGAATTTCATGTTCTACCATGAGTTGGTATTTCAAGTGCTTTAAAGACATGTGTCAAGCTTTAAGCTTCCTTATGACAAATTGGATTATTTAGTTTATTGATTCATAAGATTGAGTTGTTATAATGAGTCTTGATATTTCCTCAAAGTTATTGATGTTACCATGACTAAATGAATTGATACATCTTGATGTTGAGAAAGATTGTTTGATTTTGAGTCGAGTTAGGAATCCACATTTGTGTATGATTTACCGATGAGATATATATTTATGTTTTGGTCTTTATAATAAACCCACAAATTGATATTGATTAAGGTGGATTTCCTTATGTGTTCTGAGCTGAGTCTGGGAGGAGTATTTAGCACCGAGCGGGAAATTTGGTATTTCTCCAAAACTACATGCCACCGTAGGATTGATATTGATGATTGTGGTCCAGAGGCCGAATATGGGATTGTGATTGAGAAATTGAGGTTGTACTCCTTGTCAAGAGTACGACACCCCCGCCAATATGAGGTTCTCTCCTTATGAGGGAAAAACATTAGACTCTATGTGCCTCACATGGTGTAGTTATGTCGGTTATAAGAAACTTCCAAGTCCATAAGAATTCAAGTTTCATGAGTTATCGAGTCACTCTAAGTCATGACTTAAAGAGTTTGAGTTAAGTATAATGATTTATGAGATTTATAATGCTTTCATTACTATTGATGATTTACAAGGAATATATTTCAGTTAATTCAAGCGAAAAAAGTTGTTATCGTCAGCATGCATGATTTTCATAATCATTTATGATATTATTTATAATGTTGCATTGCACCCCCAGATACTCAGTACATTTCTTAAAGTACTGACCCCCATATATTTCTATATGCTAGAGTGCCTTATAATGTAGGTACAAGTTATAGCACAGATACCGCATTCAGTCAGTTCGCATCTTTCATTCAGCAGGTGATGAGTCCTTTTGATTTGAGGGCATGAGTCAGTTATACAGTTCGAGAAATGTTGTATTTTTCTTACTTTAGTCGTATTGAGATTGGGTAGTTTGGAGTCATGACCCATCTATCTGAAGTTAGTACCAGTAGAGGCTTCATAGACAGTCAGTAGAATTTTATGTATTCAGTTTTAGTTTCATTTGTAAAAGTAGAGTTGTAATCTTGTAAAGTTCATGTTTATATTGATCAAGTTCAGAGAAGTTCTATATTTTCGCTAACTTTATATAGATTTAAGCATTTTATCCAGTTGTTTATGAGTTATGCCAGTAGGAGGGTTAGCTTGGGGTCACTTACGCTCCTAAGCACCGTGTGACATCCCAAGACCCAAATTTCGGGGCGTTACAAACCTAAGTAGCTCACTCTCATATCCATCAGCTAGATGTACTACAACTGACGGCGTATCTGAGTCTCTAGAACACAGTTTTCCCTTAACAAAAAAAGAGTACATGGTAGTATCACTATTAACCACTATGTATCGGTAGGCATCATTGGCAACTCAATTTTCTAACAAGTATAAAACACAAATCAAATAAACAAATAGACAAGACATCGACACATAAAAATTAGTTTTCTCAATCAAATATTCATTCCAAATCTGCTAAGCAATATCAGTAAAAAAATACACATAAGAACCGATAGTTATAAATAGTAATCATGAACTCGGCAATCTCAACAATCACAACACAATCATGGATTTACATGCACATCAATTTACAGTAATGTTTTTGTTCCTTGCATTATTATCATGATGTATCACACTAACTTACTACTCAATACACTAATTTGTACACATAGTAAAGGGTCTAATTTCTAACCAACTATTCATGACCTAGAGGGGACACACTAGGGTCAATGTATCATAGAAATATAGTACCCTATCCTTAATAATATCATACTGGCATAGTACCTGATCCATCAAATAATACTACTGACATTGTACTTGACCTATAATAATAATACCAGCTTATTTTATCACTTTTACTATCTCTCAAGATAATATTAACCCAATTTAAAAGTACACTTCACAATTATATCTCAAATTTAAACAAGTTCAACACTCAATAATATATTCATTCAAGCAGACTAACAAACTCGTCAACCACAGGTATGTCTGACTACCTATTTAGGAGGAAGAGTAACCTTCGTGGTTGGTATCCCCAATGAGGTGCCTTTAAACTATTCAAGGAACCTAAAGTGTGGTTTCCCACTAATACTATTAATTTGGGCCTCGTGTGATTGGTTGATTTCTGTCTTGATTAAACTAATGAGATTTCAAACATAATGAATTGAAAACACTGCTTATTTACTAAGTTTTTTGTGATCTATTCTATTACTAATTTGAATTGTTTGACTTACACTACTTTCCTTATATAATTTTTTTTAATTATTTTGAGAAATTTTTTTCTTATATTTACTTTAAAGTGTTATTTTTCATAAGCTCAACATAAACAATAAAAGATTTGATATTTGATTCTTTCTTCAAAAGCTCTTGAAATATTTTTGAGGAAACTTTAATACATCTTTGATGTTGATATTCTTATGTGCTTTTCATTCCTTTGAGTTAAATCTGTTCATTTAGGTATGATGTTGTCTACTTCAAATTTTCTCCCTTTTGCTGCTTTCTGGGGATCTTTATAGGTAGGGAGATTCTTAAGGACTTCTATCATTATGTGATCCATATACTCTACTTTTGCTTTAGAGTAAGCATGGATAACCTACTTAATTTTGCTAATCTTGCCTCAATTTCATCTTTTTCTTCTTTTGGGGTCGCTTTATCTTTGAATGTTGTATCCTTTCTTTGTGGAATTTTATTTTATATTTTATAAACTAAGTTCCTCCTTCCTCAATACAAGAGTCCTAAACTTTGGTTTTCCACCAACCGTGATGCTTATCAATGAATCATGGTAGTCATGTGGTTTATTTGTCTTCTTGAACTCCAACAGATATATGTTTAATCCTTCAAGGTGCTAGTCTTTAATGAAATAACTAGCTTTTTTGTTAGTTTAGTTCTTTCAGCAACTATGCGAGAAGGTAAATTGCATAATTAATAAATCAACACAAGCATTTTAGCACAAAAAAACAACTTAGTTAAGGGAAGAAGAAACCATGACCTAAATCAATAGTATTTAAATAAAATCTTAGAAAAACTTGAGAAATTAAATGTTACAACCACCTTTGAATACCTAAGGAAATGTTCTCAATACTCTTTGCCTCTTCCCTCTTTTATTTTCTTCTTCAAATAATCTTTCTAGCCAATAAAATCCCTTAAAATACAAACGCCTACTATTATCAACAAAGAAAGTAATCAAGCTCTTATTATGGAACCACATAAAGAAATTGAATAATACAACATATGAACTATATAGATATATTTTGATAGGGACCAAGTTCATTGGTTGTTGCATTTGCTTCTTCTTAAAGACTCTTTATGATCCCTCCCTCACTTAGACAAATCTCTCTTTATATGTAGTAAGACTAAAAGGATTTATGTTTGCATAGGGCTATTCTTTGTCTTATAGTTCCCTAGTCCAAACAAGAATTGGTTCATTCCTCTCTAGGAATCCAATCTTATTTTGACTTTGTTTGAATCTTCTTCAATTTCTTTATGACAATCTCCAATTCTGCTAGAGGAATAAGTTCTCTGATGATTTCCCTTGTGGCGTTGCTAACTTCTTCATCTTCTTTTGGAGATGTCTTAAGGACTTGTTTTTTGTACATATATATTGTAACTTGTAAAATATTTGTCAATCATCAAAACATCATATAATGTTAGCTGTAGATTTAGAGATCGTGTATCTTAACAATAATTGTGATCACCGCACATCTTAAGGACTTAATTTTTTTAAAACAAAATTCTATATAATTCACCAAGATCTATAAAGATCTTTTTTCCTAAATATCCCTTGGTTTTCTCTCAATCATTAATTTTCATCACGATCAAGTTAGAGTTGAAAATCAGACAATTTTATACAACTTTTTGCAATAAAAATCACTATTATTCAAAATAAGCATACAAATTTAGCTTCTGATCATCCTGCAACTTAAATATATTTTTTGTACAACTCATTACATAATTATAATATGGTAACAACTGAAAAAACAGAAAAGTAATGGAACATATCTATCCTATTGATAGTTAAGTCAATTCAAAATAACAAATCATATGATGAAAAATCTATGAAATTAACAAATTAAACCAATATAATTCATAAATCAACTTTTTCATAATATCCCATATGAAATGTAAAGACAATATACACTCTTTCCAAAACTTAGAGTCATTAGTATAAGTCTTTAAGAATCTGAATACAACTAGATAAATCTCTAAGACATTCGATAAGAGGAAAAATGACATAAAATAGAACGATAGAGGAGATTTGAGAAGACTGGGAATCAGCCAAATAGATACCTTAAAATCTCAAACTCTCCACAAACCTCCAATAATACCCAGCCAAGCCCAATAAGCTCCTAATGTTGGTTGGAGTCATGGGTTGAGGCCATTACTTAACTGCCTCAACTTTTTGTGGATCCACCTTGATACCCTCACTAGAAACAACATGCCCAAGAAAGTCACAACACTTAACCAAAACTCACACTTAGAAAATTTGGCATACAATTTCTAGTCCTTAAGAGTCTGCAACACAATTAGGAGGTGATTGACATGATCCTTCTCACTCTTAGAATACACCAAGATTCCATCAATGAAAACTATCACAAACAAGTCTAAAAACTTCCTGAACACTCGATTCATGAGTCCATGAATGCAACCAGAGAATTATTCAACCCAAATGACATAACTAAAAACTCATAGTGACCATACTGGGTTCGAAAAATGATCTTGGGAATATCAACCTCCTTAATTTTTAATTGATGATAGGTCGAATGGAGATTAATATTAAATAAACATCTATCACCCTGAAGTTGATCGAAAAAGTCATCAATCTTATGATGAGAGTAATTATTTTCACCGTCACCTTATTCAACTGGCGATAGTCTATACATATCCGAGAAGACCCATCTATCTTCTGCATGAATAACACTAAAGCACCCCATGGAGAAACACTAGGACAAATGAACCCTTTATTAAGAAGATCCTTTAACTGCTCCTTAAGCTCCTTTAGTTCAACTGAAGCTATTCTATAAGGAGAAATGGAAATGGGATGGGTATCCAATAGAAGATCAATCCTAAAGTCTATTTCCCTATTGGGAGGAATCCTTGGAAGATCATCAGGAAGGACATACTGCAAAGAGGGACTCTTAGAGTTAGAATCTTTAACCCGAACTAGATGATATAGAAACGCTTCAGAAATTAATTTTTGAGCTTTAAGATATGAGATAAACCTTTCTTTAGGTACTAAGAAACTCCCTTCCCATTCTAATACCGGTTTATTAGGAAAGTGAAAACTGACCTTTTGGATCCTAGAATCTAGATAAGCATAGCATGAATGAATCCAATCCATCCCTAAAATTACATCAAAATCCACTATATCAAGCTCTATCAAATCCACCAATGTCTCCCTATGAAAGACGGACACCACATAACCCTTATAGATTTTTCTAGCAATTATAGAATCACTCGCTAGAGTAGACACAAAAAAGAGGTCAGAAATATCTTTAGGGCCAAAACCAAAGTGTACAGCCACATAAGAGGTAACATAAGATAGGGGTAGAACCCAAATCAAGTAATAAACATCATGAGAGAAGAGTTGTAACATACTAGAAACAACATCTAGGGATGCCTTAATTCCTAAGGAGTATCAAGTGAATAGAGATGATTTTAGACAATGTTGATGCCTAAGGTAGCGCCTTTTGGCATAGAAACTGAAGAAGTGGCAATTAAAACCTTATTAGCTTCAGTGGAAACCCCGACTGAAGGATAATCTCACTTTATATGACCAAAAGGACCATAATTATAGAACTAATTTCTACCTACCTCATAATAACCACAGTGAAACTTTCCACAGAAATGGTAAAAAACATAAAGTAGGGTTTATTGATCTATATTATCCGGAGAATGGGGACCCTGTGCCTTTGGACAACTACTAGCCTAAAAGAAACGATCACAAAAAGGCTTAGGATAAGAAGCACTACCTATCAAATAAGAATTTCCCTAATTCTTCTTCTTGGTCCACTACCTACCACATCTTCCATTGTTATGCTAACTTGCACCTACTCTAAATGTATGAACGCTTATTCTGCTTCTTCCCATCTCTATATACTTTTTTCTCATCCTCTACCTACTGTATATAAACATTGTTCAACATTGCAATCTTACACTCTAATACCAAGTCACAAGATAAACTAGAAGAAAACTTCATTATTTGAGATCTCATATTATACACAAATTCAAGAGCATATCAAGACAACTGATGGAACTTTAGAGCATACTCATTAACACTCATCTTACCTTGCCTTAAGTTCACAAACTTCTTTGCCTTATCTTCTCTCAACTACTGAAGAAAGAAGTGATCAAGAAAGGCACTTTAAACTCATCCTATATTGATGGCTCAACATTATTACCTATCGACTGTCCCCACTCCTCATACCATTAATACGCTATATCTTTCAATTAATAGGAAACAAACTCCACACCCTATAAATCCATAGCATGCATTACCCTAAAAATCTTCTTCATCTTATCAATAAACCCATAGGATCCTCCTCAACCATAGAGCATGTAATGGTTAGGGGATTCAACCTTATGAACTGGCTAACCCGAGTGACCTCAGATGAACTCACAGCTGAACCAACATGACCAGACTGATGATACAGTGATACAACCAACAAAGCAAGCATATGAATCGATTTACGTAACTCTGTATTACAAATATCTCTATAAGGCAGCTGATCATAAGTATCACCAGCCCTGGAAGACTAAGAAGGACAAGTAGGGACATGTGGGACACTATGTGGAGTTGTACAATTACGAGCAGGGACTCTAGACTAGATCTGCACTCTATAACAAGGATACATTCCCTCCATATTATCCTTAAGTGGGACAGAGGTCCCAACAAATTTCTACGAACATTAAATTTTCGAGGAGGCATAATCTAAAATGCAAGTAATCGAGGAGTTAAATAAGATTCAACACAACTAGACTTTATAGACCAATATAGAACATAAGAAAGGAAAAGATTCCTAAATGCCTCATAGCCTCTCCATAATAAGTGTGGCATACTACACACTCATAAAAGAAACTTGATACGACTTTATGGACACCCAAAGACCCTAAACGTGGCTTGGATACCAAGCTTGTCATGACCGAAACTAGGGACTAGTTATGATGGGTATCTCAAGCCCAATGTAGGCTAGAAATCACCCCCCCCCTTAGCCTAACCTCAAGAGAGCATAAATGTAAACAGAGAAAGCCAACCAAAAATAACATTAAGAAATATAGATAGACCAACGGAAAATTTTAAGAGTCAAGAAACAACCAATCCCATAGTTGTCTACAAAGCCTCTAAAACCAGAATTCCAACCTAGGTTGGTACACGCCCCGACCATGATAAAGAAAAGTCATAATTCCTAAAATTTGAAATAGAAACTTAATGAAATGGCAGGGCTTTGCAAAAGATGAAGGCCCACCACTTCACAACAACTCAACCAATGAACCACACCACAAAATCCTTTATGAGAGTAACAGAAAAACCTTAGGACCCTATATCATGAAATGATGTAGCTTCAGGGACGGTTAGTAGGATAAGCACTGGAATGTAACTTAGGGAAAGAGATAAAATAATGTCATGTCTAAAATCAGTCAAAATATATGCACATATTCATATATACATATATATAGGTTGTCGGGATAGGGTAAAAGGTCATGAACATAAGAGTTTAAAATAATTAACTTAAACCATGTAGCTTGATCTGTCCTAATGGCACCCACATGCTATATGAGTTTAGCTCTTCTTGCTGAAAGAGCCTAGTGTATATAAGCCATATAAATTGAGAAAATTTAAAGGAAAGGATAAATACATCAAGGCGATATAGTATGTACCATGGACATAATCATATAGACCCTCACACCAAAAAATATGGTTTTTAATGTTGGTCCCCCAAAAACCTCGACCTTCACGATGAGATACACATTCCTTTTAAGCCTAAATTAAAATAATTTACAAATAAACCTAATCATTAACCGAGGAGTCATTTATTATGGCATTTACCAACATAGTATCGTCATACCAATTATGCTTGCAAGCTTATAGAATTATGCCAACCAATCCAATTAACCATTTGACTCCTGATACAATCCTAAAGACAACAAGGACTTCAAGATCTTATAGAAGATTCAAGTTCGGATTTTGTAAGTGCTTAAAGACCCTTTTGGAGCCTTTTCAAAGCCTTGAGAAAATTGAAGAGAAAATGATAAATCTCTACATCACATAGGTGCCTATTCATTAAGGTCATAGTGGTATTTATACTTCAAAAGACCATACTCCAAGGGAGCCTCTTCCTAAGCCTCATTAAGGGCAATTTAGTCAATGTTATGTAATAGTATAAATAGACATTCTAGCTTCTATTCTCATTAGCTTTTGACATTTCAATTGAGTGACTTTCTAAATTGTAGTCTTCTTCTTCTCCTTAAGAGAAAGAATAGAAATTAAGGTTAGCACAATTGATGGATTTCACTTGTGTTGACAAATTGGCAAGAAATGTGGGTGCTTTGGATGGTGAATTCCTTTATGTCCACCTAAGAGTGAGGCGTAATCAACATTAGTGACTTGTGTTTAGGTGTTTAATATATACTTTAGTTCTTCTCATGGATGTTCGTAAATGTCTCATTAACTATCCTTTTTCTTTTTGAATCTTCTAATTGAGTTCTCCTACTTCATCTCCCTTTCTCTAGTTGCTGATTTTTGCTTCTTTAGTGTTCAATTTCGGTTTTAGCTTTGGTTTTAGCTATCATTTGGTATCAAATCCATGTTTAGTGGTGTTCCTACATCTCTAAATCTCGGTTTTAGTGTCATTATTAAGAAAAACTCACAAAAAAATAGTCAAAAGTCATAGAAAATCACAAAAAAATGGTGTCTAGTCTTGTGCTGTTGTAGATCCGAACTTAGAACCATAGATCTACACTATTTTACTTTGTATTTGAAGTTTCTTTTACTAGATCCTTGCTCTCTAGTACCTAGGGAGTCTAGATCCACTTTTAGAGTGAAGTTTGGTTGAGTTTGAGCTAAGATCCACCATGGTTATGGAGTTTTAAAGCTTTTTGAGCTAGATCCCAAATTACACTTTAGGTTTGGACGTGTTTTGTGGCTGGTTTTTAGTTGGTTGAGTATTTTTTTTACCTAAGG
Source organism: Capsicum pubescens (assembly GCA_030864215.1). Classification (NCBI taxonomy): domain Eukaryota; kingdom Viridiplantae; phylum Streptophyta; class Magnoliopsida; order Solanales; family Solanaceae; genus Capsicum; species Capsicum pubescens. Next base: position 220,438,923 of record CM061546.1, read on the forward strand.
AACCTATATCTAAAAGAAAAATTAACATTAGGATTCATTTTCTTATTGGTTAAACTTGGCCAACACTTGAATATTCATCTTGTTCATCCATCACCTTCATATCTTATTGAAGAAGAATATTCAAAGGTGTTTGTTTGATCCAAAAGAGGGAAGAAAGAGAGTGAAAAAGTTTTTAGTCCAAAATCATATTTCAAAAATATTCAAGACTTCTAAAAAGGAAAAGGGGACAAGGGGACAACAAAGTACAATTGCAAGTATAAGGGGGGGAACATTTCATTTCAATTTTAATTGGAGGCTTGAAAGGGCTCAGAACTGCCTCCTTACCCCCTCAAATCCGAAACTCTTCTTCCCCAAAGGTTGATACTTGGCTGAAATAAGATTTAGGAAATTGAAAATTTTAAAAAGTGACAACCAACCACATTGTGCCACATCATCACTAGTGATCAACCAAATTAATCTCTAAAATTAGATTTCTTAGTTTTACCTTTTTATTCTAATTTCTCTTAAGCTAATTCAAACACTAAGTAGCAGTCTAGTAAGTTCCTACTAGATTGGTAATTAGTCTAGAGTTCATTTAATTCATGTCTTTGATTTTTTGTGAGCTTTTCTCATTTTAAAGTCGTAGTGTTTTGTTGGTTCAAGTACGTACATCATTTTATTTGAGTTATATCAAATAAAAATTGATTCTGGGACAAAGTAGATTCACCACTCATTCACTTACCAAGTATATTCCAAGATTTCAACACTTGTGAAACCAAGTGTGAGGTAAGAGATAAGTGTGAGAGTGGTGACGCTCTTTCTAAACTAACTTGTTTGTTCGTTTTGTAGGTTTTATCTTTGCTGTTTTTGCTTCTTATTAGGTACAATTATGATGGAAAATGAGGGTACCACATCCCAACCTTTGGGAGTCTTGATTTCTCGATTTGATGCCCTAAGCCGAGAGTTGAAAGGTGAGATAGATTCTATAAAGAGAGACATGAAGGGTGATATGGATGCTATGAGTAGTGAAATAGTGACTCTTATTGGAAGGCTTGATTGTGTCAAAAGTAAAAGGAACTCATGATCTTCTACTCCTAATCCCTACCATGTGTCTTCAAGTGTTCAAGCCAATAACTCCTTAATGATCATTACCCCTAAAACCCTACATAAAATTCTATATCCCACAAGACCCCTACAAAACACTAACCAAACTTCATCTCACTCCCAAATCCGATACTCCACTAGCTCATTACCTCTTCAAAACTCCCAAGTCCAACAAGAGGGACTTGGAAACCAAATACCAAACCAAAATTCGAATACCCCACCACAAAATCAAGTTCCAAACCCTTTTGAACAAAGACCTCATCCTCCAAAAATACCAATCCCTCAAGTCCAAGTACCAAAAAAACAAAGACCATATCTACCTCCCAAAGACCCCAAATCTAAAACAAACCCTATTCTTTTGAAGACTATGGTAGGGGGGAAGAAGATTATGATATTTCTAATGATGACTATTGGTGTAAGGAAGAAATGAGGGCAAGACATGATCAAAGAGGGCATTATGGGAGAAAGAGAGGGCAAGAAGGAAGACAAGGAAATTGAGAGGTGGGCATTAATTCAATCAATGTTGGCATTCCAATTTTCAAGGGTGAGAGTGATGTGGAAGTGTACTTAGATTGGGAATCTTCTTGTGAAATTTTTTTTCAAGTGAATGACCTTTCCGAAGAGAAGAAAAGTTGTTATATTATAGCTCACTCTGAAGGATATGCATACACTTGGTGGGATTACACCAAGAGATTTGGTGATGTATTGATTGGTGAACAACCACCTCCTTGGGAAATATTGAAGAGACTAATGAGAGAGAGATATGTATCAAAGCATTATAGACATGAGATCCTTGCCAAGATTTACAATCTAAGGCAAGGAAGCAAGAGTGTCATGGCCTATTATGATGAATTCCAACAACTTGTCTTGAAGCTTGGCCATAGAGGTGAACAAGTAAAATATGATGTCATTCGCTTCAATGTTGGGTTGAATAAGGACATATCCTCCCGTTTGACTCTTCACAAGTTTGAGACCATTGATAGTATCTTCTAAGCGGCTATGAAAATTAAAAGGGTGAATAAAGAGAAGATGGCCTACAAGCTCAAGAATCATCAAGGGTCCTCAGGTTTGTCAAAGAACAAAGAGGTAATTCAATCTTTCTTGGGTTGTAACAAGGAAAAATTTCCTTCATCTATTGCTTCTCAAGATAAAACTAAGGCTGACCAACACCATCCTCTAAGAAATGAAGTTAAACTAACCTCTACTTCTCATTCTAAGGGTCTACAATATTTTAAGTGTCAAGGTTGGGGTCATACGGAAAGTGAGTGACCTAACTAACGTAATGTGATTCTAAGAGAAAGAAAGTTATATTATCTTGTTAAAGAAGTGGAGTTGGAAACTGAGGAGAATAATGAAAACTCTCAAGATGGTGAGTGCATAGAACCTGCAATTAAAGGTGGGGGTAGTGAATAAGATGTGTTTCCTTGTGAAGGGGAATGTGATGTCCTTATTTATGTGGTTAGAAGGACTTTTTTTAGTAAGTTCTTGGATAATCAAAGAGAGAAACTCTTTCATACCAAGTTCCTTATTAAAGGAAGTGTGAGTTCAATGATCATAGACAGTAGGAGTTGTGTAAATATTGCTAGTGTCACCTTGGTTGACCACTTGAAACTACCCACTATCCCTCACCCAAATCCATATAATCTTTAATGGTTATACAAGTCTGGTGAATTGAAGGTCAAACGATAATGTGTGGTTAGATTCAAGGTAGGGAATTACAAAGATAAAGTTTTGTGTGATGTAATCCCTATGCAAGCATGTCATATATTGTTAGGAAGACCTTGGCAATTTGATAGGCACACTATGCATGATGGAAGGGCTAATAGGTACACCTTTGAGCATGGTGGCCGAAAGTTCACTCATTTTCCTCTTCCACCATCTAGTGTGAATAAACTCTAAGAGAAAACCAAGGAGTTGGACGATAAAAGAAAGAAGGAAAAAGGAGGGGAGGCCTCGGATTGTGAGCATGGAAAAGGGAAGGCCACTTTGTTTGTAGGATATTCCCACAAAGGTCCCTAGATACTCACTAACTCAAAGGCTAGCATTTTACCTAGACTTGGTTCTTCTTATTTGCAGGTTAAAGTTCCTAACTTATCAAAGAATAATCAACAAGGAGTTTCACATGAAAATAGCCTCAAGACACCCTTGGCCGAAAGCTTCAAGATAGTGGACTATCCTAGTCCAAACCGAGGTAATGATGTTATTCCCTACATTCCCTTGAGTTTTAATTATTTTCATGTGATTCCCTATGAAGAGGTTTCAGAATTTCTTAATGTATGTGTGCATGATTCTTCCCTTGTTAGTTCTCTTGATATGTATAATGAACCATGTGCCCCTAAAATTAGCTCACTACTTGAATATAAGAATAGTGTGATTGAAAACATTCAAGTTAGTGTTGATGCTAGTAATGATGATCTAGATATTGAACTTGGTCCTTTGAACTTGTGTAATTAAAGCTATTATATTAGTTTTTTTCATAGTGTCCTTTTGTTTGTCAAAATGGTTGGTAATTCCTTGAATGATTGTGAGTTTGATAGCCTAGAGAAAGGAGTGGGCCATCTCGGCTTAACCCATTGTCCTTTACTCCCATTTGACCCCGGAATACTTTTGAGATGTGAAAGTTATAGTTTCGGGTCATGCTCACTTATTTTTTATGTTGATGTTATTCATGTATTTGGTATTCTTTATACTAAGCTTTTTATGTCCAATACCAAGGATATATGGGTGTATGTCAAATGTGAACCCCCTTGGAGTGATTATATAATGTTGGTACTAATGCTAACCCTTCTATCAATAGAATTATGTGATTTTTGTCTCTCTCTTTGATTTTGAAAGGTGTGAATTTGAGGAAAAATTCCTTTCAAGATGGAGAGGATGATACAAGCCTAAAGAGCTCAAGTATTTCAAGATCTTGTAGAAGATTCAAGTTTGGATTTTGTATGTGCTTAAAGACCCTTTTGGAGCCTTTTCAAAGCCTTGAGAAAATTGAGGAGAAAATGAGGAATCTATACATCACATAGGTGCCTATTCATTAAGGGCATAGTGGTTTTTACACTTCAAAAGACCACACTCCAAGGGCGCCTCTTCCTAAGCCTCATTAAGGGCAATTTAGTCATTGTTATGTAATAGTATAAATAGACATTCTATCTTCTATTTTTATTAGATTTTGATATTTGAATTGAGTGACTCTCTAAATTTTAGTCTTCTTATTCTCCTTAAGAGAAAGAACCGAAATTAAGGTTAGCACAATTTATGGATTTCACTTGTGTAGATAAATTGGCAAGAAATGTGGGTGCTTGAGAAGGTGAATTCCTTTATGTCCACCTAAGAGTGAGATATAATCAACATTAGTGACTTGTGTTTAGGTGTTTAATATAAACTTTAGTTCTTCTCATGGATGCTGGTAAATGTCTCATTAACTATCCTTTTTTCTTTTTGAATCTTCTAATTGAGTTCTCCTACTTCATCTCCCTTTCTCTAGTTGCTGATTTTTTTCTTCTTTTGTGTTCAATTTAGGTTTTAGCTTTGGTTTTAGATATCAAATTCTAAGTTCCATTTAAGTTCCAAAACCATGTCCACCAAGGCAATCAAAACCCATATAGATTATCCATTATCCTTTAATGAAATGCAATATTCCAAAAGTAAGTTCAACTACGCAATTTCCATATTCAAATCCAATGTTACAAAGGTGTGTTGAGGTTATTACCATTATCAAGCCAAAATCTATCAATTTGGGTAAACCCATGTCCCCCATTCCATTCATTATAACCATGAATCCATTCAACTTCAAAAACCATCAATTAAAGTGTAAACAACACATTTAAACTATGGGAAATACAATTCAAGTAATAACTATTAAAAACCCTCAACCCAATTTCAACCCCAATAATTAAAATCGCATGAGCAATGATTAAATAGCTGACATAATATAAAATTCATGTTAGGGACGAGAAACATGACTGAAACACCAACGAATTTGGAGAAAAATCACGGATTGGAGCCTAGGTGTTGAATCTCTTGTAAAACCCTAGTGTTCTTTCTTTGGGAGTTAAAGTGGAGAGGGTTAAGGTTTTTTATTTGATTAACTAAAGATAATAAGTTCCCTTATGTGTCTTTAAGTCATGGTAATAGTGTGGAGAGAGAAAAAGACAAAAATAACCTTAATTAAAATATGTTGGAAATTCCGAGCCCACCCTTCACGACTCAGGTAACAACTCACCATGAGTCAATACATGGACTCATTACTTGAGGTCCAAGAACCCAGTACCTCACTGTTATGACCATGAGTCATCATCATGACTAGCTATCTATTATCATGAGTCATGGTGAAAACTTATGATCAAGGCAGAACTCCTGGGAAACCCTAATTGGATAATGATTCCAACCTCATGACTCATTACATGAGGTAATGACTTATTACCTGAGTTGTTGGCCTGGCAGTGTTCAATTCTACTTCATAAATTTGCTAATTTAGGAGTTTATCACTTGGGGGGCCTAGGGTTCAATTACCTGGGGTGTCACAATGGCACTTGGATCGGTTATGGTATTATGAACTTACTTTGCTTTAATTCTTTCATGTATGCACATTTCCTATCACCAGTATATTGTTTGATTCCTATATCTATCAGCCTTATGGAGGGTTTGCATAGGTATAAATTATGAGTATGGCTTGTTGTATGTTGTGTAATGATTGAGTCTTTCAGGTTATGAGGCCCAATTTAGGTATTGTTTGTCTGGACTAGATGATTACTTATTTATTTTTATTACTATTATGGTTAGTTCATGATATGTTGATTATGGTTCGATAATGAGATTTGAATTACAATTCTGATTCTTTTCTCTTATAGTTATTTTACTATGGATAACTATCTCATGGTTAAACGTTATGGTTATAGGCCCTGATTATGCTAGAAATAGTTTCTATTATGGTTAGGAGGCCTTAAAATTCTAGTATGACTATATTAGTTTGTATCATTGAGTTAGTCCTTCTCTCTCTCTCTCTCTCTCTCTCTATATATATATATATATATGTATGTATATGTATTTTTATATATGTATGTTTGTATATATTCATATGTATACCTATAGTATTACTATATATCCCTCTCTTCTATTATTTATTCAAATTGTATATTAATTCCTTGGCCTTGTATACTACTATATGTCCTTCACCTACCCATTGGTATTATATTGTCCAACAATATACTGTACAACAATATATGGTATAGTGTTTAGGTTTCTGAGTATGGCTGGAATAGAATAGTTTGTTCTTAATGCCTCAATTTTTCTTATGTTAGTTTCCTGGATAATTTGGTGTAGTTTATATTATTGCTTGCATATTTTTTATATTGCATTATCTTAGGATCTTAGTCAATATTTTCCTACTGAATACCATGTGTTGGTACTCATACTACACTTCTGCAGCCTACAGATCATAGCGTGGGTTCTTACCGTTGTTGAGTGTGTCATGCAGAGCAGCTATGGATCGAATACCTAGGGTGAGCTCCTATTGTTCAGAGCATTACTATTTTCCCACTTATTGACCTGACTAACATCTATATTATATTCAGAGATGAGTTATATCTGTATATTTATTTAGTATTTCACTTTGTATTCATGTTATATTAGAAACTCTTGTACTGATTTCGATGTGCTATGAATTCATAGAACTTATGATGTTTAAACTTGGAGAGTATGTATTTACTTACGACTATTTTGTAGGATTTGATGTGTTTTTAGAGTCATTTTTCAAGAAACTAAGTGTTGGATGCTAAATTGAAGAAAAAGATAAAAGTTAAAGTTTTTGACTACTTATCGAGGCTTTTTTTGGGCATAAGTTCCACTTACCACATGCAGGTGGCCTTAGTAAGTGCCACAGGGTCAAGTCCAAAGATCTTAAGGAGTTGTTTAGGAAGTTTGTCACTTACTAAAGATTGCATACGATCCGTATGTGACCTTAATAAGTGGTTATTGACTTTAATTTTTTTGGATTGTTTTGAAATAATTTTCTAGGGTTTTCATGTAAGCTACATACACTCCTATGATGTTTTAAGTTCTTATTATGAATGTTTAGTCAAGTTTTCCATTTTTATTTAGGATTTGACTTCAAGGGTTTCTTGTAATCTATAAATACCCTTTAGACTTTGTTTAGTAAGAGGGAAGATATTCAAAGATAGGCCCTTGGGGGATACCATATACTCTTATTGTTATTGGTATTTTTTTTTTTTGGTTTGTTATTCAATTTAAGACTTTGGGATTTCTTCTTTCATTATTGTGATATTGATTTTGTAATTTTGTTTGTGAATTCCATGAATTATCTCACAACTATGAATAGCTAATTCCCTTAGCTAGGGTTATGGGAACCTTGACATATTAACAAAATAGAGGAAGTGCCAAGTCGTTCTAGAGAAACATTCTTCCATATATTATGATTTTTTTTTAGTTCAATAGATTTCTTAGAGGTGGCCAATGTTAAGAGCCGCCTGGATTCACTACTTACTTCAGAAGAGAGGTAGGGATTAGGAAAATATATCACAACAGTAATTTGAGACCCCCTTTCATCTAATAATTCACGCCTTCTCATCTACTTAATTTGAGACCCAAAAGGTAATAGTTAATTTGGGATCTAGTGAAAAGGTTAGTAACATGACACTCTGAGGCTCACATGGTAAAGAGTGTTTTGCCAATGAGTACACAAGATAGTTGGTGATACATAACTTGTTAGATTCTACATGCAAGGTATCGGAATAGTTCAACAATGTATGATAAATCTACAAAGTTAGAAAGTAAGGGAGAACACAAGCCTAGTGTTTGTCTTAGATTGTTTACAACCAAAAACATCCTTTTCATGTTACTTCTTGCAAGTTACTAAAAATTCCCCCCTTTTTACCTTTTTGCACTGCTTGGTGATTTCAAAAAGTTCAAGAAAGATATCTGATGTATTCCCTGTAGGATCGAACCCCACCTAGTTGGGTTAATATATTTTGACATCAACTATTTTATCCTTCTAAGGAGTGGTATTTTGGGCATTATTAGATTCCACCAGGTTTTGGGACTCTCTTATATGTATATTAGCCTTTTATTATAACTATTCCACTATTTTCATTCATTTTTCTTAGTAGTTTGTTATTAGCAGTTTTAGACTATGGTTTAGCTTATCTACTGGTGGGTTATGGTAGGTGCATCATAAACTGAGAAATTGGGTCATGATAGTTAAGTATTCGAAGTCCCAGCCACCAACTCTTGAGTCAGTTCCTATGGTAAGTGAATTTCCAAAAGTGTTTACTAAAGATTTGCTCGGAGCCCCTCCTGAGTGTGAAAAAGACTTCAGAATAGATTTATTTCCAGATACCCAACCTATTTCAATCACACCCTATACAATGGCTTCATTTGAGCTTCACCTTAGTTGAAAGATCTCCTAATAAGGGTTTCATGAAGCCTAGTGTCTCTTTATGGGGTGATTTAGTTCTTTTCATGTGTAAGAAAGATGGTTCCCTCAGAATATTCATCGACTACTATTAGTTGAACAATGTCACAGTCAAGAGTGGGTATCCCATTCCTAGGATTTATGACTTGTTATACTAACTTATGGTGCTAAGTGACTTTCTAAGATAGATCTTAGATTCAACTTCATCATCTTAGAGTTAGAGAATATAACATTTGGAAGACAATCTTCAAAACTCGCTATCGTTGCTTCAATTTATTGTTATGGCTTTTGGACTAACGAATTCTCTAGTAGATTTTATGGACTTGATGAACAGAGTGTTCAAGAAGTACTTGGACATGTTTCTAATTATGTTTATTAATGGTATCCTTATTTATTCTAAGAGTGAAAAAAATATGCAGAAAGATCGCAAGCATTTTGCTAAGTTCAAAAAGTGTAAATTTTTGTTGAAATTGGTAGCATTACTTTGCCACATTATTTCTGGTGAAGGCATTTAGGTTGATCCTCAAAAGACCAAATGAATAAGAAACTGGCTTAGACCCATCTCTTAATTCGATACCAGGAGTTTCTTCGGTTAGATGGCTACCACAGAAGGTTTGCTAAAGGATTTTTCTCTATTGCTTCTCCTATGTCTAGAATATTTCAAAAGAAATTCAAGTTTCAGTGGTCCAATTTGTATAGGGAGAGTTTTCAGGAGTTGAAGACTCAACTCACCCCCGCTCTCGTTTGACTCTGCCAAGGTCAGATGGTTTTGTGGTTTATTGTGATGCTTTCAGAGTTAGACTTGGTTATGTCTTAATGTAGCAGGACAAGGTTATGGCATATTCATCTAGACAACTCAAGCCTTATGAGAAAAACTACCTGATTTATGATCTTGAGTTGGTGGTATTTGTCTTTGCCTTAACTATTTAGAGGCATTACATCTATGGGGTTTATGTTGATGTATTTACTAATCACAATAGCCTTCAGTATGTGTTAAGTCAAAAACATCTAGATCTTCATCAGAGAAGATAGCTAGAGTTGTTGAAGGATTTGATATGAGTGTTTTCTACCATTCGGGTAAAGCAAATGTGGTGGTTGATGCTCTTAAAAGATTATATATGGGAAGTGTTGCTCATGTAGAGAAAGAGAAAAAAGAGTTAGCTCGCGAGGTTCACCAGCTAGCTAGATTGGTATTCTGATTAATTGATTTAGCCGAAGGTAATATCTTTATTCAGAATAGTTTAGAGTCCTCTTTGATAGTTGAGGTAAAGAAAAATAAAGATAGTGATCCTATTTTGCTTAAGTTGAAAAAAGTAGTCTATATTTAAAATGTCATGGTTTTCTCCTTAGGGAGAGATGGCATTCTTAATTGTTAGAGTAGATTATGTGTTCCTGATGTAGATGACTTAAAACACCGAATGCAAGTAGAAGCTCACAATTCTCAATATTTTATTCACCTAGGATCTACTAAGATGTATTGTGATTTATGAGAAGTTTATTGGTGAAATGACATGAAGAAGGATATCACAAAATTTATGGCTAAGTGTCTAAATTGCCAGCAGGTTAAGGTTGAGCACCAGAGACCTAGTGGTATGCTTTACAATATCAGTATTCCTTCTTTTAAGTGGAAAATGGTGAATATGGACTTTATTACAAGGTTTTCTTATACTCATCGACAACATGATTCAATTTGGGTTATCGTAGACCTAATGACTAAGACCATTTTTTCCTAGTTGACACGTCAGATTCAATAGAGGATTATGCTAGACTCTACCTTAGAAGTTGGTGAAATTACACGAAGTTCCTTTGACTATTATTTCATATAGAGCTACTCAATTTGCCTCTTTGTTTTGGAAGATGTTTCAGAAGGGTCTTGGAACCCAAATTCATCTTAGTACGACTTTTCACTCACAGATAAATGGTTAGGCAGAGAGGACCACTCATACCATAGATGACAAGTTGAGAGCATGTGTGATCAACTTTAAGGGTAGTTAGGATATCATTTTCCTTTAATTGAGTTTGCTTATAATAACAGCTACTACTCCAATATTAATATGGCCCCATTTGAAGCATTTTTTGTAATGAGGTGTAGTTTTCCAATTGATTGGTTTAAAGTTGGTGAAGCTACCTTGATAGGGCCAGATTTAGTTTATGAGGCTATGGAGAAAGTTTGACTGATTAGAGAAAGGTTGAAAACAGCTCAGGGTTGTCAAAAATCCTATATAGATATGAAGAGAAAAGAACTTAAGTTCACTATTGGTGATCTCGTCTATGTGAAGATTTTGCCCATGAAAAGGAAGAAGAGATTTGGTAAGAACGGAAAGCTCAGTGCTTGCTATGTTGGTCCTTATAAGATTATGGATCGTTTTGGCAATGTAGCCTATGAGTTAGATTTTCCTAGAGACTTAGCATCAGTGCAGCTAGTTTTCCATGTGTCCTTGTTAAAGAAATGAATTGGTGTTCCCGCATCAGTTGTGCCCTTAGAGAGTGTGGTTATGGAAGATAGTGTCTATTATGAAGAGGTTTTGGTTGAGATCCTTGACCGTCAGTTTCGTAAGTTGAGGAATAAGAAGGTTGTTTCGGTAAAGATTCTTCGGCAAAATCAGTCAGTAAATGGAGCTACTTGAGAAGCAGAGGCAGATACGATAACCAAGTACCCCTATATTTTTCCTTCAAACTCAGTTCCAGCTTAAGGTAATAGTTTTTCCTTAATTAATTAATTCTTTTTATGTCATGTCACCCAACTATTCTTATGTCATAACATACATTTATGAGTTTGGTCCAATTCATGTTTCAGTTACAGACTCAATTATCATGCCTATATTCAACTCAAAATTCAGTGTGAGAATTTAAGCTCTTTCCCTAACACTTCAGCTTAGTTAGTTCTCATTCGGGGATGAATGAGCCAAAGGGGGCACTATAACATTATGCATATATAGATATAAAATATGTCGTATCTAAATACGGAAATTTTTGTGGCTAAACACTTTAGCTATCATATTTTCTTTTGTAGCATGCGTAGCTAGAAGTGGCGTAATTAAAATTCAGCAACAAACTTTAGCATTTTGTGGCTAAGGCCTAATACCTATTGCTACAAGAATTTCTGGGATGTGGCTAAATATTGAAAAAAAAATAACCACAAAAATATATATTTATAGATAATATTTAATTTTTTCGCCACAGCAAATTCACTTTGTAGCTATGTCTTATACTTTAGCCACAAAACAAATTACCGTAGCAAAAGATATAATTATTTAGCCACAAAAATTTAAGTATGTAATTGTATGTTTATTAATTAATTGGTCATAGCTATAAATAGTTCACAATATCTGTGATTAGGTTTTTAATTATATTGTATTGTAACTAAATTTTTTATTGCATTTTAGTTTTACTGACCAAATCTTTTTTATTAATGGCAATAAGTGTTTCCACCAGATATATTATCAAATATTTCATCTTCATTCATATTTCATACAATGGGCGAATTCAAAATATTGATTCGGAAAAATACAATTGTATATTTAAAGTTCAAGGTCTATAACTATTCTGCCAGAGACATACTGGAGTTTGTAAAACACAAATTGTCTAAAGAGGGACTAAAAAATAAACGAGATCTCAAATTCTTGTCAAATTAACATAATAAAAACTATGTATAATAGATTAGATATTTTCACAATCTATAGTAGTTTGATCCACATCAAACTATAAAAACTTCCAAGTATTTGATTTGAGGACTGAAGAAGTTGATCATATTGCATTTGAAGACGTTGAAGTAGTTTAACTCTTTGCATCAGGGATGAATTCATATCTTCTTTTATCTAAGAATTAAAATGCACCCTACAAATTCAAATGAAATAATAATTAATGTAAAAAAAAGAGCACATCTAAGAGAGACTCTAATACAAAATGCAAGTTTAATTTATAAAATATTAATAGAACATCAATGAAACGTTGATGAACAGACCTATATTTATAAACTTATTATAATAACCTACAAAATTGAAACTCAAAATATAAGGCAAATCTGAATGAGTAAATTTAGAAACACAAAAACATACTAATATATACTTTGAAGGAGAAAGAAAAATATGAAAGAGGGGTGAAGGGGTGTAGCCGCTAAAGGAGATTCAAATAAGGATATATAGGACTTAGGTTTTGATATGAGCCTTCATCATTATTTTTTATTTCCTTATACTTTCTTATACTTTTTATTACAAGTAACATTATGGTCCCTGACATTATTTTGGATAAAATAAATATTATAAATGTATATAAATTAAAATAGTAAATACATGAACTATACTTGTAAAAAAATCAAGAGATTAAATATATGATTCACACGAGCTAAAATAGGGAAATATTGACTAGTATTTAATTATATTTATGATAATATTTTTTTCTCCACAATATTGAATTACCAAAATAGTATTAGAGTACTAAATCAATAATTATACATTCAAATCTAGTTATAACGATATTTTATTATAACGATTTGATATTTTGTAGTATCGATTTTTATGTTATAATTAGTGATTAATATAAATACAAGGACACAATTATTTGATTCTACTACAATCCTATATTCAAATTTGACTAAATACAATTACATACTTATTTTAAATGGATATTAGAGTAAAGTACATCCAACAATATTAGATTACACTCAGACAATATTAGTTCTCAGCTACATAACCCACTATTTCTTTTTATAAAAGTGTTTACAAAAAATCAAGTACATACATTATTATACAAGCTTTGATTTTTTACGAAAATATGTTTAAAATCTCAATATACAATATTATACACCTAATATAACATATACAAAATTATAAAAGGTTTTTATGGAACCATTTATTCGATTATACAATATTATATACAAAAATTGATTTCACCTTCTATTTTTTGTGCAGCTTCTAAAATTTAATTCAAATCTACTCCAAATCACTTTAAATTTAAGTGTTGTATTACTATTGATGTTTAGAATCAATTAAAACAACATTCAATCAAAATAACTAACCTACTCAAAAAATTTAAATCGGAACTATTACTCATGTTTAATTTGAGATGAGAAATGATAGTGTGTGACCGAGACGGACAGTTGTAAAATCGAAAAGAGAAGATTTTAAATAAGTTTCTTATCACGGCAAAAGTTGATGATTAGCTACAAAAATTTCTTATAGCAAAAAAATTATGACTAATCATTTAACAATTGACACAATTTTTAATTACGTGGAGCAAAAACATTTATTTAAACATAAATTTTTGTTTTAAATAATTTATTGTGGCTAAAAGGTTATTATTGCTATGATAATTTTTTCACATGACAACAACTTATAATTAGCTATGAAAGTTTATTATAGCAATAAATTTGTGGCTTGTCATTTAACTATTGCCACGATTTTTTATAAATCGAACCAAAAAAATTGTAACAACCTGAAATTTTATGAAATATGTAAAATTTATGATTTTATGTGATTTAACTGTTTTACTCCACTTCGTAGTTACATTTTGGTACTTCTGGGGGCGATTGTCATGATTCCTGATGTATTTTGGTGCCTTTTGTGTGATATTATGATTTTTAGTAGCCTCCAAACCCTTATTTTGGACTTTTGTGGTTATATTGTGATTCGTATGATGGATGGTTGAACGAACTGCGTTAGCAGATCCATAACACACATTTTAGGGTGGTAACATATTTCGTTGGGTTTTACGACTTTTAAATCTCATTTCGACCCTCAATTTGAAAATTTATGATTTTGGATTTTAGGGGTCAAATCTGTGAAAACAATATTTTTTGAAATCTTGATATCGTTGTTGATTCTAAAGCGTCAAATTTAGTGTGGTTACATAGTTTTTTTGCATATATCGAACTTTGAATGCATATCGGTCACCCTGTCGAAGTACGTTCTGGACATAAAAATTTGGTGCACCAGGTTGCACGATATAGGGTAAATCTCATTTGGTGAGGACGATTTATGCTTTAGATGCCTGGTAACCTGGGCTGAGTATAAATAGCCCCTTTTGCCTGATTTTGCTCATTCTTTCACCTTGCCTCTTGAGAGTTAAATCCTAAAATATTATGAGAGCTAAAAAGTGAAGCTTGTGGGTACTTGGCAAGCTAGATTAACATCTATTTCTTGATTCTCTTAAAGATTTAAGGTAAGAATTCACCCTTTTCTGAGTAAATTTCTTGATTAATTTCTCAAAACTTCAAAAATCATAGGGTTTGATTTTAAACCCCAATTTCACTCCTTTTAACTTAAATAATGTTCCTAATCATATAATTACTAGTTTTCATCAATTTAACCTTTAAAATAATTTTGATCCCTAATTTTAACACAAATTTCAAAGATTTTATTCGGTAAAGCCTAAAAATGGTGTTTCTTCGATTTGAACTTCATTTTTCACTCGATTTAACTTGAGTTTCAGCTATAGATTTGTAAAAATATGGGAAATACATTTTTGAAGTAAGGTTATAGTTTTGTCCTTTTTTTTCAAAACCCATTTCGGTGGTCTGTTTTGACCTGAACCAAAAGTAGATAATATAGATATCGTTGGCTTTGTTTTAATGCATAGATTCTATATTTCTTGATTTGTGTTGATTTCGGGATTGATCATGAGAAGTAAGGCTATGGGTTCAAAGTATAGCAGATCAATTTTGAGGTAGGTTATGATTTAACTCTTCAGATTGGGCTGAGTAGTTAATTTGTATACCAAAATACATGTTAAGGGTGGGAACTAATCATAGAATATGGCTATCTATATGTTGTGCCCAGGTGGGAGTCTAAATATGATGTAATTGTTGAATATGAGATATCATGTGATATGTGTGAGTGTGTGGAGTCTTATGTGATAATTTGATAGCGTTAAATACACGAGAATAATTGTATTATGTTGTTAGAAATGTCTGTTATGGTGTCTTTGGCATATTGTGATATAATCATATTTTGTGGGCATGTGAACCATGTAGAAAATGCATGGATAGTGAAAATAGTTAGTGAATATTTTCTCATGTGGTTGTCGAATTGTAACATTTTCATTAGTTGTGGAAATACTTCATATGGACTGGTTGTGGAAATACATCATATGGATTAGTAGTGAAAATACTCATTTTGAATGATTGTTAACCTTATATCATCATTCTCATGTTATCATATACATCATTTCACTTGTTTGTTTTATTGCTTTATATTTACTTGTTGTTATGTATGTGTACTTGATTTGTGTCTTATGTTATATATGTGCTTTGTAAACACTAGCACTACTGGAATTATTAAAGACACTGGTAATATTGGATACACTGGAAATACTGAATATTGCTCAAGGTTGTGTGCCAATCTCAAGGTTGTGTGTCAATCTCAAGGTTGTGTGTTAATCTCAAAACTGTGTTCCAACTTCGTGCATCATCATCATCACATTATTATGTTTTGCATTTTCTTTATTATGATTGATATTGTTATTGGATTTCCATAATGACTTGTTATATGTCTACTTGCTCTATATCTTATTACTTATACTTGACCATCCTGTATATATATGTTTTTTTCTATTTATACTTGCGTGTGATATAATGTATACTTATGTTATACTTGTTGTATTGCTGGTGTATTTGTGATATATATATTAGAACTGTTAGTAAAAGTGGTGTGGACTACCATTGTGGGACATTTTTTGATTGCAGGTGGCGTTCCCTTAGTGTGTATATTTGTACTTTATTTTTGACTTTGCTCGACCGATCTATGATACCAACTAAGTATAAGAAGACTGTACTCACTCCAACTGTACCCTTTCAGTACAGATTCAGGTTTGAGTATGCCCCACATTGCTTGACTCAAGCGATCATTAGAGCTTTCAAGGTAGTTGATGATTTTAAAGCGTCTGAATGTCTTCTACTACTTTTCTCTATAGACTATCTTTTTACTTTCATTTCAGAAACAAAGTTTCTCTTGGTTTTAGATATCTTATATGTTTTTAGGGATTCGAGTTGTACTAGATACATTCTTATACTATTGACACCTGATTTTAGGAGTTATGGTTGCATTGTTATATTTCTTTCGCATTTATTATACTTGTATAGTTTGGCTTTATTCTAGAAGCCTTACCTTGGGTTTATTTCAGTCATTTTTCCCTTGTGTATGGGTTTGAGTAATAGGCTTACTTGTCAAGGTTCACTACGACAAATGCTATCATGACCTATAGATTTTATGTCTTGACAAATTCATATCAGAGCAGCCAGGTTTTATTGGTCTCAATGGTGTAAGAACGGAATGTATAATAGAGTCTCGCAGATTGGTACGTAGATGTTTGTTTCTATCTATGAGAAGATATAGGATTTCTTTGGGAAAACTTTCCTCATTTTATTCCTTATCGTGTGAATTACTTTTATACCTTGTGTTCTGAATTGTATTTCACTCTTTATATACCGATATCTAAGTGTGTTTCACTAAGATTAAGAGTGTATCCTTCATTTATGTTATCTCCGTAGATAGGATCTCAGGCTGCTAGATTTACCATGTCTCATCTTGTTCCTAGTACAATAATGTCTTCCAAGGATTAGAAGAGATTTGAGAGATTTACTCATTTGGGTCTTCTTAGATTTAGTGGTGTTATAGGTGAGGATTCCTATGAGTTCTTGATTGATTGTCGGGAGAAGTTGCTTAACTTGGTTCCCTTGAGTCGCATGGAGTGGCTTATACTGCATATCAATTGAGAGATATTGTGAGAGATTAGTGGAGGTTGTTAATTGGTTGTAGACCTCTTGATGCTGATGAGTTGACGTGGGATCAATTTATTAATTTTTTTCTAGAGATTTTTATGCCTGATAGCTTGAGGGATCGAATGCATGATGAGTTTGATTCTTTAGAGCAGGGATCCATGACTATTGTAGAGTATGACGCATGATTTTATGCCTTGTCCATGTATTCTTATGCCAATATTTCTATTGATTATGAGAATATTTGGATATTTGTGAATGGTTTAGATGTCCCTTTTCAGTTAGGTACTTCTCAAATGGTTATATTTAGAGCATCTTTTTAGAGTATTATGGATCATACCAAGATAACAGAGGGTATTCTTAGAGCATCTCAAGGAGGCATTGAGAAGGTGTGGTATTTTGGTAAGTTTAGAGGTTAGGCTTCTTGCGGTAGATATTTTAGAGGTTCCTGTGGTTACCAAGGTAGGCCAGTGCAGGTGGCCTTATAGAGTTTAGGTGGTGGATCTTCGGGTTCAACATTGCAGTATAGCAATACAATCCCAGTGGTACCTTCTCCTGTTGAGTCAGGCCGCAGGACTTGTTATATGTGTTATAAGGTTGGCTATTCATCCAAAGACTATCCCCACCGTGTGAATAGGGCTACTCCTATTTCAGCAGTGGGAGGTAAAGGTGCTACCATAGGTGCGAAAGGCAGTTATAGTAGAGCTCGTGGGGGTGGACATGGAGCCACTCAAGAAGATGGTAGTCGTAGAGCCACTAGCCAGTTAGTGGTCATGGTTAGTGTTATGCTATACCTGCTAGGCTAGAGGCGAAGGCTTCTGATGCGGTGATCACAGGTATCATCCCTATTTGTTTTAGATCTGTATTTGTGTTATTTGACCCTAGATTGACTTTCTTCTATATGTCTATGTATTTTGCTATGGGTTTTTATTCTATTAGTGAGCCTCTTGCCATGCCTATTTGTGTATCAACCAAGTAGGTGATTCTTTTATAGTGGATTGGGTTTAGCGATCTTGTGTTGTGACCTTCTATGACCATGATATATGGGTAGAAAACACCTTGGCTTTTGAGTCTTAGAAAACTTTATGGAAATTTGAGTTCTAGACAATATACGACTTAGTGTAAAATTTGTATGATAGGATATAGTTTGGGGATCTACAACTCGTATGTAAATCAGTGTGTTGTATGTCACTTTCTTTCAAAGGTATGAATGGACTCCTTACTAGAAGTATGTTAAGGTACGGATCATCTATGGCTAAGTCGTATGATACCCCTAAGTTAGTCTAGAGGATTCTGCTTGGGGTATGGTTATAGGGTACTTCTCATATGCTAGGATACAAGTTAAACCTTGGTGGTCATATGTTGGTCGGTATAGAGGTCCAAGGTGAGGTCTAGAGTATGAGACAAGGGTACCACTCATACCCTAGGGTAAGGTTTAGGGGTATGGTTGTACCCTCCTGTGAGTTAGTTTTCAGCTTTTAAGCTAGGGGTATTCTAGATATTTCCCACCCCAAAAAACCTAAAGTCCCCACATCTTAAAACGTGTTGTGGCCTCTCTTAACACACTATTGGAACATTAAACTCTCCAAAAACACTTTTTAAACTCTCTTAAAGATTGGGACTAGGGTTCTTCAAAGGTGGTCATCTTGAGGCTTAAGAGTCAAATTTCTTCTGTGAATCTTCTTGAATACGACATGTGAATCTTCCCTCATTGTTAGTTCACAAATATCATGTGTTTTAACGTATGATTATGATTCTTAAATTATGGTTTTGAAAACCAAATTGAGGGTTTTGTTGCATATGGTTGACTATTGTTTACTCTTAGTTTAACTTGTAGTTATATATGTTTTGATATGGGATTTCACATGTGGGTGCTTGGTCATTGTGGTTTAACAAATGGGTCATGGGTAACCCTAATATTAATAGTTTTTACCTTGATTTTGGTCTTGATAATAACATGCCCTCAAAGTGTTTGTCAAAATATCTAATAGAATGAAATAGTCACATGACAATGGTGTTTTGAACTAAGGCATAGGCCTTATGAATATGAATGGTTGATAAATGATTTTGTGAAGGCTTTGTTGTCCATTTAATTATCTAAATCGTAACCTTGGTAGTTTAAATCAGTAAATCGGTTTGAGTCCTGAAATATTAACTTGATTTATGTCTTTATTAGACAATGGATTCGAGTCCCAACTCTTTAAATTGAACAAGTGTCTTTGTTAGATAATGGGTTCGAGTCCCAAAGTCAAATGAGTGATTAGTTGATTGATAATGGTAATGGCATGTGGTATACTTGCAAGTAGTATTAGAATGACGATACCAACGAACTAACTTTGGTAAGTAACTGGCTTAATGGTTATGGATGTGGAAGGATGGTTTTAAATTGGGCTTAATATCAAGATGTGTAGTTGGGTTGTGCTAGTGGAGTATGAAGGACTAACACTAGAAACCGCACTAGCCGGTGTAAGTGTCTTATGATCGGGTGGTTTGAGTCCCCTGAATGAATATATGAATTGGAGGTTTGAGTACCCACTAACACATGTAATAGTTCTTAAGTCACCTTGATTATGCTGGGAGGTTCAAGTTCCCCATACAGGTATATATTGTTATGGATATTCTCTGGGTTGTATGGAAACACGCACCGGGGCCTTTCCAAATAGGGGATAGTTGGGCCCATATAGCCCATGAGTGCCTTTTTCTATAACGCCCATTCTACACAGGCCAGGTTAATGATTTCAAAGTTTATGCTAATCTTGTTCCCTATCCCGTCATGGTGTATATATATATATGTATTGCATTGGTTATGTGCATTGATTGATTGGTTTTAAATTATTGGTACTATTTTATCCTTATCCTTGAGTTGTATGCTAGCTCTCCAATTTCTAACCATCTTCAACATTGTATCCCCATGTAATGCAGGTGTTGGTTATACTACACCTCATACTCAGTGATTGGACTCGGGATCAGCTTGTGTTGACTTAAAGTGGTGAGCTTCCGTACTTCAGAAGGCTTTATTTCTTATTTTAGTTTCTTATATTTTCATTTAGTTTAGTCTTAGACACCGATTTTGGCTATGGTCGGGGGAATGTCCCAACTGGACATTGTTTTACTTTCTGACAGAGGCTTTGTGGAACTACTTTGGGTTGGTATGGTCGATGTTATCATTGGTGTCCACCTTGGTATTATGGCTAATACCGTTTGATTGTATTTATGATTTTTCCATTCTATTATGATATAAACATGGACTTGGTTACTAATTTGGGTTGGTTATGGTTGTTGGTTTGGTATTGGATGGCTAGACTTATTCAGGTTAGTCACGGTTGTGAACCTATCCCAAAGTCATTGAGTTTCAAATACTCTATCTTGTTATATGTTCGAAATTTATTTGACTCAGGTTATGTGCTTGGTTGGTTGATTTGGGAAATGGGGTGGTCTCTAGTCCTTGTTGGACCTGAGATGCCTATTACAACAAGGCCCTAGTTTGGGTTGTGTCAGCTTTGATTAAGTTAGCTATGGTTGATTTTGATGTTATTTTAGATATGGATTGGTTGGCTCCTTATCTTGCTGTCTTAGATTGTCTTGCTAATATCGTGACTTTAGCTTCGCCGAGTGTACCTAGGATAACTTGGAAGGGTGCACTTTGTTCTGGTCCAAAGAGGATCATATCTTATTCAGGATCATAGATTGGTTGAGAGGGGATGTTTATATTATTTAGCTTATATTCATAATACAAGTGTTGTTTCACCTCCTTTCTTGGATCTTATTTATGTTGTCCGTGAGTTTGTGGATATGTTCCCTATGAATTTTCCTGGTATTCCTCCAGATTATGATATTTATTTTTCTATAGATGTTTTGTTGGGTACCAAGCCCATTTCTATTCCTCCTTATAGGATGGCCCCAGTTGAGTTGGAGAAATTGAGGGATAAGATGCAGGAGTTATTGGATAAGAGATTTATCTGACATAGTGTATCACCTTGGGGTGCGCCTATCGTCTTTGTGAAGAAAAAGGATGGGTCTATACGAATGTGAAATGATAATCGATAGTTGAACAAGGTGACAGTTCAGAATAACTATCCTTTTCCTCATATTGATGATTTATTTGATCAGCTTTAGGGTGTTGTGGTGGTTTTGAAGATTGATTTAAGATTCAGTTATCACCAGTCAAGGATTAGTGCTTCAGATATCTCAAAGACAGCTTTTTGGACTTGATAAGTTCATTATGAGTTCTTGATCATGTCTTTAAGGTTAACCAATTCCCCTGCTGCATTCATAGAGTTGATAAACTGGGTGGTCCGACTGTATGTTGATTATTTTGTTATTGTATATGTAGGTGATATTTATTGTATTCTAAGAGTGAGGAAAAGCATGAGGAGCATTTGTGGATTGTGCTTCAGAGATTGAGGGATGAGAAGTTGTATGCGAAGTTCTCTAAGGACGAGATTTGGTTGTAGTCTATTTATTTCTTGGGTCATGTGGTGACTAAAGAAAATATTATGGTTAATCTAGTGAAGGTTGCAGTAGTTTGTGATTGGGCTAGACCTACTTTTTCCATTGAGATTCGGAGTCTTATTAGTTTGGCTGGTTATTATCGGTATTTTGTTGAGGATTTTTCATCTATTGCAGCTCCGTTGACTAAGTTGACTCAGAAGAAGATTTTTTTTCAGTTGTCTAATGCTTGTGTGGCGAGCTTTCAAAAGCTCAGGGATTTGTTGAATTCAACTCCTATTTTGACTTCTTGCAAGAAAGGCATGGGTTTTACCGTCTTTTGTGATTCTTCAGGTGTTGGGTTAGGTGCTATGTTGATGTAGGAGGGTAAGGTGATTGTGTATTCTTCTCATCAGTTAAAGCCCCGTGAGAGGAATTACCCTATAAAATGCCCCAAACTTTGGCCCTTGCAAATTTCTTGAGTTTTGAACTTTTTGATCACTATAAGACTCACACTATAAGTCGTATGGTAGGATGATGGGTCTAGGTATGCTATTCATATATTGGTCAGTGTGTTGTTGTCCAAGTTTTGTCCTGGCTACAAAAGACTCCATACGAGTAGTATGGTAATATGATGAAAGGGTAAGGTTCAATCGTATGTTGTTCAATGTCTAGCCCTTAATGTTCTGCCTTTGATACGACTACACATTACTAGTCGCATGGTCTAGTGACGAGTTGGCAAGGGAGTCATAAGTTGGAAAAAATATGGTGTCCAACATTCTGCTCTGGTGACGACTTGATGGTGCAACTCGTATGATGTGATGAGTTGGAGGGTCAACTCGTACCCACCTGCAGGATTTTAGAGCTTTTAAGATGAGGGTATTTTGGACATTTCCCACCCCAAGCCCTTAAGACCCCACGTCTTATGACACAAATTGGGCATTCATTCTAAACTTACCAAGATTAAATCACTCTCAAAACTCTCTCTAAGACTTCTCAAGAAAGATTGGGCTAGGGTTTCTTCAAAGTGGTCATCTAGAGCCCAAAACATCAAATTCTCTCAGTGAATCTTTGTAACTCAAGCATGTGACTTTTCCCTTATTTTTAGTTCACTTAAATCACATGTTTTGAGCATTGTTCATGAATCATTAATTATGGTTTTGAAAACCATTCTCGACGGTTTGAATGCATAATATTGAGTATAGTTTTCTTATGGTTTAATTTATGATTTTGCATGTTCGATAATGGTTTTGCATATGTGGGTGCGTGGGAATTGTGATTTAACAAATAGGTCATATATAACCCTAAATTAGTTGGTCTTTGGCATTGATAATGGTATTCCCTCAACCTATTAGTGAAAATGTCAATGAGAATAATCTTGTCACATATTGAATTACGCTTTGAACTCAGGCATAGTCCTAAGAATGTGAATGGTTGGTAAATGATTTTATGAGGGACTTTTTGGCCATAAATTGATTTTAAATACTTGAAACACCTATACTTATAACTATTGAAAAACTTTATCTTTGGGTGTCACGGGGTAGGTACGATAGGGCCATGAGTTGTACCCCTTAGATACGAGTTGTATCCTTCTCATTCTCCCCTCTCGTATCCTAGGCAGTGTGGTGAGGTTCAGTCACTATCCTAGATACAAGTGACCCTCCCCTTAATTGTACCTAATGGTACGAGTCATACCTAGGTGAGTCGTATAGGGGAGTCATGAGTTTGGAAGTAGACTATTTTTGGTATGGTTGTTGTGTACGAGTTAGGAACGAGTCGTACCCTTTTGATATGACTCAAAGGTGCATGGTCATACCCTTAACAATATGTGTGACCTAGGATTAGACTAGGGTACTAGTCAGGGTACCACTAGTACCGTAGGGTACGACTACTTAAGTAAGTCATATGGTGAGTAGTACCCCTGGATGGGTTCAATTTTCAACATTTAACTAAGGTCCTTATGGTCATTTCCCATATCTTAAAACCTAATCCCTCTCACTATTAAACTATGTGTAGCCTCCTAAACATCCATTTTGATGGATCAACACCCTAAATACTCTCTCAAGCTTATCTTTGAAGAATTGAAGGTTAGGGTTTCAAGAGTGGTCTTAAAGAGGCTAAGGGGATCCAATATTCTTGGTGATTCATTTTGTTTAAGGCATGTAACTCTTTACCTTACTAAATAACTCTAAACCCATCTATTTCACACTTGGATTAGTAAATGTACCTGGTGGTTTTGAAATCAAATGAAAAGGGCTTTGTTGCCTAATAATGAATAATGATGATTCTTACTTAGACTATTATTTATACATGTTATTGATGGTAGTTTGAACACGTGAATGCTTGTTTCATGTGGTCTAACATGTGTGTCTTGAGTAACCCTAGTCTTAATGATTTCTACCATGAAATTGTCCTTGGTAAATGTGTGTACACAAGATATTTGTTAAAATGTCTAGTTACATGATGATGATGCTTTTAACTAGGGAATAGACCAATATGTATGAATGCTTGATAAATGATATTGTGAAGGTAAAATGATCCATGTATTGTGCAATTGATGACCTTGGTGGTTTGATGAATAACAAGGGGGTTAGAGTCCCTAACATGAAAATGAACTTGAATTGTGTGTTGAACTAAATTATGGTATAGAATTTCTAATAAAGTATGAATGGTTTGTAAAGGTATTGAGGATCATAGTTTGAATTGTATGATGAGTTTAATTAAGTAATTCGCCAATTGAAATGGTTGAGTAATGAAGGCTCCTATAAGAACCATGTGGTCATGTATGGTGTTGAACTGGCTAAATGGCTTAAAGTCCTTATGTGTGGAATAAAATGTATATGGATGCATGGACAAAGGGTTAGAGTACCATTGTCTACTAATGATAGGTGTGATGGCTTGAGGTTAAAGTCTTTTTCCTAATGAAATCTCTTGTGGTTAAAGTCCTTTACATAATAATATCTCACGAGGTCGAAGTGCCTCACTAAATGAACTGGCTTGAGGTTAGAGTCCCCTATCTAATATGGCATCAGGTTAGACTCCCTTTCCAAATATGTGTGAGTGGTTTGAGCCCCTCACATAAATAGATGTGTATGTGGTTAGAGTCCCTCACTTAAATGGATATGTGAGTGGTTAGAGTCCCTCACTTTAATGTGTGTCTATGTGGTTAGAGCCCCTCACTTAAATGGATGTTTGTGGTTAGAGTCTCGTACTTGATGATATATAAATATGGTTGAAGTCCTATGCCTACTGATAAATGCTTGAACCTATAAGTCTAGAAGGTTTGAGTCCTCCAATGCATATATGATGAATGAGAGCTTCCAAAGTGTTGATAAGACTTGTCTCCTTGATTAGCATGTGATATGTCTATATGTATGGATAAGGTTATGAATGTGATTGAATCTGATATATATATATATATATTGCTTGTTGTTAAGCGATGATGCTATTTTATCCTTAACCTTGAGTTACATGATAGCGTTCCAACTGCCAACCATCTCCGGACTCTATGTCCCTACACGACATAGGGAGAGAGCATCTTCTTACCTTCCTATGCAGTGATTAGACGACTGAAGTGGTTCATGCATACTGTGGAGTGGTGAGCTTTCTTTATTTGGAAGACATTTATCCTTGGTCTCCTATCTTTAGACTTTGTCATTCCTAAATTTTGGTTTGTATAGAGGTACTGTGGATGACTGTGGACTTAGGTATATTGGTTAGTTGATGAATCTAATGAAGAGGAACTATGAGACATTTTAGGAAATGTTTCCCTTCCTTGTGTTTCACTCTTAAGATATAGAGTCTAAGGTCTTGGATTCCTCTAATTTCTATTTGCTATCTTTAAGAATCATGCCTTTAACGAGATTTGAGACTCAGGAAAACCCTTCTGAGGGCCCTAAGGATGAAGCTCGTCAAACTTATGGAGTTTGGACCTAGGCTAGGGCTACAGTATCCGACCATCTTTATAAGGTTCCACCTGCCCCCACCAACCCCGACTATAAGATTAACCTTCTTATCCCATCATCTAAAAGGGATACTATTAATGCTGAGTTTCATCACTCTATCAACCTCTTTATTCAATTTGTAGCCTCTCAATTGAAGCCTGGTGCTCTGACTACTATATCTTCTGAGGCCACCAGAATTGGCCAATTTATGAGGTTGATCTCTCCTATGTTCTCTAGAACGAAGGTTGAGGAGGATCCTGAAGGCTTCACTAATGAAATGGAGAAGATCTTTCGAATTATGCATACTTTGTATATTAAGGCCATTGAGTTTGTTTTCTACTAATTCAAAAGATATAAAGTACCAATGGTACATGGGGTGGGAGTTTTCTAGAGGTGTTGATGTTAGTCCCGTCATGTGGGAGGATTTCTCCGAGGATTTTTTAGACCGCTTTTTTCCTCAAGAGTTGAGTGAGGCTAAGGCGGAAGAGTTTGTGACCTTGAAGCAATGAAGGATGTTTGTTCAAGAGTATGCCTTGAAATTCCATCAATTGTCAAGGTATGCTCCTGAGATAGTTTCTAGCATGAGGACTAGAATACATAAGTTTGTCTCAGAATTATCCTGTGAGTTAGTCCTTAAGAGCAAGGAGGCCTTGTTTATTGAGAACATGGATATTTCTAGGTTGATTGTGTATTTTCAACAAGTGGAAGAAGACAAAAAGAAGCAAGTTGAGCTTAGTTAGAGCTAGGGAAAGAAATTTAGGCCTTCTGAGCATAGTAGTGGTGATGATGGAAAAGTGGCCACAAAAGAAGTGGGGAGCTCGAGTTCTGTCTCCTCGGCTAGTGTTCGCTCTCCTTACCTAAAGTTTTTGCGTGATCATAGGACTTAGTTTAGTAGTGGGTCTCAAGAATAGGGTGCCCAATTCTAGGCTAGTGGTGCCCAGTCGACTCCATCTCGCCCTCTAAGCAGATTTTGTGGTCAGAGTCATCATGGTCAGTATGAGAAGGCGATAAATAGATATTTCCATTGTGGTTAGGTTGGGTACATATAGCGTGAGTGCCCCTCCTTAGAAGCTTCTTTGGCCAACAGGGCCTCTATTGCTACTCCATCTACTCCTGCAGCAAAGGGTGCTATGTTTTTCTCTACTTCTTGTTCTGGCACCGGCATTAGCTAGAATCTCTTGTATGTACTTGCTACTCACCATGATTTTGAGGTGTCTCCCGATGTTGTCAAAGGTATGTTGAGACTTTTCTCCCGTGATGTGTATTGTTTGCTTGATCTAGGGTCTACTCTTTTTTATGTGACCCCATATATGTTGTGCATCTTGATTGTGGTCCCGAGAGTCTGTCAGTTCTTTTTTTATTTCTACCGAGGTCGAAGACCGTGTGATTGCTAAAAGGGTCTATAAGGGGTGTGTGATATCAGTTAGTGGTAGGGATACTCTTTTAGACTTGATAGAGTTGGACATAGTTGATTTTTATGTCATTCTGGGCATGTATTGGTTGCACTCTTTCAATGCTTCTTTAGATTGTCAGAATCGTAGTGTCATGTTCAAATTCCCTAATGAGTCGGTCATTGTATGGGAAGGTGGTTACCTAGTGCCTAAGGGAAAGTTCATTTCTTATCTAATGGCCCAAAAGTTGATTTCAAAGGGGTGTTTGTATCATTTGGTCTTAGTTAAAGATTCTAACTCGAAAGATCTTTCTCTAGGCTTCATCCCTGTGGTTAATGAGTTTCCCGACTTATTTCTTAATGATCTTACCGGTGTTCCTCCTAATAGGGAAATTGATTGTGGGATTGATCTTATCCCAAACTCTCATCTGATTTCTATCCTTCCTTATAGAATGGCTCCGACAGAGCTAGAAGATCTTAAGGAGCAATTGAAAGACCTCTTAGATAAAGTTTTTATCTGCCCTAGTGTGACTCTGTGGGGTGCTCTCGTCTTATTCGTGCACGAGAAGGATGGTTTCCTTCATATGTGCATTTATTATCGTCAGTTGAACAAAGTGACTGTAAAGAATGCATATCCTATTCTTAGGATTGATGATTTATTTGATCAACTTCAGGGTGCAAAGTGTTTCTATAAGATTGATCTTTGATCGGGTTATCACCAGATTAAGATTAGGGACACGGATATCCCTAAGACGGCCTTTAGAATGCGGTATGGTCACAATGAGTTTCTTGTCATGTTTTTTGGGTTGACCAATGCCCCAGTGGAATTCATAGATTTGATGAATAGGGCCTTCCATCTATTCTTCAACATATTTTTCATTGTCTTCATTGATTATATCTTAGTTTATTCTAAGAGTGAGGTGGATCATGTCGATCACCTCTGTGCCATATTGTAAACTTTGAAGGATCATCGTTTGTATGCCAAGTTCTCCAAGTATGAGTTTTGGTTGAAAGTCGTAGCTTTTCTTGGTCATGTCATCTCTAGTGAAGGGATCATGGTAGATCCCTAAAAGGTCGCGGTGGTTAAGAAGTGGCCTAGACCTTCGACTCCAACCAATATTCAGAGCTTCTTGGGTCTATCCGGTTACTATAGAAGATTGATGGAGAGTTTTTCGACTATAGCTTCCCCATTGACCAAATTAACCCAAAAGAAGGTCAAGTTCTTATGGTCTGATGCATGTGAGAGTAGTTTTGAGAAGTTGAAAGATAAGTTGACTTCGACACTAGTTTTGACCTAGCCCAAGGGTTGTGATGGTTTTGTGGTATATTGTGATGCTTCTCATGTCGGTTTTGATTGTGTATTGATGCAAAATGGTAGGGTGGTGGCCTATGCTTCTAGAAAATTGAAAGTTCATGAGAAGAACTACCCTACTCATGACCTAGAGTTGTTAGGCATAATTTTTACGTTAAAAATTTGGCGACATTATCTTTATGGGGTTCAGGTTGATATCTTTTCTATTCATAAGAGTCTCCAATATGTGTATACCCAAAAGAAGTTAAATCTCCGGCAAAGATGGTGGCTTGAGTTGCTGAAAGACTATGATATGAGTCTTATACCATCCTGTTAAGGCTAATGCAGTCACCAATGCTCTTAGTATATTGTCCATAGGAAGTTTGGCCCATGTAGATAAGGATAAACGAGAATTGGTAAAGGACATTAACCGTTTAGATAATCTTGGAGTTTGACTTGTAGACTCCGAGGATGGTGGAGTATTTGTTCTTCCGATATCTTAGTCGTCTCTTATTGTTGAGATAAATAAAAAGCAAGCATTGGACCCCGACTAGATAAAGATCAAGGGTAATGTGGGTCAACACAAAGTTGCAAACTTTGTGATTGGTGGTGATGGTATCTTAAGATAGCAAGGTAGGCTATGTGTCCCCGACGTCGATGAATTGAGGGAAATGGTCATGGCCGAGGTCATGGATCCCGTTATGCCATTCGTCCCGGTTCTACAAAGATGTTTCATAATCTTAGTGAGTTCTATTGGTGAGGTAATATGAAACGTGATATGGATGGTTATGTAGCCATGTTTATGGTGTGTCAACAAGTGAAAGTTGAGCTCATGAGGCTAGGGGGCTTGTCTCACAAGATCACATTACCCGAACGGAAGTGGGAGGCAATTAATATGGATTTAGTAATAGGTCTTCCTAGATCTCAGAATCAATGTGATTTTATTTGGGTCATTGTTGATAGAATGACCAAGTCCTCTCACATTTTGCCCGTGAGGACTAATTTCTCGGCTAAAAATTATGCTAAGTTGTATGTTGTGGAGATCGTGAAGTTTTATGGTGCTTCGGTTTCTATTATTGTGGTCCTCTCTTTTCACCCCACTTTTGGAAGTCATTCCGAAAGGTCTTGGGTACTAGAGTGTGCCTTAGTACTGCTTTCCACCTACAAATAGATGGGCAAGCAGTATGGGCTTGTGTGGATAATTACGATGGTAGTTGGTATGGCCACTTGACTTTAATTAAGTTCGCCTATAATAATAGTTACAACTCTAGTATTGTCATGGCTCCTTTTGAGGCATTGTATAGTAGGAGATGTCAATCTTCTTTTAGGTGGTACGAGGTTGGCAATGGTAAGTTTCTTGGCCCCGATTTAGTTCGCCAAGCCTTATAGATGGTGAAGATGATTTGTCATAGGTTGAAAAGCTTTTAAAGTCACCAAAAGTCCTATGAGGATATGAGGTATAGGGTCTTAAAGTTTAGTGTTGGCGATTGGGTATTCTTGAAAGTTTCTCACGTGAAGGGAGTGATGTGGTTTGGTAAAAGGAGGAAGCTTAGTCCCCAGTATATTGGTCCCTACTTGATTATGAAGAGGGTTGGAAACGTTGCCTATGAGTTGGATTTTCCTTCTATTATGAACTCCATTCATTCGATTTTCCATGTCTCTATGTTGTGTAAGTGTATGGGTGATCCTTCATTGGTTGTTCCCTTTAAGGAATTTGATATTTCAAACTCGTTATCCTATGAGGAGATCTCGTTAAGGATCTTGGATTTGCATGTTTGCTAGTTGCGAATGAAATAAGTGTCTTCGGTGAAGGTTCTATGGAGGAACCAAAAGTCCGAGGAAGTTGCATGGGAAGCGAAAGAGGACATGAAGTCCAATTATACACATTTTTTTTCTATTTTGGAAACTTGGGATGGAGATATGTGTTTATCTCCTTGTTTTGATTTTGGATCTTTGATAGACAATGGATTAAAGTCCCCAATGTGTTGAGTTGATTTGTGTCTTGTTATACAAAGGGTTCAAGTCCCTAATGCTTTGAAACTACATGTGTCCTTGTTGTGATGGTTTTAAGTCCTTAGTATCTTGAGTTTATTCATGTCTATGGTAAATGATGGGTTCGAATCCCTAAAGCTTGAATTGAGTAAATAACCTTGATAAATTGATGGTTTGATGTCCCTAAGTTGTGAAATGAGTAAGTGTTGATAAGCAAGGGCTTAAGTCCCTAAGCTTTGAAATGAACAAGTATCTTGATAAATAATGGGTTTGAGTCCCAAAGATGATGACGTGAATGATTAATTAATAACGGGCATGATGTGTGTTATATCCTTGTTGTGGGCTTGTTCTAACTTGATTGAAGGACGTTTTGATATGTGATAATGTGTTGGCTTGTGTTTATTCTCCTTACCCCCTCATTCGAGGATGAATGATCCAGGTCGGGGGAAATTGAAACACCTACACTTAGAACTATTGAAAATCTTCATCTTTTGGTGTCACTGGGGTTGGTACTACTAGGGAATAGAGTCTTACCCCTTAGATACAAGTTGTATCCTTCTCCTTCTCCCCTCTCATATCCTAGGAAGTGTTTTGAGGGTCACTCACTGTCCTAGGTAATAGTGATCCTTTCCTCAATCGTACCTAAGGGTACGAGTCGTACCTAGGTAAGTCGTATAGAGGAGTCATGAGTTAGGAAGTAGACAATTTTGGGTACGATTGTTGTGTACGAGTTAGGGGTGAGTATTACCTTTTGTATATAACTCAAAGGTGCACGATCGTACCCTTAACAGTTTGTGACCTAGGAGAATCCTAGGGTACAAGTCAGGGTACCACTTATACCCTAGGGTACGACTACTTAAGTGAGTCGTACCCCTGGACGGGTTTAATCTTTAGATTTTAACTAAGGTCCTTATGGTTATTTCCCAAGTCTATAACCCTAATACCTCTCACTATATTAGTTTGTGTAGCCTCCTAAATATCTATTTTGATGGATCAAACACCCCAAATACTCTTTCAAGCTCATCTTTGAAGAACTGGAGGCTAGGCTTTAAATAGTGGTCTTAAAGAGGCTAAGGAGAGTCAATATTATTAGTGATTTATCCTTTTTAAGGCATGTAACTCTTCCCCTTGCTAAATAACTCTAAACCCATGTATTTTACACTTGGATTAGTAAGTGTACATAGTGGTTTTTGAATCAAATAAAAAGGGTTTTGTTGCCTAATGATGAATAATGATGATTCTTGGTTAGACTATTGTTTATAGATGTTATTAATGGTAGTTTTCCTACTTGAATGCCTATTGTATGTGTTCTAACATGTGGATCTTGACTAACCCTAGTCTTGATGATTTATAGCATGAATGGGCCTTGATAAAGGTGTGTACACAAGGTGTTTGTAAGAATGTCAAGTTATATGATGATGATGCTTTGAACTAGGGAAATGGCTCAATATGTCTGAATGCTTAATAAATGATATTGTGAAGGTAAAATGAACCATGTATTGTATAATTGATAACCTTGATGGTTTGATGAACAAGAAGGGGGTTAAAGTCCCTAACATGAAAATAAACTTGAATTGTGCGTTGAACTAAATTGTGGGATAGAATTGCTAATGAAGTATGAATTGAGGAACATAGTTTGAATTGTATGATAAGTTGAATTAAGGAATTGTCCTATTGAAATGGTTTAGTAATGAAGGCTCCTATGGGGACTATGAGGTCATGTATGGTGTTGAATTGGCTAAATGGGTTAAAGTCCTTATATGTGGAATTGAATTTATATGGATACATGAATAAGTGATTAGAATTGCAATGTCATCTAATGACAGGCATGGTGGATTGAGTTTAAAGTCCCTTGCCTAATGAAATCACTTATGATTAAAGTCCCTTTCATAATATGATCTCATGAGGTTGAAGTGCCTCACCAAATAAAGTGGCCTAGGGTTATAGTCCCCTATCTAATATGGCATGAGATTAGAGTTCCTTGAAAAATGTGTGTGAGTTGTTAGAGTCCCTCACTTGAATAGATATGTATTTGGTTAGAGTTCCTCACTTAAATGGATGTGTAAGTGGTTACAGTACCTTACTTAAATATATATATATATGGTTAGAGTCCCTCACTTAAATGGACGTTTGTGTGGTTAGAGTTCCTTACTTGATGATATGTGAATATGGTTAAAGTCCTATGCCTAATAATAAATTCTTTAATCTATAAGTGTGGAAGGTTGGAGTCCTCCAATGCATCTATGATGAATGAGAGCTTCCGAAGTGTTGATAAGACTTATCCCCTTGATTAGTATGTGATATGTCTATATATATGGATAAGGTTAAGAATATGACTGGATCTGATATATATATTGCTTGTTACTAAATGATGATATTATTTTGTCCTTATCCTTGAGTTGCATGCTAGCATTCCAATCGCTAACCATCTCCGAACGCTATGAACCCACGCGACATAGGGGCTGGAGCATCTCCTTCTCTTCCTGCGTAGTGATTAGATGATCGAAGCGGTTCGTTCATTGAATTTAGAATGGTGAGCTTTCTTTCTTCGGAAGGCCTTCATCCTTGGTCTCCAATCTTTAAACATAGTCATTTTGACTTGGTTTTGCTATCGTCGGTGGATTTTCCCGACATAGACCTTCCTAAACATCGATTTGTATATAAGTATTATGGATGACTACGGACTTGGGTATATTGGTTAGTTGATGAATCTTATGAAGTGTTTAGACATATTTAATTTATGAATTGTGGTATGTTTTCTGCTATCTCATTATATTGTCGGGATTCACCAGACCCATGTGATATTATGATGGCTTATTAGGGCGACCTCTGGTTTATGTGGGCTTTAGGTGTCCCTCGACATGGCCCAATTTTAGGATGTGTCAATACTAAATAGTTTAGAGTCCCTAAATATTAAATTGCATGATGACGTTATTTAGACAATGGGTTTAAGTCCTAAGTTGGCTACTAATAGTTATGGCATGATGTACGCTTGCAAGTGGGGTTAGTATGATGATATCAATGGGATGCCTTTGGTAAGTAATTGGATTAATGGTTGTGTATGTGCAATGAATATTTTAATGGGGGCTTTAAATCTGGAGTGTAGTTGGGCCATGAAAGTGTAGTCTAAAAGACTAACAACAAAAAGTCGCTAGTCAGTGCGGATGTTTATATGACCGGGAGGTTTGAGTTCCATGAATAAATATATAAATCTGAGTTTCGAGTCCCCCATATTGTATACATTGGTGCTTAAGTTACCTTAATTATGCTGGCATGTTTGAGTCCCCCATAAAGGCATATACAAATATAGATATTCTCTAGATTATGTGGCTACATGCAAACACTGAGGCCCTTCCATCTAGGAGAAAGCTGGCCCCATATAGCCCGTGGGTGACTTGTTATATGACGGTTTTTCTACATAGCATGGGTTGAGGTTTTCAAATGTCATGCTAAGATTTGTTACCTTTCCTGACATGATATATATATATATACATATATATATCTAGATGTATATACGCGTGTGTGTACATGTGATTGCATATGATTATTTGATTTGGTTTTGAATGATGGAATTATTTTATTCCTCTATCCCTGAGTTACATGCTAGAGCTCCAAATGCTAACCGTCTCTAGATGTTGTATCCCCGCGTGATGCAGGTATCAAAACTTCTTCTACTTTTCCTACTTCAATTAGGTGCTAAAGTTAGTTTGTGTGTTGACATTGAAGTAGTGAGCTTCCATATTTCGGAAGGCATCATTTCATGGTCCTTGTCTCCTATGTCTTAGACCTTGTTTAGACTTTGGTTTTGGCTACTATCCGGGGCATGTCCCAATATTTTATTAATTTTAGATTTTGTAGAGGCTTTGTTGGATTAATATGGACTTGGGTGATTTAGTTGGTTGTTTGGCGACGGATGGTTGTCGGTTGCCTATGGTTGGTAGACTTATCATTAATTAATATTAATTTTATTCTATGCTATCTAGTTATATTTTCGAAATACATACAACACATGTGGTTGTTGTACTGGTTAGGCTAGAGGAAGGGGTAATCTCCAGTCCACGTAGGACCTAAGATACCCAACATGGCTAGGCCCTAATTTGGGTCGTGACAAAGTTGGTATTAGAATAAGCTTTATGGTCAATTGGGTGTCCGACAAAGCCTTGTCTAGTAGAGTTTCTTTTAAGGGTGTGTAGTGTGCCACACTCGTAAAGGAGATGCTACAAGGAATTTAGAAATGTTTCCCTTTCTTATTTTTCTATTTTGGGCTATAAAGTCTAAGGTCTTAAATCTTTCTAATTTTCGTTTGCTCATTTTTTTTATCATACCTCCGAGATGATCTGGCACTCATAGGAACTCATTTGTTTCACTTGGGGATAGTATTGATGGGACACACCCTACTTATGGGATGCATACCCGATCTAGGGGTCCAGTTCTTGATTGTCCTCTTGGAGCTCCACCAGTTCCTTCAGCCCTTCTCGAGCTCCAAAGGTATATGTGACAACCGCTAAGTTTCAACAGTCTATTCATATGTTGGCTCAGGTTGTCCCTTCTCAGTTCGAGCATAGTACTCCATCTTCTGAGGACACGAGGGCTAGCCAATTCATGAGGTTGTGTCCTCCGATTTTTACAGGTTTCAGGGTTGAGGAGGATAATCAAAATTTTATTATTAAGATGGAGAAGATCCTTCGAATTATGCATGCTTCAGATGTTCAAGGTATGGAGTTTGCTGCTTATCAATTGAAGGATATGGCGTACCTATGGTATGAAAAGTGGGATTCATCCTGGAGAGATGATCTTGACTCGACACTATGGGATGGCTTCTCTAGTGCCTTTTTGGACTGCTTCTTTCCTCAGGAACTGAGAATGATGAAAGCAGAGGAATTTGTTAATCTCAGAAAGGGTAAGATATCAGTCAATTAGTGTGTCTTAAAATTCCATCAGTTGTCCAGGTATGCTCCTGAGTTAGTGTCTAATATGAGAGCTAGAATGGATAAGTTTTCTTTGGGGTTATCCCGTGAGTTGATTCTAGAGAGTAAGGTTGCCTTATTGAACAAGGATATAGATATTACACAACTTTGCATCCAGTTGAGAAAGAAGAAGCAGGCTGATATTTGTGAGAGTCAGAGTAAGAAGTTTAAATTGTTTTATCAGGGTAGAGGCCAGGAATAGAGTGGTAGAGATAGGGGAAAGTGGCTTAAGAAGAAGTGGGAGAGTTCTGGTTTTTTCTCTATAGCTAGTACTCCTTACTCAAAGTCATTAGGTGATCATTTTTCTCGGCATGATAGAGGGTACAGGGCACAGGGTGCCTAATCTCAGAATGGTCGGGCTTAGTCCGCTCTGTCATATCCTCCTTACAGATTTTGGGTTAGTCACATCGTGACCAATGTGAGAAGGAGAGAAACCAATATTTTAATTATGGTCAAATTGGCCATATACAACGTAAATGTCCTTCTAGGGTTGCTTCTGGGGACAATAAGGTTTTGGTTTCCTCTTTATCAGCCCCTCTACCAGAGCATGTTGCTTCTTCTTTTGGTGCCGGCACTGGCCAAAATTGCTTATATGCTCTTGCTTCTAGTCAGGACTTCGAGCCATCTCCTAATGTCATTACTAGTGCATTGAAATTTTTTTCCCATGATGTGTACTATTTTCTTGATTTAGGTCTACTCTATCTTATATGACCTTATTTGTGGCAGTGCATTTTGGTTTTGGTCCTGAGTGTATTTCTGATCCTTTTTTTGTGCCTACCCCAATGGGTGACTCTATGGTTGATAGAAGAATCTATAGGGGTTTTCTGGTATCTATTGGTGTCGGGAGACTTTGGGAGATCTGTTTGAATTAGACATGGTTGATTTCGATATCATATTGAGGATGGATTGGATGCACTCGTGCTATGCTTTTTTAGACTGTCGGACCCGTAAAGTCAGCTTTATGTTCCCTAATAATCCAATTGTTTAATTAGAGGGAAGTTCTATAGACCCAAAGAGAAGGTTCATATCTTATCTAAGAGCCCTAAAGTTAATTTCCTAGGGATGTCTCTATCATTTGGTCTAGGTTAAAGATTCTATCTCGGAGGGTCCTTCATTGACATCCGTTCCCATGGTTCGTAAATTTCCAGAGGTATTTCCTGATGATCTTCCTGGTGTCCCTCTTGATAGGGAGATTAATTTTGGTATTGATCTTGTTTCGGACACTCGTTCTATCTCTATTACCCCGTATAGAATTACTCCAGCTGAGCTGAAACAACATAAGGAGTTATTAAAAGACCTCTTAGATAAGGGTTTCATCTGTCCTAGTGTGTCCCTGTGAGGTTCACCAATTATATTTGTGTGTAAGAAGGATGGTTCTCTTCGGATGTGTATTCATTACTACCAGTTGAATAAGGTATGGTAAAGAACAAATATAGAGGTGGATATCCCTAAGATAACTTTTTGTGCCCGATATGGGCATTTTGAGTTCTTGGTGATGTCGTTCGGCTTGACTAAAGACCCTGCATCTTTCATGGACTTGACGAATAGGGTATTTTGTCAGTTTCTGGATTTTTTTCTAGTTGTATTCATTCATGATATTTTAGTATACTCTAAGAGTTTGGAGGATTATGCTAATCACCTTCGCATTATGTTGCAGACCTTGAAAGATTAGTAGTTATGTACTAAGTTCTCTAAATGTGAATTTTGTTTAAACGTCTTTATATTTCTGGGTCATGTTGTGTCTATTGAGGGGATCATGGTGGATCCCCAGAAAGTTGTGGTGGTTAAGAAGTGGCCTAGACCCACGACTCTAATTGATATTCAGAGCTTCTTGGGTTTGGTTGGTTATTATAGGAGGTTCATGGAAATTTTTCTTCTATTGCTGCTCCATTGACCAAGTTGACTCGAAAGAATGTGAAGTTCTTATGGTCTGATGCTTGCGTGGGTAGTTTTGAGAAGCTGAAAGATAAGTTGACTTCAGTTATGGTCTTGACTCTACCGGAGGGTACCGAGGGTTTCGTCATCTATTATGATGCGTCTCAGGTTGGTTTGGGTTGTGTGTTAATGCAGCATGGAAAGGTTGTTGCTTATGCCTCTAGAAAGTTGAAGGTTCGTGAGAAAAATTTTCTGACTCATGACCTTGAGCTATTTGCTGTGGTGTTCGCATTGAAAATTTTTTACCACTATCTGTATGGATTACATATTGATATTTTTTTATTATTATAAGACACTATAGTACGTGTTCACTCAAACAGAGCTTAATCTCAGGCAAAGGAGGGTGGCTTGAGTTGCTGAAGGACTATGATATGCGTCTTCACTACCATCAAAATAAAGCTAATGTAGTTGCTAATGCTCTTAGCAGGTTATCCATAGGGAGTCTAGCTCATATGGATAACGATAAGCTGGAGTTGGTGAAGGATATTCACCATTTGCTTAATCTTGGAGTTCATCTCTTGGACTTCAAATATGGTGGTATATTTGTACAGCAGGTGGCGTAATCATCTCTTGGTTTGGAAATAAAGAAGAAACAGGTATTAGACCATGTCTTGATGAAAATCAAGGATGATATGGGTAAGCAGAAGATGATGTCCTTCGAGATCAGGGGTGATATTATCTTGAGGTACCAAGGCATATTGTGTGTTCCCGTTGTCAATGGTTTATGAGGCATGATTTTGGACGAGGCCCATAATTGCAGCATATGGTTCATCCCGATTCAACAAAGATGTATCACGATCTCAAGGATATGTATTGGTGGAATAATATGAATCTGTATGTAGCCAACTTTATGGCTAAGTGTATGGTGTTTCAGCAAGTGAAGGTGGAGAACATGAGGCCCGGAGGGCTACTCTAAGAAATTGAACCACCGGTGTGTAAGTCAGAGGTAATTAATATGAATTTCATTATCGGTCTTCCAATGTCGCGAAATTAGTGTGACTCCATTTGGGTCATCATGGATAGGATGACTAAGTTTGCTCACTTCTTGCCAGTGAGGACTAATTGTTTTGCTGAGACTATGCGAAGTTGTTCCTTTAGGAAGTTGTAAAGTTGCATGGTGCGCCTGTCTCGGTCTTTTCGAATCATGGTACTCAGTTTTATCATATTTATGGTGCTCGTTTCAGCATTGTTTAGGGATCAAAGTGAGACTTAGTACCGTCTTTCGCCCACAGTCGGATGGCCAAGCAAAATAAACTATTCAGGCTTTGGAAGATATGTTGCGATCTTTTGTAATCGACTTTGGTGGTAGTTGGTCTGACCACTTGCCCCTTATTGAATTTGCCTATAACAATAGTTACCATTCTAGCATTGGTATGGCACCATTTGAGGCATACTATGGAAGTAGGTGTAGATCTCCTATAAGATGGTTCAAGGTTGGTGAAGCAGAGATGTTTGGCCCGTATTTCGTTCACCAAGCAATGGAAAAGGTAAAGGTGATTTGGGATAGGCCTAAGACCTCCCAAAGTCGCTAAAAATTCTATACAGACGTAAGGCAAATGGACTTGCACTTTAAGGTTGGAGATTGGGTGTCTTAAAGGTGTCTTCCTTAAAGGGAGTAATGCAGTTTGAAAAGAAGGGAAAGCTCAGTCCCCTGTATATTGGCCCATACTTGGTTTTGAGAAGGGTTGGTAATGTTGCATATGAATTAGAATTTCCTTTTAGCATGAGTTCAATTCATTCGGTATTCTATGTTTCCATGGTGCAAAAATGCATGGGAGATTTTTTATTGGTTGTTCCCTTAGAGAACATTGGTGTTTCAAATTCTTCATCCTATGAGGAGGTCCTGATGAGGATCTTGGATTAGCAAGTTTGTTGGTTTCAAATGAAAGATGTGGCTTCGGTAAAAATTCTAAGGCGGAACCAAAAGTCCGAGAAAGCTACTTGGGAAGACGAGAAAGATATGAAGTCCAAGTATCCATTCCTATTCCCTATTCTGAAAATTCATGCTTATGGTATGTGTTTTTTTGAACATCTTTGTTTTCTGACTTTGTTACAAGAAAGATTGATTTCCTTGGCATTTTTGTTTTCTAACTTAGTTAAAGGAAAGAGTAGAGGTATGAGGAGTCCAATTGTGCTTATGTTTCCTTGACCCATCATTCCAGGATGAATGATCCTAAGTTAGGGAGACTGAAACGTCCTGAACTTTGGCCCTCACAAATTTCTTGAGTTTTGAACTTTTTGTTCATCATACGACTCACACCAAAAGCCGTATGACGGGTGACGGGTCTAGGGAACCTATTCATATGTTGGTCAGTGTGTTACTGGCCAAGTTATATTCTTTCTACAATAGACTCCATATGAGTTGTATAGTAATGTGATAAGTGGGTAGGGTCCAATCGTATGTGGTTCAGCATCTAGCCTTTAATTTTCTGCCTTGGATTCGACTAGACCTTACTAGTCGTATGGTCTAGTAACGAGTTGGGCTAGGGAGTCGTAAGTTGGATAGAATGTGGTGTCCAACCTTCTGTTATGGTGACGACTTGATGGTACCACTCGTATGATATGGTGATGAGTTAGAGTGTCAACTCGCACCCACCTGCGGGATTTTACAACTTTTAATATGAAGGTATTTCTAACTTTTCCCACCCCACTCCATTAAGACCCCACATCTTATAACATAAATTGGTCATTCATTCTACACTTATCAAGATTAAAACACTCTTAAAACTTTCTCTAAGAAGAAAGATTGGGCTAGGGTTTCTTCAAGGTGGTCATCTAGAGGCCTAAAGATCAAATTCTCTCGTGAATCTTCCTAACTCAGGCAAGTGACTCTTGCCTCATTATTAGTTCACTTAAATTACATGTTTAGAGCATTGTTCATGAGTCATTATTGGTGGTCATATTTAGAGCATTGTTCATGAGTCAAATTGTTGAGTATTGTTTTCTTATGGTTTAATTTTTGATTTCACATATTTTGATAATGGTTTTGCACAGGTGGTGCATCGGAATTGTGATTAAATAAATGGGTAATTTTAACCCTAAATTGTTTGGTCTTTGGCTTTGATAATGGTATGCCCTAAACCTGTTTGTGAAAATATCAATGAGAATAATCTTATCATATGTTGAATTTTTCTTTGAAGTAAGGCATTGGCCAAAGAATGTGGATAGTTGGTAAATGATTTTATAAAGTCCATGTTGTCCATCAATTTATTTGAATTACTAAATGAGTTTGAGTTCCTAAATGTTTAATTGAATTGATGACTTTGTTTAGATAATGGGTTCGATTCCCAAGTTGGTTAATAATGGTTATGGCATGATATACGCTTGCAAGTGGGGTTGGTATGGCGATACCAACGGGATTCCTTTGGTAAGTAATTGTATTAATGATTGTGTATGTGCAATGAATGTTTTAATTTGGACATTAAAGTGGGATGTGTAGTCGGGCTGTGAAAGTGGAATCCAAAGGACCAACACTAGAAACTGCACTAGCTGATGAAGGTTTCTATATGACCGGGAGGTTCGAGTCCCCTGAATAAATATATGAATGGGAGGTTCGAGTCCCCCATATTGTATACATTAGTGCATAAGTCACCTTGACTATGTCGGGAGGTTCGAGTCCTCATAAAGGCATATACGGATATGGATATTTTGTGGTTCGTGCGGCTACATGCACTGGAGTCCTTCTAGCTAAGGAAGAGATGGCCCAATATAGCCTTCGGGTACCTTGTTATATGATGGTTATGCTACACAGCTCAGGTTAAGGTTTTCAAAGTTCATGCTACGCCTTGTTCCCTATCTCGGCATGACATTTATAAATATATATGTGTGTGTGTACATGTGATTGGATATAGTTATTTGACTTGATTTTGAATGATGGTATTATTTTATTCCTCTATTCCTGAGTTACATGCTAGAACTCCAACTACTAACTGTCTCCTGACTATGTATCCCCACGCGATGTAGGTACCAAAACTTCTTCTACCTTTCCTGCATAGTGATCAGGTGCTCGAGTTAATTCACGAGTTGGCATTAAAGTGGTGAGCTTTCATACTTCGGAATGCTTCATTTCATGGTCCTTGTATCCTATGTCTTGGTCCTTGTTTAGACTTTGTTTTAGACTACTGTCAGAGGAATGTCCCAATATTTTATTGATTTTAGATTTTGTAGTCTTTGTTGGATTACTGTGGACTTTGTTGATTTGGTTTGTTGTTTGACCATGAACAATTGTCGATTGTCGGTGGTTGGTATAGACTTATCATGACTTTTTATTAGTTTTATTCTATGTTATCTATTTATATGTTCACAATTTATCTTACACTTGTGGTTGTTGTGCTGGTTAGGCTAGATGAAGAGGGTGATCTTTGGTCCATGTGGGACTTATAATACCCATCATGACCAGGCTCTGGTTTGGGTTGTGACACCCTGACCCTGATTTAAAGTTGTGTACAGTTGTTTTTGCTTAAAAGTTGTGGAGGCACTACTTGTTTGGAGTCTATTGTGAGAATTTCTTGCCTTATCATATCCTTCAGTACTTCTCACCTAGTGAGATCTTAATATGAGGCAGCGTCATTTGCTTGAGTTACTTAAGCACTATGACTTGCTCATTCTCCATCCATATGGATAATATAGTTTCAGATTCCTTGTGCCAAAAGTCGACTAGCATGGGTAGATTGGCATATCTTTTGATCCAAGAGAGGTATTTAGCCTTAAAGGTTCATTATTTAGCTAAGCAGATGGTTAGGCTTGATATTTTGACACCTGGATGTATTTTGGCATTTATGGAGGCTAGGTCTTCTTTGATAGAGCAGATTCGAGCTCACCAGTTTGATGATGTAGGATTGAAATTTATTTGAGATAAGGTGTTAAATGGAGAGGCTAAGAAAGCCTCACTTAATTTGGATGGTGTTTTGAGGATTGGTGGTCGAGTTGTGTATTGACAGTGGGTGATTGGATTAGATTGATTTTGTAGAAGGCCCATTGTTCCAGATATTCCATCTATTAGGGTGTAACTAAAATGTATCATGATTTGAGGCAGATTTACTAGTGGGGTGGTATGAGTAAGGATGTAGCAGACTTCGTAGCTCATTATCTTTGTTGTCAGCATGTAAAGGCCGGGCATATGAGACCTGGTAGTTTACTTCAGAGGTTAGCCATTCCCGAGTGGAAATGGGAACAGATTGCTATAGACTTTGTGACTAGTTTGCCTTGAACTTCACATGGTTTTTATAGTGTTTGGTTTATCGTGGATCGATTGACTAAGTCAGCCTATTTCATACTAGTTCAGTTTTTCTTCAATGTTGAGAGGTTGGCTCGTATCTATATTTGAGAGATTGTGCATCTCTATGGTGTGCCCATATCTATCATCTTAGATTGTGGTTCTGTATTTGCAGCCTATTTTTTAAAGATTTATTTAGGATGAGTTGGGTACTTGGGTTGATCTTAGCATAGTGTTTCACCCCCAGAGTGACAGTCCGTCAGAGCGAACTATTTTGGTTTTGAAGGATATGCTCTACACTTATGTGATGAATTTTTATAGCCAATGAGAGCAACATTTGGCTTTTGTAGAGTTTGCATATAATAACAGCTACCATTCTAGTATTGATATGGATTATTTTGAGGCATTACAGGGTAGGCGTTGTCGCTCGCTAGTAGATTGGTTTGAGTTTTTTGAGGTTAGGCCTCGAGGTACGTAATTGCTTCGTGACTCCTTGTATAAAGTTTGAGCCATTCATGATAGACTTTAAGTGGCTCAAAGTAGGGAGAAGTGCTATATTGATCACAGACTACGTGCCTTGAGATTCAATGTGGGTGATCATATTTTCCTTTGAGTTTCACCCATGAAGGATATAATGAGGTATGGTAGGAGGGAAAATCTTATCCCCAGGTGTATTAGACCATTTGAGATTCTTCAGACCATGAGTGATGTGGCTTATGAGTTGGCTTTACCCCCAGATTTATCAGTTGTTCATCCTATTTTTCATGTTTCTGTACTTTGCCATTATATTTCTGATGAGTCTCATGTTATTCGTTGGGAGTTGGTTCAGTTAAATAAGTCGTTGTCTTTTGTTGAGGAGTCGGTCTCTTTTATAGCTATAGATGTTTGATGATTGCATTTTAGAGTTATCACTGTGGTTAAGGTTCAGTGGAAGCATCGACCTGTAGATGAGGCTATTTATGAGGTTGAGACTGATATGTGTAGTTCTTATCCCCAACTATTCGTTGATTCAGGTTTGTTTTACCTTAGTTTGAGGACGAACTATATTTTTAGTATGGATGATATAATGACTTGAAATTTGATGAATTATTTGAAATTTTCTATTTTGTGTGATTTGCCTATTTTATCCCTCGTCGTAGTTGCATTGTGGTATTTATAGGGTGTGGGGTGATTGGCACGGTTCTCTTTGCATTTTGGTACCTTTGGTGCGATATTGTCGTTTTTAGTAGCTTTTAGAGCCTTATTTTGTACTTCTGTGGTTATCTTTTGATTCGTGTGACGGATGGTTGAACGGCCTGCACCAGTAGATCTGGAACGTCGATTTTAGAGTGGTAACAGATTTGGTTGAGTTTTATGGCTTTTAAATCTCATTTCGATCCTCGATTTGGAAAATTATGATTTCGGATTTCAGGGATCAACTCTGTGAAATGATGTTTTTTCAAAATCTCGATATCTTCATTGAGTTCGGAGCGTCAAATTTAGTGTGGTTACATAGTTCGTTTGCATACATCAAAATTCAAACGAATCCCAGGAACCACGTCGAAGTCCGTTTTGGACTTAAAAATATGGTTCACTAGGTTGTTGGTGCAACCTGAAAAATATCAGGTAAATCTCATTTGGGGAGGCCGGTTTATGCTTTAAATGCCTGGTAACCCAGGCTGAGTATAAATAGCCCCTTTTGCCTGATTTTGCTCATTCCTTTCTCCTTATCTTTTGAGAGTTAAGTCCTAAAATAGTTTGAAATCTTAAAAGTGAATCTTGTGGGTGCTTGGGAAGCTAGATTAACATCTATTTCATGATTTTCTTACGGATTTAAGGTAAGAATTCATTCTTTTCCTAGTAAATTTCTTGATTAATTTTTCAAAACCCCAAAAATCTTAAGGCTTGATTTTAAATCCCAATTTCACTCCTTTTCACTTGAATAATCTTGCTAATCCTATAATTACTAGTTTTTCATCAATTTAACCTTGAAAACAACTTTGATTCTTGATTTTAGCATGAATTTTAAAGGTTTTACTCTATAAAGTTTTAAAATGGTTTTTCTTTAATTTGAACTTCATTTTTTATTCGATTTGACTTGGGTTTTCAACTGTAGATTCCTAAAAATATAGAAAACACATTTTTGAAGTGATGTTATGATTTTGCCCTTTTTTCCTGAAAACCCATTTTGGGGATTTGTCTTGACCCCAAACCAAAAGTAGGTAATAAGGGT
Source organism: Capsicum pubescens (assembly GCA_030864215.1). Lineage (NCBI taxonomy): Eukaryota > Viridiplantae > Streptophyta > Magnoliopsida > Solanales > Solanaceae > Capsicum > Capsicum pubescens. The sequence continues at coordinate 220,483,519 of CM061546.1, forward strand.
ATCGTTGGCTTTGTTTTGATGTGTAGATTCTATATTTCTTAGTTTTAGTTGATTTTAAGATTGGTCGTGAGAAGTAAGGTCGTGCGTTTAAAGTGTAGCGGACTGATTTTGACTTTTGAGGTAGGTTATGGCTTAACTCTTCAGACTAGCTGGGTAGTTAATTTGTATACCAAATTGCATGTGAAGGGTGGGAACTAATCATAAAATATGGCTATCTATATGTTGTGCCCGTGTGGGGGCCTAAATATAATGTAATTGTTGAATCTGAGATATCATGTGATATATGTGACCATGTGGGGTCTTATGTGATAATTTGATAGCCTTGAATACATGAGAATAATTGTGTTTTGTTGTTAGAAATGCCTATTGTGGTGCCTTTAGCGTATTGTGATATAATCATATTTTTGTGGGCATATGAACCATATAAAAAATGCATGGATAGTGGAAATAGTGAGTGGATATTGGCTTACGTGGTTGTGGAATTATAATATTGTGGTTGGTTATGGAAATACTTCATATGGACTGGTTGTGGAAATACATCATGTGGATTGGTTACAGAAATACTCATTTAGAATGGTTGTGAACCTTGCATTATCACTCCCTTGTCATCACATGCATCATTTCACTTGTTTGTTTTATTACTTTATATTTATTTGTTGTCATGTATGTGTACTTGATTTATTTCTTATGATATCTACGTGTTTTGGAAACACTAGAAATACTACAATTACTAGAATTATTAGAAACACTGGAAATATTGAAAACGCTGAAAAAACTGAATATTGCTCAAGGTTGTGTGCCAATCTCAAAGTTGTGTGTCAATCTCAAGGTTGTGTGCCAACCTCAAGGCTGTGTTCCAATCTCAAGGTTGTGTGTCAACCTCGTGCATCATCATCATCATCATATTATACATTGCATTTGTTTTATTATGATTGATGATGTGATTTGATTTCCATAATGACTTATTATATGTCTACTTGCTCTATATCATTTTACTTATACTTGACCATCCTGTATATACATTTTCTTATCTGTTTATACTTGTGTGTAATATAATGTATACTTGTGTTATACTTGTTATATTGGTGTTGTATTTCTAATATATATATATTAGAACTGTTAGTGCGAGAGGTGTGGGCTACAATTATGGGACATTTTCTGGTTCTAGGTGACGTGCCCTAAGTGTATATTTTGTGTATTTATTTTATACTTTTCTTGGTCGGCCTATGATACTACTAAGTATAAATGAATTGTACTTACTCTTATTGTACCCTTGCGGTGTAGATTCAGGTTCATGTGTGCCCTATGTGGCTTGACTCGGGCGATTGTTAGAGCTTTCAAGGTAGTTGATGATTTTCAATCCTCCGGGTGTCTTCTACTGCCGTTATCTATTGACTATGCTTTACTTTTATTTCAGAGACAGAGTTTCTCTTGTATTTGGATATTGTATGTATTTCTATGGATTTGAGTTGTACTAGATACTTTCTTATACTTTTGACACCTGGTTTTGGGAGTTATGGTTGTATTGTTATGTTTCTTTCCGCATTTATTATTCTTGTATCGTTTGTCTTTGTTCTAGAAGCCTTACCATGGGGTTATTTCTATCCCTTTCCCCTTGTGTATGGGTTTATATGATAGGCCTACTTGTCAAGGTTCGCCGAAACACGTTCCATCTTGAACCATAGATTTTGGGTCGTGACAACAATTTACTTAGCTACAAATTTAGTTTCAAATAATTTGTTCAGGCTAAAATGATCCTATTGCTATGTTAACTTTTATCATATGTTAACAGCTTATGATTAGCTACAAAATTTCATTGTAACAATATATTTGTAGTTATTCATATAATAATTGTCACAGTTATTAATAATTATAGTAAAAAGGAGAAATTAGTTTTGCCAATTTAATTGACGTAGCTAAGAAATTTTATGAATTTACAAATAGACAAGAAATTTGACATTTTGTGGCTATTAGTAGATACTAGCCATAATTTTTATATTTGTTGCTAAGATATCGTAGTTGTATGTGCAAATTGTTGAAGTGGGGAGATATTGTAACACCCCTAAAAATTCAAGCTAAGATTGGAATCATGCTTCAAGTACATGTAAAGTAAAAAATTTGTTTTGATGGTATGGTAAGTGATTTAGATATGTATAAAGGCCAAAAAAAACTCCTAGCTCATGGCCAAGTGAAAACCCTTCTTAATGGTCGATTCCTTGAGATGAATCTTGCTTTAGTTGACTTCAAATGATCATCCTCGATTCTGAAGTATTTTTGAGCTCCAAACCCATCAAATGATATATATTTGAATAACCTTTTCAATGCATTCAATTTCACCTTAATTCAATATTGGATATAAAATATGGCCATTTTATAAAGCACTATTTAGCAGTGAGAACCTACAAGCATATGTACGATGGTAATGAGATTGTATGATCTTACAATGCTCCTGTCTGATCAAAATTGTCCCAAACAACTAAAATTTGACAAGTATACCTTCCAACCACAAGAGGGAACCACAATCGTGGTTAAGAACCATGATCTTAGGTACAATCTTGACTTCTAAAGTTGATTTGGTTAGAACCTAGAACCTATGAACCAAGGTACAATATAGGTGGGTCACACGATCATACCAAGGCTTATCTGGTGGATTTCAAAGAGCTCATATCCATATTCACACCATGAAGACGACCCACAATTATAGGTGGGTCCCATGATCATGGGAAGGTATCTTACGTCCCTTCTTGCAGCATATTAGTAACAAGTTTAAGAAGGCATATAAGTTTTTTCCACTTTTTTAAAATCAAAACTATGTCGTTTAAGCTAATTCAAGGCTGATTATTAAGGTTGTTAATACCTTAAGCCCTCATTACTTATAAAAGCAATCGATACTTAGCTTTAACATAGAAAGAGGCAATTTTCTATCCCCATGGCAGAATTAGGATTCTTCAACTTTAGTACCCAATTTCAAGGATTTCTCCAGGGGTTTCCTCTCCTTATATGTGGGATTTCATCTATAGGTCTCCTTTCACCCATTGAGTCCAATAGTTAACTCAGTTTCTCTGTTTAATTTCTTCCTCAAAGCTTAGGGTTCATGAATATTGTGAATTTCTTAATATTTCAGTTACTTGATCTCATTGAGTTATAAACCCACATTTAACATAAATTTTAGTACCATTACATGTTAACATAATAAACCCTAATTATATTGTGAAATCCATGACTGTTGGACTTGAGTTATTAAATTCCTTCATTTACTCAGTTTATGAAATTTGATAGTAGTTGCATTCTTTAGAGATGGTGGGATATGAACACCCAATTACCTAGGATTTCTTTCATATACTTTTAAGTATTATATCCTCTAGTTTGCATGTTTTGAATTCTTTTAGATAATGCATTTAATTTTAGTCTTTAGATTATTTCCATTATTGAGCACTTTAGTTATCAGTATCATTCAATTAGGAGTAGTACTTAGTATCGAGCGGATATAGGGATAAAGCATAACCTAACAGTTAAGTTGAGAACTTTAGTAGAACTCCCAGAACTATGATGCCACCATAGGCTCTAAAAGGTCACCTGCCAGACCAGGCTTGATACCTTAGTCCTTTCAAACATCAGTTTAGTGGATCCATATCACCCAGTGTTTGTACCCATGGTAAGGTACAGAACACCCTTCAAGTTGGCGTTACAAGTTGGACCCTAATTAGTTCAAATTGGGGTATGTTAGTTATTAGTATCTCTTATATCCCACAGTTCATATTTAGATACATGCATAACTTGGTATTTTGATATTCATTTTATCATACAATACATGTTTGTTGCTTGATCTTGCATCAGTTTACCATGTTACATGCATCATGTTCAGCCTATATCAGTTATTTTCTATCTCAGATACTCAGTACATTTAAAGTACTTATCACATACTTTCTTTTATTCTATATTGTCTCATAATAGAAGGTTTGACACTCAACATCTAGATCATGCTTTGTACGATCTCCTACTACATCAGCAATAGTACTTTGGTGAGTCCTTATTATTTGAGGACTAGTATCAGTATTTTATTTTAATATATTTTAGTTTTAGATAGTTAGAATAATCGGGGGCTTGTACCATCAACTCCTCTTAGTAGAGGCTTTCATATAGACAATAGAGATTCAGTTTAATGTGATGTACAGTGAATTTCTATTTTTGCTTTAACATGGATATTTAGATTTGATTTTGTTATATCTATCAGACTTTAGCTTTCATACAGTATTATTTAGTTTTATATAGTATTCCTAGTGTCATTTCAGGCCATGGGTTAGCTTGGGGTCACTTGTAACTCTAAGCACCATGTTACGACTAGGGGTATCTCAAATCATAACAGTTGATTAGTCTTCAAACATAACCTATGATTGATTTATTGTAGTCTTGATAATGCTTGTATATGTAATCGATAAAATATTGATACACATTGGATTATTCTTGATTGTTGGAGTGATATTGTAAGGTTTATGTAATGTTTATACTATCTTAATAGATAGCAGAGTGTGGGATCATATTATGACATATTCAAAAAGGTAAGGATATGGATATAGACCTTTTGGTTGATATATGGATCATGTAAAGTATGAACTTATAGATGAGTGGTATTATTATGGATTGACTATCATGTCAGTATGATATTTTTACTATTAATATAGATAAGGTACCATGTAGGTACAATATTATTACTATAGATCAGGTACCATGCCAGTATGGTACATGATGTGCATCCCCTATAGGTTTGTAATGACCCTCCAAGTTATTTTCTCTATTTTCATGCATTTTTTGTGTTTCAAACCTTCTCACAGTAGAAATAGGTCATTTAAAACTTGTTGAAATAGTCGGTTCGATTATCGAGTAGTTCATTTAGGTTTTAGGCTTATTTTTCTAAGTTAGAGCTGTCGTTGTTAAGGAATTGGTCTCAGATAAAAATTCCTATTTAACAACTTTGGATGAGAATTCTAATTGTTCCATCGGCTCTAAAACATTGGTTTTAGTCTAGAGAGCCCTTTAGTTCAGGTCCCAAGGCTTCTGGACTCATTCTGGGCTACTGGTGGATTCTATAAATAAAACTATTAGTGTGGGCGCCATATTTAGTCAAAACACTCTCGAATGAAAATTTCAATGGTTCCAATAAGACTCAAATGTCAAATTTGGTATGGTAGCATAGTTCATTCGCATGCACAGTATTTTTAACGAATCCAAGCATTTGGTCGGAATTTATTTGGACTTATAGAAATTTGATGCCTCAAGTTATTGGTAAAGACGCTTAAGCAGCCAAATGATCTCTTAAGTTATAGTCGTTGTAGTGACAATGAGACATTTTAACGACCCTAGCTATTTGGATAAGGACTGCTTAAGTTCTCCTTGTCCGCTTTAGCGAATATCGTTGTTTTAGCAGCTAGGATATAGCTATAGTGATCCCTGTATTTTCTTTCCCGATCACTTAAGAGGATATGTTCCATGTAACCAACTAAGTGAATGCTTTAGCTGGACCAGGGGTGTTAAATCCCCCTTCTTCACCCAATTTTCCCATTTATTTGTTAACTAGTTTTCCTCATTTTCAGAGCTTGGATCGTGGGAAGTGCAAAAAATATCCATTGAAGCTATGTTAAGTTAGACCAACACTCCTTGGTCCGTTTCTATTATTTTCCCCATCAAATTTCATCCTTTTTCATTGTAAAAACTTAGAATTCAGTCTTAAAATCCTTAGACTTTAGGACTTATCTCGGCCCCAATTTATGCTCCATTTGTGCTGAATTTTTTAGCACACATTCCTTGTCCTTCGAGGTACCTCGTTATGGCTTCAATTATAGGCTTCATTTCCATGCCCCATGGGCTCATTCTTGACCCAAATTTTGACTTGAATATTTTTATAGCAATATGGGTCTCATTTTACTCCTATTGATGTGTAGATTGTTATTCTAATAGTGCAACAGTGTTTTGAGATTGTGGTGCAAAGGAAAATACTTTTTCGATGATTCAAGACTTGTGGTTTTGGCATTGAGGTAGGCATTGATCTACTTTTCTTCATGAGATACTATATAGTATAGATTATGACTTAGCCTATTTAGGGAATTTGGCGTAGAATTATGACCCAAACATTATTTTAAAATACTTGTTATGGCCATAGAATCCTATCACCCTTGATTATAATCGTGTGGATCATAGTTTTATTCTAAGGATACTTTAGTATAAAGTTTACTAGTTGAATTAATGGATTGGATTATCGATTCCCAAATTATAGTAATAAAACTATGCTAGTTATATATTGTTGGGCTCGAGGTCATGGTTATAATATCTGTTGGACTCCAAGTGAGCATTCTATCCTTATACAGGGCGTGGCCTTAGTCTATATGCTCTTAGACACTTATGGTTGTATTATTTGGATACTGATGATAGAATGCATACTTTAGGGTGTATTCATCCTCACTTAGGGGTATGATTCAAACCAAAACCATGATTTTACTATTGTTTTGTAAAAGGAGATTTATTCATACTTTAAAGTTTTAAAACTGATTCCTTTATAACGGGAATCATACCACCTTAATTAATGAACTATGAGATTTTGGAACTAAATATGTTGTTTTAGAAATTAGGTTGAGATTGATTCCGATGAGTAGTTTATCCACACTTTTACCACTACTATTTCCTTCGATTGAGAGAGATTCTGACCCATTCTACATTTTTATGCTAATGTAGTCTGGCAGTTGATCTTAGGCAATGGATTCACAAACTTACACTCTTTTAGTCATGATTCAAGTATTTAAACTTATTATATATACATCTGGATAGAGTATATTGATGATGATGATGATTATTAAAAGTCCTAGATTGGGGTCAGGCAGTGTATATAGAAATTACCGAATTTCCTAGGGGCCCTTTCGTCCGTGAGCCCCAGTGATGGAGAAGGTAGGTCTCCTTAATTCCTACCTTTGTGAGTTGTTGAGATGGAGAAGGTGTATACACTTGGTACATTATGTCAATCAGGTCAGATATGGTACTATCAATTTATTTTGCATTCATTCATTCATATGCATTACGTATCACTGATATATTGTTTGGTGCTTATATCTATTGGCTTTTAAAGGACTATAAAGGTATAGGATATGATTTTTATTTTTTGACCATTGATTGAACCATTCAGGCTTATGAGGGGCCCAATTAGGTATTGGTTGTTCATACTATCAGGTTACTTTCGTGTCGTTATTATGGCTAGTTCATGAAAGTTTTATTATGAACCAGTAATGTACCAGCTTCTGATGGTACATTTTTCATCTTCTACGAGGGATAATTGTTTGCTTTCTAGCAACTGTTAGAGTTATTTGATATGTTTTGTGCTTTTTCTCAGGAATCAAACTTAGAGGCATGAAAGTTTAGGAAGTCAAAAATTCGAGTCTTTTAGATTAATTGACTACCATCTGAATCCTGATGGACAGTCGGACTGCCAATCGCCACTAAAAAGAATGATAGATACCCTGGAATTGGATGACAGACCAAGAGATGGACTATCATGGTCATGATGTACCATCATCTAGGACTAACAGTCTCCTAGGACAACGAAGATAGTGACATTTTAGTCAATCACTAGAACATCAGTAATGGTTCAGCTGATGAACTGTCTCTAACCCGATGAACCATCGATTGAGCTATCAGTTCTAATACAGCATCTCCATTTTGAATTTCAAAAACCAACTTTGTTTTAGACTATAAATACCCAGCTTAGGGTTAGAATAGTCATCTTTTGACTATTGTGAAATTTGTAACGTAGGTTTGGCTAAGAAACAAGTTTAGAGCTGAAGAACACACTGATTAACTTTTGAATTTGGTTTGGGAATTCTAATTTCGTTTCATTGTAAGTTAACCCTGCAAATTCCTGAAATTAATCTTCTTATCTATTTTGTAATCATGTGTGGACAAAGCTCCATAAGTAAGGTTATGGGAGACTTAGTAAAATCTCAATTCCATGTTTTGGAATGTTGACTTTATATTGACATTGTGATTATATCACATTCACTTCATTTTAATGATTTCTCATGGTTGCAAACTTGATAGTGTGTCCTAAAACATAACATTGTTGAACAAAGAAGTTATTGTTGGGAAAAGAGAATAATGAAAAGAAATTAGAGTTTTCACCCTCTAATTTATAGATTAATGCCTTAACCAAATTAATATCTTGGGGAATTTGTTGCAATACATTTTTATCACATTAAGTTTGAAGAAATTAAAGTGAATCCATCTTTGAAGGTTGGGAAACACTTGGATGGGAATTTTATATAACTTCTTCTATAATCACAAATGTTAATATGAGCTCATATAACTAATAGACCTGAAGGAATTGAGATACTCCGAAGAACATAACCCTAGTTTACTATTTATCAATTATTAGCATATTATAAAGAAGATGTTGGTCATTACTAAGATTAAATTACTCAATTAATATTTTAACCAAAAACCCTTACTTAAAGAAAACTCATTATTAAGAGTCTATTAATCTACATATAACTTCATTAGCACATGATTCCTTATTGGATTCAACCCCAACCTCTATTGGGTTATATGTTTGACAACGGTTGCTTACACTCTTCTTTGGGAGTTCTAGTTTGTGTGCATCAAATTTTGGCGTCGTTTGATGTCGCCCAAAAGTGCACCTCCTTAGAAGTATAAAGCACTCGCTGTCAAAGTATAGTAACCCAACTAGGTTGGGGTCGAACCCATAGAGAATATGTGGATCGATATCTCAAACTTGCTGAAGTGACCGGGAAATATAGAAAAGTAAATGGAGGGTTTATGGTAATAGTAAAAAGTGAAAACTATGAATGCTTTTAGTTATAAATAATCTAAGACGAATACTAGGCTTGTTTTCCCCCTTGGTTCTAACTCTGTAGATTTATCGTGTACTGTCGAACTATTCCAATAAATTGCATGCAGAATCTGACAAGTTATGTACCACTAACAGCCTCTTTCCACTCTTTGGTGAATTTCACTCATATCTTCTTGGTCTCAGAGTGTCTCACTACTAACACTTTCCTTGTACCCCAATTTCAACTATCTCCTCTCGGTCTCAAGTTGATTAGATGCAGATAATTATCTTAAGTAGATAGTGATGATTAGCTTATTTCAATAATTAACTACAAAACACTATTATGATCTTATTTTCCCAATCTCTACCCCCCTCTAAGGCTCGTAGTGAATACAGGCACCGGCCACCTCTAAGAAATCAATGAATTCAAATAAAACCATAATACATGCAAGAATCTTTATCTAGAAAGACTTCGCAACTCCTCTACTTTGTTAATCTGCCAGGGTTTCCACAATCCTAGCTAAGGAAATTAGTCGCTCATACTTGCGAGACAATTTATGGAATTCATAATCAAAATCATAGAATCAATCTCATAATAACGAAATAAGAAAACTCAAAGTCTCAAATTGAATAAAAAAACAAAAACTAAGAACACAAGAATTCAAAGATCAAGAAACGAATCTTGAAATCAAAACATGTTTACAAAAGTATATGGTGTGTAAACTTAGCCCCAATGGGCATAAACTATCCTATCTACCCCACACACACTAAAAAAGTTTCAAAAGGGTATTTATAGGTTACATGGAAATCCTAAGAAATAAATCCAAAATAATCTGGGAAAAATGAGTCGGCGGCTACCTACGGACCCATCTACGGGTCGTAGGTGGCACCTACGCCCCTAAGGTGGGAGGCCGTAGGTGGTGCCCAAAATTTCCCTCTGTGGAATTCAATTTCTAATACATAAATACCCTCTTATGCCCAGTAGGTGGTGTCTACAGGGCAAAGGTTGCAAGGTAAGTGGTCATTTTTCAGTTTTTATTTCGTTTTCTTCCTGTTAGCTTCTAACACTTAGTTTCCCGCAAAATCACCCTAAAAACACATCAAATCAAACTAAATAGCCTTAAGTATATACATATTATCCAATTTTAATGATCGTAAGTACCATAAATCATGGCACATTACGACCCTCAACTTAGAATGTTGCATTTGCTTAAGCAACAAAAACACTATAAAATGTTACAACGATGCTTAACCAAGAGAAATCTAAGATACCTATGGCAGTCAATCATCAATTTAAACTCTAAACACATTACCCTCTCTAATTTAAACACTTCAAACCAACTGTGTGTATCAATGAAGCACAATAATGTGACACAAAGAAATCAAGAAATGGCATTGCATTAGCTGCAAACAACCATGCATATGTATTAGTTACACTACCCAAACAAGTAAGTAGCTAGCAACATAATCCAATTGCCCTCACATTAAAGAAGTCTCAATCACACATATGAAATCATGCATGTCAATGCAAGGACGTATCAATAGACACTCACACTAACAAAAAAGTTCCAATCAATATGCATCAAATGCTATAGGCTTGCCCTTATTTTCTTTACAGTAGTTTTCAGACAGTCGGGTAAGGATCACTAAAGGACTTTAGTTAGATTGTAATTTAGGCTTGGGGGCTGGTATAATACATATGAAAATTTAGTGACTAAGCCTTATTTGCACTACACTTACTTTTGTGGTCCACTTCCTAACCAATTTCTTGTGTTCCACCCTTATTTCTTCCATTTTTATTCTTTTATTGCACGTTTAGGTTTGGGTGTGGGTTCATTTATTCATTCTTTTTCTTTTTCTTTCTTTTTAAAATTTTTCTTTTCTTTTCCTTTTTCTACCGCACTCAGCCCTGTTTTCTTTTCTTTTATTCTTTCTGTCTTTATACCCACTTCAGCTTACATACCCCTATGATAGCCACCCTCAACTTAGGTGATTTGTCTGAGTTGGGTGAATAATGTCCAACGAGGACCAGGGCCAAAACAAATTTATTATAATACAAATGGGAAGATGAAAGGCAAAACAAAAAAAATAGGCTATAAGGCTCAAAAATAGGGATCAAGGGATACTTAATCTTTTTGGAAAGTTGTTTAGGCTAAAATTGGACTTATTTCAAGAACGGCCTATAAACCTTTCCTAATCGACTATCCTACTACCTAGGCAAGACTAATCGGGCAAGTTCTGTATTAAACACACAAAAGGAAATAAGTAGTGTCTCACACGTACGTGGCACAGGGTTGAATCATAGACTACTACATATCATGTTCATGTAATTATTAGCTATGATTACCATGCCCCTAATTATAATTCCATCACAAGATTTAATGGTCACACATATATACTCATCACACATTTCAAAACATAAATTTTTTAGAGGTATCATTTTTTTCTACTTTATTGCAACAGCCTTAAGTACTTATTTTTCTCCTAGTTAAACACAAAACATCACGAAACAAAATACAATACACCTAAACATATCCACTCTACTAGGAATGGGATTTTGGGGAATAGAGGCAAGACAACAAAAACACCAAGAGGACATCTATACCCACATGTAGCCCCACCCTCAACTTATAAACATGCATTGTCCCTAATGCATTAACATACTACAAAACAAAAAAGTTTAGAATATACCTGTGGCCCATAGGTGCAAAGATCTGACATCAATTACACGAACACGAATGAATGGTCAAACAATAAAATACCTTGGATTGCCTCCCAAGAAGCACCTGATTTATTGTCGTGGTATGATGGGGTTATGTTGGTTACTTAAACTTCACCAACAAACCCATGGGTACCTTAATTACTCAGAATTCATCAAGGCAGCCTAAGAGTTGGCCTCCAATTTTCTCTTTCCACTTCAAACTTATGAACTACACCCTTAGTTTTTTCTCTAATTCTCTACTATGCTCAAAGGGCAGTCGTATGAAAATAAAAGTAACCAAGCAATAGATGGGGCATGTTGCATCTCTTGACTCTTTGGTAAATTTCACTCATCTCTTCTTGATCTCGGAGTGTTTCACTACTAACCCTTGACTAGGACCCCAGTTTTAACTATCTCCTCTCGGTCTTAAGTTGATTAGATGCAGATAATTATCTTAAGTAGATAGTGATGATTAGCTTATTTTTAAAATTATTTGATCTACTTTCTCCAATCTCTATCTCCTTCTAAGGCTAGTAGTGAATATAGGAGAGATCCTAACATTGGACACCACTAAGAAATCGATAAAATCAAAGAAAACTGCAATACATGCAATAATATTTATATAAAATGTTTTGACACTTCCTCTACTTTGCTAATCCGCTAGGGTTTCCACAACCCTAGCAAAGTAAATTAGTTGCTCATAGTTATGAGACAATTCATGGAATTCATAGATAAAATCATTGAACTATTCTCATAATAATGAAATAATAAAGCCCAAAGTCTCAAATTAAATAAAAACAAAAAACTAAGAACATAATAATCCCAAGATCAAGAATCAAATCTTGAAATCAAAAGATATTTACATGAGTATATGGTGTGTAAACTTAGTCCCAAAGGGTATAAACTAGCCTCTCTAGCCCACACACACTAAAAATGTCAAAAAGGGTATTTATAGGTTCCGTGGAAACACTAGGAAAAAAATCCAAAATGATTCGAGAAACGTGAGTTGGCGGACACCTACGGGCCATAGGTTGCACCTATGCCCCTTAAGGAGGGTCGTAGGTGGTGCCCAAAATTTCACTATCTAGAATTCAATTCTAATACATAAATACCCACCTAATCATAGTATGTGGTACCTACGGGGCATAGGTGTCAAGGTAAGTGGTCATTTTTCAGCTTTTCATTCCATTTTCTTCCAGTTAGCTTTCAACACCTAGCTTGCTGCAAAATCACTGTAAAAACACATCAAATCCAACTAAAAAACCTTAAGTACATGCATATTCTCCAATTATAATCATCGTAAGTTCCATAAAACCATGTCATAGCACCATTGCCGAGGAATATAGTTATCAATTAAGTTTATGTGCATTAATTAGCTCTTAGTTTGGTTTCCTGATTTTACTTTTATTTGTTGTTTTTATTCTTGTAGGATATAGATGGTGTATTCCACTAATCCTTCTATTTTGTGAGCCTCTATTACCATTTGATCCCAAACTTCCAAGACCTTGAGTAGGAATATAGAAGCTCAAAAAGAGGTCAAACGATTGGATGCACTACCTACCACATAGGTTAACCAATAGAATGCTAATGCACCTAGACGTGTGCTAAATATGGATGATGAGAATATGATATATGATGGTAGTTTCCCTGATAAATAGGTGATGTGTTGATAATATCACACCAACCAACCAAAATCAACAAGAATGAGGCAAAGAATACCAATAGCCTACGATGCAATCTGCTCTAGATGATGATGATGATGATTTAGATAGAGCACATGCTACAGTAGCAATCATGTCACATCCGTTGTCTATTGGGGTGAAGTTTAACATTACTAGCATGATGATTCAATTATTATATTTGAAAGGGTTATTTGGTGGACTACCCGAATGTGATTCTAATATGCAGTTGGTGAATTTTGTCAATATCTGTAAGTCATTCAACTATCATAGAGTTGGACAGAATGAACTTCATCTGAGGTTATTTCCATTGTCTCTATCTGGGAGGGAACTATACGACTGAATAAACTAGCACCTAATTGTATAATAAATTAGAGGTAACTGAAAGTAGTCTTCATAGAAGGGTTCTTTCCATCTTCCTGGATATTACAGTTGAGGTATGAAATTAGTAACTTAAGGCATCTGATTAATGAGGCCCTTCATGAAATATGGATGAGATTCAAGAAAAAGTTTATTCAGTGCCCAAATCATAAGTTGACTGATGAACACTTGATAGAGATATTTTATAGGCTTTCAAGTCAAATACAAAGCTAACGGTAGACAATGCAGCTTCAGGATCTTTCATAGATTGTACCTTTACTGAGGCAACTAAAATCTTGGATAGGTTAATGAATACAAGTAAAGATTGGCATACCAGGAATTCTGAGGTAGAAAGCAATACTTATTCATTTGGGATATGAGCTGAGCAATATCGAAGAAAAGAAGAACATGACCAAGATACAAATCACTTAAACACACAACTGAATTTGCTCGCTAAATATTCGCTTTCAGGTAATGTGGAAAAGGCCAAAGTAGTTGGATTTCACAATAGGATAACTGAATCTGATTCTAAAGAAAAGGCAAATTATTTGAATAACTAGGGTTGTTGGGTTAGTGGCTAAGAAAACTAAGATAGAAACTATCAAGAGGAGAATTATTGTGACAAAATTTGTTATAGAGAACGTGATCAAGGAAACTAAAAGAAAAAAGTAGATCGAAGTGGATTGTATATGCCAGTTAGGAGCCACGATAATATAACCAACAATTCTAGGAAGATGTCTTTTAAGCCATAATGGCTATACTTCTTAAAGAGGTAGAGTCAACTGATGTAGTTATTAAGGAAATGTAGGGTGACCTATCAACCATGAGCTAATTAATTGATTCCCAGTCCACCTTTATTAAGTATTTGGAATAACAAATGAACCAATTATCAACCACTTTTAATCAAAGAAAAACAAAATGTTACCCAGTGATACAATACAAAATCTAAGAAATATCAGTACATATATAGCTATTACCACTAGGAGTGGTAGAATATTACTGATACCACATTTGATAGTGCACACACAGGTTGATGATGTTGTAGTGGATGATGAAGTAATAAAGACTACACCAACTGAGTCTTAGAAGCTTTAAGAGTTGGGGGAGAAGAGTGTGGAAGTAGAGAAATCATGTAAGGTGTAAAGTGATAATGACTTAGAGAAAGAAAAATGGAAGGACGTGGAAACACCTCCAACCAAATTCCTAAGCTATCGCCTCTAGTCCCACATAGGTCAAAGAAGAAGGTAGAATATGGAAAGTTTAGCAAGTTCATGGCTATATTGAAACAAATATTAGTAAATATACCATTGGTTGAGGCTTTAGAAAAAATGTTGGGATATGCTAAATTTATGAAGGATCAAGTCACAAAGAAGGGGACAGTAAGCTTTAATTCCGTAGATAATCTTTATCATTGCAGTTCCATTGCAACTAGATCACTGGTACAAAAGAAATCTGATCCATAACCATCGACTATACCATGTATGATCAGAGCATTTAGCTTTGCTAAAGTATTTTGTGATTTAGGAGCAAGTATTAACCTTATGGCGCTAGCAATCTATCAAAATTGGGTTTAGGAACTCTTCAACTGACATCTATACGCTTGTTGATGGCATATAATTAGGTGAATAGATCGGTTGGTATTCTTTATGATGTGCTAGTGAATATGGAAAATAGTATATTTCCTACAGACTTTGTAATTCTTAATTTTGAAGATGACTATGAAGTGCCCATAATCTTGGGTAAGCCATTTTTGTCTAATGGAAGAGTACTAGTAGATATGGAGAGGAATAAGCTAAAGATTAGACTCAATAATGAAGAAATCAATTTGATTTTTGTCAATCTATGAAGAATTCGAGGAGATCAATGTAGTCTCTATTATTATTGAGGTTGATCTAGTGATGCCTATTGAAGAAAAGTTTGTTGTTGAAACATTGGCAGCAGTGTTGATGAACTTTAATGCCAAGGGAATTGAATAGTATACTAAAATAATTTGTTCTTTGATTGGAATGGGTTCAGACTCATACGCTCCAAATAAGTTAGATTAGGACATGAAAAATAGACCAACATTATCTGCTAAACCATTTATTGAAGAACAACCCATGTTGGATTTAAAAGAGTTTCTAGGTCTTCTTTGATATGACTTTTTAGGAAGAGTAATACATTGTTAGCCATTATTGAAGTTCACTTAGTGAAGCATTAGGTTTAAGCTCTTGTTTTAGTATTAAAAAGGTATAAAAGAGTTATATGGTAGACAATTACTAATATCATAGGCATTCTACTGGACATACAAAATCCAATTGGAGGAAGATTGTACACCATCTTTTGAGCATTAGAGAAGTCTTAACCCACCTATGCAAGAGGTGGTGAAAAAAAAAGATAATTAAATGGCTTGATCTAGGAGTAGTGTGTCATATCTTAAAGAGCAAATAGGTGAGCCCTATTCTATGTGTATTGAAGAAAAGAGGAATGACTGTGGTGGCAAATAAAAAGACTGAATTAATTCCTCTTAGTCCAGTGACTAGGTGGAGAGTGGATATGGATTATCAAAAGTTGAAATCATAGACACTCCAAGATCACTTCCCAATGCCCTTTATGGAATAAATGCTTGATAGATTAGCTAGAAGTAGATGGTACTTCTTTTTGGATGGTTACTCCAACTATAACCAAATCTCCATTGCACTGAAGGATCAAGAAAATACCATATTCACATTCCCTTAAGGTACTTTTGCTTTTAAGTGGATGCCATTTGGGTTGTACAATACCCCATCTATATTTCAAAGGTATATGATATCAATTTTCTCTAACATAGTTGAGAACATGTGTGTTCATAGATGATTTTTCTATCATTGGAGATTCATTTGATTGTTTGACCAATCTAAGCCATACATTAAAATGATGTGAGGAATTTAATTTGGTATTCAATTGGGATAAATGTCATTTTATAGTGAAGAAAGGCATAGTGTTGGTCCATAAAATAACAAAAAAAGGGATTGAAGTGGATAGAGCAAATCTCAAGTAATTGAAAAGCTACCTCCACCTGTTTTAGTAAAAGGAGTGAGAAGTTTCTTGGTTCATGTAGTATTTTACATAAGGTTCAACAAAGACTTCTCCAAAATTGCCAATCCTTTATGCAAACTATTGGAGAATGAGGTTAAATTTGAATAGAATAATGAGTTCCTGAAAGCATTCCTTTGTCTTAAGGAGAAGTTGGTGAACGTATCTATCATGATTGCACCTGATTGGTCCAAACCCTTTGACATAATATGTGATGCAGTGGAGTGGCTCTTGGTGTAGTTCTGGGAAAAAGAAAGAGAACTTATTCCACCCAACATATTATGAAAGTAATACATAGAATAGAGATAAGAAAACTACACTATTACTGTGTATGAGCTACTTGTTGTGGTGTATGTCTTTATAAAGTTTATAGCATACTTGTTAGGGACTTAAAGTGGTGGTGCATACTAACCATTCAGCATTGCGGTATTCAATAAAAAAGAAAGATGTCAAATCCTAATTTACTAAATAGGTGTTGTTGCTACAGGAGTTTGATTTTAAAGTAAAAATATAAAATATTCTGAGAACCAAATGGTTGATTGCTTGTCTAGGTTGGAGAATGAAGGGAGAAAAAAAGTGGAAATAGAGATTGATGATTCAGTCCCTGAATAACAAGTACTTATAGCTACCCTTAATCTTTTTCCATTAGTTAAAGACATTGAAATCTACTTTATGAGCAACATTATTCTAGAGGAATTAAGTTATAGTAAGTAATCTTGTTATTGTGATTATTGTGATCGTAACTTGAATAATCTTGTTAAGTGATTATTGTGCATGTCTTGTAAGTACTCATGCTCTTATTTATGCTCATATTATGTTTGAAGCTTATTAGCAAGGTAAAATGGCAAGTGTTATCCTACACCCTTATTTCCTTATATTGTAAACTTTTATGTATGTTTATTGGCTCATCTATGCATGTTAATGCATGTTGTTGTATTGGGAGACTTGTTGCTATTATGATGATGCCCCATAAATCCGGAGGAAATATTGATATTATGATGATGCTTGGTAAATTTGAAGGAAATATTAATGTCATGATGATGCTCGATAAATTTAGAGGAAATGTTGATATTATGATAATGCCCGATAAATCCAGAGGAAATATTGATGTCATGATGATTCTCGGTAAATCCGGAGGAAATATTTATTTTATGATGATGTTCGATAAATCCGAAAGAGGTAATGATGTTATGGTGATGCCCGGTGAACCCGGAAGAGGTAATGATATTATGATGCCGTGTGGGGAAACTTTATATAAATGCATTGATACTCGTGATGTTAGATCGTGTGGGGCCAAACTAATTTTTTACTTGTGGCATGATGTCTTCTTTGGTAAATGGATATTTATTCCTTTTCCTTATTCACCAATTGAGAGGTATGACCATTTTTACTCTAAGTAGGACCTAGTGATGAATTATGCTAAAGATTGGGTTAAGTTCTCTTGATAGGATGATCATGTGTAAAGATAAAGGCTCACTTAGTAATCTACTTGACTTGAATGAATGACTATAATATGAAATCTTTCCTAGTTAAGTGGCTTATGTGGCAACTAGTTACTTCTAAAATATGTGATTACAACTTGAAGGCTAGAAATCTAGTAAACTAGTTGGTGAACTTTACTTGATTAAAACATGGAAACTAGTCCTTAAGGTTGCGACTTTCTTAGTGATGATGGACCTAGTATTGTATGATGGTTAATTAGATTATCTTTCAATATGTGAGGTTGAAGATACTAGCTAAAGAATTTCCTTATGATAGATGGATATCCTATAATATGGGTGGCTTGTAGTTTTCCCTAAGTTGATGGCTAGTAATTATAAGACTTGTAATCCTTTGATTTATGGATGATAAGGATAACTAGTATGGACTTCACGCAGTATTTATTAACAAATTATAGAACTAGTTACTATATATCTATGCTATGACAAAATTTCTCTCATCTATGTTAAACTACGGTATAGGTATTTGGATGTGGATTTTAGTAATGAACCATGGCGAGGTTGTGCCACCCGCGGTTATGGTCAATTGGTGGAGTGGTTGTACTTTATTGTACTATTAGTTGTATTCTTTCATTGTACTCTTCGTTGGTATGAGACACCATGATGGATTCTTGTTTGATATTATTTTGTGTACTCTCTGGTAGTATAGGACGTCGTGACGAGTTCTTTGTTGTGCTCTCTTTTGTATACTTCCCGGCAGTATGGGATGTTGTGGTAAGTTCTTGTACTTTGTGTTCTAAAGATGGTTGATAAAGATTATGGTGAGTAGATGCTTTTCTATTGTTTATATGGCTTATGCTTCTGAAATGATACTCAGATATTACGGTGATTATGGAGTGTATGGATATAGTATGTCGTGTTATTTCTTTAATAGTATGAATGTTGTTACAGTGGTATCAAAACAGGTTCAGGTTCGATCCTATCCCTTGACTTTAAGGTTACTATCTTACTTTATATCATCTCTACATTACATTTGAGATCAGTCGGCAAATGATGCCTACTGAGTACCCGTGTTTTGGTACTCATACTACACTTTTGTACCTTTTTAGTACAGACCCAGATTCTAGTTGCCATCGTTGAGTTAGTTTGTGCCGCATTGATTATTCGGAGACAGGGTGAGCTCTAGGATATCGAGTTCCCTCTTTCCCCTCTATCTTTATTTGTCTTTTGTTTTTAAGAAAAATGTATGAGATAATGTAAGACCATTTAGATTGTACATTCCTCTTGTCAAGTTTAGAATCTCTTGTATTAATACTATCAAGTCATGGGATTTGTACTTGGATATCGATTGCCTTTAGTTGTTAAATATTGTTGTTACATATTGTATTCACACATAAGGTCCATGTTGGATGGTCTTACCAAGGTAAACCATTGCATTAGGTTCAGGTTATGCTATCGGCTTACCTACCGGTGGGATGTGGTAGGCACCATCATGACCCAAAATGGGGTTGTGATAGTTTCATTTATGTACAAATAATATAATTCAAAGGTTTGTACCCAAAGTAAAGATGCTTGAGATATTACTAGTGTGTCACTCTTCTGTTGTGGAAGGACATCATGCAGGTAACTGCACAATATGGAAAATTTTATAGATTGGGTACTACTGGAAAACCATCTTTAAGGATGCTTGTGAGTTCGTGAAAAAGTGTGATCACTACCAGCGGCAAGGATCAATTTCTAAGCACCAAGAAATGCCTATATCAACCATTCTAGAGGTTAAATTATTTGATGTATGGGGTATCGATTTTATAGGACCTTTTGTGAGCTATTATGAGTGTAAGTACACTTTAGTTATTGTGGGTTACATATCCAAATGGGTTGAAGATGAGGCATTAGTTGATAATGAGGCAAAGAGGGTAGTATTATTCTTGAAAAAAGAAGACCTTCTTCTGCTTTGTCACTCTACGTACAATTATTAGCGATACGGGATCACATTTCTGCATAGGGTGTTTAAGACTGCATTGGCAAAGTATGGTGTAAAGCATCACAAGGTAGAAATATCTTATTATCCCCAGAAGAGTAGCTAGATTGAAATGTCCAACAGGGAGATTAAAATCATTCTGGCCAAATCTGTATGAAATACCCCAGATTTTTTGTCCTTGAAAATTTCTTGAGCCTTAAGATTAATGCCTTGGTTACGACTGGACCCCTAGAGTTATAGGGTGTCTTGAGGACTAGTTGGGATGAGTCAAAATTAAAACACCCTGCGTTTTGGCTCTTGGTAATTTATTGAGCTTTGAGCTTACTATTCTTTGTAATGACTTACCATACGAGTCGTATGGTGTGCGTATGGGTCAGGTAACCCTGGTCTTCAGGTTTCCAGTGGGTGGTGGTTGGAATTCTATTATGGTAACAACTTAGTGGTATGAGTCATAGGTGGTGGTGATGGTTCATAAGGATGGTCCTTTAATCAAATCTGTAACTTAGTGACTTGACTTGGCTCTAAGTACGAGAGGCTTACTATGAGCCGTGAGGATAGGTTTATGGATGGTAAGGTTGATTCATATGTTTTCCAGTGTCCAATACCTTTGTGTTATGTCTGGGATACCACTAGACCATACGAGTTGAATGGTCTAGTTATGAGTAAGGTCGAGGAGTCATATGGTGGATAGTGTATGGGTGTCCAACTCACAGTCCTGGTGACAACTCAAGGGTACGATTAGTATATTGTGGTCATGAGTTTCATGGGTCGACTCATAACCACCTGCGATAATTTTACAGTTTTAAGTTAGGGCATTCTGGATATTTCCCCTTTTAACCCTTTAAGGCCATTGACTTAAAACATCTTTTGGGACTTTATTAACCAATTATTACCAATCAATCACTCCTAAAATGTCTCTTAAACTCTCTTTCAAGCAAAAGGTTAGGGTTTCATCAAGATAATCAATTAAGACTTTCTAGGGTGGTTTCTCTCCTTACTTCTTAGTGTTTAAGGCATGTGACTCTTCCCTCATTGTTATTTTACTAAAGGCATGTGTTTTAATGTATGGTTTTCATGATATTGTTATAGCTTTGAAATAAAGGTTGGGGGTTTTGGATGTTCATGGTTGATTAGTGTTTCTCATGATTTTAATTATGGTTTTTCATGTTTTGAAAATGGTTTTGTACATATAGATGCATGGAACTTGTGGTTTAACTAATGGAACATGATTATCCCTAGGTTTATTGGTCTTTTTCTTTGATAATGGCATGCCCTTAACCTATTTGTGAAAATATCCATGAGAATGAATTTGTCACATAGTTTGACTACTCTTTGAATCCTTGTATTGCATAAATAGTTAAAGAAACATAATATGGTTTTGGTTGGTTTCACATGACATTTTAAAGACTTGGTGGCCATGGTTTGATTAAAAATATTTTTTGGTTATATTGGAAATGGTGGAGTCTAATTTGGTTTAATGGTTCATATGGCATAAGGTTATAGACTTGCATGCTCTAGTTTTTGTATGACAATACCTACGGTTAACGCCTAACTAAAAGACTCTGTGGTAAATGGTTTGGTTATGTGTAAAAGTTTAACTGGGCTTAAAGGAGGTTGAATAGAAAATTTGTGGAAGGTGGAGGTCCCGGGGGAACCGACATTGAAAACTTATGTTTGCCGATGTGAGGGTGGCCTTGGTGGTCGAGTGCATGATGTCACTCTTAATATTTTAGGGATGTACTAGTCATCCCAGGTTTTTCTCCGATCGTGCAGCTAACACGTACTGGGTCCCTTTCAGTAGGGAGAGCTAGACCCATATAGCCCATGGGTGGTTTTTGGATGGCAGAGCTATTCAACTCAGGTTAAGGTTTTAAATGTATGCTAAACCTTGTTCCCTATCTCGACATGGTAGACATGTATAGATGTTCTTGCATGTGGTTATTTGATTTGGATTTAAATTTATGGCATTATCTTATCATTATCCCTGAGTTACATGCTAGTGTTTACCTCACTAACCATCTTTGAGTATTGTATCCCCATACAATGCAAGAACTGACCATACTACTATTCCTCCTGCTTAGTTACTTAGATTCAGGGACATCTTTGAGTCATATTGAAGTGGTGATCTTACATAATCTAGAAGACTCTATTACATGTTAGGGACTTCTTTTCATTTATGTTATTTCATTGGATTTGGTTTTGGCTATGGTCGGGGGCATGTCTCGGCCAGATGTTTCTTGATTCTTGTTAGAGGATTTATCAAACAATTATGGGCATGTGCGGTGTCGGTATTAGTGTCAGCCTTGGTATTGGTATTAGCATTGGGATTGGAAATGGTTGGTTAATTGGTTGTGGATTTCGACTTTGGTTTTAAGTTTACTATCATGTTTTTAAATTTATATCGCCTTATCTTGTTATATGTTTGGAATTCATCTGACATGGGGTGTAGGGTAGTTAATGTTGGGGTATTGGTGGTGATATCCAGTTCGGGTTGGACTTGGGATACCTGACACAACTAGGCCATGGTTCGAGTCATGTCATTAACCAAATTATGAAAGTTTTTTTCCTAATTCTGCTTAGTACGAGTGGTTCACTATGATCCATAAGGATATTTTATGAGTCGTGGGGTATAAGTGATAGGGTGTCTAGTTTATACCCCAAATGGGCTCTATGTTGATTATGAGTGGGCCCTACGAGTCGTAGGGTCCCATTATGAGTTGGTTGGTTAAGTTGTAGGGTCAGCAGTGGGTGGTTTCCTAGATACCGTGTTGGTTACAACTTGTGGTGATGAGTCATAAAGAGTTTTTACGAGTCGATGGTTGACTCTTAGTCAAAGACAACCCTTTTTCAGCTTTTAAGTTAATGCTCATTCTAGACATTTCCCCTCTTATCCGACTTGAAGCCCACGTCTTATAACCTCATTAGGGTGTCATTAGCACTAACAAACACATCAAAGTAACTTCTTAAATACTCCCAAATCCTCAAGG
This sequence comes from Capsicum pubescens, assembly GCA_030864215.1. Lineage (NCBI taxonomy): Eukaryota > Viridiplantae > Streptophyta > Magnoliopsida > Solanales > Solanaceae > Capsicum > Capsicum pubescens. The sequence goes on from CM061546.1 coordinate 220,506,547, forward strand.
TCAACAACACTTAGGGTTTTCAAGAGGTTGATCAATTAGGGCATCCAAGGGTGATTGCTCTTCGTACATCTTACTAGTTCACGCATGTGACTCTTCCCTCGTTAATTTGTTAAAAGCATATGTATTAAAGTGTTTTTCACTTGGAATTTTTTTGGGTTTTGAAAACAAGGGTTTGGGGTTTTGAATGTTTATTGTTGAACAATGTTTTCCCATGATTTAATTATAATTATTCATGCTTTAATTATTGTTTTGAACTTGTGGGTGCATGGGTATGGTGGACAAATCAGGGAATTGTGACTTCCCTAAACTTGTGACTTTTGAAATTGTAATGACCCCAACCCATAGTGAGAAATTAGTTTTGAGTTATGAGAAAGGTGGGAATTTGTAAATTGAACTAGTCTTGAACTATTGCATGATATAAAGAGGTATTTGAAACTCAATGGTTTTATATAATGAATAAAGGGAGTCAGTTTTCCATACCTTGTATCAATGAACAAAGGGAGTTATTTTCCCCAAGTCTTTGCATGTTGTTGTTACCTTGCAAGTATAGTTGGTATGACCATACCAACAATATATGCCTTAATGTGAAATGTGGTTCATGAATGGGATTGTGTGATAAATGTTTTAATTAGGCTATGAATAGGGTTGTGTAGTTGACTCGTGAAAGTGGAGGCCCAGGTGATCGACATTGGAAACCACATTTGCCGATGTGGGGGTCAAGGTGACCAGAGAGGTTCAAGTTCCCTTTATTATTATTTCATGATTAGGGAGGTTCGAGTACCCCTTAAATCATGATATGATTGGGTGCTTAAGTCACCTTAGTATATGATAGGAGGTTCGAGTCCCCCGTGTGCATATATATGAGTTTATTTTCTAGTTTGTGTGGCTACACGTACTGGGACCCAACCATAGGTGAGAGATGGGTCCCATATAGCCCGTGGGTACTATTATATGATAGTTGAGCTACACAATCTAGGCTAAGGTTTAAAAGTGCATGCTAAACCTTATTCCCTATCCCGCCATATGATATATGTATATATATGTATGTGCTTATGCATTTGGTTTTGTGCATTGATTTTGGAATAAATTTTGAATTTTTTATTATGTCATTATGTTATCCTTATCCCTGAGTTACATTCTAGCACTCCAATCGCTAACCATCTACGTATATTGTATACCCATGCAATACAGGATTTGGCCATACTTCTACTTCTCCCACTTAGTGATTATGGATTGATCAAAGTTGACTTGAAGTGGTGAGCTTTCATTCTTTGAAAGGCTCCATTTCAGGAATATGTTTTCCTTTGATTCATAGACTATTGGATACTATTTTTTGCTATAGTCGGGCACATGTCCCGACACTTTATTGTTATTTAGTTTTGGATTGTTATTTAGAAGGCTTTGTTTGGACTACTAGGGCTATTGGGCGATGTAGGTCCATCGTTTGGTCGGTTGTCGGTGGTTAGTTATGGACATACATTGAACCTTTCTTAAGCCATTGCACGCTATCTTGTTATATGTTTGGAATTCATCAAACTTTGGGGTGTGTTATGTTTTAGTTGGTTAGGTGAAGAGGGTGATCTCCAATCCACATGGGACTTGAGATAACCATCACAGAAGGACATAGTTCGGGTCATGTCACTGTAAATTGTAACGAAAGTGATTAGTCCAGAAAGCTTGATGATGCTCTCTGGGCTTACCGTACTTCTTTCGAAACTCCAACAGGAATGTCACCATACCAATTGGTGTTTATCAAGGCATGTCACTTTCCGGTGGAATTAAAACATAAAGCATCGCGGGCGCTTAAGTTTTTGAACTTGAGTTGGAAGGAAGCGGTTGAATTAAGATTGGATTGGTTGAACGAAATTGATGAGTTTCTTCTTCAGACATATGAAAGGTCTAGCTGGTACAAAGAAAAGATGAAGCTATACCATGATCACAGGAATGAAAAGAGAGAATTCCAAGTTGGGGATTGGGTCTTGCTGTATATCTCAATATTTAATTTTTTCAAGGAAAGTTGAAGACAAAAATGGTCTATCTCATTCAAGGTAACTCAAGTGTTTTCATCTATAGCATAGGATCTTGAGAATATATATGGTAAGCTATTTAAGGTTAATGGTCAGCGTATCATAGAATACATTTGCTAGCTAGAAGAGGCTAAATGGTGATATCAATTTATCTTGGGTGATATCCAATCCACATGGGACTTCAATTGGGTCTTATCGCGATGTTAAATCAGGCGCTAGTGTGAGGCAACCTACAATATGTTGTAAAACCTTAGAGTTAGTTGTGTCTTATGAATTAGTTAGTTTAATCTGTGTGTTGAGTTTGCAGTAGTTGAAATTGCAAAGATCTAGAAAACTTAACATTTTGGATAAGCAAGGATGAAATCAATGACGAACCATCAAGTATGTGATAGACCGTTGTAGAAATAGTCCCACTTGAGCCATCAAAGAATGGTTTTTGGATAAGTGGCAATGTTTTGAACAATGATCCATTGCTAATGCGACTCTCCGCCAAACCAACCACTACAAATAAACCAAATCAACTACAATACAGATAACGTGTGACGGTAAGAGTGATAAGTTGTAAACTTGGTGACGGGTCAGTGGGATCACCGTTGTAGGAGGGGATTGATAGTGCAATGATGTTGAATACTGACATATCATGCAATAAACCACTAACACATTGATGGATTATTGCTAGAACCATCCCATGTAAGGCGACATAAAATAAATGGGTCGGCCCATGTGATGCATTCCAAATTAGGCACATGAAATGATCTGATACCAATCAGGATTAAAAGATGAAATAACTCCCATGTTCATGCACAACTCTTTCACTTTACCTTCTGAAATGGTTAAAACTCCCACATTTATCTAGTTTTAAATAATATTTCACTCCCCACTAACTCTTCAGTTCATTTTCCACTCCTATATAAACCTTGCCAGCTATCCTATTTCATTTCATCATTAAGTGAAAGTTCTCCCTACTTAAAAAATGCTTATTTTTCTTTCATTTCTTAACTTCCATCACTTCCAAGTTATTGTGAAATTGCATTCCATGCACAGGTATGTTTTTTAGCCTTAACTTTTGTGGGTTTGATGATTGAAATAGTTTAAAGTAGTGAAATTTTTTTTTGTGTTGGTTTGAGTTAAAAAATACAAACATGTTTGTTCTGTGTGGAGCCTATGTTGGGGTAAAGTCTGAGTAACCCCACTACAGCGTAAAACTTGATGGTATTATGGGTAAAATTTGATAAACTGCTATGTACAAAATATAGGCCCACCATGTGTTAGACAAAATATCCCAAAGTAATTATGTTGAACTGGGTGTTGCGACGGTGTACCTGATGGACCATCGCTAAGAGTGATGGATCATCGGTACAACTGTTACCCTAATATTTTGGATACTGGAACACTAGATAAAAATTGATGATTGAGTTAATGGACCATTGCAAGAGCGACAGACCATCACTTAAAACATTGCTCCAACATTAAAAATAACTGGAAGATTCTAGAAAGGCATGATGACTCACCCAATGAACCATTAGGTTTTTGATGTACCATCGGGGTTAGTATCACTATTTTCCAGCAATAATATTTATGTTTGATGGAAGTGGCGACAAGCCATCATCCTAGTCATAAACCTTACACAAAATTAGGTTTTTCCTTTTAAACTCATGGCTTTATTTTACTTAATTTTGAGTTGTCTATCTCTTAATTCAGGTACAATGAATTATAAAGTACCTTCGAGGAGAGGTGGAAGCAGGTATTAGCCATCTCAAGAGACCACCACCTCAAGATTTTGTAGTGAACCAAAAGGGGATACAGAAACCCCAGCATACCATACTCAACAAAGTGAAAAAAATCACCAATCACCCTCCCAGTCTGAAGAGAAAGGGAATTATCAGGTGTGGAGGCCAATTGCGAAAGTAAAAGTAAGAGAAACAATAATTCCATCTAGATGGTGAAGGTAAAAAAGGGATGCCACCGATCCTAAAAAAGAACCAAAATAGGAGGAGGATTATGTGATTCGTAGTAAGAACCTTGAGGTTTGGGAGACAATCAGGTCGAAGGTTGAAGGGTAAATGAAACACTACTTTAATAGCCTTTAACCTATGCAGTGCAGAAGTATGAAGAGGTCGATTGTGTAAGAATGTCAAATTATTACCATAGATCTCCTAGAATATCCTGACCGTGAGAGATGATTTATATAATATAAGTTGGGATATTTGAGTAGACCTCCTGGATCATATTACCTCACTATTGTTAGGGAGTTCTTCACGAATTTCCTATCAATATTACAAAAAGACTATCCAAAAGGCTCAAAGGTTACGGATATACAGAATAGCACAAAAATCGTAGTGAGAGTAGTGACAGTTGATATCTTGAAGAATACCATAAATTGAATACTATTTGGTCAGTTGTATATCAGTATCACAATCATCCCATAACTTGAGCATCGAATGACTAGTGCATCTACTCTGAGACATTGTTAGCAAGAATACTTACAGACAGCGGGGACACATCATGGCTAATGAATAGAGAGAGGATTACTAAATAAACATTAAGCTTTGGATACAAATTTTGGTGGGTTATGGTAAGACTAAGATTGATATCGACTAGGGGGGATGCAAACTTAGATCCACAAAGGGAAGTGTTGGTGGATAGCGTGAATAAAAGGCTAAAAATAAATTTTAGCCAAATTATAGCAGATGAGATGTTCATGAGGGCACACAAACTCCAGTGACTTGCCTTTTCCATTTCTTATTAATGATATTTGCAAGCAAGAAAATATGCCAATCATTCAAGGAGTTGATAATTAAGTTTGGGCTACAAGTAGACAAGATATTGAGAAGACGAGGGAAGAAACAAAGTTTGATATAAGAGTGCACAAGCCACCAATGTTTGGGAAATGGTAACAACCCACTCCAAAGGCATTATATGCACCTTTATGTTTGTCATTACCTCTAGCTACTATTTCTCCACAAGGCACTTATGCAGCATCTGGGTCAAAGCCTACATCTCCTTCTACCGACCCTACGGATACACATTATCCATAACACCTAACTATTTGAAGTACAGGTTGACCCAGGAGAATTTTGTGAAAATGATTAAGGCTCAAAAGAAATTTGAATGGAAACTAAATGTATGGGCCAAAGAGTTTAAACCATTTGTGCACAAAGTTGTAGCTGAGGCAATAATGCCTTATGAAAACCTGCATATGTGAATGGATGATATGGATGAATAAGTGAACAATACGCTACGAGAACTATAAATTCCAAATATAGCTAGATTCATTGCCAAGTTGAAATAGGCATAGGTTGATAAGCTGAATTGGAAAGGCAATCTACTCAAAGTATGTTTGATATGGTAGTTTTGGAGATAAATTAAGAAGAAGATATTATAGATCTAATAGGACATCCACTAAAAGATAAGGGTAACGTTGTGAGTGAACGTAGTGAGAGGAGATCATCAAGAAAGAAAAGACATAAAGATTAGATGGATGAAGAAAGGGCACTACAAAAAGTGTTGAAATGTTAAAGGAGAGATAAAGAAACAATGAAGGGGAGAATGGAAGATGAAGTTGCCAGTGTATCTACTAGCTCGGCTAAATGAATAGGCACAGGCCACTAGTTTTATTAGTTCCCACTCTAGTTTTTGAGGAAGTGGGCGATTTAAGCATGATGATTATCTCTGGGTCACTATTACTACTACCGAGGCCAGTAGGGCCTCCCATGACTCAACAAACTCTAGAGCCTAAGGGATTTCCAAGTATTCCACTCCCTTATACTTTATTATTTATGCTTTGAGTACAATGCATTATTTTTAGTTGGGATAGGGTGTTTGTATCTATGGGAAGTTTGTCATCACTGAGGTTTTTGTTGCCTGTGTTCTTTTTCATTATGTTATCTAGGAGAATCGATATGTTAGTATGTTTATTCTATTATTTTATTTTTTAATTGCTTTCGTGTGATTTTATATATCGGGAATGTTGTTGTTTCATGTGATTGTATATATCATTTAAGTTGAAAGAAAATTATTGAACGAAAAGTTTTTGGTTGTTAGAATGTGTGATATTTTGAAATAAGGATGAAACTCCCCGAACCTTGGCCCTTGCAAATTTCCTAAGTCTGAAACATTTTGATCATCATACGACCCATACTATACGAGTCGTATGATGTGGTTATGGTTTTAGGACCCTAGTTGTAGGTTGGTCAGTGTGATATTGGCCAAGTTCTGACCTAGATACAAGAAGATTCCATATAAGTCATATGTTAAAGTGACGAGGCGTAGGGTCCAAACCTTATGTTGTCCAGTGTCTAACCTTTGATGTTCTGCCTAGGGTATGACTCACACCATACTAGTCGTATAGTGATGATACGAGTAGGAAAAGGAAGTCGTATATGGGATAGAATGTGGTGTCCAACTTTTTGATCAAGTGACGATTTGTAGATACCACTCATATGATATGGATACAAGTTGAAGAGTCAAATCGTACCCACCAGTATTTTTTTACTACTTTTAAGCTGAGGATATTTTTGACATTTTTTACCCCAAGCCCTTAATACACCATGTCTTATAACACTTATTTAGATTTCATTCTACACTTTAGAAGATTTAAACACACTCTAAAAAAGCACTCTAGAAGATTAGGATAGGATTTCTTCAATGGGGTCATCTAGAGGCTTAAAGACTAAAATCTCTCTGTGAATCTTCGTAACCTAGGCATGTGACTCTTACTCCATGGTTAGTTCACAAAAATCATGTGATTTAAACATTTTTCACGATTCATAAATGGTGGTTTTAGAAACCATGTTTAAGGGTTTGAATGCATAATGGTGAGTATTGTTTTCTCATATCTTAAATTATGATTACACATGCTTTTATAATGGTTTTGCAGGGGTGTTTGAGAATTTTGATTTAAACTAAGGGGTCATGGTTAACCCTAGGCTTGATGATTTATGGCTTGAATAATGTTTTGACGATGGTATGCCCTCAAACTGTTTGTCAAAATATCAAAGATAAGAATCTTGTCACATATGAATTATGTTTTGAATGAAGGAATTGGCCTATGAACATTGATGATTGGTAAATGGTTTCATGAAGGCCTTGTTGTCCATAAATTGATTTGAATTGTAACCTAGTGCTTTAATTGGCTAAATATGTTTAAGTCCCTAAAGGTTAAATTGAATTGATGTCTTTGTTTAGACAATAGGTTCGAGTCCCGAGGTTGATTATTAATGGTTATGGCATGTTTTACACTTGCAAGTGGGGTTGGTATTTAAAGTGGGATGTGTAGCTAGACCATGAAATTAGAGTCTAAAAGGACTTAAACTAAAAATTGTGCTAGCTGGTGCGGGTGTCTATATGATCGAGAGGTTTGAGTCCCTCGAATGGATATATGAATGGAATTCACATCCCCCATATTGTACATATTGGTGCGTAAGTCACCCTAATTATGCTGGGATATTTGAGTCCCCCATAAAGGAATATACGGATATTGACATTCTCTGGTTCGGTAGATTACACACACTGGGCCCTTCCAGCTAGGGGAGAGCTGGGTCCAGATAGCTCGTCGATGCCTTGTTATATGAAGGTTATGCTACACATCCCAGGGTAAGGTTTTCAAATTTTATGTTAAACCTTGTTCCCTAACCTGGCACAATATATATATATATATATGATTGCATATGGTTATTTGATTTGGTTTTGAATGATGGTATTATTTTACTCCTCTATCCTTGAGTTACATGCTATCTCTCCAACCTCTAACCATCTTCGAATGTTATATACCCACGCGATGCAGGTCCCAAAACTTCTTCTACTTTTCCTATGCAGTGATCAGATGTTTGAGTAGTTTGTGAGTTGACATTGAAGTGGTGAGCTCCATACTTCAGAAAGCTTCATTTCATGGTATTTATATTCTATGTCTTAGACTTTGATTAGACTTTGATTATACTTTGTTTTAGCTATTTTCGGGGACATGTCCCGATATTTTATTGACTTCGAATTTGTAGAGGCTTTGTTGGATTACTATGGACTTGGGTGTGTTGCTTGGTGGATTGGTTTAGACACTTCATGAGTTATCATTAGACTTATTTTTGCACTATCTTCTCATAAGTTCAGAAATCATCCAATACTTAAGGTCGTGAGCTGACTAGGTTAGGAGAAGGGGGTGATCTCTAGCCCACATAGGTCTTGAGATACCTATTACGGTCAGGCCCTGGTTCAGGTCATGAAAAATTTAGTATCAGAGCCTAAGTTTATAGTAATTTAGTTATCCATAAAGTTGTTTCAAATAGAGTCTCTTTTATGGGTGTGTAGCATGCCCCACTTATAAGATACAGGCTTCGAGAAATGTAGGAATGTTTCCCTTTCTTGTTGTCATACTTTTAGCTACAGAGTCTAAGGTCTTGGATTTCTCTACTTCCCATTTTCTTGCTTTTTCAAATCATACCTCTCAAACGATCTGAAGCCTATGGAAACTCCCCTATTCCACTTAGGTACACTATTTATGGGACACACTCTGCTTATGAGGTACGAACCAGGTTCAGGGGTCCAGTTATTGATTGCCCTCCTAGAGTTCCATCGATTCTCTCTAGCCTTCCTTGAGCTCCTCAGGAAGATGTGAAGAACATTAAGTTTTGTTAGTCTATTTATATGTTGGCTTAGTTGGTAGCTCTCAGACTTATCAGGGTGCTTCTGTTACTCCATCTTCTGAGGACACAAGGGATGGCCAATTCATAAGGTTGAGTCCTTACACTTTTGCTAGAGTTAAGGTAGAGGAGGATCCTAAAGCTTTTATTGATAAGATAGAAAAGTTCTTTCATCTTTTGCATGTATAATAAGTTGAGGGTGTGGAGTTTGTGACCTACCAATTGAAGTGTGTGGCATACCAGTGGTATGAAGAGTGGGAATAGTCTAGGGGAAGTGGTGTTGACTCTGCATTATGGGATGATTTTGTTAGTTCTTTTTTAGACCACTTCTTTCCTCAGGAGTTTAGAGAGGCAAAAATGGAAGAATTATGAATATGATACAAGGTAGGATGATGGTCAAGGAGTATACCTTGAAATTACATCTACTGTCAAGGTATGCTCCTGAGTTATTGTCTAACATGAGATCTAGAATGTGTAAGTTTGCTTCAGGGTTGTCCCGTGAGTTGATTCTGAAGAGTAAGGCTGGTGTCTAGCATGAGATATAGGATGCATAAGTTTGCTTTAGGTTATTCCCATGAGTTGATTCCAAAGAGTAAGGTTGCCTTGTTGAATAACGATATGGATATTTCTCAGCTTGTGTTTTATATGCAATAAGTTAAAAAAAAGGCAGGCTTAGATTGATGAGAGGTAGAGTAAGAAGTTTAGATTTTCTAATTAGGGTGAGAACGATCAACAGAGTGGTAGAGATATGGGAAAATGTCCTAATAAGAAGTGGGGGAGTTTGTGGTCTTTCTCTATGGCTAGTACTCCTTACCTGAAGCCGTCGGGTAATCATTTCTCTTAGCCTGGTGGAGAGTACAGGCCATAGGGTGCCTAATCTCAGACTGGTGGAGCTCATTCTACTCTATCATATCCTTCTTGTAGATTATGTGGTCAGTTGCACCATGGTCAGAGTAAGAAGGGGAGAAACTGATGTTTCAGTTGTGGTCAGATTGCCATATGCAGCATAATTGTCCTTATACAGTTTCTTCTGGGGAATATAAGGTTCCTATTTCCACTTCATCAGCTTCTGCACCAAAGGGTGTTGCTTTTTCTTCTAGTACCGACACTGGACGAAATCACTTCTATGCTCTTACTTCTCAATAGGACTCTGAGGCTTCTCTCGATGTCGTTACTGGTATGCTGAAAATCTTTTCTCGTGATGTATATTATTTACTTGATATAGGGTCTACCTTTTCATATTTGACCCCATTTGTGGTTGTGCATTTTTGTTTTAGTCTTGAGTGTATTTTGGACCCTTTTCTATGTCTACTCTAGTGGGTGACTCTGTGGTTACTATAAGAGTTTATAGTGGATGTGTGGTATCCTTTGGTGGTCAGGAAACTTTGGTGGATCTATTTGAATTAGACATGGTTGATTTTGATGTCATATTGGGGATGGACTGGCTACACTTATGTTATGTTTTTTTAGATTGTCGGATCTGTAAGGTTATCTTTAAATTCCCTAATGAACCAGTTATTAAATGGGGGATGGTTCCCTAGATCCTAAAGGGATGTTCGTATCATATCTTAGATCTTGGAGATTCATATCCAAGGGATGTCTCTATCATCTAGTATGGGTTAAGGAATATAACTCAAAGGGTCCTTTATTAACATTCGTTCCCGTGGTTAGTGAATTTTTGGAAGTTTTTCCAAATGATTATCCTAGTGTCTCTCCGATAAGGAGATCGATTTTGGTATAGATCTTGCTCTGGACACTTGTCCTATCTCTATTCCCCCATATAGAATGGCTCTGGCTAAGTTAAAGGAGCTTAAAGAGCAATTAAGGGATCTTTTAGACAAGGGTTTCATTCATCCTAGTATGTCTCCGTGGGGTGTACCAGTGTTATTCGTGTGTAAGAAGGATGGTTCCCTTTGAATGTGTGTTGATTACCAGCAGCTGAACAAGGTGAGGGTAAAGAATAAGTACCCTCTTTTGAGTATATATGATTTTCCCGATCAGCTTCAGGGTTCTAAGTTCTTCTCTAAGATCGATCTTTGGTTCGGGTATCATCATTTAAATATTAGGGAGGTAGATATCACTAAGACATCTTTCCGTACCCAGTATAGGCATTTTGAGTTCTTAGTGATGTTGTTTGGTTTGACCAATGCACCTGTGGTATTCATAGATTTAAAGAATAGGGTCTTCTATCAGTTTCTAGATTTGTTCGTGATTATCTTCATTGATGATATTTTTGTATACTCTAAGAGTGAGGAGGATTATGTCGATCACCTCTGCATTGTGTTGTAGATTTTAAAAGATTAGCATGTGTATGCTAAGTTCTCTAAATGTGAATTTTGGTTGAATGTTGTTATATTTCTGGGTTATGTTTCTAGTGAAGAGATCATGGTGGATCCTTAAAAAGTCATTGTAGTTAAGAAGTATCCTAAACCCACGATTCCAACTTATATTCGAAGCTTCTTGGGTTTAGCTAGTTACTATAGGAGATTTGAGGAAATTTTTTCTTCTAATGCTTCTCCATTGACCAAGTCATCTCAAAAAAAAGGTAAAGTTCTTGTAGATTGATGTTTGCGAGGGTAGTTTTGAGAATTTGAAAGATAAGATGAATTTAGCCTCGGTCTTGACTCTACCTGAGGGTACTGAGGGTTTCATCATCTATTGTGATGCGTCCCGAGTTGTTTTTGGTTATGTGTTCATGCATCATGGCAAGGTGGTTGCTTATACCTCTAGACAGTTGAAGTTTCATGAGAAAAATTGTTCGACTCATGACTTGGAGCTTTTGGTAGTGGTAGTCGTGTTGAATATATGGTATCATTATTTATATGGAGTACATATGGGTATCTTTTCTGATCATAAAAGCCTGCAGTATGTGTTTACTCAGAAAGAGCTTAATCTTAGGCAAAGAAGGTGGCTTGAGTTATTAAAGGATTATCATATGGGTCTTCACTACCATCCAGGTAAAGCTAATATAGTTGTTGATGTCCTTAGCAGGTTATCCATGGAGAGTTTAGCTCATATGGATGAGGATAAGAGGGAATTAGTGAAGGATACTCACTGTTTAGCTAACTTTAGAGTTTGTCTCTTGGACTCTGAGGATGGTGGTGTATTTGTGCAACAGGTGGCGCAATCATCTATTGGTTCAGAAATAAAGGAGAAGCAGGTATTTGATTCTCTTTGGATGAAAATCAAGGATGATGTGGGTAAGCAGAAGGTGATGGCTTTTGAGATCAGGGATGATGGTATCTTGAGGTACCAAGGGAGGTTGTGTGTCCTCGATGGTGATGGATTGCGAGGCAGGATTTTGGTTGAGGCCCATGAGTCGCGATATAGGGTTCATCTCGACTCGACAAAGATGTATCATGATCTCAAGGATATGTATTGGTGGAATACTATGAAATGGAATGTTTCTGACATTGTGGCTAAGTGAATGGTGTGTTTCCAAGTGAAGGTCGAGCATATGAGACCCGATAGGCTGTTTTAAGAGATGGAATTATCGGTGTAAAAATGTATTATAATTAATATGAATTTCATTATCGGCCTTCCGCAGTTGTGAAATCAGTGTGACCCCATTTGGGTCATCATGGTTAGGATGACTAAGTTCGCTCACTTCTTACCAGTGCAGACTACTTATTCTGTCAAGGATTATGTGAAGTTTTTCCTACAGAAAGTTGTAAAGTTGTGTGGTGCGCCTGTCTTGATTATTTCAGATTGCAATAATCCATTTTCATCGCATTTCTGGCGCTCGTTCCAGCATGGTTTGGGGACTAAAGTGAGTCTTCGTATAGCTTTTCACCCATAGTCGGATGGGCAAATTGAAAGGACTATTTAGACTTTGGAGAAGATGCTACAAGCCTGTGTGATTGACTATGGTGGTAGTTGGTTCGACCATTTTCCTTTGATTGAGTTTTCTTATAAAAATAGTTACCATTCTAGAATTGGTATGGCCCCATTTGAGGTATTGTATGGTAGGAGGTGTAGATATCCTATTGGGTGGTTTAAGGTTGGCAAAGTAGAAATGTTTGGCCTGGATTTTGTTCACCAAGCTATGGAAAAGGTAAAGGTAATTTGGATAGGCTTAAGACCACCCAAAGTCACCAAAGTCCTATGCGGGTGTGAGGTAAAGGAATTTGAAGTTTGAGGTTGAAGATTGGGTGTTCTTGAAGGTGTCTCCCATGAAGGGAGTAATGCGATTTGGAAAGAAAGAAAAGCTCAGTCCCCAGAATGTTTGACCGTATGTGGTGTTGAGAAGGGTTGGTAATGTTGAATATGAGTTGGATTTTCTCTATAGTATAAGTTCCATTCATCTGGTATTCCATGTGTCTATTTTGTGAAAATATGTGGGTGATCGTTCGTTGGTTGATCCCTTGGAGAACATTGGTATTTCGGATTCTTTGTCCTATGAGGAGGTCCTGGTGAGGATCTTGGATCGAAAAGTTCATTGAGTGCGAACAAAATACGTGGCTTCGATAAAGGTTCTATGGTTGAACCAAAAGACCGAGGAAGCTACTTAGGAAGTTGAGGAGGACATGAAGTCCAAGTATCCGTTCCTATTTTTTATTCCAAAAAATCATACTTGAGGTACGTGTCGACTCTTGATATCTTTGGTTTCTATCTTTGCTAATGGTGTATTATGAATTCCTTGGCATGTTATTTTCTAACTTAAAGGTAAGAGTAGAGATGTTTGAGGGTTTAATCATGTTTGTATTGGCTCGTCCCATCATTCGAGTAGAATAATCCTAAGTGGGGGAGACTGAAATGTCCTGAACCTTGGCCCTTGAAAATTTCTTGAGTCTTAAACCTTGTGATTATCATACGACCCATAACAAACTAGTCGTATGATGTGGTTACGGTTTTTGGTACCGTAGTCATATGTTGGTCATGTGATATTGGCCAAATTTTAACCTAGTTATGAGAAGACTCCATACGAGTCGTATGTTCAAGTGATGAGAGGTAGGTTCCAAACCATATGTTTTCAAGTGTCTAGCCTTTGATGTTCTACCTATGTTACGACTCACACCATATTAGTCATATAATGATGATACAAGTTGGGCATGGAAGTTGTATGCTGAATAGAATGTCGTGTCCAACTTTCTGATCAAGTGACGATTTAAGGATACCATTCATATGATGTGGTTAAAGTTGAAGGGTGCAATTGTACCCACTTGCATTCTTTTTACAACTTTTAAGCTGAGGGAATTTTGGAGATTTCCCACTCAAAGACCTTAACACCCCACGTCTTATAACACTTATTTGGCTTTCATTCTACACTTTAAAAAATTGAAACACTCTCTAAACACTCTCTAAAAACCTCTATAGAATATTGAGCTAGGGTTTCTTCAAGGTGGGCATATAGAAGCTTAAGGATCGAAACCTCTACATGAATCTTAGTAACTCAGGCATGTTACTCTTCCTTCATTTTTAGTTCAACAAAATAATCTGTGTTAAAAATTGTTCATGATTCATAAATGGTTGTTTTGAAAACCATGGTTGAGGTTTTGAATGGATAATGTTAAGTATTATTTTCTCATGTCTTAAACTATAATTATACATGCTTTGATAATGCTTTTGCCCATGGGTGTGCTTGGGAATTGTGATTTAAACTTAAGGGTAACTGTTAACCCTAGACTTGATGGTTTTTGGCTTGAATAATGGTTTGACAATTGTATGCCCTCAACCTATTTGTGAAAATATCAAAGAGAAAAATATTGTCACATATTATTGTGTTTTGAATTAAGGCATTGGGCTTTGAACATTGATGATTGGTAAATGGTTTTATGGAGGCCTTGTTGGACATAAATTGATTTGAATTGTAACCTTGGTGGTTTAACTGGATAAATGGGTTTGAGTCTTTAAATGTTAAATCAAATTGATGTTTTTGTTTGGACTATGGGTTCGAGTCCCGAGGTTGATTAATAATGGTTATGGCATATTGTACGCTTGCAAGTGGGGTTAGTATGACGATACTAATAGGATGTCGTCGGTGAGTAATTGTATTAATGGTTGTGTATGTGTATAATGAATGTTTTAAAGTGGGCTTTAAAGTGGGATGTGTAGTCGGGCCGTGAAAGGAGTCCAAAGGACTTACTCTAGAAACCGCGCTAGCTGGTGCGAGTGTCTATATGATTGGGAGTTCGCGTCCCCCAAATGGATATCTGAATGGGAGGTTTGAGTCTCCCATATTCTATACATTGGTGCTTAATTCACCTTGATTATGTCAGGAGGTTCGAGTCCCTCAAAAAGGAATATACGGAGATAGATATTCTCTGGTTTGTGTGGCTACACGCACTGGGGCCCTTCCAGCTAGGGGAGAGTGATCTGAGGTGGATTTAGGTACCTCAGTGTTATTATTCAGGCTTATTTAGCTTTTTTTGAGAAATTATTGTGTTCTTAATGTGTTAATGATGATATAATTGAGCATATAAGTGTTTAAGTACTTAATTACAATGTTTCAGGTGTAGTTCAAACAAGTTTGTACTTAATTTGGTCACTTAGAGATCAAATGAGAAAACTAGTGTTACTATCTTGAACTAGGTGTTGTTCTAGTTGATCTCGATGAATTATAGTGAGTGTAAACATTTCCTAAGGTTATTATTGTGTATTTATGTGTGGAACAATTTGTTTATAGTGTTCAAGATTCAATTGGATCAAGCCTAGAGTCGAACAAGAAGTTAAAGATCAAAATGGGCAAAACTAATTCTTAGCTTAAGTTTCTAGTCCATGGTCTTGAATGTTGTGTTGTTTTGAGCTTTAATAAGTGTTGTTTGATACTATAGGATCCTTGGTGAGTTGAGTGTGATG
Source organism: Capsicum pubescens (assembly GCA_030864215.1). Lineage (NCBI taxonomy): Eukaryota > Viridiplantae > Streptophyta > Magnoliopsida > Solanales > Solanaceae > Capsicum > Capsicum pubescens. The sequence continues at coordinate 220,522,007 of CM061546.1, forward strand.
ATATAAGGATGATAAACAAGTTGTAAATCAAGTGGAAATAAAACCACAAGGCTTACAAAGTGAATTCCAGTAAGGGTATGGGAATAGCCCCATGGCTCACACCCTATTCCCATGAAATAGATGGGATGGTGCACTCCTTTGTCCTGTAGGAATAGGAGGGGCAATGCACACCCTTTTCCCAGGGAATAAGCCCTGCGGCGCACACCCTATTCCAAGGACAACCAAAATTTTCTTCCTATAAATAAGACACTTGAACTTGATGTTAGACACCTTGGATGACTTTGAAACTTGGAGAGTGGCTGGAAAACACTTCAACTAGGATTTTCATTTATTAACTTTAGTTTATTTATGGATTTTAGCTTGTATTCATTTATCTAGATTAGTTATATCCATGGGTAGCTAAAATCCCTTTTTTCAGGGTTAAGGCCAAAAACATGATTACTATTGTTTTGAATTGATTTTGTTTTGATTGCTTATGACATTTGGTTGTTTATTTATAATTTTTATAACTATTTTAAGGATTTTTGACCCTTAGAATACATCCATTGTCATCTTGTGATCCCAAGAGGAGGAACATGAGGATAGAACATTGGGGTAAATTAAGTAAGGTTCTTATTATTTTATAAAATAAGGGATTTGAATTAGCGCCTAAGATAGAGATATACCTAGAAGCCTTATTTGGTTCACTACAGGATGGAATATAAATGTGTTTATCTTAGTTCTCACATCTCCGCTCAATGATGTAGTTGGGGGCTAAGTTATATTGGTGATTACAGTCTCAAGAGACCATGATCATGAAATCAACCCCGTGAATCAACAACCAAGATAAGTAATCTAACCAGTGAAATTCAATATCTTAGTATGAATGTTCGCAGAGCTTTAACCCTGGGTTTTCTTTTTATTGATTGTCCAAGCTCTTACGTTATTGCATTTTTTACTTTAATTTCCAATTTACAACACACAAACTCTTTTGGTTAATTCCACATCAATTTAATCTCAATTGTGAACTAAAATTTGATAGTTGCTTACCACTAGTCCCTGTGGGATCGATACTTGGCTTCTAAAAGGCCACTTTACTACTTGGTGAGACCACGTACATTTGTGTGTGCGCTTGGGTGCAACAGAGAGATAGGTACATATAGTCTGTGGGATCCTTGTTATATAACGGTTATGCTACACATCCCAGGTTAAGGGTTTCAAAGTTCATGTTAAACCTTGTTCCCTATCCCGACAAGATATATATATATGTGTGTGTGTGTATGTGTATATATATATGTGTGTATGTATGTATGTATGCATGTGATTGCATATTGTTATTTGACTTAATTTTGAATGAAGGCATTATTTTATTCCTCTATCCTTGAGTTACATGCTAGCACTCCAACCACTAACTGTCTCCAGAAGATGTATCCCCACGTGATGAAGGTCTCGAAACTTCTTTTACTTTTCCTACACAATAATCAGGTCTTTGAGTGGTTCATGAGTTTGCATTGAAGTGGTAAGCTTCCATACTTTAGAAGGATTCATTTCATGCTCTTTATCTTCTATGTCTTAGAATTTGATTAGACTTTGTTTTGGCTATTTTTGGGGAATATCCCGACATTTTATTGGTTTCAGATTTGTAGAGTCCTTTTTAGATTACTGTAGACTTGGGTGTGTTGTTTGGTGGATTGGTTTAGACACTTTATGAGTTATCATTAGACTTAATTTTGTAATATCTTGTTATATGCTTGGAACTCATCCGACACTTGAGGTCATTGAGCTGACTAGTTTAGGGGAAGGGGTGATCTTCGGCCCATGTGGAGCTGAGATACCCATTATGGCCAAGCTTTGTTTCGGGTTGTGACAAAGGACCCTCCTCAAAAATTTTAATATTATGCATAGTCTTTAATGATTAACTGTTGTGGATTTGTAATTTGCATTAGGGTCTCAAGGTAAAGTAAGAGTGCTTAAGCTAAGCATAAGTCTGAGAATTAGTAACATGAGCATCAGTTCACTACTAGTTGTGTGTGAGCATTTTGTGCATTTCTTACTTTGTGTATGCATCTATAACTTGCTTAGTGATAGTTGGTTGAATAGGATAGGATCACTGGCCATTTTTCAAACGAGTCCACTAAGCCTTAAAATCTTGACCAAAAATGTACTTATTTGTATATTCCCTTGATCTATTTCTGAGCTAGTAATTTTTTATACAACACTGTTAACCTTTCCTTCTCTATTGTTAAATACCTATATTGGCCTTGGTCCCTCCTTGTATATTTTGCACTTCATATCAGGAAAATTGCTTAAGGTTAGGATGGCTACTGTAGAGAGTTAATGAGTGAAGAATGGGTTAAACAAAACTCCTAGTGTTAGACATTTACGTTGGCCCTGGTCCCTTATTATGTACCTCAACTTATAATAAGAGCATAATTTGAGGGTGGATAGTGTTAAGATTTAATTAATAAGTTGAATCAAGAATATTAAAAAAATAATAAAGGGCTTTAGACACTAAGAAGGAAGCGCAAAGTGAAAATTGATGTTAATAAGAAGCAATGATGGCAAGGGTTGTGTCACTTTTATGAAAAGATATCTTACCTATCCCCAAGACCTTATTACAAGCCTAATTAAATCCTATAGTGATCTTTGTTAACCAACTGTATCACTTAATAGAATGTTTAAGGGAAAGCCTATGGCTTTGTGTATGCTTGGTTTGAAATTTGTTGTGAGAGTGAGAGATTTGAATAATAGTCCTTGAATTAAATTGATCGGCGGGAGAAGGATTTTATTGAAGGTGAGAGCATGTGAATGATACTTGTCATTATTGATTCTTGAATTAGGTGCTTCAGGTGTACGCATGTAACATAGCTAGAGTGTAATACCAAGCATGGATCCCTATGAGATAGGATTACAGGACTTGTGTACATGTTAGTGTTAATCCTTGCTAGCTCCAACAATTGCTCATTCTTTCATGATATAATGATATTGTGTTAAGTTGCTTGAGTAAAAGCAATCATCATAAGTTAAAGGTATTGATATACCGGCTTCTGGTGGTACAATTTTCATCTTCTACGAGAGATAATTATTTGTTTTCTAGCAATTGTTAGTGTTATTTTATGTGTTTTGTTCTTGTTCTTAGGAATCAAACTTAGAGGCATGAAATTTCATAAAGTCAAGAATCAGAGGCTTGCAACGAGTTAACCGACGGACCGTTGGAGTCTTGATGGACTATCTAACTTCTAGTCACCACTAAGCAAAAAATAGATACCCTGGAGTTGGATGATATCCCAAGCGACGGATCGCCAAGGTTGCGATGGACCATCATCTTGACCATCGAAGTCAACAAGATGTATGAACCCCAGGAGTTAGTGATAAAAGGAGCGATAGGCCATTGGACCTACAATGTACTGTCACCTATGTCATCGTCAATAGTGACAGGATAGTCAATCACTGGAATAGCAGTGATGGTTCATCCATAAACGATCGCTAACCCAACAAACCATCAATTGAGCTGTCAATTCTGATGTGTTATCTCTATTTTGATATTCAAAACCCAATTTTGTTGGAGCCTATAAATATCCAACTTAGGGTAAGAATAGTCATATTTTGACTGTAGTGAAATTTATAATGTAAGTTTCACTGAGAAATAAGTTTAGAGCTGAAGAACACTCTGCTTAATGTTGAATTTGGATTGGGAATTTTGATTTCTTTTTATTGTAAGTTAACCCTAAAATTTTATGAAATTAATCATCTCATATATTTTCTGATCATGTGTGGCTAAAGATCCATAATTAGGTTTATGGGTGGTCCACGCCCAAACTACACTCCAATTTGAGGATAAAGCGGTTGTATTCAAGTATAGTAACCCAACTAGGTTGGGGTTGTACCCACAGGGACATCAGGTATCATATCTCTCTTTTGTTGGAATCAATGAGCAAGTGTGTAAAGTAAAAGGGGTTTTTTGTAGTATCAAGTAACTGTAAGTAAAAGGATGAAGACTTTGGTTGAAATTAATAGGAGACAAACATTAGGATTATGTTCCCCCTTGCATCTCGAATTCATAAGTTTATCGTGCTCAGCTGAACCAACCCAGTATCTTGTATGTAGAGTCTGATAAGTTATGTACCATCTACTGTCTTGTAGACTCATTGACGAATTTCACCCTTTACCTTTTGAGTCTTAGGATGTCTCATTACTAAAATTAATCCAAGATCCCAGTTAACTATCACCTTGTGGGTCTCAAGTTATTAGATGAAAGCAAATCATCTTAAGAAGATAATACTAGTAAGCTTATTTTGGTTATTAACTCCAAATTACTGTTGTTATTATCTTTTCCTAATCCCTACTCCCCTTTGGAGTCAATTGGAATATTTAGGTGAGATCCTAACATTTGCAACCGCTAAGAGAACTATTTTACTGAAGATAATATTATACATGCAGAGGTATTGGTTCAGATCAGCTTTGCACTTCACCTACTTTATCAATCTACTAGGGTTCCCACAACCCTAGCTAAGAGTTTTAGCCACTCATGTTTGTGAAACAACAAATGGATTTCATGATTGAATTCATCAAAGTAATATCAAAATAATCAATGATCAAAACCCAAAGTCGGAAACTGAATTATCAACCAAAATCTCCAAAACAAGAATTCCAAATATCACAATATGTTAAAGTGTGTAAAAATAATATCAAAGTGTGTAACCCTACTAAAAAGACACATAAAGGGTATATATAGTACATGAGGAAATCCTAAAACTCAAAGCATGAATGAAAAATGAAAAACAGAGTCGGTGGCCACTTACTTGGGCCACATATGGCCCATATATACTACATACGGTCCGCAAGTGGACCTAGGTAAATGCCATAAATTTCCCTTCAGCTTTTGTACTCTATGGATCTTGGATTTTTTCACTTACCTTAGCCACATATGGACCGTATGTGCTACATATGGACCGTATGTGCTACATACGGACTGCAAGTAGCCTTTGTAAGTGGCAGGGTCTTTTAATTCCATCATATAAGTTTCAGAATATCAAGTTCTGGTACATACTTTGGTTACATACGCCTGGTAAGTGCCACATAAGCTGTCAGATAACCAAGTAAGTAGCCAAAACTTCATTTTTCATATTTTTCTTGATTTTAGCATCTAATACCTAATTTTCTGCCAAACATACCCAAAACACATCATATCTAACAAAGTACCCTAAGAATCATGTATATTTTCATAATTTTAAGCATCAAAAGTGATATAAATTCATAGTACATAAACACCCTAAACTTAGAATGTTTGCATGTCTTCAAGCAACAAAACAAAAGAAACATAAAACAAGATGCTTAACTAGGAGGACCTAAGACATCCAAGGTAGTCAATCATCATCTTAGGTTCAAACTCATTATCCCCTCCTATATAACAAGTGAAAACCAACAGTGTGTATATATGAAGCATAATAGTATAACACAAAGGAATCAATTTATGGCAATTACATTAGCAACAGACAACCATGCATATATACAAATTACACTTACCCAAACAAGTGGACAATTAGCAATACAACCCATGTTCCCTCACATTAAAAAAAGTCCCCTTCACTCATATATGAAATCAAGTATGCTAATGCAAGGACTGTCAAGAGACCTTCACACTCAGAATGAAGTTCCAATCAGTGCATGTCAAATACCATATGCTTGCCCTTACTTTCTACACCTAAGCTTTCAGATAGTCAATTCAGGATCACTATAGAAATTTTCTCGTCTTATAATATAGGCTTGGGGTCTGGTATGTTATATACAGGTATCAAGTAACTAAGACTCCTTGTCATTACACTATTTTTGGGGTCTCACTTATCAACCATTTTTTCTTTATATTTATTCCCTTATTTCTCCCTTTTTATTTTAAAGCACATTCAGGTTGGTGTGGTTTTCTTATTATTTCTTTTTCAACTTTTTCATATTTTTCTTTTTCTTTTTTATTCTTTTCCTACTACACCCAGCCCTACGTTCTTTTTCTTTTATTTTTTCCTTCTTCATACTTACCATACATTATGCACCCCTATGATAGAAGCCTCAACTGAGGTAATTTACCTGAGTTGAGGAGCACAATGTCCAGGGACAAAACTGGTTCATTAAAACACAAATGGAAAGGTGAAAGGTAAAAACAAAGAAATAGGCTATAAGGCTCAAAATAGGGATCAAGGGATTCAACGTCATACTAGGAAGGTTATTTAGGCTAAAAGTGGAATGAAATTATAAATGGTCTATGGTCCTTTCCTAACCAACTATTCTACAACCTAGGCAAGACCAACCGGGCAAATTTTGCACATAACACACAAAGGGAACTAGGTAGTATCTCACACGCACGTGGCACAGGACTATATCACAAAGCTACTACCTATCCAGTTCTTGAAATTGTTAGCAATGAATATCATGTCCCTACTTCTAATTTCATAACGATATCCATGAACTTCACACATAAATATATCACAAACAGTTCAAAAACAAAAATATTGGAGGGGCATCATTTTTCTCAAAGATCAAAATCAAAACATGTCAAGTGCCCTAAATACTCAAAAATCCCCTAGTTAAACAACAAAACACATCACACTACAAAAAAAAACATCACAAAAAATGTTAAGCCTAGATATGTCGGTTCTGCAACCATACCACGACTAACAGGAAAAAAAGTACGACAATAAAAACTCGCGGTGACTAGAGTTTGCCTCACCCCCAAATAAAAGAATATACATTATCCCCATCGTGTAAAAATAGATTAAAACCATGAGAAGTGATAAGATACTTAGGACGCACTAAGAGTACGTGTCATCATCAAAAGAAAATCACCTTGGGTTTCCGCTCAAACAGCACCTAATTTAACTACTATCAGAGCATGACTCAGTTGCATTGGCTACTTAAAATTCATCAAGATACCCAAAAGCGTACCCTCTTGGGTTATAAACATAATCAATGGCCAACACCACTCTCATATCGGTTGGCTGCTTCATTGTTCTTCAGATATTGAACGTGACTTCTTCTTTGTTGACTCTGGACTTGAGCTCTCCCTTTTCCTTGTCAACTATTGCTTTGCTTGTAGCCATAAATGATCTTCCTAAAATTTTGGTAAACTAAAATTAAACCTAACAATCTAGAATTATAATGTCAACTGGAAAGATAAGGTGATCTACTCTTACCATCACATCATTAAAAATGCCAATGGGCTACTTAATAGTACGATCGGCCATCAACATCCGTATTGTAGTCAGCTTAGGGGGGTTCAAACCCAATTGTCTGAATAGGCCAGTGGCATTAGATTTATGTTGGACCCTAAGTCATAGAGAGCTTTGGAAAATCGAGAGATCCTAATTGTACATGGAATCGTGAATGCACCGAGATTACTCTTTTTTTTATCCAGAGATCTAAAAGTAACTACACTATAATAGTGTAGTCCACCTACATCCTTAAAACTTATAGTCTATCTCTTGGTAACTAACTCTTTCAAAAACCTATCATACCCAGGTATCTCCTTCAATGCTTCAAGGAGAGAGATGTTCAAGCTCAAGTCTTTAAACATTTCAATAAACTTGTTGAACTTTCCTTCTTCTTGCTTCTATTTCACTCTTTCAGGAAAAGGTTGGGGTGGTCTTAGGATCGAATTCATTACTGGCTCACTTACATCACCTATACCTTTATCCTTATCAACTTTACCATCACCACATATTACTTTTTCTAACTCTATAACAGGTGTCACATCAACAGCAGCTTCATCATTCCTTGGCACTCTTACAATAGGTACATAAGGATCCAAAGTAATTATACCACTCCAAGTGGTAATAGTAATAACATGACCATCATTTTTCAGATTTTGAATAGTGTTGCTTGGAAGGCTACCCGGCTTTATCTAGTTAATGTTGCCGACATCTATCCAAACTGATGCTCCAACTTCTTGATAGTAGTCGCATGACATTCAACATTCTAGTTCAATCCTAAAATATTAGCCTTAATCTGCTTAAGGTTGTTCTCCTGATTTTTTTGACCTTTGACCAGTTTGGACATTATTACCTCCATTTTTTATTTTGTATCCTAGTTGTCTGGTGGAATGTACCTATCTCCCTTCTTTCTATAGTCATCTTTTTTCCTTCAGTCACTATCTTTCTCCCTACTGTGGTCTCTATAACAATTACCATAATAGTTCTGACCTCGATTTTCTTGCCCTTAGGCTCAAAAACCTGCAAACTGAAGATCAAGATAATTGGCTTCCTCTTCCAAGTTAGACTGATAAACTCCAGAAGTTGAACCCTGTGCTCCTACTATGTTTACCTTTTTAGAATTCATTGTTGCAAACTGCTTAGTAAGTAACCCAATCTTCATTATGAGTTTTGCTACTTACTGTGATGTTATATCATCAACTGGTCTATGATCATGAGATTCCCCAATGGCATAAGTTCCAGCACCTCTTTTAGTATTTCGAGTATACCATCCTCGGTTTGTGATAAATATCTGGTATTAAAAGCTAGCTCCCAGCATAGTCTCATAAATTTACCTCTAGTGATGGCATCTATCATTTCTCTAGAGCTGATTGTCAGGGATCTATAGAATATTTCTAGCAAGTTTGTCCCTGGAATTTGATGACTGAGCACCATACGCAGCTTCCTAAGTTGGAACCAAGCTTCATACATTGACTCAGAAATAGGGGTGTGCAAGAACCGAACCGACCGATAAACCAAATCGATAAAATGTTATTGGTTTATTGTTATTGGGTTATTTGGTTACCAGTTTTTTAATGGTTTTATAAAAAAATTTATTGGGTTATTGGTTCGGTTTAATTTTTTCTTATTCATTTATTGGGTAAACCGATAACCCAATAAGAATGTATATATATATGGCTTATTATATATTTCTCTTAATTTCTATTTAGTTTCTATAAATTAACAAACCCATTATTTCAATTATACAAACTCTTAATTTCTCCTAACAATGTTTAGTTCAAACTTGAAGGTTCTTGTAAATTAAAACACTTCATGTAGGATTTTTGGTGGCAACTAAGATTCGGTTTTTTTCATGGTAGTTACTACTATTTCTATTTTATGAGTATTTTCTTATCGGTTAAACCAAAACCCAAATCGTTAAGGACTAAAAATCAATAAATCGAAAACCAATAAAAAATATCTTATTGGTTTGGTTATTGGTTTAGCATATTTTAAAAACTAAAAACTGATAAATCAAACCGAACCGACCAATGCACGCCCCTACTCAGAAGGAAGTTGTCTGAAGTTATAAATGTCATCCTTCAATTACAACATTCTGGTCGGTGAAAAGAATCAATCCAGGAACTATCTACGTAACTTATTCCTAGTGGTTATTGAGCCTCGAGGAAGTTCCCCTAACCAAAGTAAAGCTTCTCCTAATAATGAAAAGGAGAATAGCCTCAACCTCAATACCTTTTGATCTACCCACAAAATAGTATAGGAAGTGCATATCCCTATAAAATTATTAAGGTGCAGCTTTGCATAATCTCTTGGTAAGCCCATGAACACACCTCTTAGGTTTAGAAACTAGATCATAGCACTATTTCTATCAAACTTCATATTGTGAGGTAGGGCAGGTTGAATAATAGCCCTTATGCCTGTAGACTCAACATAGCCTATATCTTTCTCATCCTCATAGGGAGGTAAATATAGATAGGTTGGAAACATTTGAGCTATACCCTATGTGTTTCTATATCTACTGAGGTTATCTTAGAAATCTCCATCTTGTCTCTACCTAGCTTGCTCTGCCTACTGAGCTAGTTATTATGTCTTCTCGCCTCTCTTTAGGTTTTCAGCATCTTCAAACAATAGTTTAGTCTGTCTATTAGCAATATTCTGTAGGTCATTAAGTGGAGAAGGAGGTATATTATGGGTGTCTCGAACCCCTATTGAAACACCAACATACACTGCTTCAGTCATCTTACGTGGAGTATGTAAGATTCTCTCGAACTCTTGATAAATCAGGAGTAAGGGATTGCCTTGACTCCTTGTGTGTCAGGAATACACTAGTGTATACCCTACTAAGAACAAAAATGAAAACCCGTAAACTTTGGAAACTTCAATCTACTCAACACTGTAGTCCCTACATGCTTTGGTCACACACGCCTGATAAGTACCACATACGCCCAAAAATGACCAAGTAGCCAAAAACTTAATTTTTCATCTTTTTCTTGAATTTAGCATCCAAAACCTAATTTCCTACAAAACTTATTCAAAACACATTATATAAAAAAAAACTAAGAATCATGCATATTTTCATAGCTTTAAGCATCAAACGTGTGATAAATTATAGAACATCAATAGGAGCCTTGGTGAAATCTTAGTATTATGTTCTAAAGTGTAGAGTTTTTATTGACATTGTAATTATATCACATTCTCTTCATTTTAATAATTTTTCATGTTTGCAAACTTGAGAGTGTCCTAAAACGTAACTTGCTTGAACAAAGAAGTTATTGTTAGAAAAAAGAGAATAATGATAATAAATTAGAGTTTTCACCATCTAACTTATAGATTGATGACTTAATTGAATTAATCTCTTGGAGAATTTTTTGCAATACAATTTTATCACTTTAAGTTTGAAGAAATTAATGTGAATCCATCATTGATGGTTGGTAAACACTTGGATGAAAATTTTATGTAACTTTCTCTATAATCACAAATGTTAATATAATCTCATATAACCAATAGCCCTAAAGGAATTGAGACACTTTGGTGAACATAAACCTAGTTTACTATTTTAAAATTACGAACACGTTATAAAGAAGACGTTGGACATTACTAAATTGAAACTACTCAATTATTATTTTAACCAAAAACCCTTACTCAAAGGAAACTCATGATTAAAAGTCTATTAAATCTACATTTAACTTAATTAGAACCTTATTTTCTCTGGGATTTGACCCCAACCTTTGATGGGTTATATATTTGACAACAACCACTTACACTCATCTTAGAGAGTTGTAGTTTGGGTGTATCAATTGGTACCTAAGGTTTATGGTATGATTTGGATCCCTTTTTTATGGCAAATTACGTTATTGATAGTTATCTCATGGTTAGACCTTATGATTAAGGACCTTGATTATGCCAGCACTAGTTTTTTGACTTTAGATATTAGATTGGTTACTTTAGGTCATTACTTGAGTAGTCCTATATATATATATGGTATCACTATATATCTATTTTTATTTGTTTATTCATGTTGTATGTGTATTCTTGGACCTGTATACAATTATATGACTTTCCATCATTCTTGTATATTGACTACTGATATACGGTATTGCACTTTACCCTCTTATTACTATTAAGATAGGATAAGTTTATCCTTATTGCTTCCTTAGCATTATCATGTTTATTTTCTTGGATACTTTTCTATAGATAATATTCTTGCTTTAGATGTTATTTATTCTTGCATTATCTTTGAAGTTCAATCGGCGGATGCCTACTAATTACAACATATTTGTTACTCATACCACACTTCTGTAGCCTAAAGATCATAATATGAGTTCTTCATTTTGGTGTGTGAGTCATGCGGAGAGGCCATGGATCGGATATTTGGGGTAAGATCCTAGCGCTCGGATTTTTTTATTGCTCTCCCTTGAATTAATTAGTCTGATATATTTTAAATTCAGATATAGCTTTGTATATGTACTTATTCTATATCTCTATTTTGTACTTTGATTGTATAAGAAGCTCTTGTGCTGACTTCACTATGTCTCAGAGTTTCTTTACATATATTAGTATTCTTAGCATATTTATTCATTGCTATCTTTCATTTCTTCTAAAAGCTTATTACTAGCTATTTTGGACTATTGGGTTGTCTTACCTACTGGTTGGTATAGTAGGTGCCATCATGACCTGAGAAACTGGTGGTGACAAATTGGTATTCATGACCTGATGTATGGATCGTTAAGTATATTCATACACTTCATTATTCATGTTTTATGATCTTCCAGTCTATAGTTTTACTCAAGTCCAAGGTGAGTCATTTACGGTTAGCATACACCATTTGAAAGTGTACATATATATTTAGTTCTTGTCTTACTCATGCATTCACCCCACATACTCAATACATTCCAGAAGTACTAACCCACATATATTTCTATGTTCTACATTGCCTTATAATGTAGGTTCTGATGTTCATTTCCAGCAGCATGGTTGACTACGGACATCATCACACGCATCCCAACTTTTGTAAGTCCTCATACTCTAAGGATCCATCTTATTAAACTCATGTTCATTGATAAAAGTATTTTAGTTACTTGATTTTTGTTTATGTTTGAGTCAGCTGGGGTCTGTCCTAGCGTCTCTTTGGTTAGCAATAGAGGCTTGTCAGACTACGTATCTTTCAGTTGAAAGATTTTATTTAAGATTTCCAAATCACTAGTTGACAGCGAGATATTAAGTTATTTTATTTTAGTCTTCATATATACGTTTGTTCACCATTCATGCAAGTTTTAAGAGGAATAGATATCATGGGTTATATTAGGGCTATTTTTTAGTCTTAAGCACCGTGAGATGTCCAGGGGGTACTTTTGGGGCATTACAAACTTGGTATCAGAGCCTAAGGTTTTGAAGAACCCTAGGAAGTCAGATTAGCCATGTTACGTGGAGTCTTGATCAGGAATGTGAAGAGCACCATATTTATGATCAAGAAACTATGGAATGAGTTAGGAATCATCATTTCTTGCATGGTCTATCATGCTTACCATTGTCTCTATCTACCTTAACTCATGTTTTTATGCAACAGAATATTCCTCCACGCCGAGATGACACACGTAGAAATGGTTGGCACCACCCCTGCATGCAGACCCTCTGAATGAGAATGTATCTCATGCTGAATTTGAGCTACCTTTCAAGAGGTGGCCTATGATGTGAATGCTAATGTTCAGGGAAACAAACGGGCAGTAGTCCCACTTCAGCAAAATGGTAATTTAGTTGTAGCCAAGATTCGGCACTTTATAAGGATGAATCCCCCTAAGTTCTATGGGTCAATGGTGGATCGGGATCCTTAACTCTTTATTGAATAGGTGAGAAAGATTCTTCAGATCATGCATGTTATTGAAGAGGAGAGTGTAGAGCTGGCATCTTATGCGCTGAAGGATGTTGCTTATAATTAGGTCACAATGTGGAAGGATGGTAGGGGTGAGGATGCATCTCTTATGAGTTTTAAGGTATTTTAGAGTGTTTTTTTAGATAGGTTCTTTCCTCGTGAGATAAGAGAGACTAAAGTGGAGGAGTTCATAAACCTGAGGCAGGGCTCTATTATAGTAAAGAAGTACTGCCTTAAGTCCACTCTATTATCTATGTATTCCCCATAGTTGTTATCTGACTCTAGAGCTCGTATAAGTAAGTTTGTTATTGGGTGTCTGACTTAGTAGTAAAGGAATGTAGGACTGCCATGCTGATTGGAGATATGAATATTGCTCGGTTGATGACTTTTCCTTAATAGATTAAGGTAAAAAAGTTGAAGGAGAGAGACAAGAGAACCAAGAGAACTAGGAATGGAAAGTTTGAGTATAGTCAGCCAAAATCTAGAGGGGGAAGTTGTTCATAGTTTCAGGGCCATTCATCAGTGTCTGCACCATCTTTAGATAGTTCCCCTGTACCTAGGACCAGGCAAGAGCAGTGGGGAAGTACTTCAAATTCCAGGTCTCAAAATAGTGTGGTCAGGAGGCCCAGTTACCCGACATATGCAATGTGTGGCAAGACCCATCCCAATGGGTGAATTATGGGTAAAGAGGGTTTCTATAGTTGTGGTAAGATTGACCACAGAATCAAGGAGTGTTATATTCTAAGCAGGGAGGTAGAAATATTTATACTTAGACTTAGGCAACTAATTCAGTATCTTAGCTAGGACGCCCAGTTCCTCCACAAGGCGCATCATCCAGTACCGGTGGCGGTCAGCACCAAAATTGGTTTTATGTTGTACCATCCCATCAGGAGAAGGAGAGTTCTCCGAATGTTATCATTGGTATGATTTGTGTTTTTACCTTAATGTATATGTGGTGTTTGACCCGAGATCAAATATTTCTTATGTTATACCCTTGGTTGTTGTAAATTTTGGGGTAGGTCCTGAAAATCTCCCTAAGCCCTTCTTATTTTCTACCCCAGTGTTGCTAGGCGAGTCTATAGGGAGTGTCCTATTAGTGTACTCCATAAGATCACACTAGCAAACCTAATAGAGTTGGATATGGTAGATTTTGATGTTATTCTGGGCATGGATTAGCTCCATTCCTTCTATGCATTAATAGATTATCGCACCCGCGTGGTGAAGTTTTAGTTTCTTAGTGAGGCAGTTTTTGAGTGAAAGGATAGTTCTTGTCTCCCAACGGTTATTTTGTCTCTTATCTTAAGGACAGGAAGTTAATATAAAAAGGGTGTATTTACCAGTTAGTCCAAGTCAAATATACCAAATTCGAAGCCCCGATAGTTCAATTTGTTCGTGTAGTCAATGAGTTTCCTGAAGTTTTCCCCAAAGATCTATTAGTGGTACCTAGATAGAGAAATAGAATTTAGTATCGATATTCTTCCTGATACTTAGCCCATCTTTATCCCTCCATATCGCATGGCTCCAGCCAAACTTAAAGAGTTAATAGAGCAGCCTAAGGATTTATTAGATGAAGGTTTCATCAAACCCAGTGTTTCTCTGTGGGGTGCTCCAGCCCTTTTTGCGTGCAACAAAGATGGAACTCTCAGAATATGTATAGATTATAGACTGTTGAACAAGGTTACCATCAAGAACAAGTATCTCATTCTTAGAATCGATGATTTATTCGATCATCTTTAGAGTGCCCAATTGTTTTCCAAGATTGGCCTTAGGTCGGGATACCATCAGTTGAAAGTCAGAGAGCAACACATTCTAAAAAAATATTTCCAAATAAGGTACGGCAATTTTGAGTTTATGGTTATGTCGTTTGGACTAACAAATGCTCCTGCAACCTTTATAGATATGATAAAGAGGGTCTTCAAGCAATACTTGGACATGTTTGTCATCATCTTTATAGATGACATACTGGTGTATTCCAAGAGTGAGGCAAAATATGCAGACCATTTGAGAATAGTACTACAAACCCTAAAGGACCGTCAATTATATGCGAAGTTTGGTAAATGTGAATTTTGGTTGGAATCTGTTACCTTCTTGGGGCATGTCATTTTGGGGGCTGGTATTTATATTGATCCTCAGAAGACTGATATAGTGATGCACTGGTCTAGGACCAACACTCCATCCAATATCAGGAGCTTTTTGGGTTTGGCTAGGTATTATTAAAGATTTGTTGAAGGGTTATCCTCTATATCCGCACCATTGACTAAGTTAACCCAAAAGAATGTAAAGTTTATATGGTCAGATAAGTGCGAGAATAGCTTCCAAGATTTGAAGGATAGATTGACTTCAGCACTAGTGTTAGATCCACCAGAGTGATTAAACTGATTTGTAGTGTATTATGATACTTCCAAAGTTGGGCTAGGTTGTGTATTAATTCAAAATGGGAGAGTGATAGCCTATGACTCCAGGTAACTTAAGGATCACAAAAGGAATTACTGAACTCATGACATAGAGTTAGTTGTCGTTGTTTTTGCCATGAAAAATTTGAGGCACTACCTCTATAGTGTGAATGCTGATGTTTTCACTGACCATAAGAGTCATTAGTATGTATTTTATTAGTCAGAGATGATTCTTCATTAGAGAAGGTGGTTGGAGTTATGGAAAGATTATGACATAAATGTACTCTACCATCCGGGTAAGGCCAAAGTGGTGGCAGACGCACTGAGTAGGTTTTCTATGGGTAGTGTGTCACATGTGAAAAATAAAGAATGGGAATTGGCCAAAGAGTTGCATAGATTATCCCATTTGGGAGTACATTTTCTTGTCATGGATGATAGGGGAATATTGGTTCAGAATAGTTCAGAATCATCTCTAGTAGTGGAAGTAAAAGAGGGACAGCGAAATGATCCCTAATTAGCCAAAAATTTGAAGTGGTCTAACAGCAACTTATGAGAAATTTGTTGGTGGAATAGTATTAAGAGGGACATAGCAGAGTTTATGGGAAAGTGTCCTAACTGTCAACAAGTTAAGGTTAAACACTAAAGGTTGAGTGGTACGCTACAGGAGATCAGCATCTCTACCTGGAAGCGGGAAGTAATGAATATGGATTCCATCACAAGGTTGCCTCGAAGAAGGCGTCAGCATGATTTAATTTGGTTCATAGTAGATCGAATGACTAAATCAGCACATTTTCTACCTATCAAGACTTCAAATACAGCGGAAGATTATGCCAAGATTTATATTCATGAGTTAGTAAGGCTGTATGGGATACCCTTGTGTATTATTTCAGATAGAGTCACGCAATTCACTTCGCAGTTTTGACAGTTGTTTCAGAAAGGCCCTGGTACATAGGTTAAGCTTAGTACTACTTTTTATCCGCAGACCAATGGTCAGACTGAACACATAATTCAGACATTGGAAGACATGCTGAGAGCATATATTTTAGACTTTAAAGAAAGTTGGGATGACCATATACCTTTGATTGAGTTTGCTTATAATAATATTTATCATGCTAGCATTCAGATGGCTCCACTTAAAGCATTGTACGAAATAGGTACAGATTGCCCATATGATGGTTTGAGGTTGGTGAAGCGGTATTGATTGGGATAGATTCTGTTCTTGAAGCTATGGTAAAGGTTTAGTTAATTCGTGAAATATTAAAGACTTTTCAAAGTCGTCAGAAGTCATATGCAGATGTAAGGAGGAGAGAGATTAAGTTTGAAGTGGGGGATTGGGTATTTTTTAAAGTGTCACCTATGAAGGTAATAATGAGATTTGGAAAGAAAAGAAAGTTGCATCCCCAATTTGTTGGTCTGTATGAGATATTGAGGCATATAGAAAAGGTGGCTTATGAATTGAGCCTTCCATCAGAGTTAGTTACGATTTACTCAGTGTCCCATGTTTTGATGCTCAAGAAGTGCATTGGATATTTGACCATAGTAGTTCCCCTAGAGAGTATTGGGGTCAAAGATAACTTTTCGTATAAGGAGATTCCTATGAAGATACTTGATAAGTAGGTTCGAAGGCTAAGTAATAAAGAACTAGACTTAGTAAAGGTTCTTTGGAGAAATCATTTGGTTAAAAGGGCCACGTGGGAAGCTGAAGCAGACATGATGACCAAGTATCCTCATATCTTTTCTACCAACTCAATTCGTCCCGAAGGTATAAAGTTATTTTCAGCCAAAACTTTTTCTCTTTAAGTCAGTGTAAGTATTTTTAAGTCATATCTTATGTTGTGATTAATTGGATCCTTATGATAGATATAAGCTTGGTTATAAGTTCGGTATAGAGGTGTTGATTCTTTTCTAAAATCCAGATCCTAGATAAATCACATTCGAGGATGAATGTTTCTAAGAGGGAGATATTGGAATACCTCGTGTTTAAAAGCCACAGTGCAACTTACATCTCATCTCCTTAAGTCATATATACACCTTACTAGTCATATATTATAAGTCGTAACTATGTAAATATAGATTAGTTGAAGTCTTTTGTAGATATGATTGACCCTAGAAATCGTCAATGCATGTTGTGAGTCGTATGAAGTGAACTCGTAAGTTCAGCAGTATAGGTTCCCTAAGTTTCTATCCAAGTTACGAGGGGTTGTTTCGAGGACATATAACGAGTTCTAAGCTACCACTTATATGTCTACCAGTGTGTGATATCTTTACCTTTGCCAAGTTTACGAGTTATTAGTCTAACTCATATCCTAATCTAATGAGTCGTAAGATTGATACATGATGATTGGCGGTAAATTTCTATAAGTTCATTTGAGGTGATTTTTGGTCTTTTCCCCTCTTATAACTCCCAACCCACAACCTGTAACCCAAATACGGCATTATTTTCCTCAATCTTTTAGTCAATTAACAACATCATTTCTCTTTCAATCTTCAAGAACAACAAGATTAGGGTTTTTCTCACCAAGACATCTCTCAAGTTTCAAATATCACGTCATGTTTATAAGTCAAGAAATTATAGGTCTGTGAGGTTTGAAAAAAGGTTAATCTTCCATACTTTTTCCCGAAAAGCATGATTATTAAGTTTAATATACATGTTTTACATTAGGGTTCATTCCATAAATTAGCATATATTGAAGTATAACCTTACTTTGTGCTTTAAAGGCTAAAGATGCATAAAGGATACATTTATTCATGTTTTGAATTTTAAGATTGATATTGTGATTTGAATTTCATTACTTTGATTTGGATTCTGATGAAAGATAGCTATATGGGTATTGATCCTGATATTTTGTTATAAGTGCTATGAAGGGGAGTAGGAATTTCAAGATTTAAGAAGAAGTAATAAGTTTGCAAGAAAGTCAAATCTTTTTAAGTTCTATTCATATGAAATATAGCATGATTCAAGAAAGCTTAATCCTTTGATTTAAAGATAAGACATGAAATCCACAAGTGTTCATCTTGATTAAGATTTAAAGTTAAGAGAAGCATAATAGGTTTTCATTATACAAACCCTTATGCTATTTTAAGGTGGATTTATTATGTATGAGCATATATATATATAAATATACATCTTCTGGGAGTAGTATTTAGCACCGAGAATGAAATGTGAATGGTCGTATCCAAAATTCCTGGAAACTACGAGCCACCTTTGGTTAAGATTTTTTCCAATATAGATGAAGTATAGTGATCAATTTAAGGTTCTATTCTAATGAAAAAGGTAGAACAGGTCTCCCCAATATGGGTAAGACGTTAGACTCCATGGTATCTTATATGGTTTATGCTAGTTAGAAGAATCTCCCACAAGAAAAATAAAAGTAAGGATTTTAGAAACAAAGTGTAATGTCTCCCTAATCTTATTCATACGCTTCATTATCCATGTTTTATGATTTTGTGGTCTTTAGTTTTACTGAAGTCCAAGGTGAGTCATTTACGCTTAGCATGTATCATTTGAAAGTGTACATATATATTCAGTTCTTGTCTTACTCATGAATTCACCCCCATATACTTAGTACATTCCAGAAGTACTGACCAACATATATGTCTATGTGCTACATTGTCTTATAATGTAGGTTCTGCTGCTCGTTTCCAGTAGCACAGTTGATTACGGGCATCATCACCAGCATCCTAAATTCAGTAATTCCTCATAGTCTGAGGATCCAGATTATCAGACTCTTGTTCATTGATGAAATTATTTTAGTTACTTAATATCCGTTTATGTTTGGGTCAGCTGGGGTCTGTCCCAATGGCTCTTTAGTTAGAAATAGAGGCTTGTCAGACTACGTATCATTTAGTTCAAAAAGTTTGTTTAAGATTTCCAATTCACTAGTTCACAACGAGAAATATTAAGTTATTTTCTTGTAGTCTTTATACATATGTTAGTTCACCATTCATGCGAGTTTTAAGAGGAATAGATAGAATGGGTTAGGTTAGGGCTATTTGTAGTCTTAAGCACTGTGTGACACCTTGGGGTACTTTTGGGGCGTTACACAATTGTAACCTATTAGCTCCACACAGGTAGCATAGTATACTATAGGTGGATCTTAGATCATTCGTGGTGGTCACAGTGGGAAAAGTTCTCATCGAACCTTACAGAGTGTCCGACATAGATGTTTAGTTGTGGCAGCCATTTTTGATCAGTGGGTATAGTAACTTAGAATATTCCAAAAGCTTGTTTCATTGTGGCAAGATTATTGAGGTATATTCCCGCCAGTCTAAAAATATTAAGGTATTTTATGATTGCAAGAAGGATTATTATTTTAGTAGGGAGTGGCCTAGTTTAGTTGGTCATCCAGTTAGAGTCAACTCATATTTCTTGCCAAGTTAGGGATTTAAGGGTTTGTTACGAGTATAGAGAGACGATTCATTGATCCAGAGTATCCTTGGCATGGGATTATTAGTCGTTCAGCTCATCCATATCATTCACATAGTGTTATGGTACCTTCAGTTAGAGATAATGCACTTAGTGCCCTAGTTGATTTAGATGCTCAGTCTTAGTTTGGACCCACTCAAATTCATACTCCATCGAGCATATCAGGTATATGACTTTGGGCTTCTGTCCTGATAGTTGTGCCTTTTATTTTCTGTCTTTACCTTTTATTTGATTTGAATTAGGATTTTTATACCCATCGATGATTATGTTGTAATGACCCTTCAGGTCATTATCCGTATTCTTGCTTATTTTGCCGACAGAGCTTTCCCATAGCCTCCCCAAGTCATTAGTGACTTTCCAAAATCGATAGATCGGCTACCTAGTGATTCATTTGTACTTTAAAACCACTTTCTCAATTTGAAGTCTTCATTGGTTCTAGTTGGACACCGAGCAAGAACTTCAGTAAAAGAACCTTAAAAGCAAAATCCAACTTCGCCAATGAATTTGGAGCATCAAAATCTATGTGGTTACATATTTTATTTACTCAAATCGAACTCTGAATACATCTTAAGGAATTAGTTGAAACCCAGAACCAAGTTCCAAGCTTCAGCCATGCCTGGCCTTGAACGAATAACGCAACCGTAGAGGCTAGGGCACGAACGCAATGCCGCAACCGCGGATAGGAGGAGGGCGTGAACGCGATGCCGCAACCGTGGCTAGGCGGAAGGCATGACCGCACTACCCAAGCCTCGGTAAAGCCTATTTCAAGACTGTTATGTCCAAAATTTAGGCCATTTTGTGCCTCCTCCTTAATCTCAAAACCCTAATAGAGTGAAGAAATCTCCAAAGTGAGTCTTGTGGGTTGATTGGAAGCATGAACAAATTATGAAATGAAATTTTGCTACAAATTTAAGGTATGGTTCCTTCTAGTTTGGTATTGATTTATTGAAAGTTTGTCCCAAAACCCCCAAGGGCTTAAGACATAGATTGAG
Source organism: Capsicum pubescens (assembly GCA_030864215.1). Lineage (NCBI taxonomy): Eukaryota > Viridiplantae > Streptophyta > Magnoliopsida > Solanales > Solanaceae > Capsicum > Capsicum pubescens. The sequence continues at coordinate 220,542,865 of CM061546.1, forward strand.
CCCCAATTATGATTTATTTACTCAAATTAGTTGAGGGTTGTAGCTTCCTAATGATATGTGAGTAATGGGTTGGTCTCAAAAACTCATTTTCCAAAGGTGGAACCCACTTGGGTGTTTTGATATCATTTTAAACCCATGGCACAATGGTGACATAATGGATATTGTTATTCTTTTTATAATTCTTAGATTGTATATATCTTGGCTCCTGGAAGAAGAATCTTTAAGAGAAAGGAAGAAAAATCTTGTTGGTTCATGAATTTCTTGGACTTAAGGTAGGTTAGGCTTACACAAAGTTAGATTGATCTTGGTTGTAGTATAATTATTGATATCTTGTGAGAATGGACGAGGTTTAGATAATAAATAGTTGAATGATGATGCTTGGGATTAGTTGATTCTTATAGGTTATTAAACTTGTAAAAGTATGATTGTTGACCTTTAGTTTAGAACCTTGGATAGTTCTACTTGCAATCTCATAAATAGCATGAGAATACTTTAGTTGCTCTACTAGATGAGAATGATGTTGTTCGATAACCTTAAGTGTATGTTGACCTAGATATTTCTTAATTATGTATTGGCCTTAGTATTGGGTTGACTTAGAAAGAATACGTGAAGAGGATTCCTCTATAGACCTAGTAAAGATGGATAAGTCCTTATGGTGTGACTTAGATAATCTAGCATAATTCTAGGTAGAAGTTAGAAGTGAGCCTTGACATTACTTGGATTTAGGTGTGGTACTTGACCCATCTTAAGCTTGAACTATGAGATTCCTTAGCGACCGAGATGCTTAATAAATGTTTAAATTGCCTTATTGAGATTATAATTGTTAAACCCAGTTGTCGGTTTATGTATGTGGACTATGGTTGGATATTATGTATTCTTGATTTCTTATCTTGTTGTCATGATATAGATAGACTTGGAAAATGGTGATTATGTCTATCATTTAGATACGCATGCCCATGCTTCTACTCATATTATGTAGTGATAATTATTAGTAACGTATGATGGTATGTGTTACCTTACATCCCCAGTACTCTATTATTGTCGGTTTGTTTATACTTATTGATGTGGCCATATATGTGTGTATGATTGCGGTTTTGGGGAATATGTTGATACTATAATGATGCCCGGTGAATCCGAAGGAAATACTGATACTATGATGATGCCCGGTGAATCCAAAGGAAATATTGATACTATGATAATGGCCGGTGAATCCGGTGAAAATATATATACTATGATGATGCCCAGTGAAACCAGAGAAAATATATATACTATGATGATGTCTGGTGAATCCAAAGGAAATATTGATACTATGATAATGACCGGTGAATCCGGTGAAAATATATATACTATGATGATGCCCAGTGAATCCAGAGAAAATATATATACTATGACGATGCCCGGTGAATCCGAAAGAGGTAATGATGTTATGATGATACCTAATAAATCTTGAAGAGGTAATGATGTTATGATGTCGTGTGGGGCAACTTTATATAAGTACATGTGTATATATGTGAGGTTATGTCATATGTGACTAATCGTTGATGTACTCGACACATGATGTCTTCCTTGGTAATTGAAACTCACTCTTTGTCACTAATCACTAGTTAAAAGGTATGACCTATATTGATACTAATTAGTAACTAGAAGTGGATTATGCCAAGTATTGGGTTAAGACTTTTTGATATGTGTAATCTTGTGTAGAACCAATGGATCACCTAGTAAATCTACTTGGCTTGAATTAATGGTTATGTTATGGAATTTCACCTAGTTAAGTGGCTTATGCAATAACTAGTTATTTCTAATAAATGACTACGACTTGAATATTAGAAGTCTAGTGAACTAGTTGGTGGACCTTACTTGCTTAAATTATGGGAACTAGTCTTTAAGGTTATAATATGCGTAATGATAGCATTGTATGATGAATAGATAAGATGACATCTAGTATGTGATGTTGTAGTAGATTAATTAATGATTTATATAATAAGGTTGCTAACTAGATAATGGCCTTGAGATGGGTGAATAAATAATAGGGTAGGTAACTTGTAGCTTTTCCTTATTTGATGTCTAGTAAATTATAAGACTTGTAAACTAGTTCTTTATGCGTCTGGTGATTAGCTAATATAGACTAGACTTGGAGTTCATCAATAAAATAGAAAAGAGGTGACTGTATATCTATGTCATGGTGATATCAGTTTTTTTGTATATAAATGCGGTTTTGATGATGATTGTAGACCTCGATAAGAGGCCATGGTGGAAATGTGGACCCGCGGTTTTGGGGAAATGATTTTGTAATTGTACCTTGATATATTGATATTTTGATCTTTTGGTGTAGTCTCCAGCGGTATGGGACGCCGTGATAAGTTCTTTTATTGTATTCTTTAGGTGTACTCTCCGGTGGTATGGGATGCCATGATAATTTCTTTGTTGTGTTCCTTTACATGTACTTCCTGGCAGTATGGGACGTCATGGTAAGTTCTTATGCTTTATATTCTAATACTGGTTGGTGTTCATTATGATAAATAATTGGTTGTTATCATGTATTTTTACGGCTTTACGCTTCCAAAATGATTACTCATGTCGTATTAAAGATATGGTATATGCGTGTATGGAATATCATGCTATTGATATAGTTGATTAGTTATTTATACAGTGATATTGAAGGAGATTCAGGTTCGATCCTATACCTTGACTTTAAGTTATTATCTTACCTTATATCATCTTTATATTACAATTTAGCTTAGTTGGCCGATGATGCCTATTGAGTACCCATGTTTTGGTACTCATACTACACTTCTGTACCTTTTTAGTGCAGACCTAGGTTTTAGTTACCGTCATGAGCTCTTGGAGTTTGAGTTTCCCCCTTTTCTCTCTATATTTATTTGTCTTTTGCTTTCGACACAAATGTATGAGACTATCTGAGATAGTTTAGACTTAGAGATTGTAAATTTCTATTGTCAGGTTTAGAATCTCTTGTATTAATAGTATCACGTCATGGGATATGAGACTATCTGAGATAGTTTAGACTTAGAGATTGTAAATTTCTATTGTCAGGTTTAGAATCTCTTGTATTAATAGTATGACATCATGGGATTGGTATTGTATATCAGTTTTCTTTAGTTGTGAAATACTATTGTTTATATTGTATTCATATATAGGGTCTGTGTTGGACATTTCTATCGAGGTAACCCATTGCATTAGCTCTGGGTTACGGTATCGTCTTACCTACTGGTAGGATGTGGTAGGTGCTATCATGACTTAAAATTTGAGTCGTGACATATATGCCTTGGTATTTTAATATTGGTAGTTGTATGTCTTGTTGTAGATTTCATAATAGTGTGACTACCCCCGTAGATGATTTCTTTTAGTATTAGATGGAGTGGTTCAATATCGTATTTTCCTAGGGGTGTAGTATTTAGGTTAAAGTCCCTTTACTTTGGGATATTGGCCTTTTTATAGACCTTGAGTGGTACTTGTTATTGATTTTTATTTTAGTACCGCCTACACCTTATACAAGTGTCACTATTGTTGTTGTTATTATTTTGGTTGTTATTGATTCATTCTTAATAGGCAACTTGACTATCATTATCTAGTTAGAATTCCCTTCCTCACGATTCTTGTTCTTTGGGCTAGGTGGCTAGATCAATTAGATAGTTTTCTCTATTATAACGAGGTAAAGCTAGCCATTTTCCCTCTTTAGTTGGTGAGGTTTGATCATTTGTTGAGTGGGCTATAGAAGTGAAGGAAAGTCTGTCTTACATGGTTTTATTATGGTTATAGAGTTGGTAGTTTTGTTTTTTTTGCCCCTTTTTGAGTTTGAGATTCTAGGATTGACCTTTTGGTTTGATGCGATTTGAGAATTGGATATCCTTCTCTATAACTTATTTATGAGGTTGATAAATTAGAGACCTGTTATTCTAATTTGGCTAGTCCATCACCCAGTAATTGTCTTGATATTGATGTTGGAAGGTCTTAGGCTTGCCTTTCTAGTTGTTGGGTTCGTCTTTTGATAAAAGCTTTAATCTTGGTATTGGTGTAGAGTTGGGTACTTCATTCTCTCTGCAATGTGTTTCATGGTCCAGTCGAGTTAAAGTTGGTGTAAATGGGTGAATTTAAAAAACCCTCATTTCGGCATTTGTTTAGCCTAATATAACTTCTTAGAGTGTTTCTCCTTAGTGATATGTGCCTATGGGTATTCGTTTTCATAAATGAGCATGAGGTTGACCAAATTCAGGATAAAGTTGTATTTCACTGAGTTGCTAGAGTTTTGGCTATAACTAGTAGTGTTTACAGCCTTGGTGAGTTCTTGGTTATGCCTTGATGCATTATGCCTTCGGCAGATATAGAGATGAATACTTGTGTCTTCAGCCGGTGGTGTTCCCCAGTTGTGGATATATTTTTCGGCAATATTTCAATTTCAGTTCTTATAGGGACCGCAGAGGGATATACCTAATTTTTATAGTGAGGTTGATATGGGTATTTGGACTTGGTTCAGATTTGTTAGCTTAAGTTATGGGATTTTGATTCTTTTGAATGGTGACTTAAAGGCTAAGATAGACTTTGGAATTTGGATGCTTAGTAGTCAACAGGATTGGTTTGGAAAGCTAGGACCGAGTGATTCTGCTTTGTTATTGAGATTTCAGTTGTGAGTTGTGGAGCTTGGGTGCAACCTTTTTTTCTGGATTTGTGTTAGTTGAGCATTCATTTGTAGGCTGGCTAAGCCTTCCCTTTATCAACCTATTTAGTCTTCTTCAGTTCAGATAAATTATTATTAATACAGGTTCGGATAATAGCTCATCGGCATTCGATGGCTTCTTAAGCTTTTGATCTTGGTTTTCAGTGTTCTCTAGAAATTTTGAATATCTACTCACCAGAAGAAGTATACTTGAGTTGGAATTAGAATAGTTTCATCCATAATTCGTGGGGCGTCTAGTAGAGGATCATTTAGTTTCATGAGTAGGTACTTTGAACTCCTGAATATCAACTTCGAGGGTCATCCAGACTACTTATAGCATTAGCAGGAGATCACTTTCTTTACCATCTCCATTTATGAGTTCAGAAAGCACCTTATGGGCTTATTCTTATGCTTATCATTATGGATTTTCAATGGATCAGCTCCAGCCTTTCAAGGATAGTGTGATGGGATTGAGCGAACAGGACTAGGATGAATTTTTGTGTGGTTTGGAGTAGATAGCAGTTTTGAAAAAGAAAAATGGTTAGATTTAGATACTGGAGTCAATCGCATGATTCATGCCTTGGATTTCCTTTGGCTTGGTTGTGTTTTTGCATGGCTGTGCTTGTATCATTGTGATATTAGTGTGTTATGGTTTAGATTTTCATGCATCAGCCATTCTCATTTCACTTGAAGGTCAGTCTCTTGTTAAGGTTGAGTTTTGGTTATTTGAGTCATGAAGTAAGGAAATTGGTTGAAAAGGGAGGCTTATAGAAAAATCCATGAAATAATTATCCCTCTATAGAGGTTATCTAGGGAGTCATTCTTAGGGCATGCGGGACCAGTACCTCATTCTTTTAAGCTTTCAGGCTCTTTCTATCCATTGACTTTCACTGATGAAAGTCCTTTTAGTAGTGGAAATTATACTAACCCTTCAAGTCATTTCCTCAATTTTTGTACATTTTTGGTGATTTGAGCTTTCCCATAGCGATTACAGGTCATTTGTGACTTGTTGGAACTATAGGTTAGGTTATCGAGTTGTTTGCTTGGGTTTTAGTCTTATTTTTCTATTTTGGAGTTGTCACTATTAATAAATTGGTCTTGGATCAAATCTCATAGTTAATGACCTTGAATGAGAATTTCGACAGAGCCATCAACTCCGAAAAATTTGTCTTAGGCTAGGGGAACCCTTAGTTCAAGTTCCAAGGCTTTTGAACTCATTTTGGGCTATTGGGTAGATTCTATGAAAAATGTAACTATAGGTGTGCGCCTCATATTTAGTCTAAACAATCTCGGATGGAAGTTTCGATGGTTCTATGAGTAAAAAATATCAAATTAGTATGTTAACATAGTTTGTTTGTATACACGAGGTTTCGAATGAATCCTGAGCATCTCCTCGGAGTTCATTTAGACTTAGAAAAATCTGATGCCTCAAATTGTTGGTGCATCCACTCAAGAGGCCAAACGACCACTTAAGTGGTAGTCTCTTTAGTGACAATGAGATACTTTAGCGGTCGTGGTTGTTTGGCTGAGGACCACTTAAGCGCTCCTTGTGTGCTTTAGCAGATGTTGCTTTAGTGGCCAGGATGTCGCTATAGCAATCCCTGTCTTTCTTTTCTCGACCGCTTAATCAGACATTTGTCGCTCAAGCTGTAATCTCTTAAGCAACCAAGTGACCGCTTTAGCGGCACCTGAGGTATTAAATCCCCCATTCTGTACCAATTTTCCAAATCATTTCTCAATTATTTTCCCCCATTTTTTAGAGCTTGGAGCGTGGGAAGTGTGGGAAATCATCCAATGAAGCTAAGGTAAGTTAGCTCACACTCCTTGGTCATTTCCCATTACTTTACCTATTAAATTCAATCCTTTTTCATTGTAAATTCTTTGAAATTAGTGCTTAAAATCCTTAGACTTTAGGGAATGATTTTGGGCCCCGATTTATCCTCCATTTGTGCTCAACTTTTGAGAACACATTCTTTGTCTTTCAAGGGACCTTGTAATGAATTCAATTGTAGGTTTCATTTGTGGGCCCCGCAGGCTTATTCTTGACCTGATTTTTGACACGAGTATTTTTATAGCAATATGAGTCTCGTTTTACTCCTATTAATATGTACATTGTTATTTTGATAATGTGCCAGTGTTTCGAGCTCATGGAGCAAAGGAGAACGTTTTGTGGATGATTGAAGACTTGAGGTTTCGACATCGAGGTAGGGCTCTATCTACTTTTCTTCATGAGATGATGTATAGTATAGATTGTATGCTAAATAATAAGGATAGGTCATGTTTATGTCTAGTATATTGTGACTTAGCCTATTTAGGGAATTTGGGGTAGAAGTGTGACCCAAAATCTTAGTATAAAATACTTATTATGGACATAGAATCCTATTACCTTAGATTATCCCTGCAACCAAAAAACCTTTAGCGGTAATAAATATGCATTTTACCAAAGAGTGTTAATTTTTTAACCAGCATTAGTTAGTTTCCATTGAATTCAATGTCACAACTAGTTTTAGGATCCTTTACAAAGAGAGGTAAAATGTAATTGTCACTAATAAATGCCTGTAAAAAAACATATTTAGCATCAATTAAGCTATTGTCGTTAAATAATTATCCCTAAAGCACATTTTTGGTGTTGGTGTATAAGCATGTTGACCATAGTTCTATGTTATGGATTCTTTAGTGTAAGGTTTACTATTTGAATTAATGGGTTAGATCATAGTTTCCCGGATTATAGTATTACTACTATTCTAGTTATATACTGTTGGTCCCAAGTTCTTGGTCACGATACTAGTTGGACTCTAGGTATGTATTCAATCCTTATAAAGGATGCAGTTTTAGTCTATAGATGCTTAGACGCTAGGTTGTATTGTTTGGATGCTGGTGATGGCATGCATACTTTCAGGCATATTCATGCTCACTTAGGGGGTATGATTCCAACCAAAACCATGTTTTTATGATTGTTTTCTAAAAGTGTATTTATTTTCACTTTTTAGGTTTAAAATGGATTCTTTTATAACATGGAATCATACCATCTTACTTAATAATTATGAGCCTTTGGAACTAAAGATGATGTTGTAAAAATTAGACCAAGATTGATTTCAGTCTGTCGTTTATGCACTCTTTTACCATTACTATTTACTTCGATCGAGATATATGCTGATCCTTTCTACATTTTTATGTTGATTTAGTACCAAAATTTATCCTGAATAATAAATTCATAGATTTACGCTCTTTTAGCGATGGTTCTAGTCTATTCACTTATTACATTTATATATATATATATATCTTTGGTACTGGATGGAGTAGATTAATGTTGATAATTATTGGAAATCCTAGATCGGGACCTATAAATATATACAGATATTCTTGAATTCCCTAATGGCCCCTTCATCTGCGAGCCACGGTATTGGAGAAAAGAGATCATTCTAGGTCTTACCTTTGCGAGTTGTTAAGATGGAGAAGGTTTATACACTTTGCACAATATGGCACTTGGATCAGATATGGTACTATGGACTTACTTTGTATGTATTAATTTATATGCATTACCTGTCACCAGTATATTGTTTGGTGCTTATATCTATCGTCCCTATGGGAGATTGTATAGGTATAGTCTATGATTATTATTTATTTAGTATTGATTGCACCTTTAGGACATATAAGGGCCCAGTTAGGTAGGTTGTCCAGACTAGCCGGTTACTTTATTGTCATTATTATGGTTAGTTTGTGTCAGATTGACTATGGACTTATACCCGAAGTTTTCAGTATGATTCTGATCCCTTTCTTTTATAGAGTAAATTACATTATTGATAGTTATCTCATGGTTAGACCTTATGGTTAGGGACCCTGATTATGCTAGCACTAGTTTTCTTACTTGGTTAGGATGCCTTAAGATGTTAGGTTGGTTACTTTTGTTGTCCTATATATATATATATGTGTGTGTGTGTGTGTGTGGTATTACGTATGTCTCTTTCTTCTTTATCTATTTATGTCATATATATATTCTTGACCTTGTATACTATATATGATTTTCCTTTACTCAACCTTGTATATTGACTAGTGATATACGAAATTTCACTTTAAACTCTAATTACTATTAGGACAGTATAAGTTTATCCTTATTGCTCCCTTAGCATTATCAAGTTTAGTTTCTTGGATAGTTGTCTATAGATTATATTTCTGCTTTATGTGTTATTTATACTTGCATTATGTTTGAAACTCAGTGGGAGGATACCTACTGAGTACCAGTTGTTTGATACTCATACTATACTTCTGCAGCCTGCGGATCATAGTATGAGTTCTCATTATTGGTGTGTGCATCGTGCGGAGCAACTATGGATCAAAGATTTGGGGTGAGCTCCTGACATTCGGAGTATTCCTGGTCTTCCTCATATTAATTAGATAGATCTCTCTTTTGAATTTAGAGAAATCATTTTATATGCATTTATGATGTATCTATATTTGTAATCTGGTTGTATTAGAAGCGCTTTTAATAACTTCACCAGGCCTTGGAGTTGCTTTATATATATTAGTCTCTTTACCATATTTATTTTGCTATTTTTTTCATTTCTTCTGATAGTCCATTACTAGCTAATCCAGACTATGGTTTGGCTTACCTACTGGTGGATATAGTAGGTGTCATCATGACCTAAGAAATTGGATGGTGAAAAAGTCATGAATTAATAGAAATAAGACCCCTTAGAGTGTGTGTACAAATGAGAGAGTTTTATGTGTGTTCATGAGATACTAGGATTATACATTTGAGATTTCATTATGGCTAAGATCCAAGTTTTGTGAGGTAACTGCTATAATTGCAGGGTTTTCATATGATCAATATGTTTGATTTATGACTTATAATATTGCATGTTGGTGGTATTAACATGGATAGAAGTTGAGTGAACCCTATGTGATGTGACTATTGATTACTTGTAGAGGTACATGTTTGCTTGTCCTATCTCATTTTGGGATATTATTGATGTTATGAGTTATTGTATTTCATGTGATGTTGAGATAGTTTGATTTACATGAATGTGGTCCATATTGGTTGGCCGAGTTGTTAGTCAGTTTTGGATGGTTGGATGGTGAAAGGTTCTGCTATCTAGTTAGAATACAATAGGTTCCCACACGACCACGTAATTTGAATGGTGACAAATATATCCACAAAGTTTGAATTCACATAGCAAACAAATTAGGTTTTCTGCCAAAGTAGAATACATTGTGGTTACTCCATAAATATTGCTGTAATTTTCATTTAATATGGCAAAAAAGTAAAATTATTTTCTATATATATAAATTTTCTAGCAAATCCTTCTTTACCATCGCAGCTACAAAATATTTTTTATAAGTAAAAGTGTAAGGCCTTAGTCACGAATCACGTACAGTATGTAGCGAACTTTTAACTACGCTACATCTTGCTACGCATTCTATAGAAAAAAATTATGGCTAGAGTGTCTAGCCATGAAACTTTTCAGATTAAGCTTTGACTCTTTCGCGCAGCTGTATATGCATTATGTAGAAGTTTTTGATTAATAAATTTAGGATGCTCAATGGTTCAGTTTTCTAATTTAATCAATACGAAAATAGCAATACAAAGCCAATACCTTAAAAATGCAGCATTATGTATAAGCAAAAAATAGCAACTCATAATAGATGGTAACAAATCAGTTGTTAAATAAAAATTAAATTCTACAAGAGTTGTTTCATTTGTCGTCATTAGAGAGGACATACAATCATTGTCTTGTATCTTTAAGACAAACAAATATGATATAGAGAGGTGAGAATTTGTTTGAGGGGATTAAAATATTATATGCGAAAATGGGGTCCTGGGAAGAAAGTTAAAAGATGGAAATAAGGATCTCATTTAAAAGAAAAAAGACATAAAGACACAATCAAAGTTGTCTTAAATTTGTAAAAAGATACTTAAAACTTGCATAGGTCCTATTACCCTATTACTCTTGTTCAAAGCGATATTAATACTACCTTTTAAGCTGACGTAACTCTGATGTGTTTTTCACTTTCTAGAAGAATGTGAAGAATGCCAAAAAAATTATTTCTTTTATTAAAATCTTTTCTTTTTGTCTTTTCATTTCTTCTTCACACATCTTATCACTTCAACATTTTTTAACATATGCAACTTTCACCATTACTCCTCTTCTTTACCCTATGTTATATGGTGTTGTGATGATGAGCATCTTACTACAAGGGACCAGGTCCCTGGATCTTCAAGGGTAAAGGTACAACTGGCACGCGCCTGCACAGTTTTGTCATCTAGTGTAAAAAACTGTGCAGGTGTTGCAAGTACTATTTGGGACACCTGGTTAAATAACATTACAACCCTAATCATCACTTCTCTGTATAAATAAAAAAAAAATCAATTGCTTGAGTTTTTGCAATCCATAAATTGACAAGTGAAGGAAGAGAAAACTCAACTAAACTCAAATGCTCAAGTATAGCTCAAGTTCTTAATTCATTCTGAGTGTTGAATGTAGTGAGTGTTCTTGAGTGTGTCATGGTATGTAACTGAATTACTCATGCTATAGGAGTTATGAATTTTTCTTGTTGCTTTTAAAGTGATTAGGTAGAGTTTCGTAAGTCCAAAAGTGGTTAGAGTTAACCAGTGCTGAGCAAATCTTGGAAGACTTATCAAGATTAGGCTATAGTAGAGTTACTACAAGCAGGAGGAGTCTAGAGTTAAGATGAAATTGAATCTTTAATCAAGAGGTTGATTATAGTGGATTTATGAGGTGTTTGTGAGGGCAAGCTGTGGTTTTCTTCCCTTGAGCAAGGCGTTTCCATGTTAAATCTTGTGTTATTTAAATTTCCTGCACTATTTTGTGTTCTTGGTTAATTTACTATTTTTTCCTGTGACTGATTTTGAGGAACCTAGTCCCTCACTGTGTGGTACAATGATGTGCTATAGAAATATAGTACTTTCGATGCTTAAAACGAGGAAAATATGTAAGTTTTTGAGGTTGTTTTGTTAGAGATGATGTGTTTTAGGTATGTTTTGTAGGAAATCATGTTTTGGATGCTAAGTTCATGAAAAAAATGAAAAAAGGTGTTTTGGGCTACTTTTTGGAGCAATTATGGATGTTCGGGATACTTTTCGGCTTGATCGTGATCAAAGTATAACACCCTGGGTTTTGACCCTTAGAAAATTTCCTGGAATTCTGGTCTCTGGATCCAATATGATTCGAGGGTACGAGCCGTATGTTAGGGTACGGATGGCAAGGTCCAGTCGTATACTGACCTGTGTTGGTTGGTGGGATGGATTTTGGTTACTGTAATGGATACAATTTAGGGGTACGAGTCATATTGGTGGTTTTGGATCGTTTGGTTCCTTAACTTAATCTTAGACTTGGTTAATTGGGTTGGATATGAGTATGAATGGCTCACCGTGAGCCATAAGCTAGGGTACGAGTCATACCTGATCTTGTATGTTGGACAGTGTCTGAATCTTCCTTGAGCTTAAATCTGCCAGGGGTACGACTGAATGGTATGGATCATATGTTGTCAAGATGACTTGGTTGGATGAGTCGTCTACTGGACAGTATTGGATCTAAGGGTTGAGGCAAGGATATGAGTGGAGGATACCAATCGTATTGAAGAGTATAACTCGTGTGGGTCAGTCGTACCCCTGTGATGGGATTTTGGCACAACTTAAGTGGGGGTATTTTTGAAATTTCTCTAATTATTCTAATAATGTCCCACGACTTCTAACCAACTTGGGAGGTTATTTACCCTATTATTCCATTCATTAACACTTAGAAACGTTTCTAAAACACTCCATAATTCTCTCAAGAGATTTTGGGCAAGGGAAGCTAAGGTTTAACCTAAAGGATCAAATTGGGGTTTGTCTTGATGATTTCTTTCCATCATCATCTTGGCTTAAGGCATTTTGTCTTCCCTCATTGTTAATTCTAACTAAAGGCATGGTTATTATGAATGTTTTCATCATTTTATTGATTGTATGATTTTGGTTTTCGAAAATAATTTGGCAGTTTTGATATTAAATGGTTGGTTATGGTTTTCCATGATTTTAATTATGCCTTTATATTCATTAATGGTGGTTTTGGATAACTGGATTACATGGGAATGCTTTACTGGTAATTGGAATTGGTTTTGGTCATAATATGCCCCCAATGTGTTTGACAAAATGCTTATAAAGATTTGTTCATTGCATTGACTACTTTTAATGGAACTCTTGCTTGTTTTAAAACTTGGTAAAGGAATTATACATGGTTTAAATGGCTTGGAAAGGTTATGCTTGAGTAGAACATGGAATCCCCAATCGGTTTAATATGGTAAATGGAATGGTACTTGAAAGTCCCCTTAAACCAATTTATGGTTGGCTATGGATAATACTTGCAAGTAAGGATTGGTATGATGATACCAATATTAATGGCCTTAGTTAATAAATGGATAATTATTTTGTTATTTGGAAATTTGTTTTTAATTGGGCAATAATGGCGAGGGTGTAGCTAAGCCGTGGAAGGTGGAGGTCCTGGGGGGACCAAAACTGGAAACTCATATTTGTCAATATGAGGGTGGTCTTGGTGACCGTGTGCATGATGTCACACTATATTTAGGGGAAGTAGTAGTCATCCCAAGGTTTTCTTCCCTGGTCGTGCAGTTGCACGCACTGGGGCCCTTTTAGCAGGGGGAGAAAAACCCATATAGCTCGTGGGTGGTTTAGGACGACAAAGCTACACAGCCCAAGTAGAGGTTTTAAAGGCATGCTAAACCTGATCCCTTTACCCGACATGGTTATAAATATATATGCATGGTTGTGTGAATATGGATGGTTTTACTTGGTTTTATAAATGGCATTATTTTATCCTTACCTTAAGATCATGTTAGTGGTCACTCGCTAATCCCATCTACTAGCGGATGTATAACCACGCTATGCAGGAACCGGTTATTCTACTTCTTCTACATAGTGATTGACTAGGGAATCAGCATTTGGATTAAAGTAGTGAGCTTCCATCCTTTTAAAAGGCTCAATTTCACGTTATGGATATAGCTAGACACTTTTATTTTATTTTGGATATTGGTTATGGCTATGGTTGGGGGCATATGCCAATCCTATTTTATTAATCTTTTGGTTAGAGGTTTTATGGTACTTCTATGGGTCGGAATGGGCAGGATCGGTATTAGTGTTGGCCTTGGCATTGGAATAAGCTGAAGGGCTGACATTATTGGACGAGATTGTTGGTTGTTCCATTCTATTTCATTTTGGGATTAATTATATTAACTTTTGGAACATCCTTTGTTATGGCCCTTGTTTTGGTATGGTTTGGTATAGTTGGATTATTGGTATGGGATGGTTGAACTCTGTCGGGACGGTCACGGTTATGATATTATCTTAGATTCCTTATGTGAGTTGTTACACTATCTTGTTACATGCTCGAAATTTAGCCAACTCAGGGAAGGTGGATGGAGGTTGGGTTGGGTAACGGGGGTGGTCTCCGAAATTGGTCGGACTTGGGACGCCCATTAAGACAAGGACCTAGGGCGGGTCCTGTCACAAATCATGTTCAAGAATTGAAGAAGAGCTTAAAATAAGACTCTAGGCACTTACTAAGTCAGCATGTGGACCGCAAGTAGGTCATGTGGACCGCAAGTAGGCAAAGCAAGTGCCAGAATTCCAAAATCCCGAGATCAGACCTGCAGGACTTTTTGGTCCTAGCACTTATGCCCTGAACTTGCGCTCACCTTGCAGAACGCAAGTGCTACCGGTATCCAGGGTCAAGGCAAAAGTGCAGACTATAAGTGGCCACTAACCCTATTTTCTCCTATTTATTCGGAATTTGGTTTTAGGGTTTCCTCTTGTACTATAAATACCCTTTATGTATTTTTTTAGTAGGAGTTACGCACTTTTGATTTTCACAAACATATTTTGATTCCAAGAATAGATTTTGATCTTGGGATTCTCTTGTATTGACTTTGGTTCATTAATTTAGTTACAGTTGTGGGATTTTCTACTTCTCGTTATTGTGATTTCATCTATACTTTTAATTATGAAGGTTATTGATTTCTTCACAAGCATGAGTGGCTAGAAACCCATAGCTAGGGTTGTGAGAACCCTGGCAGATTGACAAAGTAGGGGAAGTGTTATTGTTGTTATGAACCGATACCCATGCATGTATTTCTTTGTATTCATTATAATAGGTTTCTTAACGGGTGCGCACGTTAGGATCCTACCTAGATTATTTCTACTTACTCCAAAAGAGGAGTAGTGAATAGGAAAAAATAAAGACAATAGTAATTTGGAGTTTAACTGTAGATCTATGCTACTATGTTTTATCTTAGTAAGATGGTTAGGTTTCATCTAATAACCAAACACTCAAAAGTTAATAGTTAACTTAGATCAAGATAAGGGTTTGTAAGGCAACATTCCGAGACTCAAAAGGTAAAGGGAGAAATCCTTCTACTCATCCAAAAGACTGTAGAAGGTACATAACTTATCGATTCTGCATGCAAGATATCGAGTTGGTTAAACAAAGCATGATAATCCTACATAATTCAGAAGCTAGGGGGAACACAATCCTAGTATTATCCTATGCCTGATTATGACCGAAGTTGATATAGATACTTGATCGAAATTACTATATAAATCCCCACATTTACTTTTCCAGTTCTGCCTATTGATTACAACAAATGAGAGTCATGAATCCATGTATTCCCTTGGTATTCAACCCCAACTTTTGTTGGGTTACAATATTTAGTAACGACCGTATCACCTTCTGAAAGGAGGTGTAGCTTGGACGTCACCAAATTTTTGGACCATTACCGGGGAATACGGTGTTTATTTGTGATTTGAAGTTGTTGCAGTTTTTGGATTTTTTTTTCTTAGTTGGGCATATGACGGTGCATGCCTAGCACACAAAGTAGAGACAATCCCTTATTCCCACTTAATCCAAATCCAAAGAGGATGCTAGAAACACCTAGCAGGATTTCAGAGCAGAAAAGAGATGATCTTCCTGAAGGGGTTCGTGATATTGTACCTGTCTCTCCTCCTGAAAGATTACAAGATATTTTTTATCATCAGAATGGTGAGTTTTTAGCTCAATTTGAGAACGAGAGGAGGGCAACAGAAGAAGCTCAAAGGGTAGTTGATAATGCTCAACTCACTCCCATGTTTGAGGGGTGAGGCGGTCATTGTCAATACCCCAACTAGAGTTGGGGTCGAAACCAAAAGGAGCGAATTATAAATTTCAAGCCTTATGGGTGCTCTAATCACTAGAAGGAAACTAGGAGTGTCAATAAACACAACATATAAAATAAAATGGGGGAATGTAATTTGAGGTTTGTTTGAAACAATTTTCGACTACAATACACCAAAGTAATACTATTGATTTGAAATCATGATTTGGGGAGATCTTGGGATTATGTCTACCTAAAAGTAAATTAGGTGGGTTGTTGATGGTTTAACATGAAACTTAGTTGTTGAGTAAAGGATAGGTTAAGCGTATAGTCATTGTGTCCTATCTTTCAATAAAACCACAACGATTTCACCCATTGGTTCTTTCGAGCATCAAACAAGTGCACAAATTATAATCACCTAAAACCTCAATCAAGCATCCCTATTTCTAGGATGATGCTATTGACATGGCTTACATACCAAACACACTTATTTCTAAGATTGCAAAAGATAGTAGGCCATAGGCTCAATTATCCACCATTACCTTGTCCCCCTATAACCCTCTTTCAAGGATGTTATGGGTTTCCTCAAGTTCACCTTCATCCCTCTTTTAGGGATGATGAAGGGTTTTTAGAGTTTTGGGGTTTTCACCCATCAAACCCATTTGGAGATTTGGGGCTTTCACCCATAAATTCCAACTCATAAATTTAAGCAATGGGGGAATCCATACTCAACAACTAAGAATCATGCAAGCACAACAACACCTACGCATAATTACACTTTTAGTTCAACATAATCCCAAGACTAAAGAAGTTAGCTACTCATAAAATAGGAGAAAAGACCTTTACCAATTATTCATCCATGGTGTTTATGATGAAAAGGGTATAAATAATCTTAAATTCCACACTCCAGTGTCACTAATTTTCTCTTTGAATAATAATTACAACAACTATAAACAATTAATTTTTCACTCTAAAAGTCTAGGGTCTTTTTCTTTCTCCCCACACACTTTTAGTGTTTTGGATCCTCCATCCACATAAGTCCTTTGATTCAGCAGTCCGAATTGACTTCAATGCCCTCTACTCATTTATCCTGTCATGTCGCGGTCGTGAAACTTTGACTGCGATCGCACAACCAAGGTCGCAGCTATGACCGAGCTATTATAGTCTGTTGGTAGATTTGACAGACAGGGATCATGGTCTTAAGCACACTACTTCTTACCATGAGACAACAATCATCTATTCTCAAAATATATGCCTTAAAGCTCACAATGACTTCAACTTTAGTCGCTACCACAAGTAGCTCATTGCACACGGGCTAAGCTAATTTCCACTACACCCCTCATCTTGAGATGCAACATTGAAGGACAAATAGGAGTTTTAAAGAGCAATCAAGCGACAACAACTGATACTCTAAAGGTGGTTTTCTCTTGACCACAACTTAGTTATACTCTATTTTCCCCTTTATCGGAAGGTGACAAATCACCCACCTCAACTTGTTTCACATGCCAATCTCATAAGAAAAAGAATTCCACACTCTAAGCTACCAAATATGCAACAATGGATTATGAGTGCAAAAACACTCTCCCTCACAAAATAAATCTGTATGCAACAAGTGGCATACAATAGGCTTGACATAATTTTCAATCGCAACTATAAAGAAAGTAAGTGGTTGGAGATCTCAAAGGGCTTTCTAAGTTTGTAGTGTAGGCTCGGGTTAGGGTAGGATGTCATTTGGGATCAACATAGCTATACCCTTCCTTGAACTCTTACATCACACTATTTATTTTGCTTTTTTTCACTAGAGGCCATTATTCCCTCTTTTCTCTTTTTTTATCATGCACACTTTTTGCTTCCTTTGTTTACCCGTTTTCCTTTCTAATTCTTTTCCTTGCTATGTTCAATAAATTCTTTTCTTTTTTCAACACTTATGCACATTTGACATTTTGTGAATACCTCATGGCTCCAATCTTTCTTCCGTCGACTTTCACCAACTCCAATTTAGGCTTTATAGCCTCAAGTTACATTTCAAGTTCAAGGAGGGTATGGTTCAAAAGAGGGATAGAAAGAAGGGGTCACAGCTTGTAAAGTGTTTGCAAAAGAAAGGTCCAAAGGCTCAAAATGGTTAACTAAGGATTACAATCATACACGGGTAGGCTTTACGCTAGAGTGGGTTCCAAAGTTACGAAGATGGCCTAAGATCATTTCTCCAACTACACACAATCAAAATTATCTTTGAAAGACTAACAGGGCAAGTTCTAGATAACACAAGTATACAAGAGATGAATACAAATAGCTCACCACACTTGGCATTCAAAATTTGTCAAGAGGGCTCGAATGCCCCTCCCGTTAGAGACAATTTGGAGTATCTATTTCTATTCACAATTCAAAAATTTATGAAGCCACACAAAGAGAAAGAAACTTTTTATAACGTTGCTCACGTCGATGCACTTGATTCTTAAAATTTTGGATAGAGGTAAATGCTCATTTTGCATTAGCACCGCGCACAACTTTCTAACTATGGCTACAAACAAGGCCTTAGTCTCACATGACGGCTCAAAATGGACAAAACAACCATATGGATACTCAAACCTCGCCAATGATGCACAACTTGACCCAGTTTCACAAAATCTAATGCCACAAGTACTCAGATATCCCTTGCATTCTTGACATTTATGCTATGGGTACTCAGAATTCCCCTTCACCTATGTTTCACAACCCAGGCTTGATGTTTTACCCTTAAGAATGTTGTCACTCAATCTATCACAGGGTAAAGTTTATTCATAGCTAGCAAAACCCAAATAGTCTCACCACACCCCCAACTCAAAGTCCAGAAGTTCCCTCACTAAAGTAAATTTAAGAAGTAAAAGGGATGAGAAAGGCTTTTGGAGATAGAAGAAAGTGTAGGAATATAGATTCGCGATAGAGTCAACATGTCCGCAATCACATTGAAGCGATCGCGGTCTGCTGACCACGATCGTGGTTACTGAGATTGAATTCCCCAGTTTTTGCTCTGTTATTTATTTCCTGCATAGTTGCCAGTTTTCCAGCTCTATTTTTTCATATTTTTCTGGATACACTACTTATGTTAAAAGACCTACAAAGCATCAAAACAAACACTAGATGAGTTAAAAATGGGTTGTATCTCATCAAGCACCTAATTTAACGTCACGACATGACTCTCCCCCTTCACCACATAGAATTTTTGAATTTAATACTCCACTGTGGCCACCATGGGGATTCTCTCATTGTAATGCTTCAAACTTTGACCGTTTACTATGAATTTCTTTCCTTAATTATCTTTCAATTCCATGGAACCACTTGGGTAGACATTAGAAATCACAAATTGTCCCGACTACTTTGAGTGGAACTTCCCTATGAAAAGTTTCAAACGGGAATTGTAGAGGAGTACATTCTCTCCAATAGGGGATTCTCGTCATAATATACATGAATCATGCCATTTCTTTATTTTCTCCTTATACAATGCCTAACTCTCATATGCCTTTAAGCTAAATTCCTTCATCTCATGGAGTTGCATCACCCGTTCCTCGGATGCTTCTCTCTAATTCATATTTAAACTTTTCAAAGCCTATAAAACCTTGTGATCAAGTTTGATGGGTAAATGATACACTTTTATAAACACCAATTGATAGGGAGACTTTCCAATTGGGGTTTTGTAGGCCATTCTATAGGCCCAAAGTGCTTCATCAAATTGCCTTACCCAATTTATGCGGCCTATATTTATCGTCTTTCGAGTATGGCCTTGATTTCTTTATTCAAAACCTCCACTTGTCCGATCTATTAAGGTTTGTATGGAGTGGAAACATTGTATATAACCCCATACTTGTCAAGAAGAGCACCAAACACCCGATTGCAAAAGTGCGAGCTGCCACCACTAATGATGGCCCGAGGGGTGTCGAACCTTGTGAAAATAAGTTTTTTTAGAAATGAGGTGACGTAATTACTTTCATTATTCGGGAGTGAGATGGCTTCTACCCATTTGGATACATAATAAACCACCACCAAAATGTATTTATTCCTAAATAAACTCACAAAAGGACCCATGAAATCAATCCCCCAAACATCAAAGAGTTCCACCGCAAGGTTAGGATTGAGGGGAATCTCATGCCTTCTTGAAATACCCCCATGCATTTAACATTTGTGACAAGATTAAACTCATTCAATGGCGTCCATATGCATTGAAGGCCAATAAAACCCACATTGGAGAATCTTTGCGGTGGTTCGAATTCCTCCGTGGTGACCACCATAAGGCAAAGAGTAACAAGCTTCTAAGATATCGTTTATTTCAATATCCATGACACACCACCTAATAACTCCATTGGCACATTACAAAACAAAAATGGCTCATCCCAAAAATTTTGCTTTGCATCAAATAAAAACCATTTCTTTTTATGGTAACTCAATCCTTCGGGGAGTACTGCGCTCGCTGCATAGTTGGCAAAGTTGGCATACCATGGAGTATTATTCCCCTTGATGGAAATGATAAATTCATTGGGAAATCATCATCAACTTCTATTTCCCCATGTTTTTTATTGTTGCTTTCAAGTCGAGAGAGATGATCGACCACTTGATTTTCGTACCCTTTTTCGGTATTTCACGTCAAAGTTGAACCCTTGTAATAGAAAAATCCA
Organism: Capsicum pubescens; assembly: GCA_030864215.1. NCBI lineage: Eukaryota > Viridiplantae > Streptophyta > Magnoliopsida > Solanales > Solanaceae > Capsicum > Capsicum pubescens. The sequence goes on from CM061546.1 coordinate 220,563,325, forward strand.
CCTAATTAAATATGGTTTTTATTCTTTGTTTTACATGAGATACTTATGGGCGGGGAGACCTGTGTGTACCACTACTCTCATACCTAACAAATAGGCCCAAAACTTTTCAAAGGCATATATTATTGCTAATAATTCTTTTTTGGTGACAGTGTAGTTGCGTTTTGCATTATTCAAGGTTTTTATTTCATAGTAGATAGGATTAAATAGCTTGTCCTTGCATTGTCCTAGCAACTCACCCAATGTAATACCACTTGCGTCGCATATTATCTCGAACAGTAATGACCCATTTGGAGCCACAATAATAGGGGTTGAAATAAGCAATTCCTTAAGATATTTGAAATCTTTCAAGCATGCCTTATCAAAGTTAAATTTATATTCCTTCTCAAGAAGTTTACGCATAGGGCGTACTATCTTAGAAAAATCCTTGATAAAACGTCGATAGAACCCGGTATGGCCAAGAAAACTTCAAACACCTTTTATGGAAATGGGAGGTGGGAGCTTAGTAATTACCTCAAATTTGTCTTGATCGACATGAATGCCCTTTATGGATATCTTGTGGCCTAATACGATCCCTTCTTTGACCATAAAGTGGCACTTCTCCTAATTCAAGACAAGGTTCATTTCTACGCACCTTTCAAACACTTTGTTCAAATATTTGAGGCATGACTCAAAAGAGTTCCCCACTACCGAGAAGTCATCCATAAATACTTTCATAGGGTCCTCAATCATATCCATAAATATTGACAACATGCAACATTGAGAGGTTGTTGGGGCATTACATAACCCAAAGGACATTCTCTTGAATGTAAACGTACCATATGGGCAAGTAAAAGTTGTCTTTTCTTAGTCCACCAATGCTATACAAATTTGATTGTACCCTAAGTACCCATCCAAGAAATAATACCATCTTCTTTCAGCAAGTCTATCTAGCATTTGATCCATGAAACACATTGGAAAATAGTCATTCTCAGTCCATGAATTCAGTTTTCAGTAGTCCATACACACACGCTATCCGGTGACCAGTCGCATGGGGATGATATCATTTTTTTCATTTTCAACTACCATAATACCACCCTTCTTTAGAACACATTGCATTGGGCTTACCCACATGCTATTGGATATAAGATATATCACTCCCGCATCGAGCCACTTTATAATTTCTTTTTTTACTACCTCTTGCATAGGTTGGTTTAATATCCTTTGGTGCTCCATACTAGGTATGTGATCTTGCTCGAGTTTAATTTTGTGCGAGTAGATATCGGGAGCTATTCCGATGATATCCGCTATCATCCGATGAATAGACCGAATGGATTTTTTCACCACCAACTTCAATGCTTCTACTTAAGAGGAGTTTAGGTCACTAACAAGAATGATTGGTAGCATATCATCCTCCCATAAGAACACGTATTTGAGATGAGGTGGCAAGGCTTCTAATTTTATTTTAGGAGGTCCAATAATAGATGTTTTTGCGGGTGGATTTTCTCAGTATTTTAGATCAAGATCTAATTTAACCGGGTTCTTGGTGTGAAACGAAAGCCCCGTTAAAGATGCTACCATCTCATCATACTTCTACACTTCATCTCTTTCACAATTCCATAGCACCCCAACTAAAGGGTCACTCAATAAACACACATCAAAATGGTTTGACACTTCACCATCAATAACATCAATCATCGAGATGACTTGTAGGTCCATTGGTTGTTTCATGGACTTGCATATGTTGAAGGATACATCCTCATCATTCAATCTAAACTTCATTTCCCCTGACTCCACATCTACCAATGCCTTCCTGGTAGCTAAAAATGTCTTCCCAAGGATAATAGGAATTTCGATGTCCACTGCACAATCCAAAATAACAAAGTTGGTTGGGTAGATAAACCGGACCACTTTTACTATAACATCATGGAGGAATCCCAAGGGCTTTTTGATGGATCGATCAGCCATGAGCAACTTCATTTTGGTGGGCTTTGTCTTACCCAACCCAAGGATTTGAAATATAGCATAAGGCATGAGGTTCACACTTGCTCCAAGATCACACAATGCCTTAGAAAAAATGAATGTGCCGATAGTGCCTGAGATTGTAAAAGCACCGGGATCCTTCTTCTTTTTTACATATGCACTTGTCATAATGGAACTACAATGGTGAGTCACCTATATGGTTTCTTCCTCCAACAAATTTGTTTTAGATACCAAATCTTTTATAAATTTAGCATGCACCGGCATGTCTTGCAACGCCTCAATAAGAGAAATATTAACAAAAAGGGTACTAAATTTATCAAAAAACTTATTTAGCTTATCATGCTCTCCCTTTGTAAAAGTCCATTTAGGGAAAGGAGGATGGATAAGATTTGATGGCATAGAGACAAGTTGAAGATCGTTAACTATCGTTATCCCTATCAATAGCTCACTTAGCTTTGTCTCTACATCATTGGATCTTTTTCTCTTCGCCTTTGTCTCCTCCCCATTTTGCATTTCCTCACATTGCTTTTCTATGAGATATCTTGATATTTGGCTTACTTTGCCTCTAATTATTGGATGGTGGTGGAGTAATATGTAAATTTTTGATGGAACATGGAGAATTTACTTCACATCTCATTCACTATTTCTCTATTCCTCTCAACACTACTCAAAATCCGTGCCAAAATATATTTATTGATTTCCTCTTTCTTTTCACAATGTGCCAAGATTAGATATTCTTGGTTACGACCTTGATTCCCATATTGTCCTTGTGGGGAAAGATGGAAACCCTCTGAGATTTTAGTCATCATACCTTTCACCAATCACCTCTCCCTTCGCGTCTTCACATGGTTCAACTTTTATTGTACTTATCATACTCATGCTTTCCATTTGGTCACCTAATATATTCTAAAGTATGAGTTCTAGGCATGGCATCACTTTTTCCATCTTTGCAGTGGTCTTTTCCTTTTCATATTTATTATCATAGCGCACAAAGGACGAGGAGGGAGCACCTATGGCCACCTCGGCATCCTTTATGTCCCAACCCTTACACCAAATTACCACTTGGTCCAAAACTTTTGAAATAATCCCATATGATGAGTTGATGAATGATCCATCGGATGCATTTTCCACTATATCCATATTTTGTTGGTCCAATACTCTATAGAAGATTCGGAGAAGCATCTTCTCCGGTACCTCATGGGTAGGGCATTTCAAAAGTGTTTCCTTGAATCTCCCCCAAGCATCGTACCATGTTTCTTTATGATATTGGCGGAAATAAACATTCTCATCCCTCAACTTCAACTTTCTAGATGGTGGGAAGTGTTGACATAGGAAAGCCTCCATGATACTTTTCCATAAAGTAATAGATCTGGTGGGCAAAGATCTTATCCATAGCACTGTCTTTCCCTTAAGAGACAATGGAAAAAGACATAACCGGATGGACTCTTGGGATATATGTTCAACTTTGAACGGAGCACATACTTCTACGAATCCCTTTAAGTGAGAGTTTGGATCTTGATGAGCTTATCCCCCAAAGAGTCCTTTCATGTGGAGAAATTGCACTATTACACTTGTAACATAAAATATCCCATGCTCTTCGGTAGGGAGGAATGAGAATGGCACTTTCATGATCACCAGCCTCGAAATAAATCGAATCCTCGTGACTCATGATAATATAATAATAATAATATTTACCTACTAAAAGATCAAAAAAACAAAAAAATTAAATGAAATACACTACGGGTGCACCCAAGTAAAAATCACACCAAACAAGCGAAATCTATATTTCACTCCCCAGCAAAAGCGCCATTTTGATAATGCTCAATGCACTCCTATGTTTGAGGGGTGAGGCGGTCGTTGTTAATAACCCAACTAGAGTTGGGTTCGAAACCAAAAGGATCAAATTATAAATTTTGAGTCTTATGGGTGCTCTAATCACTAGAAGAAAACCCAGAGTGTCAATAAACACAACAAATAAAATAAAATGGGGGAATGTAATTTGTGGTTTGTTTGAAACAATTTTCGACTACAATACACCAAAGTAATACTATTGATTTAAAATCAAGAATTAGGGAGATCTTAGGATTATGTCTACCTAAAAGTAAAGCAGGTGGGTTGTTGATGGTTTATCATGAAACTTAGTTATTGAGTAAAGGATAGGTTAGGCATATAGTCATTGTGGCCTATCTTTCAATAAAACCATAACGATTTCACCCATTGGCTCTTTCGAGCACCAAACAAGTGTATAAATTATAATCACCCAAAACCTCAATCAAGCATCCCTATTTCTAGGATGATGCTCTTGACATGGCTTACACATCAATCATACTTATTTTTAATATTGCAAAAGATAGTAAGCCATAGGCTCGATTGTCCACCATTACCTTGTCCCCCTATAAACCACTTTCAAGGATGTTATGGGTATTCTTAAGTTCACATTCATCCCTCTTTCAAGGATAATGAAGGGTTTTTAGAGTTTTGGAGTTTTCACCCATCAAACCCATTTGGAGATTTGGAGCTTTCACCCATAAATTCTAACTCATAAATTCAAGAAATGGTATAATCCATACTCAACAACTAAGAATCATGCAAGCACAACAACACCTGCACACAATTACACTTTTAGTTCAACATAATCCCAAGACTAAAGAAGTTAGCTAATCATAAAATAGGAGAAAAAAACTTTTTCCAAGTATTTCATCCATGGTGTTCATGACGAAAAAGGGTAGAAATAATATTTAATTCCACACTCCAATGTCACTAATTTTCTCTTTGAATAATAATTACAACAACTATGAAAAATTTATTTTTCACTCTAAAGTCTAGGGCCTTTTTCTTTCTACCCACACACTTTTAGTGTTTTGGATCCGCCTTATAAGCCCTTTGATTCAGCTTTCCAAATTGACTACAATTCCCTCTACTCATTAATCTCGTTATGTTAAAGTCGTGAAGCTTCAACTATGATCATGAAACCGTAGTCGCGGCTATGACCGAGCGATCACGGTCTATTGGTAGATTTGACAGACAGCAATCATGGTCTTCTAATTGTGTTCGCATTACCCTAGGCTGGATATGCTCCCTGCTTAGCTAGTCGTGATCACAGTCTGCAGACCGCAACCGTGGTAACCAAGTCCCTTCTACTCCAAGCCTTCAACTATAATTTCTTACTCCTTTTTTATCATTTTAAGCTCCAATCCATATATTTCTATCCCCCCAACTCCATGTCTATAAAGAGTTGATATTAGTGCATTTAATCATAATGATGTCTCTTTTATTCATTCAAAACAAGGTAATGTGTACGGCTATGTAGTTCGAATAAGTGGTAATATTACCACTCATCGGTATCTAGGGAGGTAGAGCTAGCTGAGTAGAGACAAGCAGCAGACTGCCGAGTAGCACTGGTGGAAACCAAAACAAAGCTAGAGGTGCCCATGTTCAAGTTATCCCAACATATCAGTATGTGCAGCGATATATAGTTAATGAAGAAGATATAGGACAAGTTGATCTCGCAGATAATGGAGCCATTGTTCCTCCTGTTTTACCCCTAGGTATCAAGTTTGACATGACAAGCGCAATAATCCAGCTCTTAAATCTGAAGGGTGTTTTGCAGGTCTACCTATAGATGATGCAAATTTGTACCCTTCCAATTTCATCGGTATCTATAGTTCGTATACAAATCCAGGGATGAATTAGGAAGCTCTTAGGCTGAGGTTGTTCCCCTTCTTACTTACTTGAGAAGCATCTTTATGGTTAGGGGAATTGCCAAGAGGCTCTATCACTACATAAAATGAGTGGTGCAGGCAATTCTTGAATAGGTTCTTTCCTCCATCCAGGATGCTGCAGCATAAGGATAAGATTTATAATTTCAGGAAGCTGCAGTCGGAATCTATGTACATGGCATGGTTCAGGTTTAAGAAGAAGCTAAGTATGGTGCCCAATAATCGATTGTCAGGGACGAGCTTATTGGACATATTGTAGCGAGCCTTGACCACCAACTCTAGAGACATGGAAGACACCAACTCTGGAGGATATTTTATGAGACTATGCTAGAAGGTAGCTACGGAGATGTTATATCAAATCTCACTCACTAACCAAGGGTGGCAAACTCGAGAGGCTGAGAGGGGATCTGGCACATATGCTATTGGTGCCTCCTACAACCAGAAAGTAGTTGATGACCTAGTAGCATAAGAGATTGTGTATCTAAGAACTGATGTAGGGGTACTAGCAAAGCAGCTTGTAGCAACAACTTCTGAGAAAGTAAATGTAGTAGTAACACAGGGGTCAGCTTCCAAAGTTTATGAGTCAGAATTAGAAGAGGAAGCAAATTATCTAGATCGTCAGTTGGCGGGTTACTGAGCCCAAGAAAAAGGGAACCAAGGTCAAAACTATTATGACAGATAAAGATATTGTAGAAAAGACCAAGGTAGTGACTAGAGAAAGAAGAATGACAATATAGAAAAGAGAGATAGGTACATTCTACCTGACAAACAAGATACAGAATCCAGAATGGAATAGATATCGGCTAAGCTGGTAAAGGGTCAAGAAAATTAGAAGACTATCCTTAAGGAGACTAAGGCTAACATTTTAGGATTGACCCAGAAAGTTGAGTCATATGCCACTGCTATCAAGAAGTTGGATAACCATTTTTGGCAGAAGTCAACAACTCTGAACTAGTGGCAGCTAGGTACCCTTTCGAGCAACATGGTGTAAAATCTAAAAAATAATGGTTATGTACTTGCTATTACCACTAGGAGTGGTATCACTACTATGGATCCCTCACTACCTGCTGCAGAAGTTGATGATAATGAGACATATATTATTGATTATAAAAAGGTAACAGGTGATAAGGGTAAAGCTACTAAGGATATAGGTAAGGGTCCAGTCATTTTAGCCAGAAATCAAACAAATTTTGAGACCACCCCCATATTTTCCTCAAAGAATAAAGCAAAAGAAAGAGGAAGGTATGTTCAAGAAACTTATTGAAATGCTGAAAGATTTAAGCTGGAACATACCTCTTCTTGAGGTGTTAGAATAGATGCCTGGATACACCAGGTTCATGAAATAATTGGTCATAAGAAAAAAAGGAGCGACAATTAAGGATATTGATGGTGTGCACCACTGCAGTGCAGTCACGACTCGATCTTTGGGGTAGAAAAAGGGTGATCCCAGAGCATTTACTATACCATGCACTATTAGGTCATCCCAATTCGCTAGCACCTTATGTGACTTAGATGCTAGCATAAATCAGATATCACTGGGTGTATTCAAGCACTTGGGTTTAAAATTTTTGAAACTGATTTTAATGTGGTTGTTGTTGGTTGACCGTACACTAAAGAAGCCTATGGGAATCTCATTTTATGTGATCGTAATTATGGATAACTTTATCTTTCTGGCTAACTTTTCTATTCAGTACTGTGAGGTTGACGCTGAGATGCCCATTATATTGGGGAAATCATTTATGTCTATAGGTAGAGCTGTGGTGGACATAGAGAAAGGTGAGATAAAATTTAGAGTCAATGGTTAGGAAGCTACATTCAACATCTGAAAGTCAATAAAGCAACCAACCGACATAAGGGTGGTGTTGGCGATTGATTGTATTGATGACCTTAGAGGGTACTCTTATGGGTATCTTGATGAATTTTGAGTAATCAAGATACCCAGGTCGTGTTGCGGTGTTAAATAAAGCACTATATGAGAGGCAACCCACTATTTTTAGTGTTCATGTTTTTGTTGTTTTTCTTTTTTGTAGGTTGATTAGCTCTTGGACCTACCCGAATATGGTAAAAATTGCTACATTCATCTATTTCCAAGTAAGGAGACTGTGTGATCAACCAATCATCGTCACAAGTTCTACATGATAAGTAATAAATTGAAAAGCCAAAATTTTGATGATAAAAAATGGAAAGTTGGGGACTTTGGCATTTGATCATACTTTTAGAACCTCAAACTTAGGTTACGAGACCATAAGTAGCTGAAAAAATATTGAAACGCCAAGTCCAAATTGCAAAAAAGTGGGCCAAAATTTTGGCCCTGCACCTGCTGGCCGCAAGTGGCACTTGCACCTCATACTTGGCCGCGAGTGAAAGGCGCGAGTGGCTGCCGCAGTTAGGTCTTTAGTGGGCACAATTTTTAATTAAAATTTTAGGCCCACAACACATATATATAACCTAAAAAATAACCCATCTATATTTAAACATCCTTAACCTCATTCTAATTTATTTAAATCCTTAAATCTTTACTTTTTTCTTTATATTCAAACTTCTCTCATAAAATACAAACTAACCCCACACTTAATTAAAGGCTAAATTGACACTTGATTGAGATATAAACTTTTCCCAACACACTAAAATCAAGTTCCAACTTTGGTTTTACTTGATTTCTTCATTGTTCACTTCCGATTCATCATAAAAGAGGTAACTTTCTCAGCTCCTAATGGTTATATATTGATCTATTCATTGTTTAAACAAGTTGATATGTGTATTCCGTTGTAAAATATATAGAATCTATCATGATTGTATGTAGGAGCCTTGAAGTAGCCTAAAATCTTAATATAGGGCCTTGTTTTGAATTAAAATCTAAAGTTAGGCCCCAACCGAAAGTGAACTTGAAGGAATAGAGTAATACCACAAGTTGGGCATGTTGCATTTGTTATGAAAATCATTATTCTTGATGTATATGTGTACATTGGACTTTTTGGGATTTCAAATGGGTTAAAGGGGTGTGAAAATTGAGGAATAATTCAAACTTTCCAAATTTTGAGTTTTTCTTCAACTTTTGTTATTCCTCATTTTTGTTGGAAGCTAACAACTGGTTTTTCAGATATATATGGCATCTAAATATATGAGAAAGAAGAAGGTTGATACCTTGAGGAGATGGTTAGAGTCTCTTGAGCCTAGAGGTTCAATGGAGGAGTACCCGAGGAAGTGACGTAGAGACACTAGGGTAGGGGTGATATACAGAGTTACTAGAGGGCAGACATATCAGGCGTATCAAATAGCTGAACCCAGCCACGGATAAATTCAGGGTGGATGTCACCCCACACACTCCTAAACTTGATGATGATGATGAGATAGATTCTGAGTCTACTCCACAGGTTGTTGCTCAGGACCCCTAGTCTGAGGAGGGGTCTCAGGATTCATCTGAGAAGGTAGAGCAGGAGGAGTCATCAGTGGTGTCCCAGTCTGAAGAAGGTACTACTACTCATATACAGCAATCAAATGTACCCAAGTCTATGGAGGGTATAGAGAAGCCTTTCCACGATGAATTAGTATAACAGGGGTTAATTCCCGCACACACACACGTCTCGAAAGCACCTCTTGATGAAGAAAACCTGAGGTGGTGTGTGGAAGGTATGCAGGAGATATTTGATATAGACATTCGTATTCATAAAGCAGGTAGGACTACAAGGGTTATTTATGAGGAGCGCTAGATTGTTCTATAGGGGATGAGTCGAGTACCATAGTTATGGGTTGCATTTGATCGATATCAGTTAGAGTGGATGACGCAACCGCTCGATTCTTATAGCTCAACTATGGTGTGTGAGTTCTATGCATCATACCGAGTGAAAAAAGTCCTTTATATATACAAAGCTCCAGACCTGGTGAAATTTGTGAAGCAACCACAACTTGATCATGCACTGGTTAGAGGGGTCAAAGTAGATATTTCAGCAAAGACTATCTGTAGAATTATCTTCTTCCTAGGTTACATTACTCCCACATCTATAGCTGTATGACTATAGAATGAGGGTCGCATGCGATCAACACATCATGCGGGAAGCTTAGCACAAATAAGAGAGGGCTGAAATAGCTAGGTGGATAGCCAGTTGCATTTCACCTTTGGGTGATGTGACCCCATGGATTGAGGGTTATGGTGTGATCAAGAAAAACCTATTGATATTTGAGGAAAAGTTTTGGTGGTTACTTATCAGATACCGACTATTCCCCACTACTTTAGATAATTTATTGACTTGGGAGGGAGCAGCATTAGTTACTTGTATGATGGTCGGATATGCAATTAATTTTTCTGCCATTCTCTGGCATAAGATAAATGATAAAGCATTTGGTAAGTTGACCAATCTGCCATTCCCTTATATGATTAAGAGGTTGTGTGATAAGGCCAGTGTACCTGAGATACTAGGAGTATAAAAGAGGGTACTTGCAATGGCAACTACGCAGACAAAGACTATAAAGGATCTGGTATGTCCAGGCCTTCCCAGGAGATCAATAGAGCAGGCAGCAGTACCTTAGGCCTAGATTGAAGTCCTATTAGTTTCCACAAGGCTTGTTGATGCACATCGAGGCAATGTGGGTATTGGTATTGATATAGAGATAGAGGAGCTGATATAGGCTATGGATTTGAGTACATATGGCGAGGGGACACCAGCAACTTCTTCTTCATCCAAGGCTTCGACCTTAGAGCTGGTAGGCGTATCTTTAGATCCTGATTACCCATCTATTACAGCTCCTGCTATAGGTATGATAACTATATCTAGCGAGTTTTTTAATAGCTTAATGGGCAGCTAGAGGGCCACAGATGCTTGGGTAAGGTTTTTTAAGGTCGAGATGACTATTCTATATGAGCAGATAAGATTTAGGTTTAAGGCAAGATTTAAGCAGGAAGAGTCCAGATGGGAGGCCGCACAAAGAGCTGCATTATTTGAGCTACGTGCCGACTTCCAGGCACGTCATAATAAGTTTGAGAAATGGGTTACAGTTTGATTCATAGAGATAGATTTGTCGGATCTATCCCAGATGAAGGAGGATTTTGATATACTACGAGCAGAGGTACGCTCTCTCACAGAGAGTTATATAGCAATCACTCTCTTAGTTATACCCCTGGTGGTAAAGATAGCACCTCTGTACGCACCTAGACAGTATATTTCTTTACAGAAGATGAGAAGGATATCCCAACAGTTGGGGCTAAGAGAGGTCACATTGAAGACTTACAGGATTCGGATATGCCATATGACCAGATCGTTAAAAGGGCCAGACATGATTCGATAGATACTGCATTCGTTAATGGGCAAAGGCATACAACTATAGCATTGGATGCATCATCTAGTAGTGCACAGCCACCAGCACTGCCTCCACTAGCTGATATGCCCTCATCTAGGGATGCTCATGATTTAGTCGCCTAATGTGTCCCAGTCATGTTCTCACTTCCCTCTATTTTACTTTATTTTAGTGCATTAAGGACAGTGCATAATTTTTAGTTGGTGGTGGGCATACCATGCCGCCATGGGTTTTTGTTGTCATTATTCTTTTCCCATCGATTGCAGTATGGTTGTAAACCGGCATGTCTAAGATAAAATTATGCTGGATTATGTTTTGTTTTGTATTTGGTATGTTTTTATGTAATTAGGATATTTTTAAGTATTTAGGGCAGTAGTCATGTTTTGATTGATTTTTGATACCCCACAAAAACTTTATATTTTAGAACTTTATGGATGTATATATGTGTGAACAGTGTAGATCTTGTTATGGTATTATGATTAGGGACATAATAATCACTAGCTACCAATTGCATGAATTGGATAGGTAGTAGTTGGTAATAGTGACGCTGTGCCATGTGTCTGAGATACTACCTTTGTATGTTGAATTCAGAACTTGCTTGGTTAGTATTGCCTAGATTGAAGGATAGTCAGGTTAGGAAAGGAGCATAGGTCATTTTTTATTTTAGTCCACTTTTAGTGTAAATAATCTTCCATAGTAAATTGTATCCCTTGATCCTAGTTTTGAACCTTGTAGCCTATTTTTCTTGTTCACCTATTCACCTTCCCAATTATTCTATAATGAACCTATTTTAGCCCTATTCCTCCTTAGATATTGTGCGCCTCAACTCAGGAAAAATGACTAAGTTGAGGGTGTCTATCATAGGGGTGCATCATGTAAATTGGATATGTAGAAGGGTAAAATAAGAGAAAAAGTTAGTAGGGTTGGGTGTGGTAGAAAAAAAAAGAGAAAAAGAAAAAGAGAATAAAAAGTGTGAAAAAAAGAGAATAAAAGACCACACCCAACCTAAATGTGCAATAAAGAATAAAAAGAGAGAAATCAGGGCGGAATAAAAGAAAATTGGCTAGTAAGTGAGACCCCAAGGTTAGTGTAGTGCCAAGGAGCCTTAGTCACTTGATATGTCTATATGTACCATACTAGCCCCCAATCCTACATTAAAGCCAAGAAAAGTCCTATAGTGATCCTAACTTGACTATCTGAAAACTAAGGTAAAGAAAATAAGGGCAAGCCTATGGTTTTTGACATGCACTGATTGGAACTTCTCTTATGACTGTGAGTGTCTCTTGACTGTCCCTGCATTGACATGCATTATTTCATATGATTGAGTGGGACATACTAGTTGTGAGGGCACTTGAGTCATATTGCTAGCTATTTGCTTATTTCGGGTAGTGTAACTTGTATATATGAGTGGTTGTCTATTGCTAATGTAATTGTCATACCTCCATCTCATTGTGTCACATTGTTGTGCTTCATGTTCATACACAATTGGTTTTGAAAAATAATATTGGAGGGGGTGTTGTGTTCTGAGCTTAAAATGTTGACCGACTGCCTTGAATAACTTAGATTCTCCTAGTTAAGCGAAACTTTTGTTTTTTTGTGTTTTGTTGCCTGAGAATATGCAAACTTTCTTAGTTGAGCGTGTTGATGTGCTATAAAAGAAATATAGCACTTTTGATGCTTAAAATGAGAAAAATATGCAAATTTCTAAGGTTATTTTGTTAGATAAGATGCATTTTGGGTATTTTTGTAGGAAATCATGTTTTGGAAGCTATGTTTGTGAAAAGGATGAAAAAAGGTGTTTATAGCTACTTAGTGGATAAATAATGGATATTCGGGACACTTTCTAACTTGATCATGATTTAAGTATGTTCGAGAATTGAAGAAGAGCTGAAAAGATGACTCTTGGCACTTACTAAGTCAACATGTGGACCACAAGTAGGACGTGGGACCACAAGTAGGCAAAGCAAGTGCAGAAGTCCAAAATCCTGAGAGCAGGCCTACAGGATTTTCGGGTCCTGGCACTTACGCCCACCCTGCAGATCGCAAGTGGTACCTGCGCCCAGGGTTAGGGTACAAGTACAGACTATTAGTAGCCACCGACCCTGTTTCTCCTATTTTGTTTGAGATTTAGTTTTAGGGTTTCCTTTTGTACAATAAATACCCTTAATGTATTTTTTAGTAGGAGTTACGCACTTTTGATATTCAAAAATATATTTTGATTCCAAGATTAGATTTTGATATTAGGATTCTCTTGTATTAACTTTGGTTCATTAATTTAGTTATGGTTGTGGGTTTTCCAACTTCTTATTATTGTGATTTCATCTATGCTTTTGATTATAAACATTGTTGATTTCTTCACAAGCATGAGTGGCTAGAAACCCATAGCTAAAGTTGTGGAAACCCTGGTAGATTGATGAAGTAGGGGAAGTGTTATTGTTGTTCTGAACCTATACCCATGTATGTATTTCTTTATCTTCATTATAGTAGTTTTCTTAATGGGTTCATACATTAGGATCCCACCTAGATTATTGCTATGTATTCCAAAAGAGGAGTAGTGACTAGGAAAAGATAAAGACAACAATAATTTGGAGTTTAAATATCGATCCACACTTCTAGGTTTTATCTTAGTAAGATAGTTAGGTTTCATCTAATAACTAAAACTCAAAAGGTAATAGTTAACTAGGATCAAGATAAGGATTAATAAGGCAACATCTTGAGACTCAAAAGGTAAAGGGTGAAATCCGTCTATTCCTTCAAAAGGTACATAACTTATTGATTATGTATGCAAGGTATTGGATTGGTTCAACAAAGAACGATAAGCCTACGGAGTTGAGAAGCCAGGGGAACACAATCTTAGTGTTCACCTAAGACTGATTACAACCAAAATTGATATAGTTACTTGCTCGAGATTACTATACAAATACCTCACATTTACTTTTCCAGTTCTGCCTATCGATTACAATAGCTGAGAGCCATGAATCTACGTATTCCTTTGGTATTAGACCCCAATCTTTGTTGGGTTACTATATTGGCAGTGACCGCATCATTTTCTGAGATGAGGTATAGCTTGGACGTCACCATGCAACCTTCAGGGTTTCAACAATTGGTATTAGAGCCAGAACACTCTAAAAGGTTCACACCTAGAGTGATTTAGTTAGCATGGCTGCTACACCAAACCTAGAATATGGGCAATCTACCACTAGACCACCTAGATTTAATGGGCAATATTATAGGTGGTGGAAAGAGTATAATTGGTCCTAATAAAAATAGTGTCAGTGAAATACTAAGAAATTCTGGAGAAAAGTTTGGAAAAGCTTTACTAAAAAACAGCAAATTCTTGAGGGACCTGGTCCCAAAAGGAGGAAAGTGACTGAAAAGAAATCTTTGATTACTTATACTAGAAGAAAGAATGGGGAGAAAAGTAAGGTTGTATCCAAGGAAGTTAGAAACAGGTTCTTGAAAAATCAAAAGGTGTTAACTGGAAGGATTTTTTATTCAAGTGTGCTAATAGAACCTGGTATATTGGAATTAGTTGAGCTGGTTAAACATCAAGTCTGGATGCATCTTATGAAAGGACCTATTCCCACTATTTTTTATGAGATAGTCAGGGAATTCTATTCCACATTGGATTTCTTAAAAGATGAGTTGAATCTGACTGCATAAGTCCAAGGAAAGAGAAGAAAGGTGAATGAAGAAACATTAGTAAGAATTCTGGAAGTTCCTATCTATGGTGTGAGGACTGTCTCAAAGTAGAAGCCCTCAATAGAGTTTTTAAAAAATACATCAAAAGTCAAAGTGATATCTGTAGCTGCAGTGAATAGGAAATCACTCAAGAGTGAATTTCAATTGGTCTTTGACTTTGTTAACAAGGTAATTCTGCCTAGATCACAAAAAAAAACATTGCCTACGCTAATGACTTGTATATCATGGAATGCCTTAGCAATTTGGAATTTATTAACCTACCTGCATTAATGATGAAATACATACACAAAGTGGTCCTTGGAAAAAATGGCAAACATGGTATGCCTTATGGTTACTGGTTAAATAAGATGTTTAATCACTTTGATATAGTATGTGAGAAAGGAATTCCTAGAACTGGATTACAAATGTTTGGAATGAAGACACTGATCAAAATTGAGTATGTCAAGAAGAACTCAAGCACCAACTGCCAAAGGGAATTAAATAAGGAAATAGAGAATTTATAGCTCAATATAGTTGCTAAAGATTTAGAGATCAACAAAATAAATATGACAATTCAACATCTGACTGTTGAAGGACCAAATATTACTAATGAGCTTAAAACTGAGAATGCTGACCTAAAGAAAAAGGTAAATCCACCTTGACAAATGGGGTTCTTAGTTTGAATACAGAGATAAGGCATTTAACCAAGGAATTATTGCACTATTATGCTGCAGATCACAATAACCTGACTCTACTTCTTTAAACCATTCTTCAAGTCCCTCCCTTATTTAACTTTTCTTGATTCTTGTGTCTTTTTCTCTAGAATATTCAAATTATACACTGCATCGATACTTATCCTCTACTTATGAATAAATCTTTGTTTTATGTGTTACATTTGTTCCCTTTAAATTGCAAATTTTCTTTATGTTAGTGTTGCCCTAGTGGCCATGAGTTAACTAATTTATGCTTATTATACTCTTGGTTTACTGTTTTCACTTTTCAATGATGCCAAAAGGGGGATACTGATTTCATGTAGTAGGGACCAGGTACCAAGTGCAGTGTAACTGTTGAATTTACAGATATGAATAGGAATGGCATGTTGCTAGGGGGAAGTAAGTGATGTGCTAAATAGATGAATGAAGGAAGACATAATGACAAAGGGAAGTGAGTATAGTGGCAAGGGTATGTGAATGAATGATTGGATGTCAATTAATAACAAGGGACCATATCCCTATATTGCATGGAGGTGGAAGCATATTGATTGAATGATAGGGGAAAAATTCATCTTCAGTAGTAGTAATCACTCTAATTAAATGTGATAAATGAATATTGATGCTCAAAGCTTTGTTGTTGGTTTGTTATCATCAAATAGGAGGAAATTATTATATACTGTTTTGATGATGAAAAGCTTACTACAAGGTATCGAGTTCCTAGATGTTCAAGGATAAAGGTACAACTGGATTGCGCCTACACAATTTTGTCATTTAGTATAACAAACTATGCAGGTGCTTCCTGTACTATTTGGGAGACATGGTCCTATAACATTACAACCCTAATCATCACTTCTCTATATAAAGAAAAAGATATTTCTCAATTTCTTGAGTTTTTACAATCCAGAAATTGACAAGTAAAAGAAAAGAAAACTTAACCCAGCTCAAATGCTTAAGTATAGCTCAAATTCTTAATTCATTCTGAGTGTTGAATGTAGTGAGTTTTATTTAGTGTGTCATGGTCTGTAACTGAATTACTCATGCTATAAGAGTAATAAACATTTGTTGTTGCTTTGAAAGTTCTTAGGTAGAGTTGCCTAAGTTCAAAACTAGTTAGTGTTAATCAGTGTTGAGGGAGTCTTGGCAGAGTTGCCAAGGTTAGGCTGTAGTAGAGTTACTATAAGCAGGAGGAGTCTAGAGTTAGGCTGAAATCGATTCTGTAATCAAGAGGTTGATTATAGTGGATTTCTGAGGTGCTTGTAAGGGCAAGTCGTGGTTTTTCCTCCCTTGAGCAAGGGGGTTTCCACGTTAAATCTTGCGTTATTTAAGTTTCCTGCATTTTTTTGTGTTCCTGATTAATTTACTGTGTTTTTTTGCCTGTGATTTATTTTGAGGGACCTGGTCCCTCACTGTATAGTGCAACCCCCAGGGTTTCAACACCCTACCTTTTCTTTCTTTTCCTATTTAATAAAAGTAACAAACTAATACTCAATATATGAAATGGATTTGCGGCTTTTCATCATAATTTTTTTAAAAAACAAAATTAAGAATTGCACTATTGATATTGTTAGCTTGATTTGATGATGTCATTTGATTTCTTGTTACTTATTTTGTCCTTCACTACCTGTATTTAGTGAATTTAATGGTGATTTATAAATTTTTTATTTTCTTATTGAGTGGTGAGCTAGATTTCAAATTTATTATGAGATGATTTGATTTGATTTTTCTAGATTTAGTGATGACTTCGAAAATTATTTCTAATGATTTTAAATTAGTGGATCTTGGTTTTATCTCCGGTAAAGTTGGTGTTGATAATGTTGCCCCGAGAAGAAGATTATCAAAGAACGAAGTTGCTGGAGTAGAAAGAATGAAAAAAATAATTTAAAAAAGTAAAATATAAAAAATATAAAATAGTGTATAAAAAGAGAGAAAAGAAAGAAAATGAAAATAAAAAGAGATAAACAAAATAAGTGGATAAAAATATAAAGGATATGATATGGCAGAATTTAATTGGTGTGTGTTATGCACTGATTTTCTTAGAAGTGTGGTGGCCATAAAAGGTGTTGTTTATATCACTTTGAATAAGAATAAGGGAATAATAGGATTCCCACAAATTTTAAGTGTCTTTCGTAAATTTGAAAAATTAGTGTCTTTATGTCTTTGCTCTATTTAAAATCTAAAAGTTTTTATTTTGTTTCCTAAGGTATCTCCACAGCCGGCAGTCGTGAGACTAATCCTCTATTCCTACTGTCAGAGCACTAAGCGGTAAGAAACTGGCCACGGAGTTTTTTCCATTCTCCAGAGATGGGGATCGAACCCCCAACCTCTTGCTTAAGGGATGAGGTGTTGAACAACCACACCAATCCTTGTGATTTAAAATCTAAAAGTTACTAATCACTCCCTTCCTCCGTTTGCTTTTACTTATCACAATTTTTTTAATTTGATTTTCATTTTGACAAATCAAGAGATGACAAAAAAAAATCATATTTTTCCCTTAGCACTAATTATGTTTTTCTCCAAATTACTTTCAAAACATAATACTCAATAAATATTATTTAATAGGGTTAATACTGTAAAATAACCATGTCAATAATTGATTTTATTAATGGGTGTGCAAGTTAAAATGTTACAAGTAAAAGCAAATGAATAGAGTATTATTTATATACGTTAGGATAAAAATATAATTATAATTTTATTAAGTTATCAATTTATTCATTTATTAAATCCTCAATTGGAATCCGAGTTGATAGTCCAATAAGAACTTATAAAATTATTAACCCAATGATTTAATATTGATAAATCGATAATTTTTTCGATTCAATTTATCGATTAAATCAATTTTTACACAACTTTAATCTCAATTTCTAGAAATGTTTCTGAGAAAGAAAAAGAAAAGGAGTTGGGTTGTGTGGAAGGGCTTAAATATGCCTTCGAACTATTAGAATTGACTCATCTATATCATCTGTTATAAATTTGGCCCATCTATGCCGCCATCTTTAAAAGTTTGGCTGATATATATCACTGCCATTACAGAAATGTTCATTCGTGCCATTATTTTTCAATGGTGGTTTTGCAAAATTGTTTTTGTCACATGACCTCTCAGTAGAAGTCTAAGCCACCAAATCTAAATCAACAAATATTACTTAAATAAAAATAAAAAAGTAAATCCGTTAAAATAAATCCTGACATAATTAATGAGTCTGATTTTTATTTTTAATGTGTCCGTTTTTATTTTTAATGAGTCTAATTTTTATTTTAACAGTGCGGATCAAATTTTATTTTTATGGATTCGATTTTTAATTTTAATTTTAAGTAATATTGGTTGATTTAGATTTGTTAACGTGGACCTCTAACAAGAGGCCATGTTACAAAAATGATTTTGCAAAATCATCATTATAAAATAATGATACGAACGAACTTTTTTGTAATGGTAATGACATAGATGAATTAAATTTTTAAAGATGTTGTCATAAATGAGTCAAACTTGCAATAGATGATATAGATGAGTCATTTCTAATTATTAGGCCACATATTTAAGCCTTTTCAATAATAAATAGGGTAAATTACATAAATCCCACTATTTTGAAACATAATTACCTTCTCTCCCTTTTTTTCAATAAAAATTTTTCTCCCCTATTCTTACACATAAATTGTCGATCATACATTACTACTTATGTATCTGAACTAACTGAGTTAACTATAATTAAGAAAATAAAATATTTGTCTTAAATACGTAACACAATTAACGCTATATTTATGAATTGTGATTAATGGATTCCTTAAATTAAGTAACAACTTTTCAATTTTAAAATTTTGAAACACCAAAGCAATTTCAACGATTAGAATTAGAGATTGAGGAATCTTGGGTTGATTTCAACAATTGTATTCAAATATCATCCCATGTAATAATATACATTGCAAACAATATTAGTTTAATATGTAACAAAACTTAAACAAAAATTTTCAAAACTTGAAAATATAAAACAATGCTTAATATTCATGTCTAATATTCTTTCATATACATAACAATGCTATGTATATAGGCTGAAATAAACACATCTCAGCTTGTCTAACAGATCCATATACATAACTGTGTTACGTATAATACTGTTAATGCATAACAAATACATAACTCTGTAATGTATATGTCCTAAAAATACAACAGTCCAACAAGTGCCTGTTTCAACACATATACATAACAGAATTATGTATACATAACACTGTTAATGCATAACATATAACTCTGTAATGTACATGTTCTGAAATAAACAACTCATCGGTGTTTGTTTCACTACATATACATAACAAATTTAAAGTATATGAGCTCATATACAAAATAATGTTATGTATATAGGATGAAGTAATAACAAATTCAATACATATGTATATGGTGTGACACAAAAACTCTCGACGATGTCAAATTTCATACATATATATAGCTTTTTTTCTTCCTATTTTTTCTTTTCTTCCAACAAGAATGATATCACCAACAACGATTGAAACTTTCTTGTGAAAGTTTCAGACCAAAAAGCACGAGGAACTAAAATCGACGACATTACAGAACCTTTCTCACAAGTATGCATAGAAACAACAGAGCAATCAAAAGGGGAAGAACTTTAAATATTAAAAATCAAGAACTAAAAAGAGTAAAGAAAAAAAAAAACTTAAAGCCATGAAAGTAAATGAACAAGCAAAACAACAATATCTAAACAAACAAACAAAAAGTATATGTATATGCACACAAATCAGTCATGGTGACTAATTAGGGGTGGGAGTGAGGGGGAGTTTCAGGTAGGGTTTAAGATTATTTTTTGTAGGATTTTATGGAATTAAAATAGGAATTTGAGAAGAACAACAAATAAAATTGAGGTTCCTTGATTGTAGGCATCTTTTAAGGAAATAAAAGCATGAGAAGAGGAAGGTAAAATTATGTATATGAATTCTAGAGAGAGAAATTATAAATATGAGATATTTGTAATTAGTTTGAAAAATTTGAATATTGTGTAATAAAAGAAAGTAAAGTTGTGATATTTTATAATTTTTTCTAATAAATTTACACTTTGTTTGGATGATGGTTTGTCATGATTTCATAATATACGGTAATGTATGGTATGGTATTGTACTGTACAGTATAGTATAATACAATATTTGGAAGACCTGTATCGTTCACTGTTGTTTAATAATAGTTTTATTGTTTGGTTTGACGGTATGGTACTATATCGTAACTGGTAAGTTTACTAAAATATCTGTAATTATTATAAATGTTAAATTTATCAAAATTGTTAATAAAATAATTTTCTTTCTGCTGATCTGTCACAAATTTTGCCATGTAAATATATTAAGTTGTTACATTCATATAAATTTTAAGAAAATCAATACAAGAGTAGATCAGAATAAATATAATGAGATTCATTTTTTAAATAACAAATTTTATTTCCTTTGGAGTTTTGAAACGTGACCACCAATGACAAATACAACGTTTGAATGCAATTTTTGTGTATGCTACGGGTGTGTTCGGTATGAAATATAAAAAAAATTAGAAAAATAATTTTTTTCTTACTTATTTTCTTGTATTCATTACACAAATACATAAATCTAAAAATATTTATATATATTTAACACAAAATAATGAGAACGAATAGGATAAGGGGGCGGGATAAAAAAATATATTATGAACTTTTTGTTAAAAAAAAATAGGAGGGTAGGGTAGTGGAGTGGAGGATCGAGGGTAGGCGTAGGGGTGAGATAAGAAAAAGTTTTGAATTTTTAAAAAATAAATTAAAAAGTATTTTTTTATGGGTGGGTGCATTGGGGGCGGGGGCTGGTAGGAGGCGGTGGTGGGGTAAGAAATTATTTTAATTTTTTTTTAAAAAATAAAAATAAAATTAATTCGGGAGAGGGGCTGGTAAGTGGTAAGGGAGGGGATGGGGTATGAAAATTTTTGTTATTTTTTTTTAAAAATATTTTTTTTAAAAACTAGGATGGAATTTTGTAAGGGGTGGAGTCGAGGTCAGGGTAGGGATGAGATAAGAATTTTTATTTTTTTTAAATTTTAAAAATAATTTCTTTTCTGGCGGAAGGGGGAGGGATGGCTCACGTGTGGGAGGAGGAGGAGGAAGAGGTGGAGTTAATAATATAGGTTAAAAGGTAAAATAAGATTATATGATATTGTATTAAATAAGGGCATAACTGAAGAAAATAAGCAAATCATGAATGCTATCAAATTGATGATTACATTAAATGAGACTTTAATGCTTATAAAATCATTAAATTAAATTATATTATTTCAATTATTTTAAGAAATAATCAAAACAAATACTATTATTCTTTTATAACGTATCACAAAAAACAATTAATCCAAACAATGTGTTAGGAGATCTTCCAATCCAAAATAACTCGCGAATGGAACGAGACAGAGATTTCACGTCGTCCAGTCGTCCACACAAAGTCTTTTCTGCTGCATAACCCTCCCCCCCCCCCCCCCGCCTCCCCGCGCGCACTCCCCAAAAGAATATATCCCAAACCCCCCAAAACTCCATGCTCTCGATCTTTTCCTTTGGAACTGTGTGTCTGTTCTTTAAACGTATGTTTTCTTTCTTCATTGATTTTGCTAAGATCTGACTTCTCAGGAATCCTATGCCTTACCCTCTACGCTTTCTTCTTTACATCTTATCCCTTTTTTTTTTAAATTGTACTCTGTTGAATAAATTGTCAGATCTGAGTTTTTCCATTTCCATTTTCTTTTAATCCCTTTTCCGGTCTCCGAGAAATTCGTCATTATTTACTATAAACCAAGTCTCCAATCCTTGGGTTCCCAAGAAAAGAATTTCACCATTTCCATTCCGTGACAAAGTTGTTCAATTGTTTCTGATAATTCCATCCTTTTTTTAATATTTTGTGGAGGAAATTGACTCTTTTTCCTGAGTTTATCTATAACATTTAAATGGAAAACGCCGCTGATACTAGTCTTAGGACATTGATGTTTAATGATAAAATCGATACTCCAAACCTTGGAGATTTTCTCACAGTCAAAGAAGACAACAACGACAACAACAACAATCTTGCAGGCCTTACATTAGGCGCTGTGTTGAGCATCAAACGAGAATCTTCTTCTTCTTCTTCTTCTTTCCCTGTCCACTCCAATAGAACTCTTCTTGATATCATTCGAGACGATCCCAACAGTGGCAGAGAAAACAGGCAACCTTGGAAACATTTCACAAACAAACTCCGTCTCAAACCTCCTGCCGACGCCTGGACATCTAACATTTCCATTCAACAATGTAATGGTCCGATAATGTCTCGTAGGTTGTCCCGGGATGTTGTTCCTACATATTCGGAGGTAGAAAATTCTGGGGAGCCGGAGATATCTGCATCTGAGTCAACAGGAAGTAGAATATTGGAAATAATGCGTGTTGAGAATGAAACTGCAGAGGAGGAACAAGAAGCAATTGGAGTGGAGGTGGAGGATCAACCAGTGCGAATGTCATTAATGGCCTTGTTAACAGAGAATGATGGAGACGGATCAGCTTTTATGATGGGAGATGAAGATGAAGAAGTAGATCATGATGAATTGGACGGTGTTAATGAAGTTCCTGCTGCTGATGCCTGTGCTGGTGCCAGCGGAGAAAACAATTGTTGTGTGTGTATGTTGAGACAGAAAGGTGCTGCGTTTATACCTTGTGGACATACATTTTGCAGGTTGTGTTCAAGGGAGCTTTGGGTTCAAAGAGGTAATTGTCCACTCTGCAACAATTTCATATTGGAAGTTCTCGACATTTTCTGATTAACATTATTCAATGTTAGCCTTTTCTTCTTTCTTTTATTATTTCATTTTATTTTCTCTTGTTCTTGGTTTCCCCCACCTTGTTTGTGGGAGGATTGCTACTTCATTTCGTCTCTCTCTTGTTTTTATATTCTATTCATAGTTAACTAAATTTAGTAGGATTGTGAACTAGTTAGTACCAAGTGATTAATTTAGTGATGACATAATAGGGAAATGGTCCTTGGGATAGCCCCTATGTGTGGTATATGGTACCTCTGTCTTGTATGTACTAATATTCAAAGTTTGAATCAGAAAAGGCAGAGAAGAAACAAAGCCTTACTTGAGGTCACATGGATGTTTTTATGCTCGTGTATGCATTGTAGAATTGTCTTTCTCTTGCTTTCTAGAAGTAGGAAAAAGGTCAAAAGGAAATAGCTGTCGAGCTTGTGTTGACAAGGACTTGACAACCAACTAGTCCATAGCGGGATCCTTAATAATGTCTTACTCATAGTGGGGGAGCGAGCAGAATGCAAATGCTCTACTAAAGCGCAACCCAGCATGCAATCATTTATGACAATTCCCTCCACCAACAACCTAATAGGATCTTACTATAATTTTCTTTTGATTTTTGGGTGATCGCCCGTTTGTTCATACATTTGTTTTTTTTAAAAAAAAAAAAACAGCACTTTATAATTTTTAGAGAAGTATTTATTCATCACAATGGTTCGTTATTTGAAGTTCAAAATATATGTTTTAGGAGCTTTCAACTTTTCACTCATAGAATTTCAACGTTCTATCAGAATTTTAATTTTCTAATACTATTTTTCACCGAGACTTCAAGTGCTAATATTTTTTCAAATTTCAACTTATTCATGTTCTTGCCGATCAGAAAAATCATCATTTTGATTCACATTAGAACTTGTAAAATGGGGTTGAAGGAAAATAGGTTATGATCAATTAAGTTTATTTCTTTTACGCTGAAACACCAAGGCGTTGGATTAATATTAAAGTTTAATCTACTAGGAAGGAAAATAAAAGTATAAGTAAGGAGAAGGTCGACGGGGAAGACTAAAGGACTAGTATCTTGCCCTCTAGGATTTTACGATGATCTTTTATTCTTATGAGAGACTTCTTTTATAGGCTACCAAAAGTCAAATTATTGCATCAATGTGAAACAATTGTATGCTTAGGCACTAAAATGACTATTTAGTAGCACGTGTCTATGCTCTGATACTTCACCTAAAACTCGGGATTGATTGTTGATCTCCTAAGAGTCATTGCGGAAGAGTCCAGTTGTCAGGTGGTCTTTCCCGAGTGAAGGCCCTGCAGGCAGTAGGATGCCCGGTTGCGGGACAACTTTTCACATGTTGGTGCGGAGGCATATTATGACATAACGAAAGCGACTTCTCTCAATTCTTGGTTCGAAACAAATATTCCTTCAATCTTTATTTTACCTCATGTAACCGTCTGATTCATTTCTTTTACTAGACCCAACTTTTCCACGTGCAATTCTGATGCCTAAAAGATTGGTGAATGATGAAATTGTAATAACTAGCACTCACTCCATTCTAAAGTAGTTGTGTAGTTTCATTTTTAAGAGTTAATTTGACTAATTTTTAATATTAAATTAGATTAAATTAATTTAAGATTTTTAAATTAAAAATTAGATGAAAAATATTATAAGTTGTAATTTTTTTGTATTAATATACTGAAAAATATATCTTAAGAGGTTGATCAAAATTTATATTATTTGATTAAAAAAAAAAATACTATGACAAATAAAAGAGTCCAGAACCAAGAAGATGAAAATATAATACCTAGAACATCAGAAATAAGAAAACCTACATATTATAAGAATAAGTTTAAAATATATAATCTAAAAGATGAATATGACAACTGGACACCAAAACAAATAGTTAATAAAAATTATAATTTTTTAGACTTAGATTGTGTAATAGATACAGAAAAAATAATACAATTATGGATAAAATATATGACAAAACAATTATTAGATAATAATATAAACGTAACAGATGCACCAGAATATATAGAAAGAACACTAATAGGAACAGTGAAATTATGGTTTTAAATTTAACTGAAAATAGCAAGAAGGTATTAAGAACTGATAAACCTGCAGAAGGAACATCATCAACAACTACAACTAAATTAACACCTTCAACGCATAAAGGCTTACCTTCATCTGAGCGAATGCTCTTCCATTTATAATACTGAAATCGAATATTTTACACTGTTCTAAGTTTACACGTATCTACATACTATTCCTAAAAGATTAATCTTTTAGTTAAAGTCTTAAAAAACTTAAAAAAGTCAAAAAGCCTATAGTAGGCTAATAATGGTACCTAGTAAAGACTAACTATACAATGTCTTTTACGTAAAAGAAATCAAAAGCTATAATAATTCACATGTTGAAAACTATAAGTCATATGTCCTTTTCATATCTTTAATGACTTTTTGATAACTTTGTCTTCTTTTCTTTATCCGTGGTTGATTTTCCCTTGTTGCTGTATCTATCTTCTTTTTATTGCTCTATATCTTCATTATTGCTTCATCTCTTGCATCTTCCAGCTGTTGCTTTTATCTTCTTCTATTCCAGTTGAACTTTTGGGACAATATTTGGATTTATTTGATTAATTTATTAATTATGACTGACTTATTTGATAAAACTAAATTTAGATGAATAAAGTACAAAAATATAAAAAATTAAAGCAAATAATATCTAAAAAACGTAAAGAATTAAAAATAAGGATAGAAAGACTACAATATAACATAATTGCCGGAGTTAGTAAAAACTCAATAAATGCACAAAAAAAAGAAATATCAAATTCAGAATCAACAATAGATAGTCTAGAATATACATACCAACATGATCTATTAACAATTAAATAAAAATGAACAAAGAAGAATTTATAATAGATGAAAAAATATATGAAAACCATGAAGGATTAAAAATAAAAATAGTATTTTCTAATTTAGGAAGAAGGTCTAAGAAAATAGGTAAACATTTATAAAAAGAAGAATTAAAATTAGAAGATAAATTGACAGCTATGGTAAGAATAGAAAAAGAAAATGAAGAAATAGATAGAAAAAAGGAAATAGAAAAAATAAAACAACAAACTACAGAAGAAATACGAAAAATAGAAGAAACTAAAAATAGTAGGATTGCTGAATTAGAAAAAGAACTACAAATGCTAAAAGATTTGTATGAAAAAAGACAAAGAAAAAAAAAGATATAGAACAAAAATTATTAAACGAGATAAATCAATTTAAAGAAAAATTAGAAATAAATATAATAGATATTGAAGAAACAGATAATTATGATTCAGAAGATAGTGAAACATATACAGAAATCTAAACAAATACAAAAAATTTAGAAATCAATGAAAAACAAGAAGTAATTAATGAAGAAAACATAGAAAATAGAAATACAGAAATAAATACTCTTGATAAAAAAGAAGATGAACATATAATACCTAGAACATCAGAAATAAGAAAACCGACATATTATAAGAATAAGTTTAAAAGATATAATCTAAAAGATGAATATGACAACTGGACACCAAAATAAATAGTTAATAAAAATTATAACTTTTTAAACTTAGATTCTGTAATAGATACAGAAAAAATAATACAATTATGGATAGGATATATGACAAAATAATTATTAGATAATAATATAAACCTAACAGATGCACCAGAATATATAGAAAGAACACTAATAGGAACAGTGAAATTATGGTTTCAAATTTAACTGAAAATAGCAAGAAGATATTAAGAACTGATAAACCTACAGAAGGAACATCATCAACAACTACAACTACATTAACACCTATAGAATTATTAAAAAAATATGAAATAGCTATAAAAGACGAATTTAGCAGCATGACAACAACAGAAGAAGAACAAAATGAAGAGAAAGATACAAATAGGAATTTAGTGTTAAAGTTAGCAATATGTAATATGTGTTACATAGATGAGTTTACTTGCGCATTTAAAGAATATTATTATAAAGGAACATATAATACAGAAGAAAATAAAGAAATAAGAAAATTCTATTTTAATAAATTACCTGAACCATTTAGTTCAAAAATAATAAAAAGTTGGGATGAAGCAAAAATAGTAGATACTTTAGGAGCAAGAATAATTTTTTTACAACAATGGTATAGAAACCTATGTGAAAAATATAGAGAAAAAATAAAAATGGAAAAAACATTAATAAGAAATTTAGCATGTTGCAAAAATAAAATAGAACCTCAATTTGGATACGAAGAAAGATATTATAAGAAAAGAAACAGACATAAGAAATACAAAAAATCAAAATATAAAAATAAATGACTGAAGAAGATATAAAAATAATAACAAAGGAGGAATATTTAAATGAAGAAGAAACAAATCAAAAAATAATATTTGATAGTCACATATTTGATGAAATAAAAGGAAAAGAATTAGATTTAAGTGTAGAAAAAATATTTAAAATACCAACAATAAAAAATATATTTAGTAAAAGAAAAGAAGAATACTACGTAGTAAGCCAAAAAGAACATGTAATAGACTGTAGATATGCAAAATGTAAAACGAGTATACCACTAGTAACAAAAAAGATAATTAATAAAGAAATAAACGATATAAAAATTAGAGACCTAATAAAATACGTACACCTAGGAGGTACAGAGATATTAATAAAAGCATGTTTCAGAGAAGGAATAGATACACCGATAGAATTATACCTAGCAGATGATAGAATTATAAAACCTATAGAAAAAAGTATAATAACTGCCATAAAAGGAAATTTAATATACCAAAAATTTAAATTTATAATAAGTGCGAATTATTCAGTAACAATAACAGATAAAAATATAGATAAATCATTAGTATTATATCGGAAAATATCAGGAATAGAATTAACCCCAGGAAGTAAAATATTTACAGCAAGATGTAAAAAACTATATGTATTAACAACAAAACATAAAAAACGGGGAAAAAATAAAATTAACAAAATACAAATAGAAAGTCCTTTCGAACAATTTGTAAAAACAATTGATAATAATTATTATAGTTATAGTGACATAGATATAGAAGAAAATTTAGAAATAATAAATGATAGAATAAGCACAACAAAAAGAATAGCTTATGAAAAACTAGAATCATCAAGTTCATCAAAAAGAACAAGTTATGAAACAAGTTCAACAACTAATTTAAACCAATATTACATAACAGGAACAATAAATGAAAAAAAATATTTAATACTCTTAAATACAGGATAAGAAGAAAATTATATAGCAAGATATCTAATAAAAAATGAGGAAATAAAATCTGACAATAATATATGCCCAGATCTACCAAGAAGCTTAATAAACACTAAAAATATAGCAAAAAAAGAAATAACAATAGGAGTTAGAAAAATAAAAATAGAATTTGGAATAAAAGAAGAAATGCAAAAAACAGACATAATATTAGGAATAAAATGGCTAGAACAAGTAAAACCATATAATATAGAGCATACACAATTATCTATAACATATAACAGAGAGAAATTATTCTTAAGAAGAGCTTTAACATGATATGAAAATATATGTATTAATGAAGATAGTAGTAGAAGGGTATTATAGTAGATATTATACATCTATGATAGATACATGAGCAGAAGCTAATTTATGTAGATATAATTGTTTACCAAAAAGTAAATTGGATAAATTAAAGACACCAATAATAGTTAAAGGATTGAATAACGAAGGAAGCTTAATTACTTATAAAGCTAAGAATGTAAAAACACAAGTATGGGATAAAATATTAACAATAGAAGAAATCTATAATTATGAGCTAACATCAAAAGATATACTTTTAGGAGTGCCGTTTTTAGATAAATTATACCCACATATAATAACTAGAACAGATTGGTGGTTTACAATACCATGTAAACAGAAAGTAAGAGCAAAAAGAGTTACTAATAAAATAAGAAAGATAACTGATTGGATAGAAGAAAGTGAAAAAATTATACAAAAATTAGAAAATATAAAACATACTGAAGATACAATAGAATTGGTCATATTTTCAATAAATAAAAAGGAAATAACTATATTTTCAATAAGTAAGAAATAATTAAGAAAAAATTGGAACAATTATATAGTGAAGACCCATTAAAAGGATGGGAAAAACATAAAACCACTATAAAAATTGAATTAATAGATAAAAATAGCATAATATCTCAAAAACCATTAACATATAATTTTGACGATTTAAAAGAATTTAAAATGCACATAGAAGAATTATTAGAAAAATAATATATACAAAAAAGTAATAGTAAACATAATAGCCCAGCATTGATAGTAAATAAACATAGTGAACAAAAAAGAGGAAAAGGTAGAATGGTTATTGATTATAGAAATTTAAATGCAAAAATTATGACATATAATTACCCAATACCAAATAAGATATTAAAAATAAGACAAATACAAGGATATAATTACTTTAGTAAATTTGATTGTAAATCAGGATTTTACCATTTAAAGTTAGAAGAAGAATCTAAGGAATTAACCGCATTTATGGTACCACAAGGATTTTATGAATGGAATGTACTACCATTTAGATATAAAAATGCACCAGGTAGGTATCAATATTTTATGGATAGTTATTTTAAACAATTGCCTAATTGTATAGTATATATAGATGATATACTATTATATATAAAAACCAAAGAAGAACATTTAAAATTATTAGAACAATTTACGGATATAATAGAAAAATTGGGAAAAAGTTTAAGTGAAAAGAAAGCTGAAATTATGAAAAATCAGATAGAATTTTTAGGAATACAAATAGATAAAAGTGGAGTAAAAATGCAACAACATATAGTACAAAAAAATAATAAATTCAAAAGAAGAATTAGATACAAAAAAGAAATTACAATCATTTTTAGGATTAGTAAACCAAGTAAGAGAATATATACCAAAATTAGCAGAAAACCTAAAGCCTTTACATAAAAAAATTAAAAAGGGTGTAGAATATAATTACAATGAAGAAGATAAAAAACAAGTTCAAAAAATAAAAATACTTTGTAAAGAATTACCAAAATTACAATTTCCAGATGAAAATAGAAAATTTATATATATAGTAGAAGCAGATGTTAGGGAATGTAGTTATGGAGGAGTACTTAAATATAGATATGAAGAAGAAAAATTAGAACACCATTGTAGATACTACTCAGGTACGTTTAATGAAACAGAAATAAATAGAAAATAATTATGTTCATTATTTAAATGTTTATTAGCATTTGAGCCATATATTGTATATAACAAGTTTATTGTATGAACAGATAATACACAGGTACGTTGGTGGCGAACAAAGAAAATACAAAATTCAGTTACAACAAAAGAGATTCGGAGACTAGTCTTGAATATATTAAATTTCACATTTACAATTGAAGTAATTAGTACTAACAAAAATGTTATTGCAGATTACATATCAAGACAAAACTACACAGACTGATATAATAGAAGAAGATACTCTAGAAAAGATATTCAACACCCTAACTAAGCTTTCAATGAAAGTGGACAGTATGGGAAATGAAATAGAAAAACTAAAGACTAATGAAGTTAAACTGAAGTCTGAAGCTACAAATCAGCTAACTCAGCAATGTGCAGAGCTATGTCGATCGGAAGACATTAAAATTTCAGAGTTAGAAGGAGACGTTGGGATACTCCATAAAACCCATAACGTTTATCAATCTACTTCTGCAGGTACAAGCAAAGGAGTTAGGAAAAACACAAATATGAACCTAAACAGGTTATTTGATAAACCATTTATTCCAAATACACCAAAAGATCCTATGTTCATACCCCCACAAATTACCACATACCGAGATAATTTAAACTAAGATAAAAAGACATACAACTATACAGCCCGAACATACATAGAAAATATTTACAAAATACAAACCTTCTTAAATACCAACCCCAGAGCTATAAACATCCAAGAACCACATACGAATTACATAACCCAGAAGCTAACCGGATACAATAAGTTAATTGTTTTACCCCAAACCAAACCAAGTCTAGTTAAAACCTGTTACGAATATGGACTACCTAGTACTATATATACCCAAGACAGAAATGAAATATCCACTATACCATAAATATATGAGTCATTTAATATTTTTAAAAGAATAACCAAAGGTAACCTATTTTTTATAAAATTTTACACAACACCAGTAGAGATATTGTATGATGAAGTTAAATCACCTATACAAGTTGTAAAAGTAGGAATGACCCGAGATATGATTATACCAGAAGATATTACTCAACAACCAGAAATACCTAGAATTGAGATACCAAATTTTTATGCAAATAAGAGAATTATTGGACTATCCACGATTCTTCAAGAGTTAGAAAACACTTATCGCAACAGAAATCCTATATGGAGTTATTATTCAAGAGGTAATGTAATAATATACTCAAATTCAAAGGAACTACGAGAAACAGATGTGAAAGACGTTAGGCAATGGATCTTGACGTTACTCAATCCAGAGAAAAAACCTATCGCCAGAGCCATTAGAGAAAAATTTATTTCGAAAGAATTATTAACCAGATATTGCAAGTTAATTGGACATAAATATCCAAACCATCAATGTTAAAAATGTAATGGAGAAGATAATATTATCCCAGAAGTTCAACTGGAATAGAAGAAGATAAAAGCAACAGCTGGAAGATGCAAGATATGAAGCAATAGTGGAGATACCGAGCAATAAAAAGAAGATAAATACAACAACAAAGGAAAATCAACCACGGATAAAGAAAAGAAGACAAAGTTATCAAAAAGTCATTAAAGATATGAAAAGGACATATGACTTATAGTTTTCAACATGTGAATTATTATAGCTTTTGATTTCTTTTACGTAAAAGACATTGTGTAGTTAATCTTTACTAGGTTAGGTGCCATTATTAGCCTACTATAGGCTTTTTGACCTTTTTAAGTTTTTTAAGACTTTAGCTAAAAGATTAATCTTTTAGGAATAGTATGTAGAAACGTGTAAACTTAGAACAGTGTAAAATATTTGATTTCAGTATTATAAATGGAAGAGCATTCGCTCAGATGAAGGTAAGCCTTCATGCGTTGAAACACAAAATCTCTCTCTTGTCCACAACAAATATTTTGCTTATTTATTGAAAAACAGGTATATTTTAATGGAAAAATCTATGGAGGAACAAAGCTTAGAATTACCAAACCTACCAAAACAGGTATATTCATTTACTATTATGAACAGCTAAATTCATAAATTCCTAACAATCATGATATGATAAAATAAGTTCATGTTAGTTACTTTATAGTAGAATTATTCGAAAAATAGCATGTTAAGAAGTTTATTAGCAAAGTGGAAAAGGAGAAAAATCCCTAAGAACTATGTCATCCTAAAGGTGAAACTAGTAAGACAAGAAAGCCGTGATAGGAGAGTAACCAGAGTAGAGGCGCTGTTTAAGGAAAAAGTATCCAGATTACCATGCTTATAGTGACCGAAGAATATGTTATTTAAGAATAATCTAGTATATAACAATCTAAAGTGATCATATTTTGATATGTGCATGATTGAAGGAAATATTTTAAAAATAACAATTTTATGAAAAATGGATAATTATTTATCTGACAACATGGTAGACAAATTTAAAATACTTGTTTTATATGTACTTAAGGATATAGAAATAGTAGATATAAGAAAAATCATATTGAAAAAAATATTTGATAGATATTTTATGACTAGAATTAATTATATACCACACCTACCGAACTACTCTTATAAATACTTACATACCAAACCAACACACTAACTATGATAAATTATGTATATTTAGAATTTTGGAAAATAGATATAAAATATATACAATTTCTTAGTGAAAATATAGAAGAATTAATGAGATTAAAACAAACAACTAAAAAATATTATAATAAAGTATTTAACCAATTTTAAATGATAGATAATCTTAAAATCTTAATCTTATATATACTTAGAGATATAGAAATTATAGATATTAAGCGAATATTATTAGAAAAAGTATTAGACTATGAAATTGAAACTATAAATTGGATAGAACAGTTATACCTGGATAATTACCCAGATGGATATTATTCATATTAAGAAATGTTAGAATATATTAGAAAAACTAGAGAAAGTCAAGATAATCTAAATGAAGAAATTAATTATAGAAACCAAATTAGAAAAATAATGGAGAATCTAAAAGAAAAATTAATATGGATAGAAGAAACCCTAGAAAATTTAGGAAAAAGTACATGTGATAGTTTATATAATTTAAAAAACTCGCTACGAGAAGAACAACACAAGATAATAAATAGCATTGAAAATCTAGAATTAGATATACATTACAGTACAATTAGGATAAATTATTATACAAAAATTTGTAACTCTGCAATTACTACAGGATAAAATGATAGACTATGAATATTTAAAATATTGGAGACAAAATATGGAAGAAATAATATTATTAGAAAAACTTATGAAAGATAATCTAATTGGATATTTTGAAACAAAAGATATAGAAAAATTAGAATACCTTCAAAATAATATAGAAGAATTACAAAAACTAAGGGAAAAAAAAATAAAGAATACTATAGTAAAGCATTTAACCAATTATCATATAATCACCCCCAAGATATGAATATCGATAAAACTAACATAAATAATCTCAAAATAAAAATATTTAGAGAAGTTATATCCGCACCCCCCTAAGGGCACATCAAAATAAAAAAAATTCCCAAACGAACCTATGTTTACCTTATCCATTAAAAAGTTAACGGTGTTAGTCCACATGTTAAAGTGTAAGATAAAATGGTGATTTTACCTTATAAGGTAAATGAAGTCACTTACCTTATCATTTGGCTAAAAAGTTAGTGAGAGTTGAAAATTTAATGATATCAATGTACTCCCTCCGTACATCTTTATTTATCCACTTTTGTACTTAAGAATGTCCAACAATACCCGTTCAGTTTATAAAATCAATGGATAATTTATCTATTTTTATCTATTTTATCCTTAGTATTAAATACAATACACCATTCATTGTATTTTTCATAGTAAAGAATTTATTATATGCAAAGTGTGGTATAGTAAAATCAACCATCTATTTATTGTTTCTTAAGGCATATGTCAAGTCAAAAGTGAACAAGTATTTATGGACGGAGGAACTATTTAGTGGCGAATTTATTTCAAATGCACTTCATTACAAAGTAAAATGTGTCCCTTACCTTACAAGGTAAAACGTGTCTTTTACCTTATTAATTTTCTTCTATATACCACACCTTTCATTTATTAACATTACCTGTTTCACTCTATTCATCTATATTATTTGGGTGTTTGTTTTTGTTTAAAGTCTATTTCATAAAAAAAAATTCCACTTTAAGATATACTTTAATCACCTTTTTATATAATTTTTTTTCAATACCTAACAAACAAGTATGTAGTATAATATTATTAATCATTTTTTTAGCTTACTAATGTGTTAAATGTTGTTGTTATCTTATCAACTTATTAAGCCTAAACCTATGTAGTCAGTATTGTCATGCATGTGTAAAAGCTTGCCCTTTAGTTGCATGCATTAACACTTTGTATGAAACCCATATCAAAACTAATTTTAATTTTC
The DNA here is from genome assembly GCA_030864215.1 of Capsicum pubescens. Taxonomy (NCBI): domain Eukaryota; kingdom Viridiplantae; phylum Streptophyta; class Magnoliopsida; order Solanales; family Solanaceae; genus Capsicum; species Capsicum pubescens. The sequence continues at coordinate 220,598,108 of CM061546.1, forward strand.
TTTCTGTATAGATATGGAATAACAACACTTTGTGCATCCAGGAACATCACAGTATGATGTATATGCCACGCAAAGTAAATTTTGGTCCAAGGCTATTTGGAAAGGCACATTAAAAGGAGAAAAAGGATGTTTGATAGTGTGGCGTAATGATAATGATTTTTGACAACATGTTAAAAATCATCTGTTCCATTCCCGTCTTCTTAATTATTTTACTATTTGTGATTTTAGGGGCGTTATAGATGTTGGATTCGTTCCTTACGATTATTTACTTATTACTGCATTGGTTGAAATGTGGCGATTAGCAACACATACCTTTCACCTGAGAACGGGTGAAACGACAATAACCTTACAAGACATAGAACTCATGTTTGAAATGGTCGTAGATGGAACTTCCATTATTCATCCAGGCACTGTACCTATTAACAGACAATAAATGTTTCTCGAATTAACATGATGGATACCTGACCTAGACTTTTTTTAAGGAAATAGAATTTTTTTAATAAAATTAGAGGAATACATGAAAAATCTAAATGAAATAACTGGTGAAACTAAGGGAAAAGAGGTGCAACGAAGAATTAGGTTGTATTTTTTTTATTGTACGGAGGAACAATATTTCCCAAAAAATCTGAAAATAAATTTAGTACAGACTTTTTGATTGACATGCGTGACTTACCCGCAATGTCAACACAGGATTGGTGAGCCGCTGCGCTATCGTACCTCTATTTTTGTTTGTCATGCGTCGATGAAAAAGTCGCATTGCATTAGTGGTTTTATTTCGTAATTGCAAGTATGTGAACTTTATAGTATTTTTTTTCTATTTTGAATTACTTAATTTTATTATGATGATAACTATTGTTGATTATATTTTTTTAGGTATGAGCATGAGAGCATATGTTCCCATTGCAATCACTTTTGCTGCCTCCGGGTGAGAAAAATTCAGAGGTTCCAACCACATATGTATGTAAATGGTCTCGAGGTAGAACTCATCAAAATGAGGCTCGTAGTGTGCTTGTCATAATAAGAGATGCATTAGACAACCTTATTAGAAGCAGGTATTTTTTATATTATCATGTCATTTTTTTAATTTTTTTTCTTAATTTATTTTGTTTGTAGTAATATAACACAATATTCCACCAATTAAATAAAGCTCATATATATAAGAGTGGTGAAATGCTAAATTGTTATAGCATGCAAAATATTAACTATTGTACTTTGTAGAGTCATGTTCATACACTGTGTAGTAACTTTCACTATAAATCTTACACCCTGCTATATATAAATTTTATTATTGCTAAAGAGATATTTCACAATCATATTATGTTTCTTTATAAATAATAATAGTTGGCATTAACATCATCCACTTCATAGTAGATTTTTTAAAATACATATTTGGGGCTAGAGTTGAATTCTTAACATCATCAACTTCACTGAGGGTAGTCCTAATAATGTTGAATTTTATAGTAAAAATTCATGCATACGTAGGCCAAATTCTATATTTATGTTCTTAAAAAATTGTATATGAAATATTATATGTTGTTACTAATTAAACCAATAAAGATGAAGTATACATATACCTGTTATTTTCTAAATTAAGTAAATATTAGACAAATTCTTTGTGACACATTAATCATAATATTTATTATTATGTAGTTTATTTGGCATCCATATTCTGAGCAACTTATTAATGAGTTTCCCGAATGGTGTCGCCGAGGACGTGTTATTTGGATGGCTAAAGTTTCACTTATTTGTGAAATTCATCGTGAATGACACATGATTGATTGTGTTATGCGATAACTTGGTTATGTCCAACACATACCTATTCCACCTGAGTACAAACTCGTAACGCCTTGAGACTACCCCTTGGACGTCACACGGTGCTAAGGACCACAAGTGATCTCAAGCTAACCCTTGTACTGGCATAACTCATGAGCAACTGAAATAAATGCATAAGTCTGAAAGAATAATGCGGAAGATAAATCTTTTCTGAATATGATCAATACAAACTATATTAAAATAATTATAACTCTAATTATACAAAACATACTGGAATCAAATACATCAACTTCCACTGACTGTCTATAAAGCCTCTACTAGTATTGACTATAGATAGTCGGGACATGCCCTCCAGCTATCCCAAATCAATATGACTGAATGAAGAAAATAAAATACTGTACAAACTCTACTCGAGCCCTTGAATAAAAAAGACTCATCATCTGCTGACTGAAAGCTACAACTGTCTGATTCTGATATGCACACTACAACCTGTACCTACATTAATAAATAATGTAGCACATAGACGTATAGATGGATCAATACTTTTTGAATGTACTGAGCATGTGGTGATGAATGCATAAGTAAAAATAGTAACTAACTGTGCATATAACTGGTAAAGAATGCATGCTAAGTGTAAATGACTCACGTTGGCTGAAGTACTGTAAAGATTGGAAAATATAAACATACTGTAGTAAAGCATAAAAACAATCTTTTTGAGCCATCACACTTAGTTCTAAAAGCTGTACTTTTACTCTTTCTGTTCGTGGAATAGTAGGATTGAAGTTAAGTCTATTTTTAAATCATGCAGGCTAAGTGTAAAAAAGACTCACCTTTATCATATGAAAACTAAAAGCTGAAATCTCATAGAGAATGTCTCATGTAAAACAATATCTGAAATAAATTATGACCCTTTACACTTAGTTTCTAAAAGCTGTTCTGTTATTCTATTTTAGGACTTAGGGAGTTTCTTTTAAAAGCTTTTCTGTTATTCTTTTATGTTAGGGAGGTTTTTCTAACCGACATAAACCATGTGAGCTATCATGGAGTCCAACATCTAGTTCCCCTAAGGGGAAAACCTCACGTTGGGGAGAGGTGTCATGCTCTTGCCAAGGAGTATAACCTGCGCTAAGTGATCACAATATGTATCTGCATCCATATAAATGAGAATAATTTGAATCTGTACCTATGTTGGCTCGTAGTTCTGGGGAATGTGAACTAGGACATATACCTAACTCGGTGCTAAATACTACTCCCTTTAATCTATATGCTCATTCTATAGGAAATCCACCTTAAAACTAGCATAAGGGTTTACAATGAAAACCAGTTATGCTTATCTTTCTTTAAATCATGATCAAGATGAACAATGTGGATTCCTTATCTTAGCTTAGGATCAAAAGATCAAATCTTGCTTAAAATCTTGATATAATTCATCAAAAGAAACTTAAGAATATAATCTTCTTGAAATATCAACACCTAAACTTAGGATTTAAAAACCCATGCTCTAAATTCATATCAAATCAAAATAATACTTCATGCTCAATAATCTTCTTGAAATACTTCAATAATTTCAGTCAAGATAATGAAATCAAAATCACAATATGAATCTTATGGATCAAAACATGAGCATGCGTAATCTTGATGCACTTAAAGCCTTTAAATCTCATGCTTTCTTCCATATAACTTGCAATATAATATCATGCTTAAATCTCAATTGAAAATTTTTAAATCAAAGCATAAATAGATGAGAACAAGCTTGCACTTTAACACTTAAATCACTTTATAAATCCATAAAGTCACAACAAGATAGGTTGGGTATGAACCCTAATTGCAATTTACGTAAATTCAACTTTAAAGATAGTTTTGGGCACAAGGATGAAAGAGTATCCTTGTTCATAACCCCACATACCTTAATAGACTTGATTTGATGGATGAAAACTTGACCTTGAAAGCCACGGAGATGATCTTGAAAGCTTTCTTGAGATTATTGGATTAGGAAACTTAAAATCTTGATCTTTCTTGAAGAGAAGATGATAGAATGAATGATCGTTGGGAGGGATGATTAGGGTTTGTTCTTTGAGAGAAAAATTAGAGAATGAGGGCAAATAATGCCCCCAATTGAAGCCTTAGATCATGTTTTTACGACTTGGATTAGGGTGGGAAAAGACCCTCTTTTCCCTTCCATCATTTAAACCAAAAATTTGTAACCTGGATTGCATTTAGAAGGCTCACCGCGACGCGGTGTAATCGCGGTGGCTTACTGCCTTACACGAAAAATGCTATAACTTCTTACTCGGGTATCAGATTAAGGCAAAATTGGTATCGTTGGAAAGCTAACTCAATTATCTATAATTTTTTGGGTCTTGAGCTAAAAATTCAAAATGCATCAAAAGTTATACACTTTCAAAGTTGACTCTTGTAGAATCGAATATCAAACTTTGGACGAATGTAAGGTTCTTAACTCAACTTGGCTCTAAGTGATTTCTATGAACACTCTTCACCTAATAAGCACTTAACACACTAGGATAAAGTTCATGACACATGCATTTAATTTATGGATCAAGAACATGACAAATATACCTTCACCGCGATGCGATGAGTGTCTCATTGCTATCCCTGGCGCGACGTGGTGGAATCGCATTGAGCTGCTGGAATTGAAATCCAAACGTGGTCCAAACCTCATTTGTAAAATCCGAAACTTACCCGAGACATTCTACATACACCCCTGAACATGAATCAACTCAAAAACCATCGTCTTGGAGCCTGGAAGGTCAACTTAAAAATCCTTAAAATTACGAAGCCAAAAATAAGACTAAATCTTCAACACTTAGCTAAGATTTTTAGGTGCTAAGCCCTTTAAGCATGCACTATAAGATTAACTGAACTAAGAAAAGTTTGGGGTATTACAAAACCATTCCATTTTGAACACGATAAGCTGTTTCGAATAACACAGGAGATTGTTATGTTGTTAAATGAAATGGAACAAAAGTGGAATGAGTGCTATGACAGTAGTGTTCACCCCCATCACATGGTCAACCAAGAAGATTACAATTAATGATATTTCTATCACTTAAGCTTTATAATTGGAAATCCAACACATATTGCTCCAGTTGGATACCAACCGATGGCAGGCAGACATAAAACATCGGTATGTAAATTTTTAAATTTTTTGTTAATACATGTCAATGATTTTTTAGCAACTAATGTAATATTTTTTATTTTTTTTAGGCTAGGGGGACATATAAGGTCATATCAAATTGCTCAAAGTCTTGTGAATGATAATAATCAATCAGAAGAGGTGAAGCAAATTGTAGTGCAATTCACATCGATTTCCCTAGAGTCAATGACTGCTGCCTCTTTGGGAACGCGTTTGAATTTTGATTCAGAGTACACATCGCCAAATAAATATGAGAAACCACCACCAGTTCAAGTTCATCGATGATCAACTACACCAAGAGAAAGAGCTCGTCGAGGTGGTGAGAGGGGTGGACAACAACGGAACGAAGTTCATATTGAACATGATTTAGTTGATGAAAAAAAATTGAGTGATCATGGGGTACAATATGAAAGTAATTTCAATCTATTGCTGGCTACAATTAATGTTGAGCCATATTACTCCACATATGATTATGCTGGAGCCTCAATTAGTGGGATAAATTATTTTCATGAACAAAGTTCTGATTTTGTAACTCCACCTATTGGGGTAGGTGGCTTGAACCAATTTAGCGGATACTTTTCTAATGATCATCCCATAACGCGTTAAGTTTTATTGCACAATTTTTCTTTCACTGCAAGATTAAATTTTTCTGAGGTAAGTGTGCGACAATATTACTATATTATATTTATGTTAAATTTATAATTAAATCAATGCCAGATTAAATCAATGCTGGCCTTGAAACTCCAAAATAAAAACTTGAATATGTGCTCACCTTGCATTGCTGTTGAATCATACACTTACTCAACGATAGTGCCTGGATTGAACGATTGCAATGCTGTCATATATGCAAGTAATGCCTTAAAAGAACTTTCAAAATCACCATACACCATCTTAAATGTCTTTGTTTGATCTTTTTGAGCTTTTTCAATAACTAGGGGTATAATCGTGCAATCCTTTGATGTTTCGCGAACCATCTTGATGCTAATATTTGGGTCCTTCCTAATATAGGAAATCAATGAAGTAGCAATCAAATCGTTATTTAAATTATAATGATCCTCCTTATATTTATCTAGATTACAAGTATGCTCAATCATTTTTCCGCCTTCCACATACCATGGAAACTGCTCTAAAGCGTATCATCCATTCACATCCGGACATTTATTGCTGGCAAATAACCTTCCAACTGTCTTCTTTAGATCGATCACAAAGAAACTCTATCCCCTTGATTAGATTATACTTTCTCACAACCAATTTCATTTTCTTTTTATTAATGAATAACATACCTAAATGCAGATACAAAATAAATATTATTAATAATATCAGATGACTAAAATTTTTCAATTTACTAGTTTATGTATTAAAATACCAACCTGACTTAATATGTTCAGGATTATTTTAATTCCAAAGTAAAGTTTGAAAACAATCTTCATTGACTATGCACCTCAACTCTTCTGGACTTTCTTCAGTATGATTCGACTATGGAATTTCTATGGAAGAATGATTGCTAGTATAGACTCCATCGGGTGTAGACTCTCTATTAATATTTTTATCATTATTATCATCATCGTCATCATAAGAAGATTGATCATTATCTGATGATTCATACTGTAAAGTTTTATCACTATCCAACTCCCCTTGTACGTCATTGTTGTTGTTCACAATTTCTGTGAATTGAGTAAGCGTAAATCCACAATCACTAAATCTGCAAAATGAATAAATCATCTCATTAATTATAAGAAAAATACTACTTAATTAAATAAAATAGTTTGTTTATTACCTATCAATTGCTTCCACAGAAGAAGGATATTGTGGACCACTTGAATTAAATTTTTTTAAATTCATAGACACATTGTTAGTTCCTCCCATATCAAAATTATTCACAAGTTTGGGTGAGTTTTGATAATATGTTTCAAATCCACCATCAAATTGTTGTTCCATTGCCATTTTTGAAGAATCAATATTCAAATTCAAAGAATTTTGACTTACTCAAAGATCAAACTCACTATCTGTGGGTTCTTCAACAATCGGGAAATGTTCCACACACACATACATGCCAAACGTCTGTAGATTAAGACGATTGCCAAAAATTTCAACGGTGCGAAGAAATAAAGATAAAGAATCATCATTCCAAATAGGAGTTTCACCAAATATTGGTTGTTCATTGGACATAAAATAATTCAAATATCATCTAGAAATAATCACATCATCTTTCGGATCAGTAATACCCATTTTACTCCTAAAAAAACTTTTCAAACGATCATATTTGAGAGATAAAGGAAATGATTGAACCACTATAGGACGTCGACTATATCGCACCGAATATCCATCATGCAAAACTTCACCACCCCAATGCAAATTTACTCTTACCTTATCCATTTTAAGGTAGGAAGTGAATAAGGTTCAACAAATATTTTGAGTTATGAAGTTTAACATTTTTTTTTGAGTTGATGTAAGAAATAAACCTACACTCACACTCGTTATATAGAATCAAGAATTTTAAAGTTGTTACAAGGTAAGCATGGGATCCTACCTTACAAGGTGAACATGAGATCCTACCTTATAAGGTTAACGACTCAATTTACCTTATAATACCTTTCACTTTTCGGAATCTGTCAAATAGATAATAGATAAGGTAAGTGACTCCATTTACCTTATAAGGTAAAATCACCATTTTTCCTTAGACTTTAACATGTGGACTAACACCGTTAACTTTTTAATGGACAAGGTAAGCACAAGTATTTACCTTGTCTGTTTTGAAATTTTTTCATTTTGATATGACCTTTTGGAATTTTGACTAAAAAAACTTGTCCTTTAGGCTCCGGACTCACAAATAAAATATAAGGAAATGAGTATATTGTTAGCTTTTAATTATCTATTTAGTTGTTTTACTCTGATATAGTATAAAGGATTATGACAGCTAATGGAAGCCCTCAAGATCTTTTACTCGACACAATTCCTCATCGAATTAGTAGTTCTTATTTTATTCCTTACTAACAGGTTGGAATTTCGGAACTACACATAAGACAGTTAATGGGGGTACACACACGGTCTTAGACTCGATGTATGTATCTACTTTTTCCTTTTTGACAACCTCAACTTATTATCTATAGTTAATTATTCTTTAATATTTGTAGATATCAACCTTTTGCGAAACTTACAAGACAAGTTTAATGTTGTTAAAGGATTTTTGAAGGCTATTCTATCTTCAATCGTAGCTTACTTCTATTATTTTAAAATTTCATAATTTTTTTAGATATTTATAAGAAATCAAGACATCAAATACGACCTTTGTTAAAGGAGAACATTTCTAGCGTAAATATGTATCAGGGAGGTCCAAATACGATACTAACAACACCCTAATCATGGAGAAAAAATTAGAGCGAAGAATCAAGGGAGAATATAATCTCTCTGTTTCATTATATATTTGTGATTGTAATTTATTTTCCATCACTTTAAAACATGTTGCAAATATTGGCACACCTACTGGACCAAATTTGTCCTTCATTTCTTCTATCACAAAACAAATCTGCAAATTTAGAGCCACAAGATTGCCATATCAAGAAAAGATCCAAAAAATTTGGCATAACAAAAAAATATCCAAAAAAAATAAAATTTCAAATAACCCTTAGGATTAATTACTTAGGCCATCTCCAACACCCCTTATATTTTTCCCTTTATACTCTATATTTGAAGAAAAAAATAAAGATAGTGGTACGTGTATATACCCTTCGTCATATTTTGGATACACATATGCCCCTACCGTTAATAAAATGGGACGTATATGCCCCTCACACTAACTGTAGGGGCATTTATGTAGCCAAAGTATGATGGAGGGTATATACATACCATTTATCATAGTTCAGGGGTATATTTGTTCTTTTTTTATTATAATATTTTTAATTTCAAATAATTAATTAAAACTTACTACCCGACCAATAAATCCATTGAACCCCATTTCAAATCAACTCGACCCAACCTCTAATTTTTGTTCCAAATTTCGATACACCTTCTATTTTTCTCTTAAACGTGAATTTCAATCAAATTGCAGTGATTGATCATTGTTGTTAGTTGGTGTTTATTGATTGAAGAGAGTGGAGATTAGGCTAGAAGTGGCCGGAGCTAGGGGTGTGGCGATGGTTTGCCAGTGGGTGTTTTTGGTTCGATGAAAACTGTGGCTATGTGGTGTTGACCGATGGTGGATAGTGTTTTTCGGGCGGAATTTCACTGGAAACTACGGGAGGGGTTCAATTTTTTTGGTGTTATTTTTGAGTGTTATAGGTTAATAGTTATTCTTCTGTTTTGGAAATTGGTAGTTGTAAGTGTGACTATATTGTGTGTATATATCATTATAGGGGTGGGAAAATGTGTCTTTTAAATAGGCGTCTCTTGAATTTAAATTGAATTGGATCGGCTTCGACGGGTTTATTGAGTTTCGGTTAATTACTAGAGATTAAAAAATTTAAAGAAAAGGAACAAATAAGCTCCCCAACTATAATAAATGGTATGTATATACCATCCGTCATACTTCGGGTACACATATGCCTCTACCGTTAGTTTGAGGGGCATATACGTATCATTTCATTAACGGTAAAAACATATGTGTACCTAAAGTATGACGAAGGATATATATGTGTACCATTTAACATAGTTTAGAGGTATATTTTTTCCTTTTCCAAATTTGAATGGATGAATGCTGTTCATCCCCTCTATTGTACTTTGGTATTATTTTATTATTATTGATATTCATAACATTTTTAATTTAACATATTATAAATTATATAAATTCATTAATTAAGTCTCTAATATTCATAATTATTTTTAATTTAATATTTTTATTATATTAATTTTAAATTAATATTAATTTATAATTTAATTAAGAGAAAAAATATTTTTCCCCCTGAACTTGTCCTCCCAACTCACTTTAGCACTTAAACTTAACTTATGTTTATTTACCCCCCTTAACATCTTTAAAGTGAATTACTTTCACCCCTTAATATATAATACCACTCTCATAACGGAGAGTGCATCACACTCGCTGACACGTCATCACCACATCACCGCTATGTCGGAGCCACGTAAATAAAGTATTTTTTTAATAATTATATATATATATATATATATATAATATATATAAATATATATATATATATATATATATAAATATTTTATATATATATATACATATTTTTAAATATATAAAAATAGTTTAAATTAAAACAAAAACCCCACCCCCTTATTTTCCATCTTCTTCGTAACCCCCAGTACTACCCCTCCCCTGCCCCCCTCCCGTCCACCCCCACACCTGCACACACACTCCGTTCTCCCCCATACTACCCCACCTGCACACACACTTATCCACCTCCATCCACCCTAACACAACCACACTTGTCAGATTTTCCGATGAATTTTCACCGAAAAACTCAACTCACTTAAAAAATTCAATTAATTATCAATTTGTTCAAACAAATGAATCTAAGAAAGGTGATGAAAAAATTATGTTGGGTGTTTCTTTAACAAATGGATCTAAGAAATTTGAATGGGTGTTTAATGGAGGAAAAATGGGTGTTTAATGGAGGAAAATGGGTGATTTCGATTCGTGTTTCTTTAACAAATAGGTGTTTAATGGAGGAAAACTTTTAATTTAGTGTCTTAGTGGTTATTTTTTGGTGGTGTTAATGGAGGAATATGAAAAAAATTAAAGGAGAGAAGTGGTGAAAAATGTATTTGAGGTTGTTAATAGAGAAATTTGGGTATTGTTGTTGATAATGTTTTGAAGAAGAAGAAAAAAGTGTCTATTTTTTATTTTTTTAAATTTTTTTATTATATTTTAATATAATATTACTAAAATTAATTTTTTTAATAAATAAACGCGCCCTGTTAAAAAAAAAAATACCACGTCAGCATTAGGGGTGAAATAAATACACTTCAAAGATGTTAAGGGGGGTAAATAAATAAAAGTTAAGTTTAAGTGCTAAAGTGAGTTGGGAGGACAAGTTCAGGGGGGAAAAGATGTCTTTAATCTTTAATTAAATTAATTTTCATATATAATAACTTATTTAAGATATAGGTTAGTTTTATTATAATTTGTAGTTGTATAGTAAAATAACCATGATGAAATAGTGGTAGATGAAAACAATCGATTTGAACAATTTTCAGTTAGACAAAAAAAAATTAAGGACGAAAATGTTCATTTTGAACTTCATAATACATTAATAGAGCATTTATAGGAGCAACGTAATAATCTTAAAAGTTGATATTTTATGTAGAAATTAAAATAAAATTTACGATGATGTAATATGTAGTGACATCACTTTTATTTGAATTTTCTATTAATATATATAATATATAATAGTTGCTTGCAATTTATATTATTTAAAAGTTTAGGGTAAAAATAATTTTATAGAACATGAAGATTTTAAAAAGAATATGAATTCTATAGGGTGATTATATATAAAAATAAAATAGAAGAAATGATTAAATTTCAGAAATAAGAAAATATAAATGAAATAAAAATAATAACATAATATTGAAGAGAGAGAGAAAAATTCTTCTTTGAAGTAAAAAATAGAGTTGTGGGTTGGAGTAGTTTTCTCAAAATATAGAGATTCTCTATATTCAAAGATAAAAATAGAGATTTGGGTCATTGGAGATGCCCTTATTCCTTATAATTTCTTAGGATTAAAATGGTTTACACCCCTGAATCTAGCTGTAAAAATCAAACACCCCCTTAATTTTGAACAATAATCATTCTCCCTCCTTTTTCATATTTTATTTTTTAAAATACCTACTTTACCCTTGTATTTATATCAAAATCTGAATCTTTTTTTTTAAAAAAAATCTTTTTATAAATATATATATATTTTTTAATCTATTTAACATATTTTCTATAAAAGCTAAAAGTTATTTTGTAGATGAAAAAATAATAGTGAGAAATATTAATTGAGTACATAAGTTAATGACATTCTATAATAAAATAAATGAGAAAAATAATAAAGATTATTTTTATTAAAAATCGAAACTCTAATATCTATTTATACGTGAAGATAATAAGTAATTATAATTTTATAAATATATTTTAATGCAGGTAATAAAAATAATTAATATTTAAGGGTCCTTCGAAAAAAAACCTCTCGACCTCTCCAAGGTTAGGGCTAGGCACATTTTGGTTCAAATAAAAAAAACTGAAAAACCAAATCAAAATTTAATTTTTGTTTCATTTTTTTGATTTTTCAGATCGATTTTGATTTCAAATTTTAGAAATTCGATTAAACGGTTTGATTTTTGATTTTTCAAAAAAAAAAAAAATCTGGTTAAATCAAAAAACCTAATTTATATGATAGTATATATATTTTATTACATATATAATGTATATATTCCGTATAATTATATAAATATATAATAAGTTACCTGTAACCCTACGTATTCATTTCATATTTTCATTATTGCTGAAACGACGACGTCTCGAGGAGACGAGTGTCGAGGTTCACAGTTGAACTTTCACCATCACTGACTTAATGCAGTTATGTATTATGTCAAACTTGTGGTCATTTCATTTCATTTCATGCATGTTGAGTTATTTATATTTGGAAATGAAAAATAGGTTTGAAAAAAATCATTTTTCTAAAAAATCTCCAATTTTAAATGTCCAGTCATAACAAAGAAAGGCTCACTACTTTAATGATATGATTCAAACTAGGGCCTAGTCGTGTTGGGTGCCTCAAGCCCAATCGGGACCGGAGACCACTCCCAATACCTAATCATAACCACCCCATACCCAATGTTAGATGAAATTCGAATATATATAACATAACAAATGGAACAATCATAAATCAAATACAGTCAATCGGTGTTAGCCCTAATACCAACACCAATGTCAAGACTGGCACTAATACCGATACCATCCATACCAATCCAAATTAGTTCCACAAAACCTCTATCCGAAAGTAAAATAATACTCGGTAGGGATTGTTTTGCCCCTTTTTGATTCGAAGGGTTTGGAAAATATTATTTTTGACCTTTTAAACTATTCCAAAACCTTTAAGAAAATTTGGAACAATTTAAGAAATTACAGAGTCACCACTTGATTTTTGAGACAATATCAAGAAAAACTAACAATATTAAAAGATTCAAACATAATAACATATCACACTTAAGGAGGTGACGATCCAAACATAATAACATATCACACTAAAGGAGGTGACGATCCAAACATAATAACATATCACACTGAAGGAGGTGACGGTCCATACTTAATAACATTTTGCTGTGAAGGAGGTGACAATCCATGACATAGTAAAATATTGCCTCAAATAAAGAGATGGTCTGATGAGCTCTTAAAGGGTGGAAAATTCAAATATAATAAGATATGTCCTTTTAAAAGGGGGATGTCCCAAATATAATAAGATGTGTCACCTCAAATAACGTGATGATTGGGTATGTCCTCTTGAAATGGTGGATGACCCGAATATAATAAGATAGGTGACAATCTGTTATGTCCTCTTGAAAGGGTGGATGACCCAAATATAATAAGATACATCACCCCGAATGGGGTGACAATCCGGGGCGGTTTCACATAATGTCACCTGCATGACTCAAACAACACTCGTTAATAACAATTTATTGCAACAAAGTTAAGAGTGCAACAGAAGATAAAGTTGTTTGACTCATGATGATTTGGAGATAGTGTTTTGAGTGATATCCCCATATCTTAATTATTTTTCTCGATCATTTCCTACAAAATTAGAGAAAGTGTTAGAGATCATAACGAAGTAATAGAAACATAAATAATGGGAAAAAGGGAGAAGAAAAGTTGTCTGGATTATTATGACAAGGACATAGTAGATCTGGTAATGCTCTTTATCAAACTTAACATTGTCAATGATGTGACTTCTTTGTTCCTGCATCCAAAGAAAAATTCTTAGTTTTGAGAGGCCGACAATGTTGTTTTTTCTTTGCTCTTCTGATGATCCTTGTTGATAATCAATTTGCAGGGTTGAAGTGCAGTCCTTGTAAAATTTTTGAGGCCCAAAATCTGCATTAAATTACAACATTGGCTTCGAGACCCAAATGAATGAATAAATAAATGACTAAATGAATAAATAAAAATAAGCCAATAATAAAAACTAAGACTTTTCAAGTCTCTTAGTAACCTCATCAATGGATTTTCACCCATTTTCCTTCTTCTTTCACCCGAACGCCATATAATCGACTTTGGGTTTAAAACTTTGGACTTGACTCGGAGAGATGAGCCTCATTGTCCCATTATGAAATACAAGAGGAAAGGAGTCCATTTTGACTCCAAAATAAATTCACGCAAAGAAAAATATAAAAGAAAAAGAATTAATATGTGTTCGAAAATTCTACACTTAATCGATAAATGATGAGATGAAAAAATAACATTCTCAAGCATAAAGAAATAGTAAGCTATGATATCAAAACAAATCAAATTGTCTAACGAAAAGGAAATTAACCCATCTCCTAAACAATCTTACAAAAAATTGAATCTAGCACAATATAAGCCCTTGAAAAGAAGACATGAATCCACAAGCATAGTTGCTTAAAATTTGAACAAATAGATAACACATATTTGCTCCAAATACTATGATATGATGAAGTCTAAGGCATGTTTTCATTAAATAAAGAAAAAAAGAGAATGAGCAAGAGATAAGGAAATAACACTTCAAATATGAAATACAAGACATACTAATACAACAACACTTTTTAATACAAAATGGATCAATCAACATATCTATAACTTAGAAAAAAAATTCACTATAGCATGTGAATAACAATGAGACATCTAAATGAATAAAAACACTTTAAGAAGTAAACCAATAAGCGAAGTGAAGTAAATAACATATATTAAATATATTTGAGAAATAATATTTGAAGACAAGATAGGAGAAATATTAAAAGATTAATTCTAAGAAAAAGTGTCCAATTATGGCAACTCCTATTTTAGTTCTACACCATTTTAGCAAAAATTATAACCATAACAACTTTTCAATCTAAACAAGAGAAAATCAAAGACAATTTTGACCACGAAAATGAGTAACTCACTACTTCAAATTGAGAATCAATTTCACAAACCCTTAACAATAGTAACCATTCCTTTTCGAAATAAAGGAAACAACTTTATATACTAATAGCAAATATATCTACCAATAACGAATTTCCACAAAGCGTGAGCATGCATTTTAA
The DNA here is from genome assembly GCA_030864215.1 of Capsicum pubescens. Taxonomy (NCBI): domain Eukaryota; kingdom Viridiplantae; phylum Streptophyta; class Magnoliopsida; order Solanales; family Solanaceae; genus Capsicum; species Capsicum pubescens. The sequence goes on from CM061546.1 coordinate 220,613,235, forward strand.
GCAAAGATCAAAACTTTACCCATAATTATCAAAGAATAAAACCAAAAGGCGAAATAATCAATATTAACTATTCTTCAACATAAAGGAAACAACTTACATGCTAAAAACAAACATATCCGTCAAGAATGAATTTAAACAAAACATGAGTACATATTTTAAGCAACGATCAAAACTTTACCCATAATAATCAAAGAATAAAGCTAAAAAACGAAACAATCAATATTAACTATTTTTTTTCAACATAAAGGAAATAACTTTACATGCTAAAAACAAACATATACGCCAACAATGAATTTAAACAAAGCATGAGTACATATTTTAAGCAAAGATCAAAACTTTACCCATAATAATCAAAGAATAAAGCAAAAAATACATTCAATTATTGCTAGCTCATTTTTTATACTATGAATATGAAAATAGCCATAATATCGATACCATAACATCCTATGGCCTTCAAGGCCGTCTACAACAAATAATCCCAGCAAATAAAATTACAACTACGAACTACAAAGAAGAAAAAGATGAAGAAGAAAATGATAAAAAAATTTACAACTATGAAATACAAAGAAGAAAAAAGAAAACGATAATAAAACTAAAAAAGGGAAAAGATGTGTTTACCTTTTTTGGGGTAGCAAAACGGAACTACAAGATTTATTCGGAGTCTTGATCACCACTAAAAAACATTCAACTCGAGAACTTCAATTATCCCGCGAATTTCATGAAACAAAAATTTTTTTACTAAAAAAAAGCTTCTTTGCTCAAAACTTTTTTTTCCAACCTTGAGATTTGTCTTTCTACCAAAATAGTGGTAGTATTTAAAGGAAAGGATGGGGATTTCATTCTTTTTTTATCCACCAATGTGGGAGAAAAATATTTATAGGAAAGAATGTGGATTCAATTCTTTACATCCATCAATGTGGGAGAAAAAATTTAAGGGTGTTTTGAAATTTTAAAATTGAAGATAAGATGAGGTGGAAGATAAGGTGGGGAAAAATTGTACAATCTAGTACAAAATTTTGAATTTCAAATTTGAAATTATTTTTGGTGGGAATTGGGTAGAAGTAGAGTTTTTGGAAATTTTGGGGTTATTTAAAATATAACCCTAATGGAAATTTAAAATTTAGCCAAATTTATTTAATTTTGATCAAATTAAAAATCAATCGACGGATTGCATTGCAATTATGGCCAATTTGATTTCAATTATGGCCAAATTTAATAGATTGACTAAATTAAATTGAAATTAGATACGAATTAATACTTCCTTTAATCTCGAGCTTCTTGATTTAATAAAATCAAACATATATTCACCCAAATATATTATTTTTGCGAGTAAATTATATTTAAATCAAGACTTTATTCATTCTAATTAATCTTCAAGCTTATCTCCGTAAAAAAAGTCGAACTTGGATAAAAATATTCATTCAAGCAACAAAATTTATACAACCTCATATATGTGAATACAAAAAATATATAATCGTCGCTTAAATAGCAAAATTAGCCTAAATAAATATTTTAGACCGCATTTGTCCGGATGAAATAAATATTTCACTTTTATTTAAAATTGAAGAAACTTAGGATAAATTTAGTCGTGGAGGGTAAAAATTAGGTGTCAATAGGGACATGCCCCCGACCATAGCCTAAACCAAAGTCTATGGCATGACAAAAGTATGTAGAGAAATCCATAACATGAAATGGAGCCTTCTGGAGTATGGAAGCTCACCACTTCAATCCAACACAAAGCTGTCCCCAAATCCAATCACTGAACAGGAGGAATAATATGGTCGGTTTCTGCATGGCGTGAGGATACAACACCCGAAGACGGGTTAGTGGGTGAACACTATCATGTACTCAGGAGTAAGGATAAAATAATATCAATATTTAAAATCAAGTAAATAACCATGTGCAATCACACACACACACACACACACACACACACACATATATATATAATTCATGCCGGGAAAGGGAACTGGGTTTAACATGCATTTAAAACCTTTAACTTGGGTTTATGTAGCTTTACCATCATAATCCACCCATGGGCTATATGGGTACAGTGTTACGCCCTGAACGGGCCCCAGTATGTGTAGTCGCACGAAACAGAGATATCATAGGGGCTGGGGATTCCCATGTACCCTTCGCCTTCTATGATAAATATATACAAGTATAACTTAGGAGATTCCCATGTACCCCACAAGTATAAGGTCACCATGACCGACCCTCATTTCAGTAGATCTGAGTTTCTAGTGTCCATCCATCGGACTCACACATTCACGATAAGCTATCACAACCCGCTATTATTGCCCAATTAAAATCATTAGCACATAACCAACCAACCAATTCTGGAAGTTATTGACCAAGGCTTTATGAAGTGGTATTGTCATACCGACTATAGATTGAAGACAATGTCATTAGCCAACACTTATGGGATCCCCATGTACACCACATGATTTCCAATTTACCAAAACCATGGCCACCAAGGCCTTATCAAATCATTTAAAACCATTTAAATCAATTTAGGTTCCATTACCATATTATGTAATGCAATAGTTTCCATAAAAGTCAAACCATATGACAAAACCATTCTCATAGGCATTTTAACAAACTTGTTGAGAGCATATGGTTTCCAAAACCAAAACCAAGTACCAATTGACCATTCCCATGCAACCACATGTTCAAACCATAATATAATATGAAAACCATAAGTAAAGCATGGGTAAACAATAACCATCCATTTACAACCAAAACCCCCCAACATATAATTCATAACCAAACAATACCCATAATTAATTCATGAAAACCACTCATTAAAACATGAATTTAGTTGAACTAACAATGAGGGAGGAGTAACATGACTTAGATACTAAATAGTACGGAGAGAAACCACACTTGAGAGCCTTAATTGACTGCCTTGAAGAAAACCCTAGCCTCTTCTTAAGGCAAGAGCTTGAGAGAGATTTGAGAGTGTTTCTAGTGTTTTTGATTGAGAATAAAAGGGTAAATAAAGTCCCAAAAGTGTTTTAAGTCGTAGGGTTATAAGGGGTTAAGATTGAAAATATCCAGAATACCCCCAACTTAAACTGTATAAATTCTTGTAGGAGGGTACAACTATACCACCCAAACTATACCATAACATACGAGTAGTGCCCACTACTCATACCTTAGGCAGCAACTTGGTCTTCAACACTGTCCAACATATGACCAAAAAAGCCAACTCGTACCCAAGCATACGACAAGTACCGTAGAATCGTACCTTAGATAGAATAGAATCATCTAGGATAGACATAGGACATCATACGACACTATACTTTTAGTACCCTAACATATGAGTGGTAGGAAGTCCATTCATACCTTGGAAAAAACCAACCAAACCTCACTGATCAATATACGAGTTGAGGTCCCTAAACCGTACCCTATCATACGACAAGTACCCCCAATCGTATGATGTTTAGAAGCTCAAACTCAAGAAATTTTCTAAGAATCAAAGCCCAGGGTGTTTCAATTCTACCCCACTTGGATCATTCATCCCTGAATGATGGAACAAGGAAGTACAAGCACGATTTATACCCCACCACTCCAACTCTAACCTTTAACCAAGTTAGAAAACAAAGATACAAGGAAATCAATCTTTCCTTTAACTAAGTTAGAATACAAAAGTATAATAGAGATCACATACCTTCCACACGAATTTTCAAAGAAAAAATTAGGAATGGATACTTGGAATTCATGTCCTCTTTTGCTTCACAAGTAGCCTCTTCAACCTTGTGGTTCCTTTATAGAACCTTGACTGAAGCTACATCTTTGGTCCGCAAATGACGAACCTGCCGATCCAAAATCTCAATTGGGACCTCCTCATACGACAAGGAATCCTAAATACCAATATCTTTGATAGGCACGATTTGAGACGGATCACCCATACACTTACTCAATATAGAAACATGGAATACCGAATGAATAAAGCTTAAACTAGACGAAAACTCCAACTCATATGCTACCTTACTAACCCTTCTCAATACTATGTAAGGACCAACATACTAGGGACTGAGCTTTCCCTTCTTACCAAACCACATCACTCTCTTCATGGGACTTACTTTCAGGCACACCCTATCCCTAACCTCAAACTCTAATTCTCTTTACCTTACATCCGTATAGGATATTTGGAAACTTTGGGCAGTATTAAGTCTATTCCAAATCACCTTAACCTTGTCCATGGCTTGGTGAACCAAATTTGGACCAAACATCTCTGCCTCACCAACCTCGAACCACCCAATAGGAGATCTACACCTCCTACCATACAAGGCCTTAAATAGGGCCCTTCCAATACTCGAATGGTAACTATTATTGTAAGCAAACTCTACAAGAGGTAGATTCTTAACCCAAATACCATCATAGTCAATCACACATGCATGAACATATCCTTCAATGTTTAAATAGTTCCCTCTACTTGCCCATCCATCTGCGGGTGAAAAGCAGTACTTAGACAAACCTCTGTCCCCATCCCTTTTTGAAACAACTGCCAAAAGTGAGATGAAAACTGTGTACCATGATAAGTGATGATAGAAACAGGTACCCCATGTAACTTTACAATCTCTTAGAGGTACAACCTCGTATAATCCTCAGCCAAAAAATTAGTCCTCACTGGAAATAAATGAGCAAAATTTTTCATCCTATCCATGGTGACCCAAATCGAATCAAACTAATTTCGAGACCGAGGAAGACCAGTAATCAAATCTATGTCGATCACTTCCCACTTCTACTCTGGAAACTCAATTTCTTGATACAATACTCCAGGCCTCATGTGCTCAACTTTCACTTGTTAACAAACCATACACTTGGCCACAAAATCTTCCACATTCCTTTTCATACCATTCCACTAATACATCTCCTTGAGGTCATGATATATTTTCGTCAAACCAGGATGTATAACATAACGCGAATCATGCATCTCAACCAATATCCTCTCTCGCAAACCATCAATGTCAGGAATATATAATCTTTCTTAGTACCACAAAGTACCATCACCACTAATCTCAAAGGCCATCGCCTTATGCCCACCAATATCATCCTTGATCCTCATCAACATAAGATCTAACACTTGCTTCTCCCTGATTTTAACACCCAAAGATGACTGCACCACTTTATAAACGAACACACCTCTATCCTCAGAGTCCAAGAGGAAAACTCTAACGTTAGCCAAATGGTGAATGTCCTTCATCAACTCCCGCTTCTCCTTATTCACATGAGCTAGGCTCCTCATGGATAACCTGCTAAGAGCATTAACAAACACATTAGCTTGACCTGGATAGTAGTGAAGATTCATGTCATAATCCTTGAGAAGCTCAAGTCATCTCCTTTGTCTGGGGTTAAACTCTTTCTGAGTAAACACATACTGCAGGATTTTATGATAAAAAAAGATATCCATATGCACTCCATAAAAATAGTGACGCTAGATTTTCAATGCAAATATTACAACTAGCAATTTCAAATCATGAGTTGGATAATTCCTGTCATGCACCTTCAACTATCTAGAGGCATAAGCTACCTCCTTGCCATGCTGCATCAAAACACACTCGATCCCTATATGGGATGCATCACAATAAACCACAAAATCATCCATGCCTTTAGGAAAAGTTTAAACTGGAGCTGAAGTTAGCTTATCCTTTAGCTTCTCAAAACTATCCTCACAAGCATCAGACCATAAGAACTTTACCTTTTTCTGAGTCAACTTAGTCAACGGAGTAGCTATAGAAGAAAAGCTCTCCACAAACCTCCTATAATAACCCGCTAAACCCAAGAAGCTCTAAATATCAGTTGGAGTCGTGGGTCTAGGCCACTTTTTAACCACTTCGACCTTTTTGTGAATCCACCATGATCCCTTCTCTAGAAATAATATGACCCAGAAAAGTGACAACGTTCAACCAAAATTCATATTTTGAGAATTTAGCATACAACTATTGCTCCTTCAAGGTCTGCAACAAAATATGGAGGTGATCAACATGATCCACCTCACTCTTATAGTACACTAAAATATCATCTATAAACACAATGAAAAACAGATCCAAAAATTGATGAAAAACTCTATTCATCAAATTCATAAATAGCACCGGGGCATTGGTCAACCTAAAAGACATAACCAAAAACTCATAATTCTCATACTGGGCACGGGAGGAAGTCTTAGGGATATCCACCTCCCTAATATTTAACTGATGGTGCCAAAATTAAAGATCAATTTTGGAGAAAAACTTAGCACCCCATAACTGATTAAACAAGCCATCTATACTTAGAAGAGGATACTTATTCTTTATCGTCACCTTATTCAACTGCCGGTAATCAATACATATTCAAAGGGAACCATCCTTTTTATGCACGAATGACACCGGTGCACCCCAAGGGGACACACTAGGATAGACATACCCCTTATCTAAAAAATTATTTAATTTTTCCTTAAGTTTCTTCAACTCAGCTGGAGCCATTCTATACGAAGAAATAGAAATTGGATGAGTGTCCGAAACAAAATCAATCCCAAACTCAATTTCCCTATCCGGAGGAACACCAAGGAGGTCATCAGGTAATACCTCAAGAAATTCATTTACCACTGGGACAGAATGCAAAAAAGGACCCTCCGAGTTAGAATCTTTAACCCGAACTAGGTGATAGAGACACCCTTTGGAGATTAATTTTTGAGCTTTAAGATATGATAAACTTCCCCTTAAAAGCTAGGGAACCACTCTCCCATCTAATAACCAGCTCATTAGGGAACTTAAAGACAACTTTACGGGTATGACAGTCTAGAGACACATAGCATGAGTGCAACCAATCCATCCCCAATATGACATCAAAATCCACCATATCTAATTCAAATAAATCCACTAAGGTCTTTTTACTACAAACAGATATCACACACCCCCTATAGACACTTTTAGCAAGAGTCACCTACCGGGGTAGAAATAGAAAAAGAGTCTAAAATACACTCAAGACCGAGACCAAAACCAAAATACGCAGCCATAAATGCGGTAACATAAGAGAGAGTGTACCCCAGATAAAGTAAATAATACACATCACGAGAAAAAAATTACAACATACCAATCACAATATCAGGCGATGCCTCAGACTCCTATTGGGCAGTGAGAGCATAAAGACAGTTCCGACTAGTGCCAAAACTAGATGGTGCACCCTTTGGTGTTGGAGCTAAAGATGAAGCAACCAAAACCTTGTGTGCCCCAGAGGCAACCTTACTAACAGGATAGTTTCTAAGCATATATACTGGATGACCATAGTTGAAGTACCTATCCCTTTCCTCATCACAGAAACCCCTATGCAAAAAATCATATAATCTATTGAAAGGATATGATGGAGTTGACTAAGCCCCACTAGCCTGATATTGGGTACTATATTCCCTAAAGTTGTCGCCACCTTGGAATCGCTTATCATCTGATGGCTTTAGGTATAGAGAACTAGCCATCGAATAAGACCCAAAGTTTCCCTACTTTATCTTAGGCCACTTACCACCATCCCTGCTACTCTGCTGTTAGCTACCACCCTGCTCAGAGAACCTAAACTTCTTTCCCCGCGTCTCCTCTATTTTAGACTATTTCTTCTTCTCTTCTTCTACTTGTTGCATATACATAACCAACCTAAAGATATCCATGTCCTTGATTAACAAGGCAACCTTACTCTCAAGAATTAAATCACTAGACAATCCCAAAGCAAACTTTCTCATTCGGGCCCTCATGATAGAAACCAACTTCAGAGCATACCGAGATAACTAGTGAAATTTCAAGGCATACTCCTTGACTGACATCTTACCTGCCTCAAATTAACAACCTCTTTTTCCTTAGCCTCCCTTAAATCTTGAGGAAAGAAGCAGTCCAGAAAAGCATTGGAAAAATCCTTCCACAGAGATAACTTAACATCGTCACCCCTTATGTGATCTTATTCTTTGTACCATTGGTACGCCATATATTGCAGTTGATAAGCTGCAAACTCCATGCATTCCACATTAGTAGCATGCATAACACAAAAAATCTTTTTCATTTCATCTACAAAACCTTGCGGATCCTTCTCCACCTTAGCACCCATAAAGGTTGGAGGGTTCAACCTCATGAACTGGAATACCTTTGTAGCCTCAGAAGTTGGAGTAACAGGAGCACCACGCTCAGACTAGGTTGCTACTAATTGTTCCAACATGTGAATGGACTGACAAAACTCAGCAATCATCACTTCAACCTTAGGAGTCTGAGAAAGACTAGAGGGAACCAGTAGAACTCCAGAATAATTAAGAACTGGATCCCTAGACTGAGTATAGATCCCTTGAGTAGGGGCGTTCCCCATCCATATTGTCACCAGTTGGGAAAAATAAGTTTTTATGAACTTCAGATCATCGAGGCATGATCTGAAAAAGCAAGCACATAGGAATTAGAGAAGATTCTAGGACTTAGACTCCAATATTGAAAATAGAACATAAGAGAGAGAAACATTCCTAAATATTTTGTAGCCTCTCCTTTATGAGTGTGGCGCACTACACACCCTTAAGAGAAACTCTACTCAACATGACTTTGTGGACTTCTAAGTAACTATAAACCTAGGGCTTTGATACCAATCTGTCATAACCCGAACCAGGGCCTAGTCATGTTGGGTGCCTCAAGCTAAACCGAGACTGGAGACCACCCCCAATACTCAATCATAACCACCCCATACCCAATGTTGGATGAATTCCAAATATATATAACATAATAAAATGGGACAATCCTAACATACGAGTGGTGTCCATCACTCGAACCCTAGGCAGCAACTTGGTCTCCAACAATGACCAATATATGACAATAAAGGCCAAATCGTACCCAAGCATATGACAAGTACCCTAGAATCGAACCTTAGGCAGAATAAAATCATCTAGGCAAGACATAGGACATTATACGATTGACACTATACTTCTAGTACCCTAACATATGAGTGGTATGATGTCCATTCGTACCTTGGAAAGAAACCAACCAAACCTCACTAATCAATATATGAGTTGAGGGCCCTAAACCGTACTCTATCATACAACAAGTACCCCCAATCATATGATGTTTGGAATCTCAAACTAAAGAAACTTTCTAAGGATCAAAACCCACAGTGTTTTATTTAATCATCAAAACCAAAATAAAAATCTAAAATAACCGAATCAAATTTGTATAAATTGAACCAAACCGATTTTATTTTGATTTAGTTATGATTTTTTCACGACCCAAAAATAATAGGTCATGATGGCACTCATCACAGCGAACCTTGGCGAGTAAGCTTATCACCTAAACTAATAGACAAAGGGTAAAATGGACAGAAATAACCCCAAGGCAAGGCTTTTAGAAAGAAGTCAAACCATATAAGTATAACAAATGTGAAAAGAATATAATCAAAAATATGATACGGGTCAAAGAGGCATCTTACCACTCGAGGACATGAAGACGTGAGTGAAGACCCGAGCTTGTGAGGATGTCCATCCAAGGAACAAACTTTGAAGTGTTGATAACAAGTCCCAATACTCCAAAATCGTCCAAGAAGTACACTACAAGGCTGTCCCTTTGTTTGGGGTCATTAAGGGGCTTTTGGTTATTTTTGTAATAAGTGTTGCCCTAGTCTATAAATAGAACATTTAGGTTATTTTGTCATTTAGAACATTGATGATATATCTTGTAAATTCATTGAGAGTGTTTGTCAAGGTGGAATCCTTGTGGCAAGGTGGAATCCTTGCGTTGTTAACTTGCTTCGAAATAGTGGTTACTTGGGAGTTCCGATTTTCTTGAGGTCTCCGTAAGAGTGTAGGTGTTTTGTATTCATGTTTTTTGTGTTTTGATGTTTAATATACATCTTAGCACCTATAACGTATATTACATTATGTCTTACTAACTATCCTTTTAGTTATAGTCATCTTGTGTTCCATTTTGCGTTGCTTGTTCATCTCATGATAGTGGACTATTTAGTGCCATTTCGTCGGTTGTTTTAGCACTTCATAGTTTTTTATGGTATTATTTGGTATCAAATCCATCATTGATTTCATTCCCATGAGATCAATCTTGGGTTTGTTCACTCAATAATTTAAAGAAAGTGTTGAAAAGCTGAAAAACTCTAAAATAGTAATCTGTCCACGTTTTTGTGTTTAGGCCAAAATTTGAAGCCTAGTTTTCTTGGAATTTTTGTGTGTTTTGTGTGTTCTAGTGTTAGATTTTTGTTTCCTAACATTAGAAGAGGTTTCCAAGGTCAAAAATCTCACAAAAAGAAGTTATTCTATGGGTTTGGTGTCTTGGCCGAAGTGTTGTTGTTGTTTGGCTGAATTTGTGTCAAGATTTAGGTGTTGTTTTGATTTTCTTTGTTATTTCTTGTGTTGTTTTTATTTTTATCTAAAACTATTTGAGTCTAACCCATGTTCCCGAGCAAAAAAAAAATTGCAAGTTGTTGTGGGAAGAGTGGACGGTTTTGTTATTGTTATTGAAGTTCTTGTGTTATGTTGAAGAAGTCTTGTAAAAGGTTGTTGTTTGATAAAAATTCAAAGGAAAGATAGTGTGGGTTCTTGTTAGTCTTGAAACAACTTTAAAGACATTACCAAAGGGGAAAAAGAATAAAATGCCTCCCAAAAGTCTTCATACCAAAAGGGAGTAAATTTATTTTTCTAGACAAGCCAAAAGAGGAAAGAGGGACAAGATCTCCAAAAGGTTGTCTTGCCATTTGGTGAAAGTAGGTGAAAGACTTTATGAGTCTTGAAAGTGGAGTCTAGAACTTCTTTGTCCCATACCTTGGCCAAAATTCTCCTCTTCCATACATGAAATTGAACAACTAGTTTCTTGAAATAAAAATTTTCAACTTCAACCACATTCCGACGCCCAATAGTTAAGTGCCACATAATCACAGAGCTCAAGAACATTGGATATTATAGTTTCACTTTCTCGTTTCCATTAGTTTCAATTTTGTTGATTCTCATGCTAATTAGTAAACTAGTAAATACCTACTAGGTTGTAGATTAGTTTTTGAGTACGTTTTCTTTCGTGTTAAGCATTGTATTGTGTGCTTTTCTCATTTTTAAGTCGTAGTATTTTCTTTGGTCCAAGTTCAAACATAATTTATTGAGTTGTTTCAAACAAGAATCTACTCTGACCTCGAACCACAATTGGGATCAAGTAACCTCATTAGAGTATAAGCGAGTTATCAACACATGTGAGGCTAATAGAGTGAATACTTCAAAAGTGACTGCTTGAGAGATTGCGGACTATTTTAAGATGAATTGTGGACTGATTTTTGCTAACCTTTAATGTGTTTGCTGTTTTGTGTTGTTTGTTTAGTAGTACTTGATAGGTACAATGGCGGATGAAGGTGAAATGCGTAGTTGGTTTAAATCCATCCTGGCAAAGCTTGATACCATGGATAGCCGATTAGGATCTTTTGAAGGGAAAATGGAGAGAATGAAAGGACGAATGGAAAGAATGGAAAGAATAATGGATAGAATGGAAGGACGAATAGAAAGGATGGAGAGATCTATTTGCAAGAAGTTGGATAACTTGATAGAGCATCAAAGCATTCCTAATCCAATTCTCGTGAGTGGCCATGCTCCACATGAGCTACTAGGTAATCAAACTAACTCTTGCGCTCTAGTAATAATGCTAATAACTATCTTAGTGTGAATGATAGTTTGTCTTTAGCTAAGCCGAATGTGCCTTTATTTTGTGATGATAATGCACAACTTGAGATTGTGGATACACTAGTTGATCCACCTAGTATTGAAGATATTGTGGCAAGTGATAGTACATTGTCTTATGGAAGTCATAAAGACCAACTTATGTGTGAAAATGGTGATGTTGAACATGTTGGCTGATTGACTAAGGATAACTTTCTAGTTGTTTTTGTTGTAGATCATGAAAGTGTAGAGGGAATATTTGATCATGATTGTAGTAGTATTGGGGTAGGGAAGTGTGTTCCCAACCCGTTCCCATGGAAACTCCACCCATTTGACCCTGGTGATCATTTGAAATATGGTGATGATGTCTTTTGGAATGACTTGAATGTGCATAGAATGTATGGTTTTCCTATCTCGGATTTCAAGCCTATTTGTTGTTCCAAGAAGAGTCTAGGTTTTTCACTTGATAAACAACTCTTGTTCCTTGTTTCTTGTCATACTTATGTGGGTTGACTAATTTATTCTTTCTTGGAAGGGTATTCGAGTAAGAAGGATATTTGATTGTATGTGAAGTTTGATCCACCTTGGAAAAATGCTATGATTGATTACACTAATCCTAACCCTCATACCTGGAGGAACTTGTTTGCTTGTCCTTCCTATTATTTTGCATGGTTCATAGTCGAGGATGTATGCTTTCTAAGGAGAGGAGGATGATACGGGTCAAAGAGGCATCTTAGCAGTCGAGGACATAAAGACGTGAGTGAAGACCTGAGCTTGTGTGGCTGCCCATCTAAGGAACAATCTTTGAAGTGTTAAGAACAAGTCCCAACACTCCAAAATCATCCAAGGAGTACATTTGTAAGACCTCACAAAATTCCTAAGCTTAATTCAGTCCTTTAAGCTTGTCAAGGGGGTCCCAGACTTGGAAAATTCTAGCTAAGTTTCCAGACTTAGTTTATTTTTAGCCTTCAAAATTTATCAATCTCATTTTTTGACCTTAATGTCTTTTAATGGTTGGTATTCTTGCTAATTCATAATCAGAAAGGTCAATAGGTGTTTCCAGACAAGTTTTAGATTTTTTAGACCTCGTTTGGTGTCCCAAAGCAGTGGACCAACACGATCTTGGCGCCCCACGTCACCTATCATTGGTTAACATTGTTGCAGGTTGCCAGAGCCAAAAGTACTGAGGCTTGGTGCGATCATGGCACGACGCATCGAGTATCTGTCGGTACTTTTGATGCTCCGCATCGCCAATCGCGTCGATACCCAATTTTTAGTCGTTAAATGTCTGCATCTTTAAGGGCAAAAGGGTAAATTTCCCACCCCTATATAAGCCTATAACATGAGATTCAGCTAGGTTTTCACCAACATATAGTTGTTTCTCTCAAATTCGCTCAAGAACAAGTCTAGGGTTTTCAATCGAAGGTTGTAATCCAGGAGATTCCACAGTTAATCTTCAAGAAACTTTCATCCAAGGTATGTAAAGTGTTGATTCATGGGTTCCTTTCACCCATGAAGCTCAAGAAACCCTTTCAAAAATATAAATTTTGAATTTCATATTATGAATTGAATCATATCCATGTTTATGTTATTTTATGATTACCAAGTTGAAATCATTAATACATATAATGAAATTATGTTAACATATGATTGGAATTCTTGAATTTGAAGTGAAAAATATTTCCATGATATATTATTTTATTATTCATGCCTAAGCCTCAAGTTATGCATGAATGGTGTTTGCTAAAATTCTTAAGAGAATAAGAATTATGCTTTATGACTCAATTGTGACCAAATTGATGAATCCATGCTTTACCCTTATGCCCAAAATGACCTCTATGTTATTGTTATGCATTGTAATGGTTTGGTGGAATTCTCATTAGATTAGACTTATGAAATTATGACATGTTTATATGTATTCCTATTTATGTGTAAGCTTATGACATACAAATACTTCTTGAAAATCTCCAAAGTTTGTATTATGAATTGTGGCCTATGGTTATGTATTCAAAGAAGTGTCATGTCTTGTTAGTTTCATGCAATCGAGTCCTGGGGGTACTTGTACCCGATAATTTAGCTGTATGCCTAGAGCGACAGTTTTTAATATACTCTCAGTCAAGCTATGATCCTTAGAATTCATTCAATCACATGACTTAGGAAAACTCAGTAAATTCAGTATCAATCTAGTCCTTCACAGTACTCAGTAATCTCAGTCAGTTATCAGATCTCAGTAGTATTTCATCAGTCTACAAAACTTAGTGAAATCAATCCAGTTCAGTCAGTAACACGATCAGTGATAGCTCAGTCAAGCCTAGTATGAACTAGGAAATCAGTTCAGTATCTATTCAGTTGGGAGTAGGATTCATGTAACGCCCCGCATCGTCAATGCGTTAGCTCATGGTAATATGATTTTAGAGTTAAATAACTAGAATAGTGTCAAAGAGACTTAGTCTCATTTTTTGGACTTCCAAAGTGAGTAAAGTTTAAACCATAAATAATTTTCCTAATTTCAACTTTTTATCATGTGGTAAATTGAATGAGCTTTCCGTCAATATAATATTCGTCCAAATCTGATACCCGGGCAAGAAGTTATGGCTAGTTTATGTCCTAGTCTTAAAACACCGTCATTTTGGTGCTAGGCGCATCGCGGAGGGGGTCTACTTAGCAATTGTCAAATTCTAGTAGCCTATCGCGATTGGAGCGCGTCGCGCTGAAGTTTCAGGTCCCAACAAATTGGATAACGTGATGGCTCCGCACCGTGGTGACATTAAGAATCCCATTCATCAATTTCCAGTGAGGCACCACAATTGTGGCGCGTCGCGGTGGCCCATAAAACCGGGCTCCCAGTTATATTTTATTCTGTCTCATTAACGTCATATTGGGTATTTTCCACCCCTTATTATCTTAAACATGAGATTACACTCCCAAGTTACCACATTATTCATATTTTCATAAAAAATTCACAAGAACACTCTCTAGGGTTTCAAACTAAGAAAACCAAATAACTCAAGATTTAACCGTGGCTTTTTAAGATTGATTGAAGATTTCGAATCCCCAAACCGTAGGCTTCAAGAATCATTATTTATTTTCGGTATTGAGGTACGTGGAGTTTTCCTAAAAATCTCATAGGTATAGAAATCATGATTTTAAGAAAAAGGATTTAGATTTATGATTTATAATCATGTTTTAGAATTCCCAATGACATTATTTTGGTCTTTAGGCCTTTCCTCAAATTGATTTGAAATTCTATATATATGCATGTGTTTAAGGATTAATATTCAATTGAGAGCATGAATTATAATGAATCCCTCTCTTGATATGATTTTTCCTATTATTCGTATGATATGGGTTGTTTTGAAAAGCATGATATGAAAGGTCTTAATTTATACTATGATTTGAACATGATCGTGGAATCAAAAGAGAGGGTTGTGAATGTAGATAAATGTTGAATATACATATAATGAAAGAGTTCATGGTTTTGCCAAAAGCACATGACCATCATATGTTTGAAGAATTCTTGCATAGTTTTGACTTATGTTTCGGAACATGAAATATCTTATACTATTTGCATGTTTGGGTGGTATGAATTGAGTTTTGAAGAAAGAATCATGCATGATATATTATGGATCATAAAAAGGACTTGCAAGTTTTTTTGTGACGACACCAACTCAGATAATGCCATGTTAATTCAGAACAGAATAAAATACATGTTTGAAATCAGATTGTCAGATTTTTGAAACTAGAATGATGCATGTTTCAAAACAGACTAAAATTAGGCATAAAGAGAGCTTAAGTGATTCCCCAAAGAAGGCACGAGTTCAGACAACTCATTGCCCAGAATCGTGATTTGTCGATCTGGGTATCTTATTATACGCTGGCCTAGTGCACTGTGGCGTATCAGACTCATACACCCCAACCCTTGCGACACACTTAGGTTGGGGGTTTCCCCGCCGAGTCAATGGCGGATTCCATATAGCCCGTGGAATATCATACTTGTAAGGGAGTGCCACCTAACCCAGAAGTAATACAAAGATTAGAGGCTGCATTGATAGAAAAGTTTTATGATTATCAAAGATGCCCATGTGTTTTGGAATTTATATCGTATGTGATGTTTATGACTAGCTCTCAACTATTTTATTTATATTAAAAGCTTTAGTTTGGAATTCTCTGCGTACCACTACATCTGTATTGACGCCCCTACCTTCCATGTTCTGAGGAACAGTCTAGGGGTCTTGATAAGCAGTAGATTTCTTCAGAAAGAAGTGCAGGGTCTAGTTGGTGAGCCTTCTATATTTCAGAAGGCCTAGTTATTTTTAGACATTTATTATCAGTTATGGTTTTAGTCTACTGGGGGCCTTGTCCCAGTTTTCAGAAATTGTTATTAGTCATGTAGTAGTGATTTCGCAGATGGCTTTTAGATGTCATTAGATGGTTTTGTATTTCATTTACCCTTGTTGAATTTATATCAGACTTATGACCATGATTTCGTTCTGTTAAATAATTTTTCATTTTCCCTCTATTATATGAATGTTTTACATGATTACCAGACAGTTAGGGATGCCCAAGACTTTATGGTTCGAGATGTCCGTTACGGCCATGGCCCCAGTTTTGGTCGTGAAAAACTTGGTATCAAAGCATGGTTCATGGTCCTGGGGTGTCTGCAAAATTGTATCGGGTAGAGTCTTGTTTATAGGTGTGTAGCACACCATACTTATAAAAAGGAGGCTACTAGGCATTTAGGAATTTTTCCCCTCTTTGTAATTTATTTCGTGCTTTGGAGTCTAATCTGTCCTTTAATCCATGATCTCTTGCATTTCAGAAATATAATCATGCCTCCCCGTCATACTATCGATCAGAATGTACAGACAGATGAGGTCCGTTCCACTCATGGGATGAGGACCCGAAACAGAGCTCAGACTCCTGAGATTGATGCCAGTCCGGGAGTCCCACTTACTCAAACCAGCCCACCTAGGGTACCCTGAGCTCCCCAAATGGGGACTAACCGCACTCAACCTCGCGAAAGAGAGGTATCGAATACAGAATTCAGACAGTCCATTCACATGCTTGCTTAGTTGGTAGCCACACAAACTCAATGGTCAAAAGATGTTGGGTTCCGCATCGGTCATATCTGAGGCTACTAAGGTGGGTCAGTTCATGATAATGAACCCGCCCAATTTTTCGGGAACCAAGGTAGAAGAGGATGTACAGGAGTTTGTGGATGAGACAGAGAAGATCTTTAAGGTGATTCATGTAGATGAGGTGGAAGGGGTGGAATTGGCAGCTTACCAGCTTAAAGAAGTTGCAAACTAGTGGTATAATGAGTGGGAGGATTGTAAGGGTGAGAGTGCTGATCCCACGATATGGGCCGAGTTCGTGGAAGCCTTCCTTGATCAGTTCTTTCCCCTTGAGTTGAGTGAGGCCAAAGCCGAGGAGTTTATGAACCTTAAGTAAGGAAAAATGAGTGTCAAGGAGTACACTCTGAAGTTCAACCAACTGGCTCGTTATGCTCTGGAGATGGCTGGTAATATGAGAGCCCGAATGAGAAGATTTGCATCCGGCCTTTCGGATGACTTAGTTCTTAAATGTAAGGGGGCTATGCTGAACATGCACATAGACTTCTCTAGGCTGTCAGTGTATATGCAGAAGATAGAGGAGGAGAAAAAGAGAATCACTAAATCTAGGGAGAATGATCGACAGGAAAAGAGAGCCAGAACAGCGGATCAGAACCACAGTAAGCCACAGAGTGGTAATTGGGGAAATAAATGGCAGAAGAAGAAGAATTGGGGTAATGCTCAATCCGCAGCCAGCGCCCAGACCTCCAGTAGACCGACGACCTCAGAGTTTCCAAACTAATCATGGATCCAGAGATCAGGATACCCAGTCACAAGGCAACGTAGCTCAGCAACATCGTACATTTCGGCAGCGTGAGAGTTGCGGTAGGCATCATCCAGAGAGGTGTCAGCTTAGTTCGCTGGTATGCTATTCATATAGTCAGTCGGGTCATTTTAAGAGAGATTGTACTTCAGCTAGAAGGATGTTGGTGGTGCTAAATCTCAAGCAAATTATTCCACACTACCACCGCCCTAAAAGGGAGCTACCTCAACTGCCGGGAGTGCTCGCAACCGACTGTATGCATTTTCCAACCGCCAGGAGGAGGAAGCCTTACCAGACATAGTCACCGGTACGTTACAAATCCATGATGCTTATGTATTACTTGATCCCGTGTCTACCTTATCCTATGTGACCCCTGATGTGGCTGTCAGTTTTGGGTTTGAGCCCGATGAAATTTTAGAACCTTTCTCTTTTTCCACTCTAATGGGTGATTCTGTTGTGGCTAGAAGAGTTTATAGAAATTGTATGGTGACTGTTTGTGGTCGGGATACCATGGCAGACCTTATAGACCTAGGTATGATTAATTTTGATACTATCCTAGGGATGGACTGGCTTCATTCGTGCTATGCCACATTAAATTGTAGAACCCGAAGAGTCACCATTTCTTTTCTAAATGAACTAGTGATAGAATGGGAGAGGCATTCTTTAGCTCCTAGAGGGAACTTTATATCTTATCTCAAAGCCCGTAAACTTATATCCAAAGGTTGTTTGTATCATCTTATTTGGGTTAAAAATTCTAATGCCGAAAGTCTTCCTCTCCAGTCAGTCCCTGTGGTAAATGAGTTTCTAGAAGTCTTTCCAGATGATCTCCCAGGAATACCACCTGATCGAGAGATAGATTTTATTATTGATTTGTTGCCAGAAACTCATCCCATTTCTATTCCGCCATATAAAATGGCTCCTACAGAACTGAAAGAGTTGAAAGAACAGCTAGTAGACCTTCTACACAGGTTTTATATGTCCCAATGTTTCTTTCTGGGGTGCACCTGTACTCTTCATGCGAAAGAAAGATGGTTCCCTGCATATGTGCATAGATTATCGCCAGCTAAATAAGGACACTGTTAATAATAAATATCCTCTTCCTAGGATTGATGATCTCTTTGATTAACTTCAGGGTGCTAAATGTTTTTCAAATGTAGACCTTCATTCAGGATACCATCAGTTGAAAGTTAGAGAGTCAGACATTCCCAAAATAGCTTTCCGAACCAGATACGGTCATTATGAATTCGTAGTCATGTCTTTTGGGTTGACTAACACCCCTGTAGCCTTCATGGATCTTATGAACAGGGTGTTCCGCTAGGTTCTAGACCTGTTTGTTATAGTTTTCAGTGATGATATTCTGATTTATTCTAAGAGTAAGGAGGACCATGCCAATCACCTCTGAATCATCCTTCAGACTCTCAAAGATCATAAGTTGTATGCAAAATTTTCCAAGTGCGAATTCTGTCTTAATGATATTGCTTTCTTGGGGCATATCGTGTCTAGTGATAGGATTAAGGTTGATCACCAAAAGATTGAGGCAGTGAGAAAATGGCCCAGACCCATGACTCCAACCGATATTCAGAGCTTCATAAGTTTGGCAAGGTATTACAGAAGATTTGTAAAGAGATTTTCTTCCATAGCTGCACCACTTACTAAGTTGACTTAGAAAAAGGTGAAGTTCGTGTGGTCTAACTCCTGTGAGAATAGCTTTGAGAAGTTAAAAGTTAAGTTGACAACTGCTCCTATTTTGACTTTTCCGAAAGGTACGGAGGGGTTTGTTGTGTACTGTGATATGTCCCGTGTGGGACTTGGGTGTGTACTTATGCAACATGGTAAGATAGGGGCCTATGCATCTGATGTTCTGGCTTTTCACAGAACATTTGGCATCATCTTCTTGGGAAAATTGTATGTTTTTAAGCAACCAAAGTGGTATTTAATGAGTCTTTTTAGTATTTTAGGGAAAGGAGTGAATCACAGAAGAAACTTGGAAAAAGTAGCAATTAAAGGAATTTGACGGTCAAAATGGTGGACCGTCAGTCTTGCGATGGACCACCAGTTGAACCGTTAGGCCTTATCCAGAACATGGCCTCCCGAAGGACTCAGTGACGGACCAAATACTGGACCGTCAGTATTGCGACGGACCACCAGGTGTGCCATCAGTACTTATCCAGAAGCCACTCTCCGGAAGGACTCAGTGAAAAAGAAAATGGTGGACCATCAGTCTTATGACGGACCACCAGTTGGATCATAAGACCTTATCCAGAAGCCACTCTCCGAAAGGACTCAGTGACAGACAAAATGGTGGACCGTCAGTCTTATGATGAACCACCTGTTGGATCGTCAGACCTTATCCAGAAATAAATTTTCATGAAGAGTTAGTGATGGACCATATGGTGGACCGTCAGACTTTGGACGGACCACCACTTTGGCCGTCTACTTGGACGCGACTTTTCTAATTTTTATATTTTAAATTCCTTTTTAACTGGGAACATATAAATACCAAATTTTAGGGATAGCATTGTTATATTTTTTTTTTATGTTTGAAAAATTTATCATCTATTGAAACTCTCTGTAACCTAGTACCTTGGGATTGAAAGATATCTTTGGGGAAGTTAATCATTCAATTTATTATCGAAGATTCAAGAACTGATTCCTGAGATTTTTGTAAGTGAATTCTAAATCTATTTATGAGTAATACAAGAATTATTTCTTCTTCTTCTATGGAATTTTGTGGCTAGTTCCCATAACTAGGGTTATGAGATCCTTAATGTGAAAAGCATCTATGGGTTGTGAATCAAATTGAGTTCCATGAATAACTGATATTGTATAAAGCTTTCTTATATTTAATGGCTTTTCTTGGTTGCAAACTTGAAAAGTGAGCCCAAGAACATCACTTGTCTGTAAAGAAAGTGTTTGTTGGAAAAAAAAATGTTTACATGAATTCTAAGGGCTTCAACCTTTGGATTAATGGAAAATTCCCTCACAAGATTAGCTTACATGAGAAAATGGTTTAAAGAACAATGTATCCTTTTAGTTTGAGAGAATTAGAGGATAATCTATCCACTTAGGTTGAGAGACTAAGGGATAAAGAATAGGATTCAACCCTTCTTGCAATTGAATTTGCTAAATGGAAATCTTAAGTGATTCACAACCCTAATTGTGCTAGAATTTTGGTAACCATAGCTTCGGTTTGTTTAATCTCATTAAATTACTAATTACAAAGAGAATCAATCATTGGAATACTCTTGTTACAATCAATTACGTTATAAGTTACAATTTAAAAAAAACCCCTTATTCAGGAACCTCTGATCAACAGTCCAGTAACGATTACAATATTTAGTGAGCACAATATTCCCTGTGGGATTCGACACCCAACCTAGTTGGGTTCTATATTTGACAGCGACCGCTTACACTTTCTAACGAGAGTTGTAATTTGGACGTATCAGCATCTAGGCAGTTGAAAGTGCATGAGCGAAATTACCCCACCCATAACTTGGAGTTAGCGGCTTCGGTGTTTGCGCTTAAAATCTGGTGGCATTATATCTATGGGATACATATTGATATATTTACTGACCACAGGAGTTTACTGTATGTTTTCTCACAGAAAGAATTAAACCTCATACAAAGGCGTTGGTTGGAGCTTTTAAAGGATTATGACATGAGCCTGCACTACCATCCGGGCAAGGAAAATGTGGTAGCCGATCCCTCAATAGGTTATCTATGGGATGTCTTTCTCATGTTGAAAAGGAAAAGAGGGAGATGGTGAAGGATATTTATTGACTTGCAAAGCTAGGAGTATGACTCTTGGATTCCAAAGATGGGGGAGTGGTAACCATAGCTCTGGTTTGTTTAATCTCATTAAATTACTAATTACAAAGCGAATCAATCGTTGGAATACTCTTATTACAATCAATTACGTTATAAGTTACAATTTTAAAAAAAACCCTTATTCAGGAACCTCTGATCAACAGTCCAGTAACAATTACAATATTTAGTGAGCACAGTATTCCCTGTGGGATTCGACACCCAACCTAGTTGGGTTCTATATTTGACAGCGAACGCTTACACTTTCTAACGAGAGTTTTAATTTGGGCTATTAAATTTTGGCGCAGTTGCCAGGGAATACGGTTGTTAACTAAGTTTGTGATTGTTAATCGACCCTTTGGTTAAAGATTCCCAAAATTTTATTTTTTATTTGTTGTTTTTGTTTTGTGCAGGTTGAGTGTCTTGTATGCCAAGTACGTGGAGATCAGGTCAACCATTATTACCTATTCATACAGAACCACAACTAATTGGCAGAATGGACGGTCACCAGGACCCGAAAAGAATAGCTGCTCAGCAGGAGCAGGCTAGATTAGCAGCCTTGGCAGCCGTACAAGTAAACCAGTAGAATACGGACAATGATAGTCGAGAATTAAACCCAGATGATGAGGAACTGGGCGATGATAAGTTAGTAAACCCAAGACGTGTAGATGATATAGCCACACCAGTAAACAGGAATATCAACAGAAATCTCCAGGATAGGATGAGACCTGAACGCCGAGCTGTTCAGTTTTCTCTAGACGGTGATGATGATGTCCTGGATGGGGTTGGTGCTATAGGGGC
Source organism: Capsicum pubescens (assembly GCA_030864215.1). Lineage (NCBI taxonomy): Eukaryota > Viridiplantae > Streptophyta > Magnoliopsida > Solanales > Solanaceae > Capsicum > Capsicum pubescens. The sequence goes on from CM061546.1 coordinate 220,635,358, forward strand.
TATTATTCCTCTGCCCCGAGCACCTGGAGCTAAGTTCAATATCACGAGTATCGTGATCTAGTTATTGTATCTTAAGGGACTGTTCGGTGGACTTGCGGGTGATGACCCGAATATGCATTTGATTAACTTTATCTCGATATGCAAATCGTTCGACAATCCAGGAGTAGGACAAATTTCTATTCGGCTGCGATTATTCCCGTTGTCTCTTTCTGGAGAAGCAACTTTATGGTTGAATGGGCTAACCCCCGATTCTATTACAAATTGGAGACAATTAAAAGATGCTTTCTTAGAAAGGTTCTTTCCGCCGTCCAAGAGGGAACAGTTAAGACATAAAATCAGTAATTTTAGGCAGCTTCCAACTGAAGCTCTCCATGAAACTTGGGAGAGGTTAAAAAAGAAGCTCACTCAGTACCCGAATCATCAGATGACCAACATCCATCTGAAGGAGATATTATATAGGGCCTTGAATCCGTTGACCAAGCCAGTAGTGGATAATGCTGTGGGTGGGTCATTTATGGACCTCACTTTTCCTGAGCCCTCTGAGATGCTGGATCTATGAAAAAGTAGAGCAGAACTTGGTATACCAGGGATTATGAGGTAACAAGCTTCACTGTATCTATTGGCATAACTGCAGAACAGAGGCGAAGGGAAGAAGAATGTGACCAAGACATGGCTCATATGAAGACACAGATGGAACTTCTTACTAAGCATTTATTATCAGGAATGACAGAGAAGGTTAAGGCTGTGGCATCACAGGGTAGAGCTGATTTTGATTTTGAGGAGGAAACTAATTATTTGAAAAATCAGGGGGGGTTTCAAGGCAATGGCCAAGGAAACCAAGGTCGGAACTACAATGATAAATCTGGATACAAGGACCGAGACCAAGGAAATTGGATAAACAAAAATGACAGGAGTGGGTTGTATGTACCTCCTGGAAATCATGAGGCTACTGTAACTAGCTCTGGGAAGATGTCAATGGAAGATATGATGGCTAAATTATTGAAAGGGGTCGAAGCAACAAATACTGGAGTAGAAGAGATGAAAAATGATTTATCCTCAATGAATTAATTGGTTGACTCACACTCTACTTTAGTAAAATAGTTGGAGCAACAAATGAACCAACTTTCTACTGTGTTTAATCAGAGAAAGGCTTGCATTATACCAAGTGATATAGTTCAAAATCTAAGAAAGGATAGTTCGTGCATGGCAATTACCACTAGGAGTGGTAAAGTACTGGCAAGCCCATCTGTGTGTAAGCCTGTGGTGGATACTATGGCAGAGAATGTTGATGAAGCAAATATTAATCATTCGGTAGAGTCTAAAAAATTGGATGAGATCATTCATGATGTTGCATCCAATAGTCAGCAGGCTGATGAGTGAAAAAGAGAGGAAGACAAGGAAAAAAAGGAGTGGTGCACACTCTCCCAAAACCACCACCTCCCTTTCCTTAAAGATTGAAGAAAAAGGTTGAGGATATAAAGTTTAGCAAATTCTTGGCCATGTTGAAGTAGTTGACGGTAAATGTGCCTTTGGACGAGACACTTGAGCAAATTCCAGGGTATGAAAAATTTATGAAGGACCTTTTGACAAAGAAAAGTGCGGCGAGCTACGAATCGGTGGATAATCTCCATCATTGTAGTGCTATTTCGATAAGGTCCTTGGTAGCGAAGAAGGCAGACCCAGAAGCGTTCACTATTCCTTGCACGGTAGGGTCTTTAGAATTTGCTAAGGCTTTACGTGATTTGGGAGCTAGCATTAACCTGATGCCGCTAGATGTTTATAAGAAGTTAGGTTTGGGAGACCCCACACCCACCAACATACGACTTATGATGGTGGATAGGTCGGTAAAATGACCTGTTGGTATTTTGTATGATGTGCTGGTAAAGGTAGCTACCTTCATATTTCCTATGGATTTCATAATTCTGTATTGTGAGGTGGACTTCGAGGTACCCATAATCTTGGGTCGACCTTTTCTCGCAACCGGAAGTGTGCTGATAGATTTGCGAGCTAATGAGCTTTTATTTAGGATGAATGATGAAGTGGTGCATTTTGATATGTGCAAATTAATGAAATGACATAAAGAGATGAGCGTGTTCTCAATTATTAATGTATATTATAAGGACGGTCAGGAAATACCAATAGAGAAGAAGCTTGCTGTTGGGCCGTTAGCCACAGTGCTTATGAATTTTGATTGTGAAGATATTGCAGATTATGAAGAGACCGTTTATGCTTTGAAAGGAATGGGATCATATTCTTACACTCCTAAGAAGCTCGATCTTGATCTTAAGAATCGACCAACACTACCGCCAAAGCCATCTGTCGAAGAGCCACCGGTGTTGGAATTGAAAGAGTTACCCGGTCATTTGAGGTACGTGTTCCTGGGTAGTGGTAATTTACTACCCGTCATTATTGATGCTGATCTGGGTGAGCAACAGGTGGAAGCTCTCGTCTCTATTCTTAAGAGATATAAGAGAGCTATTGGTTGGACTATTGCGGATATCATCGGTATTCCTCTTGGCATATGTATGCATAAAATTCAGCTAGAGGAGAATTGTGTACTTACTATTAAGCATCAGCGTCACCTAAACCTACCTATGCAGTAGGTGGTAAAGAAAGAAATCATCAAGTGGTTAGATGCAGGGGTGGTATATCCTATATCAGATAGTAAGTGGGTGAGTCCTGTGCATTGTGTGCTTAGGAAATGGGTCATGACAGTGGTAGCCAATGAGAAGAATGAATTGATCCCACTCAGTCCTGTTACTGGGTGGAGGGTGTGTATGGAATACTGAAAGCTCAACTCCTGGATGTTAAAGGATCACTTTCTAATGTCCTTCATGGATCAAATGCTTGATCAATTGGCAGTAAAGGGATGGTATTGCTTTTTGGATGGTTATTCTGGATATAACCAGATTTGTATTGCCCCCGAAGTTCAGGAGAAGACCTCTTTTACATGCCCGTATGTCACTTTCGGATTCAAGCGGATGCCGTTTGGGTTATGTAATGCACCTGTCACTTTCCAACGGTACATGATGTCCAGTCTCTCAGATATGGTTGAAGACACCTTGGAGGTGTTTATGGATGATTTTTCTATTGTAGGTGATTCATTTGAGTTATTTTTGAAATACCTGAGTATGGTCTTGCAATGATGTGTGGAATTCAATCTTGTGCTTAATTGGGAGAAATTTCACTTTATGATTAAAGAGGGCATTGTTCTCAGGCATAAAATTTTAGAAAAAGGGATTGAAGTTGATCGAGCCAAGGTTGAAGTTATTGAGAAAGTACCACCTCCAGTTTCTATGAAGGGGGTTCGCAGTTTTCTCGGCCATGTTGGTTTTTATCGTAGGTTTATTAAAGACTTCTCCAAGATTGCAAACCCATTCTGTAAACTTTTGGAGAAAAAAATGAAGTTTTCCTTTGATGAAGATTGCTTGAAGGCATTTGAATGCCTTAAAGGGAAACTAGTGGAAGCCCCTATCATTGTATCACCGGATTGGTCCAAGCCGTTTAAGATCATGTGTGACGCAAACAGTGTTGCCCTTGGATCCGCTTTGGGGCAAAAGAGGGACAAATTGTTTCATCCAATCTATTATGCCTGCAAAGCACTGAATGGAGATCAAAAGAATTACACTGTCACCGAATAGGAACTCCTCGCTGTAGTGTATGCTTTTGAGAAGTTTAGAGCTTATCTTCTAGGTACCAAGGTGGTGGTCCACACTGACCATGAAGCCTTGAAATATTTAATGGATTAAAAAGACGCAAAACCAAGGTTGATTATATGGGTGTTACTACTCCAAGAATTTGACTTTGAAGTCAAAGATAGAAAGGGTTGCGAAAACCAAGTGGCGGATCATCTGTCTAGGATGGAAGGTGAACGAGCAGTTAGAGATGAGATGGAGATCAATGATGCATTTCCGGATGAGGAAATCTTAGCTGCTGCTTTGGAGAACCTACCTTGGTACGCTAATTTTGCGAATTATGTGTTGAGCGAGGTGATTCCAGAAAATCTTTCTTTCCATTATAGAAAGAAGTTTCTTCATGATGTGACACACTACTTCTGTGATGAGCCATATCTTTTCGGTGATGTGCTGATAATATAATAAGGAGATGTGTTCCAAAGGTGGATGTATTAAGCATATTGGAAGCATGTCATGATTCCCCAGTCGGGGGTCACCATGCAGGTGATCGAACTGCGAGAAAGGTGTTGCAGAGTGGCTACTATTGGCCATCATTATTCAAGGATGCTCATGAGTTTGTGCTGAAATGTGACCAATGTCAGAGGCAGGGGTCTATCTTTAAGAGGCATGAAATGCCTTTAACCAAAATGCTTGAAGTGGAATTATTTGATGTATGGGGCATCGATTTCATGGGCCCGTTTGTAAGCTCGTATGGAATGAAGTAAATTTTAGTTGCTATGGATTATATATCTAAATGGGTTGAAGCTGTTGCCTTGTCTAATAATGAAGGGAAGAGAGTTGTTGTGTTTCTTAAGAAGAACATCTTCTCTCACTTTGGAGTGCCACAAACTATTATAAACGATGGAGGATCCCATTTTTGCAACAAAGTGTTCCGGGCAGTTTTAGTGAAATATGGGGTAAAACAACATCGAGTAGCAACTCCATATCACCCACAAACTAGTGGGCAAGTGGAGGTGTCAAATCGGGAGATTAAAACCATCCTTGCCAAAACAGTGAATGCTGATAGGCAAGATTGGACTCGAAAGCTAGATGACGCTTTTTGGGCATATCGGACTATTTTTAAGACCCCTATTGGCATGTCACCGTATCAGCTAGTCTATGGAAAAGCATGCCATTTACCAGTTGAGCTGGAACACAAGGCTTTGTGGGCTCTGCAAATGTTAAATCTAAATTAGAAGGAGGCAGGAGAGCTAAGATTGGGGAAACTGAATGAGATGGATGAATTTCATCTCGGGGCTTACAAAAGATCAGACCTTTACAAAAAGAAGATGAAAAAGTATCACGACCGAAGACTTGAAAGAAAAACCTTCTAGAATGGTGATTTGGTACTTCTGTTCAATTCCAGGCTCAAATTGTTTCCAGGTAAACTCAAGTCTAAGTGGTCAGGACCATTTAAAGTTAGTCAAGTCTACTCATTTGGAGTAGTCGAGCTTGAAAATGAAGAAGGTAGTATCTTCAAACTGAATGGGCAATGAATCAATCTTTATAACGGTCCAAAAGACTCGATAAGAAGTGTTGATATCTTTTATCTCGATGAAGTCTGAGTATTCAAGATAACTGAGTCGTGCCACGACGATAAATCAGGCGCTAGTGGGAGGCAACCCACAACATGTTGTTGTAACCATAGTTAGATTCCCTTTCATATTTTTATGCAATTTTGATGTCTTTGTGAAGTGTGCTGGACCAGAAATACAAAAAAAAGGCAAAGAAGGATATAGGTGTTATGGCCCCTAAACTTCCGTAAACTAGAGGAGGAAGATCTCAATGAGGTAGAAATGAGTCCGCACCGTCTTACAATACTAGAAAAAATGAAAGAGAATCTCTCATACTCTCCCAGTATGAGGAGGAGAGTGAGAGTACATCTAGCAGTATAAATTCAAGTCCCGATGAGATAACTGTTGCTGAACCTCAACCATTGCCTGTAGAGGGTGATACTGAAACTGTTAACGTTAAGGATCAAATGGGAGTTCCTGATCCTATAGCTGAACCTGAGGGTGATAATGTTATCAGGCAAAAATATCCATAGATTCGAGAAGCTATCAGGTGGCAGATAGAAGGGGCACAAAAAGAGTTCTATGATGGGTTGACACCTACATCTCGAGGGATCAGTAGATCATTCATAGAAGAATATCAGATTATGACAATAGAACTTCATGACTATCCCAAGTTAGAGCATAGTTTCAATGAATATGGACTGGCATGGGTGAGCAAACCACCAGGAGAGTACCAACCAAATTGGGATAGGGAATTCTTCGCAAATTATCTGTGTTCGGTAAAAGCGGAATGCCCAAAGGGGACTCCAATCTTGAATAGACCAAATAGGGAGTCTGTCCCGATTCAAGGGTCTACCATTGATATCTCATCCTGAACGATTAACAGGATGCTATTCGGGCTAGGATATGAGGCCCCACCCGCTGTCCCAGATTTTGAGTATAGAATGAGAAATGCTTCCAGTCAGAGATGTTGGGCCACTTCTTTATTGACCGTTGATGGAAATCCTTCCTGGATGACTAATTCCAAAGAGTACATTGCAAAGTTCACCCTTAGTTTTAAAGCTAAGTTCTGATGGGATATTTTTCAGTTGAGGTTAATGTCAACAAAAGAAGATGGGAACTTGGATCATCACAGAGCGGTAGCAGTAGCCACTTTGGTTTTAGGGCAACAAATTGATTTTTTCCAGCTAATTGCAGATGAGATATTCGTGCGGGCACATAAAGTGACCACTTCTATACCCTTCCCATGTTTGATCACTGAGTTATGCAAACAAGCTGGTGTGCCACTAATCCGTGGGGTTGACAATGAAGTACAGGATACACATAGGCAAGACATTGGGAAGTCAAAGGATGAATCAAAATTTGAAATTCGTGTGACCAAGCCTCCAGCATATCAACCTCTGTCAGGACCAGTTCTCGAGGCCCCAGAAATGCCTGAAGGTATGCCCTTACCCATCACCACGTATATACCACTCAATTATGTGACCCAGGGTACGTCTGTAGGGTCAGGTTCTACACACTTTGTTGGTGGAGCGGAGTTTGTAGAATATGGGTTCAACCCGTAAAATTTTGTTAAGGTGGTGAAGAATCAAAAGCGGTTTCAGAAATGGTTAGAAAAGTGGGATGGAGATTTCAAACCTTTTGTGGATGAAATTGTGGCTGAAGCATTCAGGCCATTTCAAACTATTCAAGTTATAATGGATAACATGGATGCCCGCATCAACAAAAGTCTAGATTCACTGTCTCTCCTTAATCTTGCCAAGCTCATGGCAGAGTTTAAGCAGGAAAAGACGGACATAGAAGAGTTAAAAGAGAAACAGTCATAGCCTCTTGCATTTGACCTGACTTTAGTGGAAAGTGATGATGAGGAGGGTATTCTGGATCGGATGGGAAGACCCGTTAAGGACAAAGGCAAGTAGCAAATGGATAAAAAAGCAACAAGGAAAGAAGAAAAAAGAAGGAAGAGAGAAGCCATGTCACCTGAGGAGTTAGACCAACATAACCTAAAAAGAGATACAAAGAAGTAAAAAAAAGAAGCTGAAAGAAAGCAAAGAGAGGTAAAAAATGAAGCGGCAGGAGTCTCTACTAGTGCTGCCCATGAAAAGGGGCGAAGTGCAAGATCAGTTCGGGAGACGATTCATCTAATTGTGGAGGGTGAGGTTGTGAGTTCTCCTACCACCATAGGGGACAACATTGCACCGAGTGAGGATGCAGGGACCTCACCCCACCTGATAGACGCCTCAGAGGAATAGGAGGCGACGTAAATATCCCAATCCAACTATGTATGGTAATTTATTACTTTGAGGACAATGATTATCTTTATATGTAGGGGTGGGTGTATTTACATCATGGTTGGATATTGTTGCCGATATTCTGAATCCAATCATGTACTATCTAGTAGAAGAAGCATGTCTAGGGTGTTTTTATTACTGCATTTTAAATTCTGCAGCTTGTGATATAAATATCTATGTTTAATGATTATCAATGAAATATTTCTGTTTCAGTACTTCGTTGTAAATATGGATAATGAATGATGTTGGCATAAGATTATGAGCATGTGTGGGTAATTATTTACTTTATTCATGCAAACATGTGTACATAACCTTCAGTAAACCTACATTTGGCATTATTCTGTAAGAGCTGCATGAATCATGTGATGAACATTGCAAGAGTTACATAAGAAGTTTAGTTCAGTTGCCGGTGGGCGTGAGGATTTACTTTCAGTTCTTGCATAGTCTAATGCCTAGAACTTGCCTGAGTTAATGATATGATCTTCTAGTGGATTTAATAGGATAGGATAACAGGCCTCCTTGTACTTTTAGCCCACTTAGCCAAATTAAATAACCCTACCAAAAAGATTTTTATCCCATTTGAACCCGTCTTGGTCCTGTAGGACGTTTTTTTCAATTCTAATAATGTTCATTTACTCTCCGTAGGGCGTTAGCATCCTACTCTGGCCTTGGCCCAATATTTGGGTATTGTGCACTTTAACTTAGGAAAAACACCTAAGTTGAGGGTGACTTTTGTCAAGGTGCAAATTCTAAATGGAAGTTGAGTGTAAATTTCAGTCTAAAAACTTTTGGCCCTAATCAGTTCAAAGATATTGTGCACCTTAAGTAGAGGGTGACTGTTGATGCTTGTCTTTTTCAATATACATATATATATAAAAGAGGGTTTTTATGTCTGAAGAAGAGCCTGTTATTAGAAGCAGTAAATGAGTTGATCTGGGTTACAATAATGCAATGGCAAGGAGAGTTAAGTCTTAATGAGTCACTTTATCCAAAAGCATATACTTACCTAACCTGAAGCCTCATTAAAATCCTTGAAAAGACCTTTTTGATCCTAGCGAGTCGTCTTTGAGGAGGTGTCGTATGGCTAGGGAAAGCCTATGGGAATTTAGGACTATGCTTGTAACTTCTTTGATGAGTGTGAGAGTTTAAATTACGTCCACATCATGTGATAAGTGGTGGATTTCATTGTTGTGAGAGTAACTGGAGTTTCACTGAGTTTTGCTATTCTCTGTGGAATGTAACATCCATGTTTGTGTGGTGAATTATGATCAATGCCGGGAGTAGACCCTGATGTGTTAAATTCATGTAAGTGAAATGATGGGTGAATAGTTGCATCAAAATGTTTCAGTGGTTGGTTGCAGGTCATTGTATTGTTCATGTTCTCAATAAGGTGCTGAGTTGCTTGAGGATAAGCAATTATCTTAAGTTGAGGGTGTTGATGTTCCGTCTTTTGACGGAACATTCGGCATCATCTTCTTGGGAAAATTGCATGTTTTCAAGCAACCAAAGTGGTATTTAATGAGTCTTTTTAGTGTTTCAGGGAAAGGAGTGAATCATAGAAGAAACATGGAAAAATTAGCAATTAAAGAAATTTGATGGTCAAAATGGTGGACCGTCAGACTTGCGACGGACCACCAGTTGGACCGTCAGGCCTTATCCAGAACATGGCCTTCTGAAGGACTCAGTGACTGACTAAATGGTGGACCGTAAGTATTGTGACGGACCACCAAGTATGCCGTCAGGCCTTATCCAGAAGCCACTCTCTGAAAGGATTCAGTGATGGACAAAATGGACCGCCAGTCTTATGATGGACCACCAGTTGGATCGTCAAACCTTATCCAGAAGCTACACTCTGAAAGGACTCAGTGACAGACAAAATAGTGGACCGTTAGTCTTATGACGGACCACCAGTTGGATCGTCAGACCTTATCCAGAAATAAATTTTCATGAAAAGTCAGTGACGGACCAGATGGTGGACCGTCAGACTTTGGACGGACCACCACTTTGGCTGTCAACTTGGACACAGTTTTTTTGATTTTTAAATTTTAAATTCCTTTTTATCTGGGAACATATAAATACCAAATTTTAGGGTTAGCATTATTATCTTTTTTTTTCTTGACAAATTTATCATATATTGAAACTCTCTGTAACCTAGTACCTTGGGATTAAAAGATATCTTTGGGGAAGTTAATCATTCAATTCATTATTAAAGATTCAAGAACTGATTCTTGTGATTTTTGTAAGTGAATTCTAAATCTATTTATGAATAATACAAGAATTATTTCTTCTTCTTCTTCTATGGAATTTTGTGGCTAGTTCCCATAACTAGGGTTATGGGATCCTTAATGTGAAAAGCATCTATGGGCTGTGAATCAAATTGAGTTCCACGAATAACTGATATTGTATAAACCTTTCTTCAATTTAATGGCTTTTCTTGATAGCAAACTTGAAAAGTGAGCCCAAGAACATCACTTGTCTGAAAGGAAAGTGTTTGTTGGGAAAAAAAGTGTTTACATGAATTCTAAGGGCTTTAACCTTGGGATTAATGGAAAATGCCCTAACAGGATTAGCTTACATGAGTAAATTATTGAAAGAACAATGTATCCTTTGAGTTATAGAGAATTACAGGATAATCTATCCACTTAGGTTGAGAGACTAAGGGATAAATAATAGGATTCAACCCTTCTTGCAATTGAATTTGCTAAATGGAACTCTTAAGTGATTCACAACCCTAATTGTGCTAGCATTTTGGTAACCATATCTCTGGTTTGTTTAATCTCATTAAATTACTAATTACAAAGAGAATCATTCATTAGAATACTCTTGTTACAATCAATTACGTTATAAGTTACAATTTAAAAAAAAAAACCTTATTCAGGAACCTCTGATCAACAGTCTAGTAACGATTACAATATTTAGTGAGAACAGTATTCCCTGTTGGATTCAACACCCAACCTAGTTGGGTTCTATATTTGACAGTGACCGCTTACACTTTCTAACAAGAGTTGTAATTTGGGCGTATCAGCATCTAGGCAGTTGAAGGTGCATGAGTGAAATTACCCCACCCATGACTTGGAGTTAGCGGCTGTGGTGTTTGCGCTTAGAATCTGGTGGCATTATCTCTATGGGGTACATATTGATATATTTACTGACCATAACAGTTTACAGTATATTTTCTCGCAGAAAGAATTAAACCTCAGGCAAAAGTGTTGGTTGGAACTTTTAAAGGATTATTCTATGAGCCTGCACTACGATCTGGGCAAGGCAAATATGGTAGCCGATGCCCTCAGCAGGTGGTCTATGGGCAGTCTTTCTCATCTTGAAAAGAAAAAGAGGGAGATGGTGAAGGATATTCACTGACTTACAAATCTAGGAATACGACTCTTGGATTCCAAAGATGGGAGAGTGGTTGTTTATGAGGTAGCTAAATCTTCCCTTTGGGCAAAAATTAAAGAGAAGCAGGTTGAAGATCCCATCTTAATGCAGATCAAGAAAGATGTAGGTCAGCAGAAGGTGATGTCTTTTGAAATAGGTGGTGATGGTATTTTGAGATATCAGGGTCGACTATGTGTGCCAGATATAGATGGGTTACAAAAGAGAATCCTTAACGAAGCTCACACTTTGAGGTATGTTGTTAACCCAGGATCTACTAATATGTACCATGATCTAAAGACCTTATATTGGTGGAATAATATGAAGCGTGATATGGCTAGTTATGTTTCTAACTATTTGATCTTCCAACAAGTTAAAGTAGAACATACGAGGCCAGGTGGTACATCACAAGAGATAGATTTGCCTATGTGGAAGTATGATCAATATGGACTTTATTATGGGACTTCCGAGGTCCCGAAACTAGTATGATTCTATTTGGGTAATTATTGAAAGGCTGACCAAGTTAGCACATTTTCTGCCTGTGAGGACCAACTATTCAGGAGATGATTATGCTAATCTTTACATTGAAGAAATAGTCCACTTGCATGGAGCACCTGTATCCATCATATCTGACTGAGGTACACAATTCTCTTCTTAGTTTTGGAGATCTTTTCAGAGGGGTTTAGGTACCCAAGTGAATCTGAGTACTGCATTCCACCCTCAGACTGATGGGCAAGTTGAGTGCACCATTTAGACCCTTGAGGGTATATTGAGGGGCTACGTTATTGACTTCAAAGGTACTTGGGTAGATTACTTTCCATTGATAGAGTTCACATATAATGATAGTTATCATGCCAGTATTAAGATGGCTCTTTTTGAGGTACTATATGAGAGAAGATGTAGGTCGCCAATAGGGTGGTATGAAGTGGGTGAGATGCAGTTATTTGGGCCTGATCTTGTTCATCAGGCAATGGAGGACGTGAAGATTATTAGAGAACGACTTAAGACAGCCCAGAGTAGACAGAAATCCTATGCCGATGTTAGAAGAAGGGAGCTAGAATTTGAAGTTGGTGATTGGGTATTTCTAAAAGTCTTCCCTATAAAAGGAGTTATGCGATTTGGGAAGAAAGTTTAGCTGATTCCTCTCTATATAGGACCATACCAGATTTTGAGAAAGATAGGTGCAGTTGCGTATGAGTTAGAGTTGCCTGTAGATCTGGGTTCTGTTCATCCAGTATTTCACATATCCATGCTGAAGAAATGTATTAGAGACCATTCCCTAGTGTTGCCTGTAGAAGCAACTTAGGAATCAAAAGATGACATGAGAGAAAGATACCCAAACCTGTTTGATCCGATGAATGACGAAATGGAAGGTATAATCCTTGATTTATTCTTTTACGGTCTTAGTATACCTTAAATTATGCTTGTCTGTGTTCCGCATAATCATTCGGTGACGAATGATTCTAAGGGGGGGATAATGTAATGCCCCACATCGTCAATGCATTAGCTCGTGGTAATATGCTCTTAGAGTTAGATAACTAGAATAGTATCAATGAGACTTTGTCTCATTTTTTTTGACTTCCAAAGTGAGTAAAATTTAAACCATCTATAATTTACCTAATTTCTACTTTTTATCATATGGTAAATTGAATGAGATTTTCGGCGATATAAGATTCGTCCAAATCCAATACCCGGGTAAGAAGTTATGGCTAGTTTAAGTCCTAGTCATAAAATGCCGTCATTTTGGTGCTTGGCGCGTCCCGGAGGGGGTCAACTTAGCAATTGTCAAATTCCAGTAGACTACCGCGATTGTGTAATGTCACGCTGAAGTTTTAGGTCCCAACCAGTGGGACAACGCGATGGCTCCGCATCACGGTGACATTAAGAATCCCATTCGTCAATTTTTAGTGAGCCACCGCGATTGTGGCACGTCGCGCTGGCCCATAAAACTGGGCTCTCAGTTATATTTTATTCCATCTCATTAAGGGTATATTGGGTATTTTTACACCCCCTTATCAGCTTCAACACGGGATTACACTCCCAAGTGACCACATTATTCATAATTTTATCAAATATTCACAGGAACACTCTCTAGGGTTTCAAACTAAAAAAACCAAATAACTCAAGATTTAACCATGTCTTTTCAAGATTGATTGAAGATTCAGAATCCCCAAACCGTAGGATTCAAGAATCATCCATTATTTTCGGTATTGAGGTACGTGGGATTTTCTTAAAAATCTCATGGGCATAGAAATCATGATTTTAAGATACCAGTACATTCAGACGTACTGACGCATACTTTTCTTCTGCACTATGGTGTTTTATACCTTAGGTTCGGATGCTCAAGTTCCCGATCTCACTTAGCTTCAGATTCAGCCAGTAGCAGTAGATTTACAGTGATTCCTCATCATTCGAGGATAGCATGATTATTTCATTTTTTATAGACGGAGTTAGTTGGGGACATGTCCCATCAACTCCATAATTTTCAGACAGTTTAGAGGCTTTCAGACTAGCATGTTCAGACAGTTTATTTCAATTTTGGTATTGATATACCGTATTTTTAGATGTTATGTTTTTATAAAATATTTGAACCTTATGGCCTTTAAGCTCTTTTATTCCACATTTATACAGTATATTATGCAATGCTCAGTTACAGATTTCAGTCATGTGTAACTTGTGGTCCTTCGGGATTGCTAGCAATGTGTAGCTTTTCGGGTATCAGATTTGGAGCGTTAGAAACTTGTTATCAGAGAATAAGGTTCAATAGAGTCCTCAGAAGTCTAATAAGACGTATTTAGTAGAGTCTTGTGCATGGGTGTATTGCGCGCCACCTTTATGTACAGAAGGCTATAAAATGTTTTAGGAACAGTTTCCCTTCTTTCATTATTTTTGTCGGGCCAGTGAGCATAAACTCAAATTTAACTCTTAGTATAATTTGTTTCTCCCCTTATCATGTTCAGGTAGATCCCCTGAACGAGCATGTCTCCAATTCAGAATTCAGAGCTATATTCACTACTCTAGCCAAATCAATCACAACTCAGAATGAATGGCCAGCTGCTGTTCTGGCCAACTCAGTGGCCAATACTGCTGCTTCCAGGATTCGGGACTTTACCCTAATGAATCCTCCCCTATTCTCATGTTCTAAATCCGAAAAGGATCCATAGGAGTTCCTCGACCAAGTTCAGAAAGTCACAGATATCATGGGAGTGACTTTTTATGAGAGTGCTGAGTTAGCCGCTTATCAGCTATAAGATGTAGCTCATATTTAAGAAGTGAAAGGTAGACAGGGGTACAGATACAGATAGAGTGGAAAGAGTTTGCTACTACCTTTCTAGACCGATTCTTTCCCCTAGAGCAGAAAGAAGACAAAGTGTGAGAGTTCATCAATCTCAGATAAGGTAGCATGAGCGTAAAAGAATACTCCCTCAAGTTAACTCAATTAGCTAGGTATTCTCCCCATGTAGTAGGAGACAGTAGATCCAGAATGAGCAAGTTTGTGTCTTGGGTATCAGGTAAAGTGGTTAAGGAGTGCAGGACTGCGATGTTGATTAAGGAGATGGACATATCTAGGCTTATGGTACATGCTCAACATATTGAAGAGTAGAAGCTTAAAAAGAAAGAGAGAGAGAATGAAAGAGCCAGAACAGGTAGCTATAGTTTTTCTCAGCCAGGGTCGCAGGGTCGTAACCGTTCTCAGCATAGTCAAAAGTTTTTAATCCCAGTTCCATCCTCAGCTAGTGCGCTAGTACCACAGTTCAGAAATGATCGTAGGGATGGGGCACTAGGCTCCAAAACCCAGGGTAGTGAGAGCAGGAGTTTTACTAATCCGCTTGCGAAGAGTATTGTAAGTATTATAAGGGGGTGTGTAGAGCTGGCAGTGATGTGTGTTTCGAATGTGGCAATTAGGCGACAAGGTCCGAGACTGTCCTAAACCCATCCCTCAAAGTCAGCATAATCATCCTTCATCCCAGTCCAGTCGCCCGAATCAGCAGGGTGCAAATTTCAGTGCTATAAATGGGCAACACCCAAATAGACTCTATGCTCTTCAGTCCTGACAGAATCAGAAAAATCCTCCTGATGCAGCCACTGGTATGTTATCGATCCCTCATTTACATGTTCACGTTTCTTCAGATTTAGGAGCTTTTTTTCTTTTGTAACTCTTTACATAGAAGTCAACTTTAAGGCCAGACCAAATATTAATTGGACCTTTCACAGTCTCCACCCATCAGGTTAGCCCATTATAGCCCTGAAGGTATACAGGGACTGCCGGGTTATAATATCTTATAAAGTCAGGCCTTCCGGTCCCAGTAGTAATACCAGTATATGTAGAAAATCCATAAGGAAAGATGATTCCCGACCCATTCCTACCTCAGTGCAAAGTTTTGTACTTCAACCATCATGATATTACACATGATTTATGTTTCAATCCCATAAATACAACTTATATCCATGCGCTTTTCATAGAATAATATGTATTTGAAGTTCATTGTATGAGGAGTTCAGTTTGACCCAGTGTTACGAATATGTCCCATGAACACAGAAATTCCAGGCTCAGGTCATGCAACTCATGACTCATGCTCCATTTCTAGTGATCAACCAAACTCAGATTATGTCATGTATACTCTCAGTTTAGATCCCTCGGTGAATTAGTGGCGTTGATACTCTATCCCTCAGGCCTTAGTTACAACGTTAATTCAGTAATCAATATTCAATAAAAGACTCAGATAGTCCTATAAGACCATGGCTTTCAGTTATCAGTTACTTAGCCATCAGAATTCAGTACTTTAGTACCAGTCTAAACCTCAGTTATTAGAAACTAGAATTCAGTTTCAGTTTCAGTCTTAGTTACGGTTACAGTCTTAATTACCGTCTTAGCTACAATATCAGTCCCAGTCTTAGTCAGTAATCAGTTCAGTAACTCAGTTTAGTTTCAGGATTTCCCGACCATAGCATATGGCCATCAGTTAGTTAGTTATTAGTATTTCAGTACCCCAGTTTATATAATATTTTAAAAACATGTTAGATGCCTGATCTTGCATTCTTAAGGTAATACAGTTTTGACTTTCTCATGCTCAGTTACCTTATGTTACCAGTCAGTCATTACCTTCTATGCATTATACTCTATAGTTTCAGTCCAGTTATTCAGACTAAGTTCAGTTAAGTCTTGCAGACCCAACATTCAGTTATCAGTCCTTCAGTTAATCAGATGAGCAGTATATTTAAGCAGTTGTGCTCAATACCCATACAAATGTTTTCGGTGGTCTCGAGTGATGTATTATACTAAGGTAGAGAGTATAGTTGAAAGAGTTCCAGAGAAGTACTTCAGTTAAGTATAAGTTTTTAGTATAAGTTAGTATAAGCATCCAGTAATTCAGTTAAATAGTCTGGTGAACAAGTTCGGATGGTGTGGTTTCCCTTCGTTCCATCTAGTCGCACTATCCAGAGTCCCACGAATGTGTCATTCTAGGATGGACCAACCAGGTAGTTGCGTTCTTATCTTAGTTCATGTATCACGTGTTAGTTTCAGATCCCAGATATTCATTCACAATTCAGTTCATAGGTGCCTTGTGCATCGCCCTAGATTTCCTCAGTATCTCAGCAAAATCAGTATTCATCAAGGGACTTAGTTCCCAAAGGGGAGATACACTATAATCCCCTGAACTTTCATAACATAAACATGCCACTCTCTCTTCTTATAATGAATACAATTACGAGTAATGGGTACTCATAAGTTGACCCTCAAACTCCGATCTCAGCCACAAGCCACGTATTCAAGGTGCTCAGTTTAGATCATGATATTCAATTTATATACCACATTTTAGGCTCAAATATGTTCCTATGTTACCATTCACGCGTGCCCAGTAAGTGATCTCGGGTTCATTATTATTTTTGTTTAAGGTAGCAGTCTTCCATGAATTCACTCAGTTCCATGTTCATATTCCATAACAAAATTGGTATTCATTTTCATGCTCAGATTCCCATTATAAACTTGGTATCAATAACCATTGCGTATTCAATCATATATTCCTGTGTTATTTCAGTCATGTATTCACGCATCAGATATGCATGCTCAGCTTAATAAATTCAACTTACCAGTAATCCTAGTCATGCATTCATTGAGTTAGATATTCATGCATCAGATATGCATGTTCAGTATAATACATTCAGCTTATCAGTTATGTCAGTCATGTACTCATGTTTCAGTTGTTCATGTTCAGTATGTACTTTAGCTTATCAATCCTCCCATCTCAGTCAGTCCCATTCAAGGACGAATGTTCCCAAGGAGGAGATATTGTAATACCCCACAAAATTCCTACGATTAATTCAGTCCTTTAACCTTGTCAAGCGGGTCCCAGACTTAGAAAATTCTAGCTAAGTTTCCAGACTTAGTTTATTTTTGGCCTTCAAAAGTTGACAATCTAATTTCGCGACCTTAATGTCCTTTAATAGTCGGTATTCTTGATAATTCATGATCAGGGAGGACAATAGGTATTCCCGAACAAGTTTTGGATTTTTTGGACCTTGTTTAGACCATGTTTGGTGTCCCGAAACAGTGGACCAATGTGATCTTGGCACGCCGAGTTGCCTATCACATTGATTAACATTGTTATAGGTTGCATGAGCTAAAAGTACTGAGGCTTGGAGAGATCATGGTGCGACGCGTCAGTGCCATTGACACGCTGTGTCGCCAATTGCGTCGATGCCCAATTTTCAGTCATTAAATATCCGCATTTTAAGGGCAAAAAGGTCAATTTCCCACCTCTATATAGGCCTATAACATGAGATTCAACTAGGTTTTCACCAAGATATAGTTGTTTCTCTCAAATTCCCTCAAGAACAAGTCTAGGGTTTTCAATTGAAGGTTCTAATCCAGGAGATTCCACCGTTAATCTTTAAGAAACTTCCATCTAAGGTCTGTAAAATGTTGATTCATGGGTTCCTTTCACCCATAAAGCTCAAGAAACCCTTTCAAAAATATAAATTTTTAATTCCATGTTATGAATTGCATCATATCCATGTTTATATTGTTGTATGATTACCAAGTTAAAATTTTTAATACATATAATGAAATTATGTTAGCATGTGGTTGGAATTTTTGTATTTGAAGTGAAAAATATTGCAATGATGTATTATTTTAATGTTCATGCCTAAGCCTAAAGTTATGCATGAAAGGTGTTTGCTAAAATGCCTAAGAGAATAAGAATTATGCTTTATGACTCAATTCTGACCAAATTGATGAATCCATGCTTTACCCTTATGTCCATAATGACCTCCATGTTATTGTTATGCATTGCAATGGTTTGGTGGAATTCTCATGAGATTAGACTTACAAAATTATGACATGTTTATATGTATTCCTATTAATGTGTAAGCTTATGACATACAAATACTTCATGAAAATCTCCAAAGTTTGTATTATGAATTGTGGCCTATGATTATGTATTCAAAGAAGTGTCATGTCTTTTTAGTTTCATGCAATCGAGTCCTGGGGGTACTTGTACCCGATAATTTAGTTGTGTCCTTAGAGCGACAGTTTTTAATATACTCTCAGTCAAGCCATGATCCTTAGAATTCAGTCAGTCACATGACTTAGGAAAACATAGTAAATTCAGTATTAGTCTAGTCCTTCATAGTACTCAGTAATCTCAGTAATCTCAGTCAGTTTTTAGATCTCAGTAGTATTCCATCAGTCAACGGAACTTAGTGAAATCAGTCCAGTTCAGTCAATAACACGATCAATGATAGCTCATTGAAGCCTACTATGAACTAGGAAATCAGTTCAGTGTCTATACAGTTGGGAGTAGGATTCATCACCAAGTGAACCCAGGGATGAGGACTTACCTGTGAGCCAGTAGAGGGCGTGATCCTTAGAAGAAATCCTCGTATTCCAGAACTATGTATCTAGCGTAGGGTGAGATGTACCCCTATGAGTCTAGGTATTATACATCTTATTTGAGTTTTCCTACTAGGAGGGGTTGACGGAAGAGCTCCCGATTAGAGAGGGTTAAATCATAGCTTGTCTTTACCCGTGGCATGGTACTAAAACCCTTCCAGCTAGGGTAAAAGGTTGGACCCCACCAGTTCAGATTCGGGGCATGTCAGTTAGATGATTACCTCTCTCAGTCTCAATAAAAAAACTCAAATAGTTCTTAATATTCAGGACTATCAGATATAGTCACTTAGTTCAGTACGGAACTCAGCTAGTTCTATTAGAATCAAGACTGTTAGACACAGTCACTCAGTTAACAATATATCAGTTATACGAAACTCATGTTATCAGTATTCAAACTTAGTAGTCAGTATTACCCCGATCTCATTTACAGTTACATATTCATGCATGTATTCTCACGTTCATATTATTCAGTCAGTTAGTATTGTTCATGCATACGAACCCCATGCATTCATCCTACCTCACTTTGTATACCAGTACATTCAAACGTACTGACGCAAACTTTTCTTCTGTGCTATAGTGTTTTATACCATAGGTTCGGATGCTCAAGTTCCCGATCGCACTTTGCTTCAGATTCAGCCAGCAGCAGTAGATTTTCAGTGAGTCCCCATCATTCAATGATAGCATGATTATTTCATTACTTCATTATTTTATTTTTAGTAGACGGAGTTAGTTGGGGACATGTCCTATCAACTCCATAGTTTTCAGATAGTTTAGAGGCTTTTAGACTAGAATGTTCAGACAATTTATTTTAGCTTTGGTATTGATATACTATATTTCCAGATGTTATGGGTTTATCAGATATTTGAACCTTATGCCCTTCCATCTCTTTTATTCTGCATTTATACAGTATATTATGCAGTGCTCAGTTACAGATATCAGACATGGGTTAGCTTGTGGTCCTTTAGGATTGCTAGCACCATGTAGCATTCTAGGTATCAGATTTGGGGCGTTACAAAACTACAAGGCCACCCCTTTGTTTGGGCCCATAAAGGTCCTTTTGGTCATTTTTGTAATAAGTGTTGCCCTAGTCTATAAATAGAACATTTTGGTCATTTTTTCATTTAGAACTTTGATGATATATCTTGTAAACTCATTGAGAGTGTTTGGCAAGGTGGAATTCTTTTCGCAAGGTGTAATCCTTGTGTTGTTAACTTGCTTAGAAACGGTGGTTCCTTGGGAGTTCCAATTCCCTTGAGGTCTTCGTAAGAGTATAGGTGTCTTGTATTCATGTTGTTTGTGTTTTGATATTCAATATACATCCTAGTACCTATAATGTGTTGTACATTATGTCTCACTATCTATCCTCTTAGTTATAGTCATTTTGTTTTCCATTTTGTGTTGCTTGTTCATCTCGTGATAGTGGACTGTTTTGTGCCATTTCGTAGGCTATTTTAGCACTTCATAGGTTGTTCTGGTATCAATATACAACCATAACTCCTATAACCTAATGTCAATATTATAAGAACATATCCTGTATAACTCGAATTCAAAGAAATACATATGAAATCCAATAGATACAACTCTATGTCTGAAAACTAGTAAAGACATAGTCTAATGATAGAGAAAGATAGTAGAAGACATGCAGATGCTTGAAGATCATCCACTACCTTCAAATCTCCAACAATCGCTAGAGTCAAGAAACATGGTACACACTCAAACCTGAATCTGCACCTGAAAGGTACAATAGGAGTGAGTACGATCCACTTATACTCAGTAGGTACCTTAGGCCGATTGATCAAAGTAGAAAATAAAACATAAAAAATAAACACTAGGGAAACATCACCTGTAATTAGAAAATATCCCACAATGGTAGCCCACACCGCTTGCACAAACAGTTCTAATATATCATATATATTGCAACAAATACAGAAAAGACCATAAGTGTACAATATGCCACATACAAGTAGGACAAGGAAGGACAATATACATACAAGATCATTGAGTACAAGTACAAAGAGAGAACAATTATATAGGTAATAAGTCAAAGTAGAAGTAAATCACATCACAACCATAACGAAGTAAACACAATAAGAATGATAATGATTTTCACACCCTTTTTTCTCTTGATGGCGGTCGAAGGGTTTTTCCAATTTAAGTGATGGTTTTGAATAGAGATTATTTTATTTATAGATTTGCCACTTGGAATTGAGTTATGGTGTTCCAAGTCACCTTATTGAATCCTTAATAAAAAGGAAATAATTCTTTATTAGTCTGGGAAAATAGAAGATTGGGTAATAAATTTTATTGATCGAGAGGAAGGTATGAGGTACCCCTTGAGTCCCATGGTTCTAGCACGGTTACTTTTATCAACTTATGCTTCACTTAAATTATTTAGGATAAATTATGTTTGCAGGCCTTAATCCACTCATTTTTAATTTCTAATATTTGTCTATATCTCTTGTATTAAGCTAGTGAAAATTAATTTTAGGACGATCTTTGCCAAAGTGCACTATTCCATCCTCGAATTATTTTTAAAACGTCTCAGAAAGATGCATACGCCACATTCTTAATTGAGACCAATATATTACGCGTGTCTAAAACTTGTCTAACGTCAAAAGTACTTGTTCGTCTCTTGTAACTCGAGACAATCTTGTCCTATCCATTTTTACTCTCTTCACCCTTTTATCTTTTAAATTTGCAACAAGTCTTGGATTACTCCAAAACTTGCCTCACTCTCTCATAAATGATTGTTCCTTCTCTTTTCTTTTCCATTATACGATAGGGTTTAGAATAAATCCGCATCCTATCTCGCACCCTTACATAAGTTAATTAATGTGAAGTTATTAGAGACTTAAATATATATATTTTAAGCCTAAAATATTTCTGACTTAACAATAGAGAGATCAAATTAACAATATTAGATTATATACATCTAATTTACCTGGTGACTTAATGGATTTATTTTAAAGTATTTCACATGGACTCAAAAGAAAGAATCAAGTGAATTCAAACAACTAATAGACCAAATAATATAAATAATACAAACCAAGGCATGCTAACATACAACAAAACATAAACATCTATATTATTAAAAAATGTTTTGATTTTTCTATATTAATACCAAAACTAAATAATTACCAAAACAAATACAAAAAAAATAACTATGAAAGACTACCCAATCACTTTAAGTGAACATAGAATTTAAAATAGTAGGTAACAAAATTGGAAAATAAAAGTTATTATTTGTATTTTTATTTATACTTCAAAGTTTTTATGAAACAAAATTATTTAAATTCCATTTTTTACTGTAATTTATGCATACAACGTAAAGGTAAATAAAAATAACGATAATTGACCACCATTGTTAAACCAAGTAACAAGGATTTCTTATTTAGATGATCCATATTAACCAATGATTAAATCAATATAACAGAAAAATTAAACAAAATATATAAATAAATAAATAAATAGATGAAACATTCCAAGTCAATAACCTAACCACACGTAGTAACAACAAAATGGAAATAAAAATAACATCAAATTAGACAGGTATCATGTTACAGTTCAAGCAATATTCATGAAAATAAATTAAGGTAGAAGATGAACCTTTAGAGAATCTTTCCAATATTGAATTCCCAAAATAAGTATAACATTTGAAATAGATCAATAAATAAAATGGAAATCTTTCAACGGGAGTTAATACCGACAGTCTCAAAGAGACTCGACGGCAACCAACAAGAATCTTACAAAATTTAATTTTCCAATAGCTAATGTTCAAAAGCCGCGAACTTAAAATCATGAACAAACCTCAAAGTTTGGGATGTAAGAGATTTTTGGTGGTTCTAGTTGTAGTTGGTTTTGGTTTTCTAGAAGTTGTAGGGACATGAGGGAGTACATAGTTGTAGGCCATTGTTTGTTCTTTTGTGGAGGCAGACTCTTGGTAGTCCTCGTAGGTTTTTTTGGTATGTTAATATAAGGGTTTGAGAAAGTTGAGTGGAGGGAGGTTGAGGAAGTTGTATTGTGTTGTCGTGGGTGAACGGAGGGTGGGGATGTGTAGGCAAGTTGGGTATGTGGGAGTTTGGGTAGATTTTAGGATAATGTTTTTTTTTTTAAAATATATATAAAGTAATATATAATCATGTCTGAATTACACGAAAAATATAATAAAATATTTTTTTAAAAATATAATCACGAAAAATAATAAAATATCTAGCTTATTTATTAAAATTTAAATTAAAAGTAATATATATATGTATATATTAAAAATTTTCTTATTATTTAAAAATAAATAAATAAATAAAAATATCCTAAAATGTAACTTTATATTTTGAACTCTTTTCTACATTTTTTTAATACCTACTAAACATGAAATAAGTGCTAAAATAAATATTGAACAAAATATACATATTTAATGACAAAAAATAGGTTAAAACTAGGGGAGGATAAAAAAACATGTGTCTACATTTCACCCCCTCTTTGTTTTAAATCTCAGAGAGTTTTCATACAAAAAAGTAGACAACGAGATGAGTTTAGACTCTCCGATTATTCAAAAGGGTAGAATATATATATATATATATATATATATATATTTAAAAATTGATCGAGTTCTAGTCTTGGACTGCCTACATATCCCGGGTTATAAGGAAATCAAGTCATGTGTAGTTCAATAAGGTGAAATGACGAAATAATGAGATAGAGATCGAGTGAGGTTCCATCAAGTTTCTGGTTTGCAACTTCAATTTTTACATCCAAATGAACAACAAATATTAAAAATGAAAATACAAGTGAGAGATCCTATCTATGCGCAACTTTTCTGGAATCTTGACTTTAATTTTCAAACATATAGAATACTCCAGTATAGCATTAACTTGTTCGAAAGAAAAGTTACATGTCTGGAAAAGAGAGAGTGACAAAGAAATAGGGCTACCAACCCCTGTTTAAAAGTTAGTGCCGTAACTGGATTAACCTCTTGGAGAATTCGTACCATTAGTTATACGCTTTAATCTCGAAAGAGTTAAAGTGAGATAATCCTTGATGGTCAAAATACGCTAGGATTTACCATAGAATACGAATCTCTATAAGTGCATGCATGTCTGAATTCCGCATAACTCATAGTTAATAGATACGTAGAACTCATAAGGTGGACATAACCCTAACTTACAATTCTCATTGATTAAAATCTTACTAAACATTCCGTTTTTACTTTGCTATTTTGATAATTTTACTTCACGCATAAATTCCCCCCTTTATCCGCAGAACTTTCACCAAAAGTCTACTAATCGTTGCAGAGTTTGAAGATGCCGTAGAAGCTGAAGTGAGTGCTCATGATGTTGCACCTAGACGTCACCATCCTGAAAAGAGTGATAATCGGAAGCAAGATAAAAAGAAAGTGGTGGAGAAAACGATTCCTCTTCCACCACCACCTTTTCCTCAAAGACTAATGAAGAAGGCTGATGACACTCCTGAAAAGGTTGATAATCGGAAGAAAGATAAAGAGGAAGTGGTGGAGAAAACGATTCCTCTTCCACCACCACCTTTTCCGCAGAGACTGAAGAAGAAATCTGAGGACACCAGGTTTAGTAAATTCATGACCATGTTGAAGCAACTGACTATTAATGTTCCGTTGGTGGAGGCGCTGGAACAGATGCTTGGGTATGCTAAATTCATAAAGAAACTTTTGACAAAGAAGCAGGCAGTAAGCTATGAGCTGGCAGATAATTTTCATCATTGAAGTGCAATTGCCACGAGGTCTTTAGTACAGAAGAAGGTAGATCCTGGTGCTTTCACTATTCCTTGCACGATTGGATCGTTGGATTTTGCTAAGGCGTTGTGCGATTTGGGAGCTAACATCAATTTGATGCCGCTATCCGTGTACAGAAAGTTGGGGTTGGGTGATCCTACACCAACCAATATGCGGCTCGTGATGGCAGATAGGTCGGTAAAACGGCCTGTTGGTATCTTATATGATGTGTTGGTGAAGGTTTCCACCTTCATCTTTCCTGCAAACTTTGTTATTTTGGATTGTGAGGTAGATTCTGAAGCTCCCATAATCTTTGGGACACCCTTTCCTCGCAACTGGAAGTGTGCTTATTGATTTAAGAGCTAATGAGCTTTTATTTCGGCTGAATGACGAAGTGGTCCATTTTGATGTATGGAAAGCAATAAAGCAGCCTAGCGATATGAATGTGTTCTCTGTAGATGATGTTTATTATGAGGATAAGAAAGAATTATCTGTAGAGAAACAGTTTACTGTTGAGTCACTATCTGATGTGCTACTGAATTTTAAATGTGAGGAGGCTGAAGAACAAGAAGAAACCGTTCGTGCTCTAATAGGAATAAGGTCCTATTCTCATGATCCTAAGAAGTTGGGCCTTGATCTTAAGAATCAATCTTCACCAACAGCGAAGACTTCCATTGAAGAGATACCAGCGCTAGAATCGAAAGAGCTCCCCAGTCACCTAAGGTATGCGTTTGTGGGAA
Source organism: Capsicum pubescens (assembly GCA_030864215.1). NCBI lineage: Eukaryota > Viridiplantae > Streptophyta > Magnoliopsida > Solanales > Solanaceae > Capsicum > Capsicum pubescens. The sequence goes on from CM061546.1 coordinate 220,660,583, forward strand.
GTGGAAATACACTTCCGATGAGTGTTGCGGCTGATTTAGGTGAACAGCATGTAGAGGCTCTCATCTCTGTTCTGAAGAGGTACAAGAGAGCCATTGGTTGGTCTATTGATGATATAATTAGTATCCTACCTGGGATATGTATGCACAAGATGCATCTCGAAGAAGATTGCATGCCCACAATTAAGCATCAGCGTCGTCTGAATCTATTCAGAAAATGATGCACCAAATATCTCGATGAAGTCTAAGTAATCGAGATAACTATGTCGTGCCGTGACAATAAATCAAGCGCTTGGTGGGAGGCAACCCATCGTTTTTAATTGTTTTTGTTGTTTTTGTTTTCCTAGGATTTTGTCGAGCCACGACCAAAACTAAGGCGCTTGATGGGAGGCAACCCATATTTATAATCATTTTTGTTGTTTGAGTAAGTGTAGGTGCAAGACGTGTAAAAGAGGTTATTGGTTTCAAATTTTGATTTGGAAGTATTGCATGTTGAAGGTGGTAAGTTGGGAATGAAGAAGCAAAAGGCTATGAGTTAGGCATTGCCTATGAAAATCAAGGCAACGAACAAGGCAAGGACTATGCTATGGCCTAAGCTCTCTGAATCTAGAATGCCATAGCAAAGGCGCCGCCTATGCCTACCAAAGCCATAGCATAGGTACCGCCTATGCAAAAGCCTTTTGTCTCTGAATCAAGAATGCCATGGCATAGGAGCCGCCTATGCCTAACAATGCCATAGCATAGGCGCTGCCTATGCTCAACTAGGCTTTGTAAAAGGCGCCGCCTATGCCAAGCATAGGCAAAGCATTAGGCGCCGCCTATGCTCACTTTTTGGTCTCCTAATCCGATTCCAAATGGGTCAAAACCCGACCCAAGCTTGTCCTATAAATAGAACCTTAGTCTTAGAACAAAATTTCATTGCAAACTCAACCTAAGCGCCGCCTACCTCTCCAAAATCTCTCAAAAATTTTCTTTTTGCTCTTTTAACTTTGCAAGAACATCTTCCAAGGCCATCAACCAAGTAGTACTGCTTTGCTCTTCTTTTATATTCCGTAAGTATTACAATACTACGCCTATAATTATTTGTTAAATCTTGAAGTAGTGTTGGTGATTTGAATGTGGTTGATTTGTTGTGATACAACTCAGTGAGTGAAAGAATACGTATGGGTATTCTAGACTTGGTTCCAACCTGAATTTGATTTTGATACACTGCCATACTTTTGCGGAATCGACATGGCTAAGATAATTGCATAATCTTGTAACTCGAAAGCTTGTATGTTTGAATGACTTGTCCATCGAGATGAAAATCATGGTTAACTACAAACATGAGATGTTGTGATTATTTCTAAGACATAAATTGATACGATATCTATGTAGTAGTTTTGTTCAAAGAGATGCATTAGTCCAAACATGAAAACATAGTTAAGAATACATGAAAAAGAATTGAAAAGGATAGTGAAGATGACAAGAAAAGTATGACTGTGCTGAATATATTGTTGGAACATAACACCTAAATGTATGGTGAAGAAGTCTGAGTAATCGACATCGTTCACTTAATTAGTTTGTCACAACAAATTAAGTGTGGGGTGGTGCCACTACTGTTTGTTTGTCGATTATATCTACCGAGATGAAGCTAACATGACTTTATTTTAATCTCAGGCACAATGGCACCAAAAAGTCGACCAGGAAAAGAAAAAGTGTCCACCTCACAACAAGGTCAGAAAAGGGGAAGAAAAGAGCAAGCTAAATCCTCCTCGCTGCAAATACCTCGCCGCATGTTCGGGATAAAATGGGTCCTAGAGGAGGAAGGAAAAGAGTGGTACAAGAACAATAAAGTAAAAAAATATGTTCATGTGGAGTTGATACAAAAGGAGAGCCTAGCAAAGAAAGAACCCCGCATTTTGACTAAAATCATGGCGCTACATCTTGATTTCATTTTCCAAGATATGGGAGAATTCAATCTTGATCTAACGCGAGAATTCTATGCCAATTGGTCCCCAAAGACTACCGGAAGTGAAGTGAAGATTCGGGGCCAAGTCTTGCAGCTGAATGCGGAGTTCTTCAACTCTTTTCTGGGTCTTCCATCTGTGGATCCATCACCGCTCAAGGAGCTTTATCGCAGAACTCTATACAGGGAAATCAAACACACACTATGTGGAACAAGATCAATGGCACGGTGGAGTCGTCACAAGGATACCGGTCGGCACAATACCTTCCCGTATGCCTCCTTGAACAGAGAAACTCAGATATGGTTGTGGATAGTCAATTTTGCCTGATTCCAGGGTCACAATACACAAAAATCACACGTGATAGAGTGTTCTTGGTGTACGCTTTGATGACGAACATACCCATCAACATTGGGGCAATTATTCGATCTTCAATGCGTAAGGCCAGGCTGCACAAGAGGTCCCACTTCAGCTTTGGCAATCTGTTGACTGCGATATTGAGGAAGGAGGACATCGAAGAGAAACCTACAGATCATAAGCTTCCACACAACCCGAAGAAGGTTGACCTCACAAAGGTTAAAGATGCTGAATCCATGCATGGCGTCAACCTAACCACTGCAGAAAGACATGCTCGCGACGAAAGCTTCTTCCACCATTTATATGGCATGACGAGGTTTACCATGATGAGCGAGGGTCGTGTTCCAACTTCTTCAGAGCTCCAACAGTTGGATTATGACTACCCAATGAATGAGCATGCGAGGGCTATGTGTGGAGTAGGTGTATATTTTGAGGAACCTCTTGATGACGACGTGCCAACCGATGATGATCGCCGAATGCCCAACTTCGACGTGAAGGAGAGCTCTGATGACGACGACTCTGATGATGATTCCGATGCAGGGGGTATGACCCCAGACATAGAGGATGAGTTCAACTAATCAGGTTCTTCTTATTTATTTTCCACTGAGGGCAGTGTATCCCGTCTAAATGTGGGGTACTGGTATTTGTATGCTATACTTCTTTATCTACATTTGCATTTATTTATGTTTGTTTGTTTTGTTTGTTAGTAGTTAAATTTTAGAATTTTTTTTTACACTTTGCATGCAATTGTTCTGATAGGCGGCATGGTATTATGACAAGAGTTTGTGCTAAAACCATTACTATTGAGACATTTAGGCTCCAAATGTGACTTACTGTTATGTGGTTTAATTCCTTAATATGTTAGGTCAAGAATCTATACTGCTCCCAATAAAGTAGACCATGTGCCTTGTGTGTGTGAGGTTATAGTATATTCTGTGTTTGTGGCTGATGCTAGAACTTTCCTGGTGTGTATGTAAAGCAAAATAAAGAGTGCGAGCTTAGGAGATGATTTAGGCATTTCTTTGGAAGCTTGTGATTGTTTACCTTCCTTTTACCTACCCATGGACATTATCTTAGTTAACCCCCTTTGAGCCTTTAGCCATTTTCTTTGACAGCCTCATATGTAAGCCTAATCAATTTTTTTTCAAGACCATAATTTGATCCAAATTCCTAAGTGCTTTAAATTGTGAAGTCATGTGACAAAATAAGAGGAAATTGGGTGAGAGTGATGCCTTAGAGTGTATTGGTACTTGAATTTGTTATGAAAAAAGAGTGGCTATCATAGAGGTGTGTTATAAAAAAAAAAGAAAAAGAAATAGAAAAACAAAAAGATAAATTGTGTTTATGATTAAATAAAAAGATAGTTATGCTTGAATGGTAAAATAGGTGAAAACGGGTGATAGATGAAAGAAAGGTAGCAGGGTTGATTAAAAGAGAGTGTTAATGGCATAATGTGATGTATTAAAGCGCTTAGGAACATAGTCACTATTTCTGGCCAAAATAGTCCTACCCGTCCCTTAGCCTACATTACAACCTGTAAAAGGCCTATTTGATCCTAAGCTTAGCATTCTGATATTAGTGGAGCATTACACTAAGGAAAAGCCTATGGTCATCAGTTGCAACATATGAATTCTTTATGAGAGTGAGATCAAGGATAATCTTATACCCATGTTTTGAAAAATGAAATACTTGTGCGTAATTATGGGTGATATATTGTGAGACACACATGGTTGATGAGTTTTGGGTAGTCTTGTATGATTCTTTGTGCCTTAACTTTTGAATACGAATTAACCATCATCACGAGTCTATGTTGGAGGTTGAATTGTTTCTAGAAGTGATTAGAAAACTACTCTTTGTTAATAATTGTTGTGCCTGTCTTGATGAATATTTTGTGCTGTTACTGTGAAACCCTAAGTAGATGTTTATATGGACATGATATATTGTTCGAGGATGAACAAAGCTTTAAGTGTGGGGTGTTGATGTTAGGCGTATTTACATGCCTAAATCACCTTAATTTACCCATATTTTAGCTAAGTTTTAAAGGACAAAGTATATAATTCCTGCACTTTTAGTCCCTTTTCCTGTAAGTGAGCTAACCAACGTGATTAGCAAGTTTTCAGGAATAAATGATGAAGATTTCAGCATTTTATGGACTGTTGGACGCCAAAGGAAACATCACGTAAGAAGAAAGGCAGCTTCTGGAAGCTTGTGGACTGAAAGTGATGCATGGAGAACTTGTCCCAGGCAAAAACAGCATTTCTAAAGACTTGGGGGATCAGCAGTAACTTAGTAGGATTAGGACAAGTATGCAGTAACCCAGTTGGACTAGGACAAGGATAAAAACCCTATTTCAGTAAGACTAGGAGAAGGATGTTATAAAAACCCTATTTTGCTGAATTTTTCAGCATTCACTCATTCATTAATTCAAGTCTTTTTCATTCGACTTTTGCTCTTAATTCATGTTACAATTTCTGACAGAGGACACGGCTCTCTTGAGAGCAATGGGCTAAGAGGAAAAACGTCAATCTTGTTGTGACGTCACATTCCTCTTCAACGTGAGATTGCTATAGTTATGGTATGATGATAATGTCTTCATTGATATCCGTTACCCTCATGAGTAGCTAAACTTCTCTGTTAGGGTTATGGAAGCCTTATGATATACTATCTATTACTATGAGTTTGTGAAATCATGACGCGCATGCTACTTATATCATTACTCTCTTCATCTTAATTGAATTCTTGTGGTTGCAAACATATAGAATACGCCAGTATAACATTAACTTGTTCAAAAGAAAAGTTACATGTCTGGAAAAGAGAGAGTGACAAAGAAATAGGGCTACCAACCCCTGTTTAAAAGTTAGTGCCGTAACTGGATTAACCTCTTGGAGAATTCGTACCATTAGTTATACGCTTTAAGCTCGAAAGAGTTAAAGTGAGATAATCCTTGATGGTCGAAAGACGCTAGGATTTACCATAGAATACGAATCTCTATAAGTGCATGCATGTCTGAATTCCGCATAACTCATAGTTAATAGATACGTAGAACTCATAAGGTGGACATAACCCTAACTTATAATTCTCATTGATTAAAATCTTACTAAACATTCCATTTTTACTTTGCTATTTTGATAATTTTACTTCACGCATAAAATCCCTCCTTTATCTGCAGAACTTTCACCAAAAGTCTACTAATCGTTGCATACTTAGTGACCGAGAATTCCCTGTGGGATTCGACACCCAACCCAGTTGGGTTCTATATTTGACGACGGCCGCTTACACTCTTACGAGACCTGTAGTTTGAGCGTTATCAACGTGTGGGATGAAATGGAATTTGGATGGTCACTTAAACTGATTAGGCCATGATTTTGGTCTTAGTTATGTGATTGTGGTCATGTGGCCTCCGCAATTGTGGTGGCACGAATCACGATCGTGGTAACTGAGACCTAACAATCAGGTTTTCTGCACTTTCTGGTTTAATCTAATATGCTAATTTCACACATTTATTTTCCAAATTCAATCAAAATTCCTTTTTAGAAGTAATATTTCATGGATTGTGCATGGAACAAAAAAAATAAAATAAAGAAATCTACTCTATCATGCATAAATAAAAAGGGTATGGGCCACTTTTCATAGTGTGATGGGTTGCCTTCCATCGATCTCTTAGTTTAACATCATGGCACTATGCCTCTAACCTTTAATTTTGTGTTTCCATTTAGAAAATTTGAATCTCCACCCCAGATTTAATTTAATATGCAATGATCAACGTGTAATACCCCGCAAAGTTCTCTCCTAGTCTGAGCCTTAGGGCGTTTTCTATAAAGCAAAAATCTGAGTCTAAATTTTTTTTAAAAAATATATTCCCAAGTATGAAACACTTTGAATCGTGTTGTATTTATCTAATTTAAACTTTTTGTCATGTACATAATTGAATAAGATTTCCATCGATACCAATTTAATAAACATCCGACATCGGACGAGGGAGTTATGACCGTTTTACTAAACGGCATCGGAATCGCCCAGGTTTGATGGTCGACCTGGCGGACCGCCAAGTCCTTGGTAGACAATCAAGTGTCCCATCATTCCAAGACAGAATATCCCATTTTTCCCCCCCGAGTGACGGCCAAAGTGGTGGACCATCAAAAAGTTGATGAACCGTTAAGGGGACCGTCAGGTCGAAACAGAATGGCCTATTCCTAACGCTCGAGTGACAGACGATCTGGTGGACCGCCAGATTCCTGACCGACCGTTACTTTGACCATCACGTTGAGGTAGAATGTTCCAATTTTGGCACTTGAGTGACTGACGACTTGGTGGACCGTCAGTCCCTCTGACGGACCGTCAAGTCGACCGTCACAGACCCCGATCAGAATTTTCTAGACAAATTTTGAAGGGGCATTTTAGTCTTTTCCACTCTTTCCCAAACCTCTATAAATACCCACTTAAGGGTTGAATGCCTCATTTTCTTTTCTCTTCTTTCACTCAAAAACTAGGGTTTCCAAAAAAATAAAAAATTCTCTCTTCTTCCACCAAAAATTAAGAGAGAATCGAGAGCAAAAATCAAGAATTCTTCCGAAGGTTTTCAAGAAAGAGTTTCACCAACGTATGTAGATGTTAATTCTCAGGGTCCTTTCATCCAATAAGCTCAAGTACCTTTTTTCTAAATCTCCAAGATTTATGTTTATGAATTTCTAATGATTCTTGTGAGTTGAAATTGATGTTCTTTCTATGATTGAGTTGTGGTTCATCACTGTGAACAAGATTATCAAGCCTTGGCCATAGTATGTGGTATTTGTGTGGTAAATGGATTATGTACTTGTTGTTGACCTCCAAGATGGGATACTTATGTGGTTTGTATGAATCTATGATAATATAGGAGTGGAAACATGGAAATTTTGGTTGTTCATGATGAGTAGTTGGGTTATTATACTTATACCAAAGTTGTGCATGTGAGGTGTTCGATAAAATGTCTAAGAGACTAGAAATTGAGTATTGTAGTTAAATCGTGATCTAATGACTTCTAAGATACGATTATATGTTACGATTATTGATGTGTTCATGACTTTTGGGTGAAGAATTGGTTGATTTAGTTGAGTATGTCTCCCATAGGTTGATGAAAGATTAGAAGAAGAATATGGGCCATTATATCTTGTTGAATAGGAAGCCCCAAATTGTGAGCTAGTCTATGCATGCCTAGTGTTTGATAAAATGACCAAGTGAATGAATTATTCCATGCTAGTAGGAAATCCCCAAATAAATGTGAGCCTATACATGTCTAGTGTTTGTTGAAGGACCTTAGTGCGTGAGTGGAGATGTGATGGTTGTAAATTCCACATTATGTGCCCTTTGATATATGCTAAGTTTTTAATATATGCCAAGTGATTAGCAAGTAAGCTATGACATGATAGTATGAAATTTCCCAAGCGGTGTGAAATCCAAATACATGTTGAGACCGATATAGGTATGAAATAGTTGAGGTAAAACCTTGATGAATGGAATATGATCTAATAGCATGCTTCCTCTATGTTATTATGTGCTTAATATCCCGAGATACTTAAAGAGACCCTTTGGTAATTGTGGTGATGAATAGAGGTCTATGTTTCCTAAATGTTAGATGTGATGCCTTATGGATTTTGAGGGGGGGGAGTATGTTATGATTTCTAATTACTTGGAGAGATGCTTTAATAATTGTGATGATGAATTAATGATGGTGACGATTAAGGTATGATTGCGATAATATATGAATGATTATGATGATGAATGAATGCTTGTGTTGATGCATGAATGATTGTGATGGTTAATGGATGATCGTGATGATATGAGAATGATTATGTTTTAATTTTATGTTATCGAGTCCTGGGGGTATTTATACCCGACAATAGAGTTGTTGTCTAGAGTTCGTGTCAGTTTTACGATAATTCCAATCGAGCCACGATTCTCAGAACTCAGTTAATTATAGAACTATGTATCTTCAGACAAGTACAGAGCTTAATCAGGCTCTATAATCTCAGTTATCTCTGTAATCTTTGTATCGCTAGTAATCTAGCCTCCGACCTATAATAAGCTCAGATATAATAGTATTCAAGTGATTCAATTCTAATCTTAGAAGCGATTTGAATAATCTATTCAAGCTCTGCATCGTCAGTCAGATGCTATGATTCGATACATTTCCATTAGATACGATGATAGGAACTAAGTAATCTCAGCGTAACTCAGTCAGATCTTTTGAGAAATATAATTAGTAATAGATTTATCTCAGTCTAAGTTTAGTTAAGAATCAAATCAGTGTCTTTCAGTTGGGAATAGAAACTAGCATCGAGTGAGCTCAAGGATGGTGACTCACATACTAGTGGAGGGTGTGATTCTTAGAAACGATCCTTGTGCTCCATAACTACATAGCCAGCGTAGGTTGAGACATCACACCTGCTAGATGAGGGTGTATGAGAGACATCATACCAGCTAGAAGAGGGTAGATGAAGTGCCTTGACCTGTTAGATGAGGGCTCCACTATTTTCTTATGAGGAGCTGGTAGATGAGGGTCATATAAAGATAAGGTCTTTAACGGTGGAACGGTATTGACACCCTACCAACCGGGGTTAGATGTTGGACCCCTAAGAGATAGTAGAGGCATATCGGTTAAGTAACTACTTCCCATAGTCTCAGTTTCAGAATCAGTCTCATACTTCAAGAAAGAGCTCTGTTCAGTGTACAGAATTTAAGGCTATTAGATATAGGACATTAAGTATGATTACTTACTAATTTGAAGATCCACTACTAGTAATGTAATACCCCGCAAAGTTCTCTCCTAGTCTTAGCCATAGAGCGTTTTCGGTAGAGTAAAAATCCGAGTCTAAAAATTTAAAAAAATATCTTCCCGAGTATGAAACACTTTGAATCGTGTTTTATTTATCTAATTTTTTTTTCATATAGAGCATTGAATAATCTTTCCATCTATACAAATTTTATTAAAATCCGACATCGGACGAGGGAGTTATGGACGTTTAACTAAACGGTATCGGAATCGCCCAGGTTTGACGGTCGACCTGGCGGACCGCCAAGTCCTTGGTGGACCGTCAAATGTCCTGTCAGGCTAAGATAGAACTTCCCATTTCTACCTCCCCCCCCAAGTGACGACCAAAGTGGTGGACCATTAAAAAGTTGACGGACCGTCAATGGGTCCGTCAAGGGGTCCGTCAAGGGGCCCATCAAGGGGCCCATCAGGTCAAAACAAAATAGCCCATTCCTGACCCTCGAGTGATGAAGGATCTGGTGGACCTTCAGATTCTTGACGGACCGTCACTTCGACCATCACGTCGAGGCAGAATGTTCCAGTTTTTGCACTTGAGTGACGGACGACTTGGTGGACCGTCAGTCCCTCTGACGGACCATCAGGTCGACCTTCACAGACCCCGATCGGAATTCTCTAGACAAATTTTGAAGGGGAATTTTGGTATTTTCCACTCTTTCCCCAATCTCTATAAATACCCACTTAAGGGTTGAAGGCCTCATTTTCTTTTCTCTTCTTTCACCCAAAAACTAGGGTTTCCAAAAAAATAAAAAATTCTCTCTTCTTCCACCAAAAATTAAGAGAGAATCGAGAGCAAAAATCAAGAATTCTTCCGAAGGTTTTCAAGAAAGAGTTTTCCCAAGGTATGTAGATGTTGATTCTTGGGTCCCTTTCATCCAAGAAGCTCAAGTACCTTTTTTCTAAATCTCCAAGATTTATGTTTATGAATTTCTAATGATTCTTGTGAGTTGAAATTGATGTTCTTGCTATGATTGAGTTGTGGTTCATGTTTGTCTACAAGATTATCAAGCCTTGGCCTTAGTATGTGGTATTTGTGTGGTTAATGGATTATGTACTTGTTGTTGATGTCGAATAACCTCCAAGATGGGATACTTATGTGGTTTGTATGAATCTATGATAATATATGAGTGGAAACATGTGAATTATGGTTGTTCATGATGAGTAGTTGGGTTATTATACTTATACCTAAGTTGTGCATGTGAGGTGTTCGATAAAATTTCTAAGAGACTAGAAATTGAGTCTTGTAGTTAAATTGTGATCTAATGACTTCTAAGATATGGTTATGTGTTACGATTGTTGATGTGTTCATGACTTTTTGGTGTAGAATTGGTTGATTTAGCAGAGTATGTCTCCCATAGGTTGATGAAAGCTTAGAAGAAGAATATGGGCCATTATATCTTGTTGAATAGGAAGCCCCAAATTGTGAGCTAGTCTATGCATGCCTAGTGTTAGATAAAATGACCAAGGGAATAAATTATTCCATACTTGTAGGAAATCCCCAAATAAGTGTGAGCATATGCATGCCTAGTGTTTGTTGAAGGACCTTTGTAAACGAGTGGAGATTTGATGGTTGTCAATTCCCCATTATGTGCCCTTTAATATATGCTAAGTTTTTAATATATGCCAAGTGATTAGCAAGTAAGTTATGACATGATAGTGTGAAGTTTCCCAAGCGGTGCGAAATTCAAATACATATTGAGACCGATATAGGTATGAAATAGTTGAGGTAAAACATTGATGAATGGAATACGATCTAATGGCATGATTCCTTTATGTTATTATGTGATTAATATCCCAAGATTCTTAAAGAGACCCTTTGGTAATTGTGGTGATGAATAGGGGTCTATGTTTCCTAAATATTGGATGTTATGCCTTATGGATTTTGAGGGGGGGAAGTATGTTATGATTTCTAATTACTTGGAGAGATGCTTTAATAATTGTGATGATGCATTAATAACGGTGACGATTAAGGTATGATTGCGATAATTAATGAATGATTATGATGATGAATGAATGCTTGTGTTGATGCATGAATGATTGTGATGGTGAATGGATGATCGTGATGATGTGAGAATGATTATGTTTTAATTTTATGTTATCGAGTCCTGGGGGTATTTATACCCGACAATAGAGTTGTTGTCTATAGTTCGTGTCAGTTTTGTGATAATTCCAATCAAGCCACGATTATCAGAACTCAGTTAACTATAGAACTATGTATCTTCAGACAAGTGCGGAGCTTAATCAGGATCTGTAATCTCAGTTAGATCTGTAATCTCTGTATCGCTAGTAATCTAGCCTCCGACCTATAATCAACTCAGATCTAATAGTATTCAAGTGATTCAAGTCTAATCTCAGAAGCAATTTAAATAATCTATTCAAGCTCTGCATCGTCAGTCAGATGCTATGATTCGATACCTTTCCGTCAGATACGACGATACGGAACTAAGTAATCTCAGCGTAACTCAGTTAGATCTCTTGAGAAATATAATCAGTATCAGATTCAGCTCAGGCTAAGTTTAGTTAAGAGTCAAATCAGTGTCTTTCAGTTGGGAATAGAAACTAGCACCGAGTGAGCTCAAGGATGGGGACTCACCTACTAGTGGAGAGGGTGATCCTTAGAAGCGATCCTTGTGCTCCATAACTATGTAGCCAGCGTAGGTTGAGACATCACACCTACTAGATGAGGGTGGATGAGAGACATCATACCTACTAGATGAGGGTAGATGAGGTGGCTTGACCTGTCAGATGAGGGTTCCACCATTATCGTATGAGGACCTGGTAGATGAGGGTCATATAGAGATAAGGTCTTTACCCATGGCATAGTATTGACACCCTCCAAACCGGTGTTTGAATTTGGACCCCTAAGTGATAGTAGGGGCATGTCGGTTAAGTAACTACTTCCCACAGTCTCAGTTTCAGAATCAGTCTCAGACTTCAAGAAAGAGCTCAGTTCAGGGTACAAAATTTAAGGCTGTTAGATATAGGACATTAAGTATGATTACTTGCTAATTCAAAGATCCGCTACTAGATAGGACGATCTTAAAATCATTTTATCAAGAAGTATTATTATCCACAGACTCAAAGACAACCTGTTAGACAGGGTTGCTATCCATTTTAGAAGTTTCAGAACTCATGCCTTGATGTAAGTGCATCCATATTCCCAGTTATCAGTATCAGATGAGTCTATGATTCAGTATCTCAGTGTCAGTAGTGAGTGTAGTGTACAGTAAAGTGGTATCTGAGTTCCAGTCTCTAGAGTTGTGATGATTGGGATAATGACCTATGCATACATGTATGTGTTCTCGTGTGACATTTTCATGATTATTCAGTTTACATCTTGTGCATGCATGAGCCCTTACATTTTGCCTTACCTTGTCTACATACTCAGTATATTTTGTACTGATGCATTTGCGCTATGGTGTTTTATTTGACACCATAGTTCCAGAGGCACAGGATTCAGAGATTCCTCAGCAGTTCCGTCCCAGTTAGCAGCAGTAGCAGTGAGTCCTCTTTCTTCGAGGACGAATCTCAGTTTACTATTATTACATCATATTTTGTTTATATTGTCAATTGACGGAGTTTACTGATTCCTGAGATTTTTGTAAGTGAATTCTAAATCTATTTATGAGTAATACAAGAATTATTTCTTCTTCTTCTATGGAATTTTGTGGCTAGTTCCCATAACTAGGGTTATGGGATCCTTAATGTGAAAAACATCTATGGGTTGTGAATCAAATTGAGTTCCATGAATAACTGATATTGTATAAACCTTTCTTAAATTTAATGGCTTTTCTTGGTTGCAAACTTGAAAAGTGAGCCCAAGAACATCACTTGTCTGTAAAGAAAGTGTTTGCTGGGAAAAGAAAATGTTTACATGAATTCTAAGGGTTTCAACCTTTGGATTAATGGAAAATTCCCTAACAAGATTAGCTTACATGAGAAAATGGTTTAAAGAACAATGTATCCTTTTAGTTTGAGAGAATTAGAGGATAATCTATCCACTTAGGTTGAGAGACTAAGGGATAAAGAATAGGATTCAACCCTTCTTGCAATTGAATTTGCTAAATGGAAATCTTAAGTGATTCACAACCCTAATTGTGCTAGAATTTTGGTAACCATAGCTTTGGTTTGTTTAATCTTATTAAATTACTAATTACAAAGAGAATCAATCATTGGAATACTCTTGTTACAATCAATTACGTTATAAGTTACAATTTAAAAAAAAACCCTTATTCAGGAACCTCTGAGCAACAATCCAGTAACGATTACAATATTTAGTGAGCACAATATTCCCTATGGGATTTGACACCCAACCTAGTTGGGTTCTATATTTGACAGCGACCGCTTACACTTTCTAACGAGAGTTGTAATTTGGACGTATCAACATCTAGGCAGTTGAAAGTGCATGAGCGAAATTACACCGCCCATAACTTGGAGTTAGCGGCTTTGGTGTTTGCGCTTAAAATCAGGTGGCATTATATCTATGGGATACATGTTGATATATTTACTGACCACAGGAGTTTACAGTATGTTTTCTCACAGAAAGAATTAAACCTCATACAAAGGCGTTGGTTGGAGCTTTTAAAGGATTACGACATGAGCCTGCACTACCATCCGAGCAAGGAAAATGTGGTAGCTGATGCCCTCAATAGGTTGTCTATGGGCTGTCTTTCGCATGTTGAAAAGGAAAAGAGGGAGATGGTGAAGGATATTTACTGACTTGCAAAGCTAGGAGTATGACTCTTGGATTCCAAAGATGGGGGAGTGGTAACCATAGCTCTGGTTTGTTTAATCTCATTAAATTACTAATTACAAAGCGAATCAATCGTTGGAATACTCTTATTACAATCAATTACGTTATAAGTTACAATTTAAAAAAAAACCCTTATTCAGGAACCTCTGATCAACAGTACAGTAACGATTACAATACTTAGTGAGCACAGTATTCCCTGTGGGATTCGACACCCAACCTAGTTGGGTTCCCTGTGAGTACACTACAAGGCTGTCCGTTTGTTTGGGGTCATTAAGGGGCTTTTGGTCATTTTTGTAATAAGTGTTGCCCTAGTCTATAAATAGAACATTTAGGTTATTTTTTCATTTAGAACTTTGATGATATATCTTGTAAATTCATTGAGAGTTTTTGGCGAGGTGGAATCCTTGTGACAAGGTGGAATCCTTGCGTTGTTAATTTGCTTCGAAATAGTGGTTACTTGGGAGTTCCGATTTTCTTGAGGTCTCCGTAAGAGTTTAGGTGTTTTGTATTCATGTTTTTATTTTTTTGATGTTTAATATACATCTTAGTACCTATAACGTATATTACATTATGTCTTACTATCTATCCTCTTAGTTATAGTCATCTTGTGTTCCATTTTGCGTTGCTTGTTCATCTCATGATAGTGGACTATTTTGTGCCATTTCGTCGGTTGTTTTAGCACTTCATAGGTTTTTCTGGTATTATTTGGTATCAAATCCATCATTGATTTCGTTCCCATGAGATCAATTTTGGGTTTGTTCACTCAAAAATTTAAAGAAAGTGTTGAAAAGCTGAAAAACTCTAAAATAGTAATCTTTCCACGTTTTTCTGTTTAGGCCAAAATTTGAAGCCTAGTTTTCTTGGAATTTTTGTGTGTTTTGTGTGTTCTAGTGTTAGATTTTTGTTTCCTAACATTAGAAGAGGTTTCCAAGGTCAAAAATCTCACAAAAAGAAGTTATTCTATGGGTTTGGTGTCTTGGCCGAAGTGTTGTTGTTGTTTGGCTAAATTTGTGTCAAGATTTAGGTGTTGTTTTGATTTTCTTTGTTATTTCTTGTGTTGTTTTTCTTTTTATCTAAAACTATTTGAGTCTAACCCATGTTCCTGAGCAAAAAAAAAATTGCAAGTTGTTGTGGGAAGAGTGGACGGTTTTGTTATTGTTATTGGAGTTCTTGTGTTATGTTGAAGAAGTCTTGTAAAAGGTTGTTGTTTGATAAAAATTCAAAGGAAAGATAGTGTGGGTTCTTGTTAGTCTTGAAACAACTTTAAAGAAATTACCAAAGGGGAAAAAGAATAAAATACCTCCCAAAAGTCTTCATACCAAAAGGGAGTAAATTTATTTTTCTAGACAAGCCAAAAGAGGAAAGGGGGACAAGATCTCCAAAAGGTTGTCTTGCCATTTGGTGAAAGTAGGTGAAAGACTTTATGAGTCTTGAAAGTGGAGTCTAGAACTTCTTTGTCCCATACCTTGGCCAAAATTCTCCTCTTCCATACATGAAATTGAACAACTAGTTTCTTGAAATATAAATTTTCAACTTCAACCACATTCCGATGTCCAATAGTTAAGTGCCACATAATCACAGAGCTCAAGAACATTGGATATTATAGTTTCACTTTCTCGTTTCCATTAGTTTCAATTTTTTTGATTCTCATGCTAATTAGTAAACTAGTAAATACCTACTAGGTTGTAGATTAGTGTTTGAGTACGTTTTCTTTCGTGTTAAGCATTTTATTGTGTGCTTTTCTCATTTTTAAGTCGTAGTATTTTCTTTGGTCCAAGTTCAAACATCATTTATTGAGTTGTTTCAAAAAAGAATCTACTCCGACCTCGAACCACAATTGGGATCAAGTAACCTCATTAGAGTATAAGCGAGTTATCAACACATGTGAGGCTAATAGAGTGAATACTTCAAAAGTGACTGCTTGAGAGATTGCAGACTGTTTTAAGATGAATTGTGGACTGATTTTTGCTAACCTTTAATGTGTTTTCTGTTTTGTGTTGTTTTTTTAGTAGTTCTTGATAGGTACAATGGCGGATGAAGGTGAAATGCGTAGTTGGTTTAAATCCATCCTGGCAAAGCTTAATACCATGGATAGCCGATTGGGATCTTTTGAAGGAAAAATGGAGAGAATGAAAGGACGAATGGAAAGAATGGAAAGAACAATGGATATAATGGAAGAACGAATAGAAAGGATGGAGAGATCTATTTGAAAGAAGTTGGATAACTTGATAGAGCATCAAAGCATTCCTAATCCAATTCTCGTGAGTGGCCATGCTACACATGAGATACTAGGTAATCAAACTAACTCTTGCGCTCTAGTAATAAGGCTAATAACTATCTTAGTGTGAATGATAGTTTGTCTTTAGGTAAGCCGAATGTGCCTTTATTTTGTGATGATAATGCACAACTTGAGATTGTGGATACACTAGTTGATCCACCTAGTGTTGAAGATATTATGGCAAGTGATAGTACATTGTCTTATGGAAGTCATAAAGACCAACTTATGTGTGAAAATGGTGATGCTGGACATGTTGGCTGATTGACTAAGGATAACTTTCTAGTTGTTTTTGTTGTAGATCATGAAAGTGTAGAGGGAATATTTGATCATGATTGTAGTAGTATTGGGGTAGGGAAGTGTGTTCCCAACCCGTTCCCATGGAAACTCCACCCATTTGACCCCGGTGATCATTTGAAATATGGTGATGATGTCTTTTGAAATGACTTGAATGTGCATAGAATGTATGGTTTTCCTATCTCGGATTTCAAGCCTATTTGTTGTTCCAAGAAGAGTCTAGGTTTATCACTTGATAAACTACTCTTGTTCCTTGTTTCTTGTCATACTTATGTGGGTTGACTAATTTATTCTTTCTTGGAAGGGTATTCGAGTAAGAGGGATATTTGATTGTACGTGAAGTTTGATCCACCTTGGAAAGATGCTATGATTGATTACACTAATCCTAACCCTCATACCTGGAGAAACTTGTTTGCTTGTCCTTCCTATTATTTTGCAAGGTTCATAGTCGAGGATGTATGCTTTCTAAGGAGAGGAGGATGATACGGGTCAAAGAGGCATCTTAGCACTCGAGGACATAAAGACGTGAGTGAAGACCTGAGCTTGTGTGGCTGCCCATCTAAGGAACAATCTTTGAAGTGTTGAGAAAAAGTCCCAACACTCCAAAATCATCCAAGGAGTACATTTGTAAGACCTCGCAAAATTCCTAAGCTTAATTCAGTCCTTTAAGCTTGTCAAGGGAGTCCCAGACTTGGAAAATTCTAGCTAAGTTTCCAGACGTAGTTTATTTTTAGCCTTCAAAATTTATCAATCTCATTTTGCGACCTTAATGTCTTTTAATGGTTGGTATTCTTTCTAATTCATAATCAGGAAGGTCAATAGGTGTTCCCAGACAAGTTTTAGATTTTTCAGACCTCGTTTGGTGTCCCAAAGCAGTCGACCAACGTGATCTGGGCGCCCCACGTCACCTATCATTGGTTAACATTGTTGCAGGTTGCCAGAGCCAAAAGTACTGAGGCTTGGTGCGATTATGGCACGATGCATCGAGTATCTGTCGATACTTTTGATGCTCCGCGTCGCCAATCGCGTCGATACCCAATTTTTAGTCGTTAAATGTCTGCATCTTTAAGGGCAAAAGGGTAAATTTCCCACCCCTATATAAGCCTATAACATGAGATTCAGCTAGGTTTTCACCAAGACATAGTTGTTTCTCTCAAATTCGCTCAAGAACAAGTCTAGGGTTTTCAATCGAAGGTTGTAATCCAGGAGATTCCACAGTTAATCTTCAAGAAACTTTCATCCAAGGTATGTAAAGTGTTGATTCATGGGTTCCTTTCACCCATGAAGCTCAAGAAACCCTTTCAAAAATATAAATTTTGAATTTCATATTATGAATTGAATCATATCCATGTTTATGTTGTTTTATGATTACCAAGTTGAAATCATTAATACATATAATGAAATTATGTTAACATATGATAGGAATTCTTGAATTTGAAGTGAAAAATATTGCCATGATATATTATTTTATTATTCATGCCTAAGCCTCATGTTATGCATGAAAGGTGTTTGCTAAAATTCTTAAGAGAATAAGAATTATGCTTTATGACTCAATTGTGACCAAATTGATGAATCCATGCTTTACCCTTATGCCCAAAATGACCTCTATGTTATTGTTATGCATTGTAATGGTTTGGTGGAATTCTCATTAGATTAGACTTATGAAATTATTACATGTTTATATGTATTCCTATTTATGTGTAAGCTTATGACATACAAATACTTCTTGAAAATCTCCAAAGTTTGTATTATGAATTGTGGCCTATGGTTATGTATTCAAAGAAGTGTCATGTATTGTTAGTTTCATGCAATCGAGTCCTGGGGGTACTTGTACCCGATAATTTAGCTGTATGCCTAGAGCGACAGTTTTTAATATACTCTCAGTCAAGCTATGATCCTTAGAATTCATTCAATCACATGACTTAGGAAAACTCAGTAAATTCAGTATCAATCTAGTCCTTCACAGTACTAAGTAATCTCAGTCAGTTATCAGATCTCAGTAGTATTTCATCAGTCTACAAAACTTAGTGAAATCAATCCAGTTCAGTCAGTAACACAATCAGTGATAGCTCAGTCAAGCCTAGTATGAACTAGGAAATTAGTTCAGTGTCTATTCAGTTGGGAGTAGGATTCATGTAACGCCCCGCATCGTCAATGCGTTAGCTCATGATACTATGATTTTAGAGTTAAATAACTAGAATAGTGTCAAAGAGACTTAGTCTCATTTTTTTGACTTCCAAAGTGAGTAAAGTTTAAACCATAAATAATTTTCCTAATTTCTACTTTTTATCATGTGGTAAATTGAATGAGCTTTCCGTCGATATAATATTCGTCCAAATCTGATACCCGGGCAAGAAGTTATGGCTAGTTTATGTCCTAGTCTTAAAACACCGTCATTTTGGTGCTAGGCGCATCGCGGAGGGGGTCTACTTAGAAATTGTCAAATTCTAGTAGCCTATCGCGATCGGGGCGCGTCGCGCTGAAGTTTCAGGTCCCAACAAATTGTACAACGTGATGGCTCCGCACCATGGTGACATTAAGAATCCCATTCATCAATTTCTAGTGAGGCACCACAATTGTGGCGCGTCGCGGTGGCCCATAAAACCGGGCTCCCAGTTATATTTTATTCTGTCTCATTAATGTCATATTGGGTATTTTCCACCCCTTATTATCTTAAACATGAGATTACACTCCCAAGTGACCACATTATTCATATTTTCATAAAAAATTCACAAGAACACTCTCTAGGGTTTCAAACTAAAAAAACCAAATAACTCAAGATTTAACCGTGGCTTTTTAAGATTGATTGAAGATTTCGAATCCCCAAACCGTAGGCTTCAAGAATCATCATTTATTTTCGGTATTGAGGTACGTGGAGTTTTCCTAAAAATCTCATAGGTATAGAAATCATGATTTTAAGAAAAGGGATTTAGATTTATGATTTATAATCATGTTTTAGAAGTCCCAATGACATTGTTTTGATCTTTAGGCCTTTCCTCAAATTGATTTGAAATTCTATATATATATGCATGTGTTTAAGGATTAATATTCAATTGAGAGCATGAATTATAATGAATCCCTCTCTTGATATGATTTTTCCTATTATTCGTATGATATGGGTTGTTTTGAAAAGCATGATATGAAAGGTCTTGATTTATACTATGATCTGAACATGATCGTGGAATCAAAAGAGAGGGTTGTGCATGTAGATAAATGTTGAATATACATATAATTAAAGAGTTCATGGTTTTGCCAAAAGCACATGACCATCATATGTTTGAAGAATTCTTGCATAGTTTTGACTTATGTTTCGGAACATGAAATATCTTATACTATTTGCATGTTTGGGTGGTATGAATTGAGTTTTGAAGAAAGAATCATGCATGATATATTATGTCTCATAAAAAGGACTTGCAAGTTTTTTTGTGACGACACCAACTCAGATAATGCCATGTTAATTCAGAACAGAATAAAATGCATGTTTGAAATCAGATTTTCAGATTTTTGAAACTAGAATGATGCATGTTTCAAAACAAACTAAAATTAGGCATATAGAGAGCTTAAGTGGTTCCCCAAATAAGGCACGAGTTCAGATAACTCATTGCCCAGAATCGTGATTTATCGATCTGGGTATCTTATTATACGCTGGCCTAGTGCCCTGTGGCGTATCAGACTCAGACACCCCAACCCTTGCGACACACTTAGGTTGGGGGTTTCCCTGCTGAGTCAATGGCGGATTCCATATAGCCCGTGGAATATCATACTTGTAAGGGAGTGCCACCTAACCCAGAATTAATACAAAGATTAGAGGTTGCATTGATAGAAAAGTTTTATGATTATCAAAGATGCCCATGTGTTTTGGAATTTATATCGTATGTGATGTTTATGACTAGCTCTCAACTATTTTACTTATATTAAAAGCTTTATTTTGGAATTCTCTGCGTACCACTACATCTGTATTGATGTCCCTACCTTTCATGTTCTGAGGATCAGTCTAGGGGTCTTGATAAGCAGTAGATTTCTTTAGAAAGAAGTGCAGGGTCTAGTTGGTGAGCCTTCTATATTTCAGAAGGCCTAGTTATTTTTAGACATTTATTATCAGTTATGGTTTTAGTCTACTGGGGGCCTTGTCCCAGTTTTCAGAAATTGTTATTAGTCATGTAGTAGTGATTTCGCAGATGGCTTTTAGATGTCATTAGATGGTTTTGTATTTCATTTACCCTTGTTGAATTTATATCAGACTTATGACCATGATTTCGTTCTGTTAAATAATTTTGCATTTTCCCTCTATTATATGAATATTTTACATGATTACCAGACAGTTAGGGATGCCCAAGCCTTTATGGTTCGAGATGTCCGTTACGGCCATGGCCCCAGTTTTGGTCGTGAAAAACTTGGTATCAAAGCATGGTTCATGTTCCCGGGGTGTCTGCGAAATTGCATTGGGTAGAGTCTTGTTTATAGGTGTGTAGCACACCATACTTATAAAAGGAGGCTACTAGGCATTTAGGAATTTTTCCCCTCTTTGTAATTTATTTTGGGCTTTGGAGTCTAATCTGTCCTCTAATCCATGATCTCTTGCATTTCAGAAATATAATCATGCCTCCCCGTCATACTATCGATCAGAATGCACAGACAGATGAGGTCCGTCCCACTCATGGGATGAGGACCCGAAACAGAGATCAGACTCCTGAGATTGATGCCAGTTCGGGAGTCCCACTTACTCAAACCAGCCCACCTAGGGTACCCTGAGCTCTCCAAATGGGGACTAACCACACTCAACCTCGCGAAAGAGAGGTATCGAATACAGAATTCAGACAGTCCATTCACATCCTTGCTCAGTTGGTAGCCACACAAACTCAATGGTCAAAAGATGTTGGGTTCTGCATCGATCATATCTGAGGCTACTAAGGTGGGTCAGTTCATGATAATGAACCCGCCTAATTTTTCGAGCACCAAGGTAGAAGAGGATCTACAGGAGTTTGTGGATGAGACAGAGAAGATCTTCAAGGTGATTCATGTTGATGAGGTGGAAGGGGTGGAATTGGCAGCTTACCAGCTTAAAGAAGTTACAAACTAGTGGTATAATGAGTGGGAGGATTGTAAGGGTGAGAGTGCTGAGCCCACGGTGTGGGGCGAGTTCGTGGAAGTCTTCCTTGATCAGTTCTTTCCCCTTGAGTTGAGTGAGGCCAAAGCCGAGGAGTTTATAAACCTTAAGCAAGGAAAAATGAGTGTCAAGGAGTACACTCTGAAGTTCAACCAACTGGCTCGTTATGCTCTGGAGATGGTTGGTAATATGAGAGACCCAATGAGAAAATTTGCATCCGGCCTTTCGGATGACTTAGTTCTTAAATGTAAGGGGGCTATGCTAAACATGCACATAGACTTCTCTAGGCTGTCAGTGTATATGCAGCAGATAGAGGAGGAGAAAAAGAGAATCGCTAAATCTAGGGAGAATAATAAACAGGAAAAGAGAGACAGAACAGCGGATCAGAACCACAGTAAGCCACAGAGTGGTAATTGGGGAAATAAATGGAAGAAGAAGAAGAATTGGGGTAATGCTCAGTCCGCAGCCAGCGCCCAGACCTCCAGTAGACCGACGACCTCAGAGTTTCCAAACTAATCATGGATCCAGAGATCAGGATACCCAGTCACAGGGCAACATAGCTCAGCAACATCGTACATTTCGACAGTGTGAGAGTTGCGGTAGGCATCATCCAGAGAGGTGTCAGCTGAGTTCACTGGTATGCTATTCATATAGTCATTCGGGTCATTTTAAGAGAGATTGTACTTTGGCTAGAAGGATGTTGGTGGTGGTAAATCTCAAGCAAATTATTCCACACTACCACCGCCCTAAAAGGGAGCTACCTCAACTACCGGGAGTGCTCGCAACCGACTGTATGCGTTGTCCAACCGCCAGGAGGCAGAAGCCTCACCAGACAAAGTCACCGGTACGTTACAAATCCGTGATGCTTATGTATTACTTGATCCCGCGTCTACCTTATCCTATGTGACCCCTGATGTGGCTGTCTGTTTTGGGTTTGAGCCCGATGAAATTTTAGAACCTTTCTTTTTTTCCACTCTAATGGGTGATTCTGTTGTGGCTAGAAGAGTTTATAGAAATTGTATGGTGACTGTTTGTGGTCGGGATACCATGGCAAACCTTATAGACCTAGGTATGATTAATTTTGATACTATCCTAGGGATGGACTGGCTTCATTCGTGCTATGCCACATTAAATTGTAGAACCCGAAGAGTCACCATTTCTTTTCTAAATGAACTAGTGATAGAATAGGAGGGGCATTCTTTAGCGCCTAGAGGGAACTTTATATCTTATCTCAAAGCCCGTAAACTTATATCCAAAGGTTGTTTATATCATCTTATTTGGGTTAAAAATTCTAATGCCGAAAGTCTTCCTCTCCAGTCAGTCCCTGTGGTAAATGAGTTTCCAGAAGTCTTTCCAGATGATCTCCCAGGAATACCACCTGATAGAGAGATAGATTTTATTATTGATTTGTTGCCAGAAACTCATCCCATTTCTATTCCGCCATATAAAATAGCTCCTACAGAACTAAAAGAGTTGAAAGAACAGCTAGTAGACCTTCTAGACAAAGGTTTTATATGTCCTAATATTTCTCTCTGGGGTGCACCTGTACTCTTCATGCGAAAGAAAGATGGTTCCCTGCGTATGTGCATAGATTATCGCCAGCTAAATAACGACACTGTTAATAATAAATATCCTCTTCCTAGGATTGATGATCTCTTTGATTAACTTCAGGGTGCTAAATGTTTTTCAAATGTAGACCTTCATTCAGGATACCATCAGTTGAAAGTTAGAGAGTCAGACATTCCCAAAATAGCTTTCCGAACCAGATACGGTCTTTATGAATTCGTAGTCATGTCTTTTGGGTTGACTAACGCCCCTGCAGCCTTCATGGATCTTATGAACAGGGTGTTCCGCTAGGTTCTAGATCTGTTTGTTATAGTTTTCAGTGATGATATTCTGATTTATTCTAAGAGTAAGGAGGACCATGCCAATCACCTCCGAATCATCCTTCAGACTCTCAAAGATCATAAGTTGTATGCAAAATTTTCCAAGTGCGAATTTTGGCTTAATGATATTGCTTTCTTGGGGCATATTGTGTCTAGTGATAGGATTAAGGTTGATCACCAAAAGATTGAGGCAGTGAGAAAATGGCCCATACCCATGACTCCAACCGATATTCAGAGCTTCATAAGTTTGGCAAGGTATTACAGAAGATTTGTAAATAGATTTTCTTCCATAGCTGCACCACTTACTAAGTTGACTTAGAAAAAGGTGAAGTTCGTGTGGTCTAACTCCTGTGAGAATAGCTTTGAGAAGGTAAAAGTTAAGTTGACAACTGCTCCTATTTTGACTTTTCTGAAAGGTACGGAGGGGTTTATTGTGTACTGTGATACGTCCCGTGTGGGACTTGGGTGTGTACTTATGCAGCACGGTAAGATGGGGGCCTATGTATCTGATGTTCTGGCTTTTCACGGAACATTTGGCATCATCTTGTTGGGAAAATTGTATGTTTTCAAGCAACCAAAGTGGTATTTAATGAGTCTTTTTAGTATTTTAGGGAAAGGAGTGAATCATAGAAGAAACTTGGAAAAAGTAGCAATTAAATAAATTTGACGGTCAAAATGGTGGACCGTCAGTCTTGCGACGGACCACCAGTTGAACCGTCACGCCTTATCCAGAACATGGCCTCCCGAAGGACTCAGTGACGGACCAAATGATGGACCGTCAGTATTGCGATGGACCACCAGGTGTGCCATCAGTACTTATCCAGAAGCCACTCTCTGGAAGGACTCAGTGAAAAAAAAATGGTGGACCATCAGTCTTATGACGGACCACCAGTTGGATCATCAGACCTTATCCAGAAGCCACTCTCCGAAAGGACTCAGTGACAGACAAAATGGTGGACCGTCAGTCTTATGATGAACCACCAGTTGGATCGTCAGACCTTATCCAGAAATAAATTTTCATGAAGAGTCAGTGATGGACCATATGGTGGACCGTCAGACTTTGGATGGACCACCACTTTGGCCGTCTACTTGGACACGACTTTTCTAATTTTTATATTTTAAATTCCTTTTTAACTGGGAACATATAAATACAAAATTTTAGGGTTAGCATTATTATATTTTTTTTTTATGTTTGACAAATTTATCATCTATTGAAACTCTCTATAACCTAGTACCTTGGTATTGAAAGATATCTTTGGGGAAGTTAATCATTCAATTTATTATTGAAGATTCAAGAACTGATTCCTGAGATTTTTGTAAGTGAATTCTAAATCTATTTATGAGTAATACATGAATTATTTCTTCTTCTATAGAATTTTGTGGCTAGTTCCCATAACTAGGGTTATGGGATCCTTAATGTGAAAAGCATCTATGGGTTGTGAATCAAATTGAGTTCCATGAATTACTGATATTGTATAAACCTTTCTTAAATTTAATGGATTTTCTTGGTTGCAAACTTGAAAAGTGAGCCCAAGAACATCACTTGTCTGTAAAGAAAGTGTTTGTTGGGAAAAGAAAATGTTTACATGAATTCTAAGGGCTTCAACCATTGGATTAATGGAAAATTCCCTAACAAGATTAGCTTACAAGAGAAAATGGTTTAAAGAACAATGTATCCTTTTAGTTTGAGAGAATTAGAGGATAATCTATCCACTTAGGTTGAGAGACTAAGGGATAAAGAATAGGATTCAACCCTTCTTGCAATTGAATTTGCTAAATGGAAATCTTAAGTGATTCACAACCCTAATTGTGCTAGAATTTTGGTAACCATAGCTTTGGTTTGTTTAATCTCATTAAATTACTAATTACAAAGAGAATCAATCATTGGAATACTCTTGTTACAATCAATTACGTTATAAGTTACAATTTTAAAAAAACCCACTTATTCAGGAACCTATGATCAACAGTCCAGTAACGATTACAATATTTAGTGAGCACAATATTCCCTGTGGGATTCGACACTCAACCTAGTTGAGTTTTATATTTGACAGCGACGGCTTACACTTTCTAACGAGAGTTGTAATTTGGATGTATCAGCATCTAGGCAGTTGAAAGTGCATGAGCGAAATTACCCCACCCATAACTTGGAGTTAGCGGCTTTGGTGTTTGCGCTTAAAATCTGGTGGCATTATATCTATGGGATACATATTGATATATTTACTGACCACAGGAGTTTACAGTATGTTTTCTCACAGAAAGAATTAAACCTCATACAAAGGCGTTGGTTGGAGCTTTTAAAGGATTATGACATGAGCCTGCACTACCATCCGGGCAAGGAAAATGTGGTAGCCGATGCCCTCAATAGGTTGTCTATGGGCTGTCTTTCTCATGTTGAAAAGGAAAAGAGGGAGATGGTGAAGGATATTTACTGACTTGCAAAGCTAGGAGTATGAATCTTGGATTCCAAAGATGGGGGAGTGGTAACCATAGCTCTGGTTTGTTTAATCTTATTAAATTACTAATTACAAAGCGAATCAATCGTTGGAATACTCTTATTACAATCAATTACGTTATAAGTTACAATTTAAAAAAAACCCTTATTCAGGAACCTCTGATCAACAGTCCAGTAACGATTACAATATTTAGTGAGCACAGTATTCCCTGTGGGATTCGACACCCAACCTAGTTGGGTTCTATATTTGACAGCGACCGCTTACACTTTCTAAAGAGAGTTGTAATTTGGGCTATCAAATTTTGGTGCAGTTGCCGGTGAATATGGTTGTCAACTAAGTTTGTGATTGTTAATCGACCCTTTGGATAAGGATTCCCAAAATTTTATTTTTTATTTGTTGTTTTTGTTTTGTGCAGGTTGAGTGTTTTGTATGCCAAGTACGCAGAGATCAGGTCAACCATTATTACCTATTCTTAAAGAACCACAACTCATTGGCAGAATGGACGGTCACCAGGACCCGAAAAGAATAGCTGCTCAGCAGGATCAGGCTAGATTAGCAGCCTTTGCAGCCGCACAAGTAAACCAGCAGAATTCAGACAATGATGGTCGAGAATTAAACCCAGATGATGAGGACCTGGGCGATGATAAGTTATTAAACC
Source organism: Capsicum pubescens (assembly GCA_030864215.1). NCBI lineage: Eukaryota > Viridiplantae > Streptophyta > Magnoliopsida > Solanales > Solanaceae > Capsicum > Capsicum pubescens. The sequence goes on from CM061546.1 coordinate 220,687,117, forward strand.
CAAGACGTGTAGATGATATAGCTACACCAGTAAACAGGAATATCAACAGAAATCTCCAGGCTAGGATGAGACCTGAACGCCGAGCTGTTCAATTTTCTCTAGACGGTGATGATGATGTCCTGGATGGGGTTGGTGCAATAGGGGCTATTATTCCTCTGCCCCTAGCACCTGGAGCTAATTTCAATATCACGAGTACCATGATCTAGTTATTGTATCTTAAGGGACTGTTCGGTGGACTTGCGGGTGATGACCCAAATATGCATTTGATGAACTTTATCTCGATATGCAAATCGTTCGACAATCCAGGAGTAGGATAAATTGCTATTCGGCTGCGATTATTCCCGTTGTCTCTTTCTGGAGAAGCAACTTTATGGTTAAATGGGCTAACCCCCGATTCTATTACAACTTGGAGACAATTAAAAGATGCTTTCTTAGAAAGGTTCTTTCCCCCGTACAAGAGGGCACAGTTAAGAGATGAAATTAGTAATTTTAGGCAGCTTCCAACTGAAGCTCTCCATGAAACTTGGGAGAGTTTAAAAAAGAAGCTCACTCAGTGCTCGAATCATCAGATGACCAATATCCATCTGAAGGAGATATTATATAAGGCCTTGAATCCGTTGACCAAGCCAGTAGTGGATAATGCTGTGGGTGGGTCATTTATGGACCTCACTTTTCCTGAGGCCTCTGAGATGCTGGATCTATGAAAAAGTAGAGCAGAACTTGGTATACCAGGGATTATGAGGTAGCAAGCTTCACTGTATCTATTGGCATGACTGCAGAACAGAGGCAAAGGGAAGAAGAACGTGACCAAGACATGGCTCATATGAAGACACAAATGGAACTTCTTACTAAGTATTTATTATCAGGAATGACAGAGAAGGTTAAGGCTGTGGCATCACATGGTAGAGCTGATTCGGATTTTGAGGAGGAAGCTAATTATTTGAAAAATCAGGGGGGTTTTCAAGGCAATGGCCAAGGAAACCAAGGTCGGAACTACTATGATAAATCCGGATACAAGGACCGATACCAAGGAAATTGGATAAACAAAAATGACAGGAGTGGGTTGTATGTACCTCCTGGAAATCATGAGGCTACTGTAACTAGCTCTGGGAAGATGTCCATGGAAGATATGATGGCTAAATTATTGAAAGGGGTCGAAGCAACCAATACTGGAGTAGAAGAGATGAAAAATGATTTATCCTCAATAAATTAATTGGTTGACTCACACTCTACTTCAATAAAATAGTTGGAGCAACAAATGAACCAACTTTCTACTGTGTTTAATCAGAGAAAGGCTTGCATTATACCAAGTGATATAGTTCAAAATCTAAGAAAGGATGGTTCGTGCATGGCAATTACCACTAGGAGTGGTAAAGTACTGGCAAGCCCATCTGTGTGTAAGCCTGTGGTGGATACTATGGCAGAGAATATTGATGAAGCAAATATTAATCATCCGTTAGAGTCTAAAAAATTGGATGAGATCATTCATGATGTTGCATCCAATAGTCAGCAGGCTGATGAGTGAAAAAGAGAGGAAGACAAGGAAATGAAAGTAGTGGTGAACACTCTCCCAAAACCACCACCTCCCTTTCCTCAAAGATTGAAGAAAAAGGCTGAGGATATAAAGTTTAGCAAATTCTTGGCCATGTTGAAGTAGTTGACGGTAAATGTGCCTTTGGACGAGACACTTGAGCAAATGCCAGGGTATGAAAAATTTATAAAGGACCTTTTGACCAAGAAAAGAGCAGCGAGCTACGAATCGGTAGATAATGTCCATCATTGTAGTGCTATTGCTATAAGGTCCTTGGTAGAGAAGAGGGTAGACCCAGGAGCGTTCACTATTCCTTGCACGGTAGGGTATTTAGAATTAGATAAGTCTTTATGTGATTTGGGAGCTAGCATTAACCTGATGCCGCTAGATGTTTATAAGAAGTTAGGTTTGGGAGACCCCACACCCACCAACATACGACTTATGATGGTGGATAGGTCGGTAAAATGACCTGTTGGTATTTTGTATGATATGCTGGTGAAGGTAGCTACCTTCATATTTCCTGTGGATTTCATAATTCTGTATTGCGAGGTGGACTTCGAGGTACCCATAATCTTGGGTTGACCTTTTCTCGCAACCGGAAGTGTGCTGATAGATTTGCGAGCTAATGAGCTTTTATTTAGGATGAATGATGAAGTGGTGCATTTTAATGTGTGCAAATTAATGAAATGACATAAAGAGATGAGCGTGTTCTCAATTGTTAATGTATATTATAAGGACGGTCAGGAAATACCAATAGAGAAGAAGCTTGCTGTTGGGCCGTTAGCCACAGTGCTTATGAATTTTGTTTGTGAAGATATTGCAGATTATGAAAAGACCGTTTATGATTTGAAAGGAATGGGATCATATTCTTATACTCCTAAGAAGCTCGATCTTGATCTTAAGAATTGACCATCACTACCGCCAAAGCCATCTGTCGAAGAGCCACCGGTGTTGGAATTGAAAGAGTTACCCGGTCATTTGAGGTACGTGTTCCTGGGTAGTGGTAATTTACTACCCGTCATTATTGATGCTGATCTAGGTGAGCAACAGGTGGAAGCTCTCGTCTCTATTCTTAAGATATATAAGAGAGCTATTGGTTGGACTATTGCGGATATCATCGGTATTCCTCCTGGCATATGTATGCATAAAATTCAGCTAGAGGAGGATTGTGTACTTACAATTAAGCATCAGCGTCACCTAAACCCACCTATGCAGTAGGTGGTAAAGAAAGAAATCATCAAGTGGTTAGATGCAGGGGTGGTATATCCTATATCAGATAGTAAGTGGGTGAGTCCTGTGCATTGTGTGCTTAGGAAATGGGTCATGACAGTGGTAGCCAATGAGAAGAATGAATTGATCCCACTCAGGCTTGTTACTGGGTGGAGGGTGTGTATGGAATACTGAAAGCCCAACTCCTGGATGTTAAAGAATCACTTTCTAATGCCCTTCATGGATCAAATGCTTGATCAATTGGCAGGAAAGGGATGGTATTGCTTTTTGGATGGTTATTCTGGATATAACCAGATTTGTATAGCCCCCGAAGATCAGGAGAAGACCACTTTTACATGCCCGTAAGTCACTTTCGCATTCAAGTGGATGCCGTTTGGGTTATGTAATGCACCTGTCACTTTCCAACGGTACATGATATCCAGTCTCTCAGATATGGTTGAAGACACCTTGGAGGTGTTTATGGATGATTTTATTATTGTAGGTGATTCATTTGAGTTGTTTTTGAAATACCTGAGTATGGTCTTGCAATGATGTGTGGAATTCAATCTTCTGCTTAATTAGGAGAAATTCCACTTTATGATTGAAGAGGGCATTGTTCTCGGGCATAAAATTTCAGCAAAAGGGATTGAAGTTGATCGAGCCAAGGTTGAAGTTATTGAGAAACTACCACCTCCAGTTTCTGTGAAGGGGGTTCGCAGTTTTCTCGGCCATGTTGGTTTTTATTGTAGGTTTATTAAAGACTTCTCCAAGATTGCAAACCCATTCTGTAAACTTTTGGAGAAAGAAATGAAGTTTTCCTTTGATGAAGATTGCTTGAAGGCATTTTAATGCCTTAAAGGGAAACTAGTGGAAGCCCCTATCATTGTATCACCGGATTGGTCCAAGCCGTTTGAGATCATGTGTGACTCAAGAAGTGTTGCCCTTGGATCCGCTTTGGGGCAAAAGAGGGACAAATTGTTTCATCCAATCTATTATGCCTGCAAAGCTCTGAATGGAGATCAAAAGAATTACACTGTCACCGAATAGGAACTCCTCGCTGTAGTGTATGCTTTTGATAAGTTTAGAGCTTATCTTCTAGGTACCAAGGTGGTGGTCCACACTGACCATGAAGCCTTGAAATAATTAATGGATTAAAAAGACGCAAATCCAAGGTTGATTCGATGGGTGTTACTACTCCAAGAATTTGACTTTGAAGTCAAAGATAGAAAGGGTTGTAAAAACCAAGTGGCAGATCATCTGTCTAGGATGGAAGGTGAACGAGTAGTTAGAGATGAGATAGAGATCAATGATGCATTTACGAATGAGGAAATCTTAGCTGCTGCTTTGGAGAACCTACCTTGGTACGCTGATTTTGCAAATTATGTGGTGAGCGAGGTGATTCCAGAAAATCTTTCTTTCCATTAAAGAAAGAAGTTTCTTCATGATGTGACACACTACTTCTATGATGAGCCATATCTTTTTCGGTGATGTGCTGATAATATAATAAGGAGATGTGTTCCGGAGGTGGATGTATTAAGCATATTGGAAGCATGTCATGATTCCCCAGTCGGGGGTCACCATGCAGGTGATCGAACTGCGAGAAAGGTGTTGCAGAGTGGCTACTATTGGCCATCATTATTCAAGGATGCTCAGGAGTTTGTGCTGAAATGTGACCAATGACAGAGGCAGGGGTCTATCTTTAAGAGGCATGAAATGCCTTTAACCAAAATGCTTGAAGTGGAATTATTTGATGTATGGGGCATCGATTTCATGGGCCCGTTTGTAAGCTCATATGGAATGAAGTAAATTTTAGTTGCTAAGGATTATATATCTAAATGGGTTGAAGCTGTTGCCTTGTCTAATAATGAAGGGAAGAGGGTTGTTGTGTTTCTTAAGAAGAACATCTTCTCTCACTTTGGAGTGCCACAAACTATTATAAACGATAGAGGATCCCATTTTTGCAACAAAGTGTTCTGGGCAGTTTTAGTGAAATATGGGGTAAAACAACATAGAGTAGCAACTCCATATCACCCACAAACTAGTGTGCAAGTGGAGGTGTCAAATCGGGAGATTAAAACCATCCTAGCCAAAACAGTGAATGCTAATAGGCAAGATTGGACTCGAAAGCTAGATGACGCTTTTTGGGCATATCGGACTGCTTTTAAGACCCCTATTGGCATGTCACCGTATCAGCTAGTCTATGGAAAAGCATTCCATTTACCAGTTGAGCTGGAACACAAGGCTTTATGGGCTCTGCAAATGTTAAATCTAAATTAGAAGGAGGCAGGAGAGCTAAGATTGGGGCAACTGAATGACATGGATGAATTTTATCTCGGGGCTTACGAAAGATCAGACCTTAACAAAGAGAAGATGAAAAAGTATCACGACCGAAGTCTTGAAAGAAAAACCTTCTAGAATGGGGATTTGGTACTTTTGTTCAATTCCAGGCTCAAATTGTTTCCAGGTAAACTCAAGTCTAAGTGGTCAGGACCGTTTAAAGTTAGTCAAGTCTACTCATTTGGAGTAGTCGAGCTTGAAAATGAAGAAGGTAGTAGCTTCAAAGTGAATAGGCAATGAATCAATCTTTATAACGGTCCAAAAGACTCAATAAGAAGTGTTGATATCTTTTATCTCGATGAAGTCTGAGTATTCAAGATAACTGAGTCGTGCCGCGACGATAAATCAGGCGCTAGTGGGAGGCAACCCACAACATGTTGTTGTAACCATAGTTAGATTCCCTTTCATATTTTTGTGCAATTTTGATGTCTTTGTGAAGTGTGCAGGACCAAAAATACAAAAAAGGGAAAAGAAGGATATAAGTGTTATGGCCCCTAAACTTCCGTAAACCAGAGGAGGAAGATCTCAATGAGGTAGAAATGAGTCCGCACCATCTTACAATACTAGAAAAAATGAAAGAGAATCTCTCATACTCTCCCAGTCCGAGGAGGAGAGTGAGAGTACATCTAGCAGTACAAATTCAAGTCCCGATGAGATAACTGTTGCTGAACCTCAACCATTGCCTGTAGAGGGTGATACTGAAACTGTTAACGTTAAGGATCAAATGGGAGTTCCTGATCCTATAGCTGAACCTGAGGGTGATAATGTTATCAGGCAAAAAGATCCATAGATTCGAGAAGCTATCAGGTGGCAGATAGAAGGGGCACAAAAAGAGTTCTATGATGGGTTGACACCCACAACTCGAGGGATCAGTAGATCATTCATAGAAGAATATCAGATTATGACAATAGAACTTCATGACTATCCCAAGTTAGAGCGTAGTTTCAATGAATATGGACTGTCATGGGTGAGCAAACCACCAGGAGAGTACCAACCAAATTGGGTAAGGGAATTCTTCACAAATTATCTGTTTTCGGTGAAAATGGAATGCCCAAAGGGGACTCCAATCTTGAATAGACCAAATAAGAAGTCTGTCCCGATTCAAGGGTCCACCATTGATATCTCATCCTGAACGATTAACAGGATGCTATTCGGGCCAGGATATGAGGCCCCACCCGCTGTCCCAGATTTTGAGTATAGAATGAGAAATGCTTCCAGTCAGAGATGTTGGGCCACTTCTTTATTGACCGTTGATGGAAATCCTTCCTGGCTGACTAATTCCAAAGAGCACATTGCAAAGTTCACCCTTAGTTTTAAAGCTATGTTCTGATGGGATATTGTTCAGTTGAGGTTAATGTCAACAAAAGAAGATGGGAACTTGGATCATCACAGAGCGGTAGCAGTATCCAGTTTGGTTTTAGGGCTACAAATTAATTTTGGCCAGCTAATTGCAAATGAGATATTCGTGCGGGCACATAAAGTGACCACTTCTATACCCTTCCCATGTTTGATCACTGAGTTATGCAAACAAGCCGGTGTGCCACTAATCCATGGGGTTGACTATGAAGTACAGGATACACATAGGCAGGACATTGTGAAGTCAAAGGACGAATCGAAATTTGAAATTCCTGTGACCAAGCCTCCAGCATATCAGCCTCTGTCTGGACCAGTTCCTGAGGCCCCAGAAATGCCTGAAGGTATGCCCTTACCCATCACCACGTATATACCACTCAATTATGTGACCCAGGGTACGTCTGTAGGGTCAGGTTCTACACAGTTTGTTGGTGGAGCAAAGTTTGTAGAATATGGGTTCAACCCGTAAAATTTTGTTAAGGTGGTGAAGAATCAAAAGCGGTTTCAGAAATGGTTAGAAAAGTGGGATGGAGATTTCAAACCTTTTGTGGATGAAATTGTGGCTGAAGAATTCAGGCCATTTCAAACTATTCAAGTTAGAATGGATAACATGGAAGCCCACATCAACAAAAGGCTAGATTCACTGTCTCTCCTTAATCTTGCCAAGCTCATGGCAGAGTTTAAGCAGGAAAAGACGGACATAGAAGAGTTAAAGGAGAAACAGTCATAGCCTCTTGCATTTGACCTGACTTTAGTGGAAAGTGATGATGAGGAGGGTATTCTGGATCTGATGGGAAGACCCGTGAAGGACAAAGGCAAGTAGCAAATGGATAAAAAAGCAACAAGGAAAGAAGAAAAAAGAAGGAAGAGAGAAGCCATGTCACCTGAGGAGTTAGACCAACATAACCTGAAAAGAGATACAAAGAAGTCAAAAAAAGACGCTGAAAGAAAGTAAAGAGAGGTAAAAAATGAAGCGGCAGGAGTCTCTACTAGTGCTTCCCCAGAAAAGGGGCGAAGTGCAAGATCAGTTCGGGAGACGATTCATCTAATTGAGGAGGGTGAGGTTGTGAGTGCTCCTACCACCATAGGGGACAACATTGCACCGAGTGAGGATGCAGGGACCTCACCCCACCTGACAGACGCCTCAGAGGAATAGGAGGCGACGTAAATATCCCAATCCAACTATGTATGGTAATTTATTACTTTGAGGACAATGATTATCTTTATATGTAGGGGTGGGTGTATTTACATCATGGTTGGATATGGTTGCCGATATTCTGAATCCAATCATGTACTATCTAGTAGAAGCGGCATGTCTAGGGTGTTTTTATTATTGCATTTTAAATTCTGCCGCTTGTGATATAAATATCTATGTTTAATGATTATCAATGAAATATTTCTGTTTCAGTACTTCGTTGTAAATATGGATAATGAATGATGTTGGCATAAGACTATGAGCATGTGAGTGTAATTATTTACTTTATTCATGCAAACATGTGTACATAACCTTCAGTAAACCTACATTTGGCATTACTCTGTAAGAGGTGCATGAATCATGTGATGAACATTCCAAGAGTTACAGAAGAAGTTTAGTTCTGTTGCCGGTGGGCGTGAGGATTTACTTTCAGTTCTTGCATAGTCTAATGCCTAGAACTTGCCTGAGTCATTGATACGATCTTCTAGTGGATTTAATAGGATAGGATAACAGGCCTCCTTGTACTTTTATCCCATTTAGCCAAATTAAATAACCCTACCAAAAAGATGTTTATCTCATTTGAACCCGTCTTGGGCCTGTAGGACAATTTTTTTCAATTCCAATAATGTTCATTTACTCTCCGTAGGGCGTTAGCATCCTACTCTGGCCTTGGCCCAATATTTGGGTATTGTGCACTTTAACTTAGGAAAAACACCTAAGTTGAGGGTGACTTTTGTCAAGGTGCAAATTCTAAATGGAAGTTGAGTGTAAATTTCATTCTAAAAACTTTTGTCCCTAATCAGTTCAAAGATATTGTGCACCTTAAGTTGAGGGTGACTGTTGATGCTTGTCTTTTTCAATATACATATATATATAAAAGAGGGTTTTTATGTCTGAAGAAGAGCCTGTTATTAGAAGCAGTAAATGAGTTGATCTGGGTTACAATAATGCAATGGCAAGGAGAGTTAAGTCTTAGTGAGTCACTTTATCCAAAAACATATACTTACCTAACCTGAAGCCTCATTAAAAGCCTTGAAAAGACCTTTTTGATCCTAGCGAGTCGACTTTGAGGAGGTGTCGTATGGCTAGGGAAAGCCTATGGGAATTTAGGACTATGCTTGTAACTTCTTTGATGAGTGTGAGAGTTTAGATTACGTCCACATCATGTGATGAGTGGTGGATTTCATTGTTGTGAGAGTAACTGGAGTTTCACTGAGTTTTGCTATTCTCTGTGGAATGTAACATCCATGTTTGTGTGCTAAATTATGATCAATACCGGGTGTAGACCCTGATGTGTTAAATTCATGTAAGTGAAATGATGGGTGAATAGTTGCATCAAAATGTTTCAGTGGTTGGTTGCAGGTGATTGTATTGTTCATGTTCTCAATAAGGTGCTGAGTTGCTTGAGGATAAGCAATTATCTTAAGTTGAGGGTGTTGATGTTCCGTCTTTTGACGGAACATTCGACATCATCTTCTTGGGATAATTGTATGTTTTCAAGCAACCAAAGTGGTATTTAATGAGTCTTTTTAGTGTTTCAGGGAAAGGAGTGAATCATACAAGAAACTTGGAAAAAGTAGCAATTAAAGAAATTTGATGGTCAAAATGGTGGACCGTCAGACTTGCGACGGACCACCAGTTGGATCGTCAGGCCTTATCCAGAACATGGCCTCCCGAAGGACTCAGTGACAGACCAAATGGTGGACCATAAGTATTGTGATGGACCACTAGGTATGCCGTCAGGCCTTATCCAGAAGCCACTCTCTGAAAGGATTCAGTGATGGACAAAATGGTGGACCGTCAGTCTTATAATGGACCACCAGTTGGATCGTCAAACCTTATCCAGAAGCTACACTCTGAAAGGACTCAGTGACAGACAAAATGGTGGACCGTTAGTCTTATGACGGACCACCAGTTGGATCGTCAGACCTTATCCAGAAATAACTTTTCATGAAAAGTCTGTGACGGACTAGATGGTGGACCGTCAGACTTTGGACGGACCACCTCTTTGGCTGTCAACTTGGACACAACTTTTTTGATTTTTAAATTTTAAATTCCTTTTTATCTGGGAACATATAAATACCAAATTTTAGGGTTAGCATTATTATCTTTTTTTTTCTTGACAAATTTATCATAAATTGAAACTAACTGTAACCTAGTACCTTGGGATTGAAAGATATATTTGGGGAATTTAATCATTCAATTCATTATTAAAGATTCAAGAACTGATTCTTGTGATTTTTGTAAGTGAATTCTAAATCTATTTATGAATAATACAAGAATTATTTCTTCTTCTTCTTCTTCTTCTATGGAATTTTGTGGCTAGTTCCCATAACTAGGGTTATGGGATCCTTAATGTGAAAAGCATCTATGGGTTGTGAATCAAATTGAGTTCTATGAATAACTGATATTGTATAAACCTTTCTTCAATTTAATGGCTTTTCTTGATTGCAAACTTGAAAAGTGAGCCCAAGAACATCACTTGTATGAAAGAAAAGTGTTTGTTGGGAAAAGAAAGTGTTTACATGAATTCTAAGGGCATTAACCTTGGGATTAATGGAAAATGCCCTAACAGGATTAGCTTACATGAGTAAATTATTGAAAGAACAATGTATCCTTTGAGTTTTAGAGAATTAGAGGATAATCTATCCACTTAGGTTGAGAGACTAAGGGATAAATAATAGGATTCAACCCTTCTTGCAATTGAATTTGCTAAATGGAACTCTTAAATGATTCACAACCCTAATTGTGCTAGCATTTTGGTAACCATATCTCTGGTTTGTTTAATCTCATTAAATTACTAATTACAAAGAGAATCATTCATTAGAATACTCTTGATACAATCAATTACATTATAAGTTACACTTTAAAAAAAACCCTTATTCAGGAACCTCTGATCAACAGTCCAGTAACAATTACAATATTTAGTGAGAACAGTATTCCCTGTTGGATTCAACACCCAACCTAGTTGGGTTCTATATTTGACAGTGACCGCTTACACTTTCTAACAAGAGTTGTAATTTGGGCGTATCAGCATCTAGGCAGTTGAAGGTGCATGAGTGAAATTACCCCACCCATGACTTGGAGTTAGCAGCTGTGGTGTTTGCGCTTAGAATCTGGTGGCATTATCTCTATGGGTTACATATTGATATATTTACTAACCACAACAGTTTACAGTATATTTTCTCGCAGAAAGAATTAAACCCCAGGCAAAGGCGTTGGTTGGATCTTTTAAAGGATTATTCTATGAGCCTGCACTACGATCCGGGCAAGGCAAATATGGTAGCCGATGCCCTCAACAGGTGGTCTATGGGCAGTCTTTCTCATCTTGAAAAGAAAAAGAGGGAGATGGTGAAGGATATTCACTGACTTACAAATCTAGGAATACGACTCTTGGATTCCAAAGATGGGAGAGTGGTTGTTCATGAGGTAGCTAAATCTTCCCTTTGGGAAAAAATAAAAGAGAAGAAGGTTGAAGATCCCATCTTAATGCAGATCATGAAAGATGTAGGTCAGCAGAAGGTGATGTCTTTTGAAATAGGTGGTGATGGTATTTTGAGATATCAGGGTCGACTATGTGTGCCAGATATAGATGGGTTACAAAAGAGAATCCTTAACGAAGCTCACACTTTGAGGTATGTTGTTAACCCAGGATCTACTAAGATGTACCATGATCTAAAGACCTTATATTGGTGGAATAATATGAAGCGTGATATGGCTAATTATGTTTCTAAGTATTTGATCTTCCAACAAGTTAAAGTAGAACATACGAGGCCAGGTGGTACATCACAAGAGCTAGCTTTGCCTATGTGGAAGTATGATCAATATGGACTTTATTATGGGACTTCCGAGGTCCCGAAACTAGTATGATTCTATTTGGGTGATTATTGAAAGGCTGACCAAGTCAGCACATTTTCTGCCTGTGAGGACCAACTATTCAGGAGATGATTATGCTAATCTTTACATTGAAGAAATAGTCCACTTGCATGGAGAACCTGTATCCATCATATCTGACTGAGGTACACAATTCTCTTCTTAGTTTTGGAGATCTTTTCAGAGGGGTTTAGGCACCCAAGTGAATCTGAGTACTGCATTCCACCCTCAGACTGATGGGCAAGCTGAGTGCACCATTTAGACCCTTGAGGGTATGTTGAGGGGCTACGTTATTGACTTCAAAGGTACTTGGGTAGATTACTTTCCATTGATAGAGTTCACATATAATGATAGTTATCATGCCAGTATTAAGATGGCTCCTTTTGAGGTACTATATGAGAGAAGATGTAGGTCGCCAATAGGGTGGTATGAAGTGGGTGAGATGCAGTTATTTGGGCCTGATCTTGTTCATCAGGCAATGAAGGACGTGAAGATTATTAGAGAACGACTTAAGACAGCCCGGAGTAGACAAAAATCCTATGCCGATGTTAGAAGAAGGGAGCTAGAATTTGAAGTTGGTGATTGGGTATTTCTAAAAGTCTTCCCTATAAAGGGAGTTATGCGATTTGGGAAGAAAGTTAAGCTGATTCCTCGCTATATAGGACCATACCATATTTTGAGAAAGATAGGTGCAGTTGCGTATGAGTTAGAGTTGCCTGTAGATCTGGGTTCTGTTCATCCAGTATTTCACATATCCATGCTGAAGAAATGTATTAGAGACTATTCCCTAGTGTTGCCTGTAGAAGCAACTTAGGAATCAAAAGATGACATGAGAGAAAGATACCAAAACCTGTTTGATCCGATGAATGACGAAATGAAAGGTATAATCCTTGATTTATTCTTTTACGGTCTTAGTATACCTTAAATTATGCTTGTCTGTGTTCCGCATAATTATTCGGGGACGAATGATCCTAAGGGGTGGATAATGTAATGCCCCACATCGTCAATGCATTAGCTCGTGGTAATACGCTCTTAGAGTTAGATAACTAGAATAGTATAAATGAGACTTTGTCTCATTTTTTTTGACTTCCAAAGTGAGTAAAGTTTAAACCATATATAATTTACCTAATTTAGACTTTTTATCATGTGGTAAATTGAATGAGCTTTTCGTCGATATAAGATTCGCCCAAATCCAATACCCGGGTAAGAAGTTATGGCTAGTTTAAGTCCTAGTCATAAAATGTCGTCATTTTGGTGCTTGGCGCGTCCCGGAGGGGGTCAACTTAGCAATTGTCAAATTCCAGTAGACTACCGTGATTGTGTAATGTCATGCTGAAGTTTTAGGTCCCAACCAGTGGGACAACGCGATGGCTCCGCATCACGGTGACATTAAGAATCCCATTCGTCAATTTCTAGTGAGCCACTACCTTCCAGGTTCTGAGGCACAGTCTAGGGGTCCTGACAAGTAGTAGATTTCTTCAGACAGAAGTGCAGGGTCTAGTCGGTGAGCCTTCTATATTTCAGAAGGCCTAGTTATTTTCAGACATTTATTAACAGTTATAGTTTTGGTCTATTGGGGGCCTTGTCCCAGTTTTCAGATAGTGTTATTAGTTATGTAGTAGAGATTTCGCAGACGGCTTTTAGATGTCATTAGATGGTTTTGGATTTCATTTACTCTTGTTGAATTTATATCAGACTTATGACCATAATTCTGTTCTATTAAATAATTTCACATTTTCTCTCTATTATATGAATGTTGTCCAAGATTACCAGACAGATAGGGACTCCCGGGCCTTCATTGTTCAGGATGTCCATTACGGCCAAGGCCCCGGTTCGCGTCGTGAAATTCAGCACCGAGTGAACCCAGGGATGAGGGCTCACCTGTCAGGCAATAGAGGGTGTGATCCTTAGAAGCAATCCTTGTATTCTAGAACTACGTAGCCAGTGTAGGTTGAGATGTACCCCTACGAATCTAGGGATTATACATCTCATTTGAGTTTTCCTACTAGGACGGGTTAATGAAAGAGATCTCTGTCAGAGAGGGTTAACTCACAACTTGTCTTTACCCGTGGCACGGTTTTGACACCCTTTCAACTGGGGATATAGGTTGGATCCCACCAGTTCATATTCATGGAATTTTAGTTAGATGATTAGATACTACAGTCTCAGTCTTAGTCTCATAAAAGAACTCAGATAGTTCTTCAGATTTAGGACTATCAGATACAGTCACTCAGTTCAGTACAGGACTCATCTAGTTCCATCAGAATCAAGACTGTCAGAGATAGTCACTTAGTTAACAGTATGTCAGTTATACAAAACTCATGTTATCAGTATTCAGACTCAGTAGTCAGTATTATCCTGATCTCATTTACAGTTACATATTCATGCATCTATTCTCATATTCATGTTATTCAGTCAGTTAGTATTGTTCATGCATATGAACCCCATGCATTTAGCCTACCTCACTTTGCATACCAGTACATTCAGACGTACTGATGCATACTTTTCTTCTGCACTATGGTATTGATATACCGTATTTTTAGATATTATGTTTTTATAAAATATTTGAACCTTATGGCCTTTAAGCTCTTTTCTTCCACATTTATACAGTATATTATGCAATGCTCAGTTACAGATTTCAGTCATGTGTAACTTGTGGTCCTTCGGGATTTCTAACAATGTGTAGCTTTTCGGGTATCAGATTTGGAGCGTTAGAAACTTGTTATCAGAGAATAAGGTTCAATAGAGTCCTCGGAAGTCTAATAAGAAGTATTTAGTAGAGTCTTGTGCATGGGAGTATTGCGCGCCACCTTTATGTACAGAAGGCTATAAAATGTTTTAGGAACAGTTTCCCTTCTTTCATTATTCTTGTCGGGCCAGTGAGCATAAACTCAAATTTAACTCTTAGTATAATCTGTTTCTCCCCTTATCATGTTCAGGTAGATCCCCTGGACGAGCATGTATCCCATTCAGAATTCAGAGCTATATTCACTACTCTAGCCAAATCAATCACAACTCAGAATGAATGGCCAGCTGTTGTTCTGGCCAACTCAGTGGCCAATACTGCTGCTGCCAGGATTCGGGACTTTACCCTAATGAATCCTCCCCTATTCTCATGTTCTAAATACGAAGAGGATCCATAGGAGTTCCTCGACCAAGTTCAGAAAGTCACAAATATCATGGGAGTGACTTTTTATGAGAGTGCTGAGTTAGCCGCTTATCAACTATAAGATGTAGCTTATATTTAAGAAGTGAAAGGTAGACAGGGGTACAAATACAGATAGAGTGGAAAGAGTTTGCTACTACCTTTCTAGACCGATTCTTTCCCCTAGAGCAGAAAGAAGACAAAGTGTGAGAGTTCATCAATCTCAGACAAGGTAGCATGAGCGTAAAAGAATACTCCCTCAAGTTAACTCAATTAGCTAGGTATTCTCCCCATGTAGTAGCAGACAGTAGATCCAGAATGAGCAAGTTTGTGTCTGGGGTATCAGGTAAAGTGGTTAAGGAGTGCAGGACTGCGATGTTGATTAAGGAGATGGACATATCTAGGCTTATGGTACATGCTCAACAAATTGAAGAGTAGAAGCTTAAGAAGAAGGAGAGAGAGAATAAAAGAGCCAGAACAGGTAGCTATAGTTTTTCTCATCCAGGGTCGCAGGGTCGTAACCGTTCTCAGCATAGTTAAAAGTTTTTAATCCCAGTTCCATCCTCAGCTAGTGCGCTAGTACCACAGTTCAGAAATGATCGTAGGGATGGGGCACTAGGCTCTAAAACCCAGGGTAGTGAGAGCAAAAGTTTTACTAATCCGCTTGCGAAGAGTATGGTAAGTATTATAAAGGGGTGTGTAGAGCTGGCAGTGATGTGTGTTTCGAATATGGGGAATTAGGCCACAAGGTCCGAGACTGTCCTAAACCCAGCCCTCAAAGTCAGCACAATCATCCTTCATCCTAGTCCAGTCGCCCGAATCAGCAGGGTGCAAATTTCAGTGCTATAAATGGGCAGCACCCAAATAGACTCTATGCTCTTCAGTCCTGACAGAATCAGAAAAATCCTCCTGATGAAGCCACTGGTATGTTACCGATCCCTCATTTACATGTTCACGTTTCTTCAGATTTAGGAGTTTTTTTTCTTTTGTAACTCTTTACATAGAAGTCAACTTTAAGGCCAGACCAAATATTAATAGGACCTTTCACAGTCTCCACCCATCAGGTTAGCCCATTATAGCCCTGAAGGTATACAGGGACTGCCCGGTTATAATATCTTATAAAGTCAGGCCTTCAGGTCCCAGTAGTAATACCAGTATATGTAGAAAATCCATAAGGAAAGATGATTCCCGACCCATTCCTACCTCAGTGCAAAGTTTTGTACTTCAACCATCATGATATTACACATGATTTATGTTTCAATCCCATAAATACAACTTATATCCATGCGCTTTTCATAGAATAGTGTGTGTTTGAAGTTCATTGTATGAGGAGTTCCAGTTGACCCAGTGTTACAAATATGTCCCATGAACACAGAAATTCCAGGCTCAGGTCATGCAACTCATAACTCATGCTCCATTTCTAGTGATCAACCAAACTCAGATTATGTCATGTATACTCTCAGTTTAGATCCCTCGGTGAATTCGTGTTGTTGATACTCTATCCCTCAGGCCTTAGTTACAACGTTAATTCAGTAATCAATATTCAATAAAAGACTCAGATAGTCCTATAAGACCATGGCTTTCAGTTATCAGTTACTTAGCCATCAGAATTCAGTACTTCAGTACCAGTCTAAACCTCAGTTATCAGAAACTAGAATTCAGTTTCAGTTTCAGTCTTAGTTATGGTTACAGTCTTAATTACCGTCTTAGCTACAATATCAGTCCCAGTCTTAGCCAGTAATCAGTTCAGTAACTCAGTTTAGTTCAGGATTTCCCGACCATAGCATATGGCCATCAGTTAGTTAGTTATTAGTATTTCAGTACCCCAGTTTATAGAATATTTTCAAAATATGTTAGATGCCTGATCTTGCATTCTTAAGGTAATATAGTTTTGACTTTCTCATGCTCAGTTACCTTATGTTACCGGTCAGCCATTACCTTCTATGCATCATACTCTATAGTTTCAGTCCAGTTATTCAGACAAAGTTCAGTTAAGTCTTGCAGACCCAACATTCAGTTATCAGTCCTTCAGTTAATCAGATGAGCAGTATATTTAAGCAGTTGTGCTCAATACCCATACAAATATTTTTGGTGGTCTCGAGTGATGTATTATACTAAGGTGGAGAGTATAGTTGAAAGAGTTCCAGAGAAGTACTTCAGTTAAGTATAAGTTTTTAGTATAAGTTAGTTTAAGCATCCAGTAATTCAGTTAAA
Source organism: Capsicum pubescens (assembly GCA_030864215.1). Taxonomy (NCBI): domain Eukaryota; kingdom Viridiplantae; phylum Streptophyta; class Magnoliopsida; order Solanales; family Solanaceae; genus Capsicum; species Capsicum pubescens. The sequence goes on from CM061546.1 coordinate 220,703,974, forward strand.
TAGTCAGGTGAACAAGTTCGGATGGTGTTGTTTCCCTTCGTTCCATCTAGTCGCACTATCCAGAGTCCCACGAATGTGATCATTCTAGGATGGACCAACCAGGTAGTTGCGTGCTTAGCTTAGTTCATGTATCACGTGTTAGTTTCAGATCCTAGATATTCATTCATAATTCAGTTCATAGGTGCCTTGTGCATCGCCCTAGATTTCCTCACTTTGTATACCAGTACATTCAAACGTACTGACGTAAACTTTTCTTCTGTGCTATAGTGTTTTATACCATAGGTTCGGATGCTCAAGTTCCCGATCGCACTTCGCTTCAGATTCAGCCAGCAGCAGTAGATTTTTAGTGAGTCCCCATCATTCAATGATAGCATGATTATTTCATTACTTCATTATTTTATTTTTAGTAGACGGAGTTAGTTGGGGACATGTCCTATCAACTCCATAGTTTTTAGATAGTTTAGAGGCTTTTAGACTAGCATGTTCAGACAATTTATTTCAGCTTTCATATTGATATACTATATTTCCAGATGTTATGGTTTTATCAGATATTTGAACCTTATGCCCTTCCATCTCTTTTATTCTGCATTTATACAGTATATTATGCAGTGCTCAGTTACAGATATCAGTCATGGGTTAGCTTGTGGTCCTTTAGGATTGCTAGCACCATGTAGCATTCTAGGTATCAGATTTGGAGCGTTACAACACTACAAGGCCACCCCTTTGTTTGGGCCCATAAAGGTCCTTTTGGTCATTTTTGTAATAAGTGTTGCCCTAGTCTATAAATAGAACATTTTGGTCATTTTGTCATTTAGATCTTTGATGATATATATTGTAAACTCATTGAGAGTGTTTGGCAAGGTGGAATTCTTTTCGCAAGGTGGAATCCTTGTGTTGTTAACTTGCTTAGAAACGGTGGTTCCTTGGGAGTTCCAATTCCCTTGAGGTCTTCGTAAGAGTATAGGTGTCTTATATTCATGTTGTTTGTGTTTTGATGTTCAATATACATCTTAGTACCTATAATGTGTTGTACATTATGTCTCACTATCTATCCTCTTAGTTATAGTCATTTTGTTTTCCATTTTGTGTTGCTTGTTCATCTCGTGATAGTGGACTGTTTTGTGCCATTTCGTAGGCTATTTTAGCACTTCATAGGTTGTTCTACTATCACAATACAACCATAACTCCTATAACCTAATGTCAATATTATAATAACATATCCTGTATAACTCAAATTCAAAGAAATACATATGAAATCCAATAGATACAACTCTATGTCTGAAAACTAGTAAAGACATAGTCTAATGATAGAGAAAGATAGTAGAAGACATGCAGATGCTTGAAGATCATCCACTACCTTGAAATCTCCAACAACCACTAGAGTCAAGAAACATGGTACACACTCGAACCTGAATCTGCACCTGAAAGGTACAATAGGAGTGAGTACGATCCACTTATACTCAGTAGGTACCTTAGGCCGATTGATCAAAGTAGAAAATAAAACATAAAAAATAAACACTAGGGAGACGTCACCTGTAATTAGAAAATATCCCACAATGGTAGCCCACACCGCTTGCACAAACAGTTCTAATATATCATATATATTGCAACAAATACAGAAAAGACCATAAGTGTACAATATGCCACATACAAGTAGGACAAGGAAGGACAATATACATTCAAGATCATTGAGTACAAGTACAAAGAGAGAACAATTAGATAGGTAATAAGTCAAAGTAGAAGTAAATCACATCACAACTATAACGAAGTAAACACAATATGAATGATAATGATTTTCACACCCTTTTTTCTCTTGATGGCAGTCGAAGGGTTTTTCCAATTTAAGTGATGGTTTTGAATAGAGATTATTTTATTTATAGATTTGCCACTTGGAATTGAGTTATGGTGTTCCAAGTCACCTTATTGAATCCTTAATAAAAAGGAAATAATTCTTTATTAGTCTGGGAAAATAGAAGATTGGGTAATAAATTTTATTGATCCAGAGGAAGGTATGAGGCACCCCTTGAGTCCCATGGTTCTAGCACGGTTACTTTTATCAACTTATGCTTCACTTAAATTATTTAGGATAAATTATGTTTGCAGGCCTTAATTCACTCATTTTTAATTTCTAATATTTGTCTATATCTCTTGTATTAAGCTAGTGAAAATTAATTTTAGGACGATCTTTGCCAAAGTGCACTATTCCATCCTCGAATTATTTTTAAAACGTCTCAGAAAGATGCATATGCCACATTCTTAATTGAGACCAATGTATTACGCGTGTCTAAAACTTGTCTAACATCAAAAGTACTTGTTCGTCTCTTGTAACTCGAGACAATCTTGTCCTATCCATTTTTACACTCTTCACCCTTTTATCTTTTAAATTTGCAACAAGTCTTGGATTACTCCAAAACTTGCCTCACTCTCTCATAAATAATTGTTCCTTCTCTTTTCATTTCCATTATACGATGGGGTTTAGAATAAATCAGCATCCTATCTCGCACCCTTACATAAGTTAATTAATGTGAAGTTATTAGAGACTTAAATATATATATTTTAAGCCTAAAATATTTCTGACTTAACAATAGAGAGATCAAATTAACAATATTAGATTATATACACCTAATTTACCTGGTGACTTAATGGATTTATTTTAAAGTATTTCACATGGACTCAAAACAAAGAATCAAGTGAATTCAAACAACTAATAGACCAAATAATATAAATAATACAAACCAAGGCATGCTAACATACAACAAAAAATAAACATCTATATTATTAAAAAATGTTTTGATTTTTCTATATTAATACCGAAACTAAATAATTACCAAAACAAATACAAAAACAATAACTATGAAAGACTACCCAATCACTTTAAGTGAACATAGAATTTAAAATAGTAGGTAACAAAATTGGAAAATAAAAGTTATTATTCGTATTTTTATTTCTACTTCAAAGTTTTTATGAAACAAAATTATTTAAATTCCATTTTTTACTGTAATTTATGCATACAACGTAAAGGTAAACAAAAATAACGATAATTGACCTCCATTGTTAAACCAAGTAACAAGGATTTCTTATTTAGATGATCCATATTAACCAATGATTAAATCAATATAACAGAAAAAATAAACAAAATATATAAATAAATAAATAAATAGATGAAACATTCCAAGTCAATAACCTAACCACACATAGTAACAACAAAATGGAAATAAAAATAACATCAAATTAGACAGGTATCATGTTACAGTTCAAACAATATTCATGAAAATAAATTAAGGCAGAAGATGAACCTTTAGAGAATCTTTCCAATATTGAATTCCCAGAATAAGTATAACATTTGAAATAGATCAATAAATAAAATGGAAATCTTTCAACGGGAGTTAATACCGACAGTCTCAAAGAGACTCGACGGCAACCAACAAGAATCTTACAAAATTTAATTTTCCAATAGCTAATGTTCAAAAGCCGCGAACTTAAAATCATGAACAAACCTCAAAGTTTGGGATGTAAGAGATTTTTGGTGGTTCTAGTTGTAGTTGGTTTTGGTTTTCTAGAAGTTGTAGGGACATGAGGGAGTACATAGTTGTAGGCCATTGTTTGTTCTTTTGTGGAGGCAGACTCTTGGTAGTCCTCGTAGGTTTTTTTGGTATGTTAATATAAGGGTTTGAGAAAGTTGAGTGGAGGGAGGTTGAGGAAGTTGTATTGTGTTGTCGTGGGTGAACGGAGGGTGGGGATGTGTAGGCAAGTTGGGTATGTGGGAGTTTGGGTAGATTTTAGGATAATGTTTTTTTTTAAAATATATATAAAGTAATATATAATCATGTCTGAATTACACGAAAAATATAATAAAATATTTTTTTTAAAATATAATCATGAAAAATAATAAAATATCTAGCTTATTTATTAAAATTTAAATTAAAAGTAATATACATATGTATATATTAAATTTTTTCTTATTATTTAAAAATAAATAAATAAAAATATCCTAAAATGTAACTTTATATTTTGAACTCTTTTCTACATTTTTTTAATACCTACTAAACATGAAATAAGTGCTAAAATAAATATTGAAAAAAATATACATATTTAATGACAAAAAATAGGTTAAAACTAGGGGAGGATCAAAAAACATGTGTCTACATTTCACCCCCTCTTTGTTTTAAATCTCAGAGAGTTTTCATACAAAAAAGTAGACAACGAGATGAGTTTAGACTCTCCGATTATTCAAAAGGGTAGAATATATATATATATATATATATATATATATATATATTTAAAAATTGATCGAGTTCTAGTCTTGGACTGCCTACATATCCCGGGTTATAAGGAAATCAAGTCATGTGTAGTTCAATAAGGTGAAATGACGAAATAATGAGATAGAGATCGAGTGAGGTTCCATCAAGTTTCTGGTTTTCAACTTCAATTTTTACATCCAAATGAACAACAAATATTAAAAATGAAAATACAAGTGAGAGATCCTATCTATGCACAACTTTTCTGGAATCTTGACTTTAATTTTCAAACATATAGAATACGCCAGTATAGCATTAACTTGTTCGAAAGAAAATTTACATGTCTGGAAAAGAGAGAGTGATAAATAAATAGGGATACCAACCCCTGTTTAAAAGTTAGTGCCGTAACTGGATTAACCTCTTGGAGAATTCGTACCGTTAGTTATACGCTTTAAGCTCGAAAGAGTTAAAGTGAGATAATCCTTGATGGTCGAAAGACGCTAGGATTTACCATAGAATATGAATCTCTATAAGTGCATGCATGTCTGAATTCCGCATAACTCATAGTTAATAGATACGTAGAACTCATAAGGTGGACATAACCCTAACTTACAATTCTCATTGATTAAAATCTTACTAAACATTCCGTTTTTACTTTGCTATTTTGATAATTTTACTTCACGCATAAAATCCCCCTTTTATCCGCAAAACTTTCACCAAAAGTCTACTAATCGTTGCATACTTAGTGACCGAGTATTCCCTGTGGGATTCGACACCCAACCCAGTTGGGTTCTATATTTGACGATGACCGCTTACACTCTTACGAGAGCTGTAGTTTGAGCGTTATCAAATTTTGACGCCGCTGCCAGGGACTACGGTTGTCAACTATGTTTGTGATAGTTACCAGACCCTTTGGTAAAAACTTCTTAGATTTTACTTTTAGTTGTTGTTTTTGTTTTATTCAGGTTTGTTTGAGTGCATGCCAAACACTTGAAGTTCAGGTCAACCGTTATTACCTATCAATCCTGAACCACAACTTATTGGCAGAATGGATGCACAACGTGACATTGAAAGAAGGGCTGCTCAACAGGAGCAGGCTAGATTAGCAGCGTTGGCAGCTGCTCAAGTGCATCAACAGAATATTGATAACCCAGGTCGGGTAACAAATCCTGATGATGAAGACCTGGGTGATGATGAGTTACTTAATCCATGGCATGCAGATGAGGTGGCAACACCTATGCATATGAGAGATCGTCAAGCTAGAATGAGACCTGAACGCTGAGCTGTGCAGGCTCCTTTTGATGATGATGATGACGATCTGGATGGAGCTGGTGCCACAGGGGCTATTATTCCTCCACCCTTGGCACCAGGAGCTAAGTTCAATATCACTAGCACCATGATTCAGTTATTGCAGCTCAAGGGGTTATTTGGTGAAATCGCAAGAGATGATCCGAATATGCATCTGATCAACTTTATTTCAATATGCAAGTCATTTGACAATCCAGGAGTTGGGAAAAATGCAATTAGGCTGCGCTTATTTCCATTGTCTCTGTCTAGGGAGGCAACTCTATGGTTGAACGGGCTAACTCCTGATTCTATTACTAATTGGAGGCAACTGAAAGACGCTTTCCTAGAAAGATTCTTTCCACCATCCAAGAGAGCCTAATTACGGGATGAGATCAGCAATTTTCGACAGCTTCCAACTGAAGCTCTCCATAAAACATGGGAGAGGTTCAAGAAGAAGCTTATGCGGTGCCCAAACTATCAGATGACGAATATCCACATGATGGAAATATTATATAGGGCTTTGAACTCAGTGACAAAGCCAGTGGTTGATAATGCTGCAGGTGGGTCATTCATGGACCTTACTTTTCTTGAGGCAAGTGATATGCTAGATCGTATGACAAAACAGAGTAGAGCTTGGTATACCAGGGATCCTGAGGTAGCAAGCTCTACCGTATCTATTGTCTTGACTGCAGAGCAGAGGCGTAGACAAGAGGAACATGACCAAGATATGGCTCACATGAAAACAAAGATGGATCTTCTTACCAAGCACTTATTATCAGGGAAGACCAAAAAGGTTAAGGCCGTTGTATCACGGGGAAGAGATGAATCCGACTCTGAGGAAGAAGTGAACTACTTAAATAATCAGGGGGGTTTCCGAGGCAATGCCCAAGGAAACCAAGGTCGGAACTATTATGATAAATCTGGATACAAGGACCGCGATCAAGGTGGTTGGAAGAATAAGACTGACAGGAGTGGTTTGTATGTTCCTCTTGGAAATCGTGAGGCTGTGGCGTCTGGCTATGGAAAGATGTCCATGGATGATATGATGGCTAAGATGTTGAAAGGGGTGAAGGCAACCAATATAGGAGTTAATGAGGTAATGAATGATTTGTCATCAATAAATCAATTGATTAACTCACATTTCACTTCAATAAAATAGTTGGAGCAGAAATTGAGTCAACTTTCAGCGGCATTTAATCAAAGAAAAGCTGGAACACTACTTAGCGACACAGTGCAAAATCTGAGAAATGATGGATCGTGTATGGATATTACTACCCGAAGTGGTAAAGTGTTGGAAAATCCATCCCAGGGCAAGCAGGTGGTTGTTGATGATATAGCAGAGAATGTTGATGAAGCAGAGTTTGAAGATGCCGTAGAAGCTGAAGTGAGTGCTCATGATGTTGCACCTAGACGTCACCAGCCTAAAAAGAGTGATAATCGGAAGCAAGATAAAAAGAAAGTGGTGGAGAAAACGATTCCTCTTCCACCACCACCTTTTCCTCAAAGACTAAAGAAGAAGGCTGATGACACTCCTGAAAAGGTTGATAATCGGAAGCAAGATAAAGAGGAAGTGGTGGAGAAAATGATTCCTCTTCCACCACCACCTTTTCCGCAGAGACTGAAGAAGAAATCTGAGGACACCAGGTTCAATAAATTCATGACCATGTTGAAGCAGCAGACTATTAATGTTCCGTTGGTGGAGGCGCTGGAACAGATGCTTGGGTATGCTAAATTCATAAAGGACCTTTTGACAAAGAAGCGGACAGTAAGCTATGAGCTGATAGATAATGTTCATCATTGAAGTGCAATTGCCACGAAGTCTTTAGTATAAAAGAAGGCAGATCCTGGTGCTTTCACTATTCCTTGCACGATTGGATCGTTGGATTTTGCTAAGGCGTTGTGCGATTTGGGAGCTAACATCAATTTGATGCCGCTATCCGTGTACATAAAGTTGGGGTTGGGTGATCCTACACCAACCAATATGCGGCTCGTGATGGCAGATAGGTCGGTAAAACGGCCTGTTGGTATCTTATATGATGTGTTGGTGAAGGTTTCCACCTTTATCTTTCCTGCAGACTTTGTTATTTTAGATTGCGAGGTAGATTATGAAGCTCCCATAATCTTTGGGACGCCCTTTCCTCGCAACTGGAAGTGTGCTTATTGATTTAAGAGCTAATGAGCTTTTATTTCGGCTGAATGACGAAGTGGTCCGTTTTGATGTATGGAAAGCAATGAAGCAGCCTAGAGATATGAATGTGTTCTCTGTAGATGATGTTTATTATGAGGATGAGAAAGAATTATCTGTAGAGCAAAAGCTTACTGTTGAGTCACTATCTGATGTGCTACTGAATTTTAAACGTGAGGAGGCTGAAGAACAAGAAGAAACCGTTCGTGCTCTAATAGGAATAAGGTCCTATTCTCATGATCCTAAGAAGTTGGGCCTTGATCTTAATAATCAATGTTCACCAACAGCGAAGACTTCCATTGAAGAGATACCAGCGCTAGAATCGAAAGAACTCCCCAGTCACCTAAGGTATGCGTTTGTGGGAAGTGGAAATACACTTCCGGTGAGTGTTGCGGCTGCTTTAGGTGAACAGCACGTAGATGATCTCATCTCTGCTCTGAAGTGGTACAAGAGAGCCATTGGTTGGTCTATTGATGATATAATTGGTATCCCACATGGGATATGTATGCACAAGATGCATCTCGAAGAAGATTGCATGCCCATAATTAAGCATCAGCGTCGTCTGAATCCATTCAGAAAATGATGCACCAAATATCTCGATGAAGTCTAAGTAATCGAGATAACTATGTCGTGCCGCGACAATAAATCAAGCACTTGGTGGGAGGAAACCCATCATTTTTAATTGTTTTTGTTGTTTTTGTGATTATTTCTAAGCCATAAATTGATACGATATCTATGTAGTAGTTTTGTTCAAAAGATGCATTAGTCCAAACATGAAAACATAGTTAAGAATACATGAAAAAGAATTGAAAAGGATAGTGAAGATGACAAGAAAAATATAACTGAGCTGAATAATTTGTTGGAACATAACACCTAAATGTATGGCGATGAAGTCTGAGTAATCGACATCGTTCACTTAATTAGTTTTTCATAACAAATTAAGTGTGGGGTGGTGCCACTACTGTTTGTTTGTCGATTGTATCTACCGAGATGAAGCTAACATGACTTTATTTTAATCTCAGGCACAATGGCACTAAAAAGTCGACCAGGAAAAAAAAAAGCATCCACCTCACAACAAGGTCAGAAAAGGGGAAGAAAAGAGCAAGCTAAATCCTCCTCGCTGCAAATACCTCGCCGCATATTCGGGATAAAATGGGTCCTAGAGGAGGAAGGAAAGGAGTGGTACAAGAACAATAAAGTAAAAAAATATGTTCATGTGGAGTTGATACAAAAGGAGAGCCTAGCAAAGAAAGAACCCCGCATTTTGGCTAAAATCACGGCGCTACATCTTGATTTCATTTTCCAAGATATGGGAGAATGCAATCTTGATCTAACGCGAGAATTATATGCCAATTGGTCCCCAAAGACTACCGGAAGTGATGTGAAGATTCGGGGCCAAGTCTTGCAACTGAATGCGGAGTTCTTCAACTCTTTTCTGGGTCTTCCATCTGTGGATCCATCACCGCTCAAGGAGCTTTTTCCCAGACCTCCATATAGGGAAATCAGACACACAATATGCGGAACAAGATCAATGGCATGGTGGAGTCGTCACAAGGATACTGGTCGGCACAATAACTTCCCGTATGCCTCCTTGAACAGAGAAGCTCGGATATGGTTGTGGATAGTCAATTTTTGCCTGATTCCAGGGTCACAGTACACAAATATCATACGTGATAGAGTGTGCTTGGTGTACGCTTTGATGACGATCATACCCCTCAATATTGGGGCGATTATTCGATCTTCAATGCGTAAGGCCAGGCTGCACAAGAGGTCCCACTTCAGCTTTGGCAATCTGTTGATTGCGATATTGAGGAAGGAGGACATCGAAGAGGAACCTGCAGATCATAAGCTTCCACACAACCCGAAGAAGGTTGACCTCACAAAGGTTAAATATGCTGAATCTATGCATGGCGTCAACCTAACCACTGCAGAAAGACATGCTCACGACGAAAGCTTCTTCCGCCATTTATATGGCATGACGAGGTTTACTATGATGAGCGAGGGTCGTGTTCCAACTGCTTCAGAGCTCCAACAGTTGGATTATGACTACCCAATGAATGAGCATGCGAGGGCTATGTGTGGAGTAGGAGTATATTTTGAGGAACCTCTTGATGACGACGTGCCAACCGATGATGATCGCCGAATGCCCAACTACGACGTGGAGGAGAACTCTGATGACGACGACTCTGATGATGATTCCGATGCAGGGGGTATGACCCCAGACATAGAGGATGAGTTCGACTAATCAGGTTTTTCTTATTTATTTTCCACTGAGGGCAGTGTATCCCCTCTAAATGTGGGGTGCTGGTATTTGTATGCTATACTTCTTTATCTGCATTTGCATTTATTTATGTTTGTTTGTTTTGTTTGTTAGTAGTTAAATTTTATTGTGTGGTTTAATTCCTTCATATGTTAGGTCAAGAATCTATACTGCTCCCAATAAAGTTGACCATGTGTCTTGTGTGTGTGAGGTTATAGTATATTCTGTGTTTGTGGCTGATGCTAGAACTTGCTTGGTGTGTATGTAAAGCGAAATAAAGAGTGCGAGCTTAGGAGATGATTTAGGCATTTGTTTGGCAGCCTGTGATTGTTTACCTTCCTTTTACCTACCCATGGACATTATCTTAGTTAACCTCCTTTGAGCCTTTAGCCATTTTCTTTGACAGCCTCATATGTAAGCCTAATCCATTTTTTTTTCAAGACCATAATTTGATCCAAATTCCTAAGTGCTTTAAATTGTGAAGTCATGTGACAAAATAAGAGGAAATTGGGTGAGAGTGAGGCCTTAGAGTGTATTGGTACTTGAATTTGTTATGAAAAAAGAGTGACTATCATAGAGGTATGTTATAAAAAAAAAGAAATAGAAAAACAAAAAGATAATTTTTGTTTATGATTAAATAAAAAGATAGTTATGCTTGAATGGCAAAATAGGTAAAAACGGGTGATAGATGAAAGAAAGGTAGTAGGGTTGATTAAAAGAGAGTGTTAATGACATAATGTGATGTATTAAAGCGCTTAGGAACATAGTCACTATTTCTGGCCAAAATAGTCCTACCCGTCCCTTAGCCTACATTACAACCTGTAAAAGACCTATTTGATCCTAAGCTTAGCATTCTGATATTAGTGGAGCATTACACTAAGGAAAAGCCTATGGTCATCAGTTGCAACATATGAATTCTTTGTGAGAGTGAGATCAAGGATAATCTTATACCCATGTTTTGAAAAATGAAATACTTGTGAGTAATTATGGGTGATATATTGTGAGACACACATGGTTGATGAGTTTTGGGTAGTCTTGTATGATTCTTTGTGCCTTAAATTTTGAATACGAATTAACCATCATCACGAGTCTATGTTGGAGGTTGAATTGTTTCTAGAAGTGATTAGAAAACTACTCTTTGTTAATAATTGTTGTGCCTATCTTGATGAATATTTTGTGCTGTTATTGTGAAACCCTAAGTAGATGTTTATATGGACATGATATATTGTTCGAGGATGAACAAATCTTTAAGTGTGGGGTGTTGATGTTAGGCGTATTTACACGCCTAAAGCACCTTAATTTACCCATATTTTAGCTAAGTTTTAAAGGACAAAGTATATAATTCCTGCACTTTTAGTTCTTTTTCCTGTAAGTGAGCTAACCAACGTGATTAGCAAGTTTTCAGGAATAAATGATGAAGATTTCGGCATTTTATGGATTGTTGGACGCCAAAGGAAACTTCACGTAAGAAGAAAGGCAGCTTCTGGAAGCTTGTGGACTGAAAGTGATGCATGGAGAACTTGTCCCGGGCAAAAACAGCATTTCTAAAGACTTGGGGGATCAACAGTAACTTAGTAGGATTAGGACAAGTATGCAGTAACCCAGTACGACTAGGACAAGGATAAAAACCCTATTTCAGTAGGACTAGGAGAAGGATGTTATAAAAACCCTATTTTGCTGAATTTTTCAGCATTCACTCATTCATTAATTCAAGTCTTTTTCATTTGACTTTTGCTCCTAATTGACGTTACAATTTCTGACAGAGGACACGAATCTCTTGAGAGAAACGGGCCAAGAGGAAAAACGTCAATCTTGTTGTGACGTCACATTCCTCTTCAACGTGAGATTGCTATAGTTATGGTATGATGATGATGTCTTCATTGATTTTCGTTACCCTCATGAGTAGCTAAACTTCTCTGTTAGGGTTATGGAAGCCTTATGATATACTGTCTATTACTATGAGTTTGTGAAATCGTGACGCGCATGCTACTTATATCATTACTCTCTTCATCTTAATTGAATTCTTGTGGTTGCAAACATATAGAATACGCCAGTATAGCATTAACTTGTTCGAAAGAAAAGTTACATGTCTGGAAAAGAGAGAGTGACAAAGAAATAGGGCTACCAACCCCTGTTTAAAAGTTAGTGCCGTAACTGGATTAACCTCTTGGAGAATTCGTACCATTAGTTATACGCTTTAAGCTCGAAAGAGTTAAAGTGAGATAATCCTTGATGGTCGAAAAACGCTAGGATTTACCATAGAATACGAATCTCTATAAGTGCATGCATGTCTAAATTCCGCATAACTCATAGTTAATAGATACGTAGAACTCATAAGGTGGACATAACCCTAACTTACAATTCTCATTGATTAAAATCTTACTAAACATTCCGTTTTTACTTTGCTATTTTGATAATTTTACTTCACGCATAAAATCCCCCCTTTATCTGTAGAACTTTCACCAAAAGTATACTAATCGTTGCATACTTAGTGACCGAGTATTCCCTGTGGGATTCGACACCCAACCCAGTTGGGTTCTATATTTGACGACGACCGCTTACACTCTTACGAGAGCTGTAGTTTGAGCGTTATCAACGTGTGGGATGAAATGGAATTTGGATGGTCACTTAAACTGATTAGGCCATGATTTTGGTCTTAGTTATGTGATCGTGGTCATGTGGCCTCCGCAATTGTGGTGGCACGAATCACGATCGTGGTAACTGAGACCTAACAATCAGGTTTTCTCCACTTTCTGGTTTAATCCAATATGCTAATTTCACACATTTATTTTCCAAATTCAATCAGAATTACTTTTTAGAAGTAATATTTCATGGATTGTGCATGGAACAAAAAAAAATAAAATAAAGAAATCTACTCTATCATGCTTAAATAAAAAGAGTATGGGCCACTTTTCATAGTGTGATGGGTTGCCTTCCATCTAGCTCTTAGTTTAACATCATGGCACTATGCCTCTAACCTTTACTTTTGTGTTTCCATTTAGAAAATTTGAATCTCCACCCCATATTTAATTTAATATGCAATGATCAACATGTAATACCCCGCAAAGTTCTCTCCTAGTCTGAGCCTTAGAGCGTTTTTTGTAAAGCAAAAATCTGAGTCTAAATTTTTTTTTAAAAATATATTCCCAAGTATGAAACACTTTGAATCGTGTTGTATTTATCTAATTTAAAATTTTTTTCATGTACATAATTGAATAAGATTTCCATCGATACCAATTTAATAAACATCCGACATCGGACGAGGGAGTTATGGCCGTTTTACTAAACGACATTGGAATCTCCCAGGTTTGATGGTCGACCTGGCGGACCACCAAGTCCTTGGAAGACAATAAAGTGTCCCATCAGTCCAAGACATAATATCCCATTTCCCCCCCCCCCCCCCCCCCCCCGAGTGACGGCCAAAGTGGTGGACCATCAAAAAGTTGACGAACCGTTAAGGGGACCGTCAGGTCGAAACAGAATGGCCTATTCCTAACCCTCGAGTGACAGACGATCTGGTGGAACGCCAGATTCCTGACCGACCGTTACTTTGACCATCATGTTGAGGTAGAATGTTCCAATTTTGGCACTTGAGTGACGGACGACTTGGTGGACCGTCAGTCCCTCTGACGGACCGTCAAGTCGACCGTCACAGACCCCGATCTGAATTTTCTAGACAAATTTTGAAGGGGAATTTTTGTCTTTTCCACTCTTTCCCAAACCTCTATAAATACCCACTTAAGGGTTGAATTCCTCATTTTCTTTTCTCTTCTTTCACTCAAAAACTAGGGTTTCCAAAAAAATAAAAAATTCTCTCTTCTTCCACCAAAAATTAAGAGAGAATCGAGAGCAAAAATCAAGAATTCTTCTGAAGGTTTTCAAGAAAGAGTTTTACCAAGGTATGTAGATGTTAATTCTCGGGGTCCTTTCATCTAATAAGCTCAAGTACCTTTTTTCTAAATCACAAGATTTATGTTTATGAATTTCTATTGATTCTTGTGAGTTGAAATTGATGGTCTTGCTATTATTGAGTTGTGGTTCATCATTTTCTACAAGATTATCAAGACTTGGCCATAGTATGTGGTATTTGTGTGGTAAATGGATTATGTACTTGTTGTTGACCTCCAAGATGGGATACTTATGTGGTTTGTATGAATCTATGATAATATATGAGTGGAAACATGTGAATTTTAGTTGTTCATGATGGGTAGTTGGGTTATTATACTGATACCTAAGTTGTGCATGTGAGGTGTTCGATAAAATGTCTAAGAGACTAGAAATTGAGTATTGTAGTTAAATCGTGATCTAATGACTTCTAAGATACGATTATATGTTACGATTATTGATGTGTTCATGACTTTTGGGTGAAGAATTGGTTGATTTAGCAGAGTATGTCTCCCATAGGTTGATGAAAGCTTAGAAGAAGAATATGGGCCATTATATCTTGTTGAATAGGAATCCCCAAATTGTGAGCTAGTCTATGCATGCCTAGTGTTTGATAAAATGACCAAGTGAATGAATTATTCCATGCTAGTAGGAAATCCCCAAATAAATGTGAGCCTATGCATGTCTAGTGTTTGTTGAAGGACCTTAGTGCGTGAGTGGAGATGTGATGGTTATAAATTCCACATTATGTGCCCTTTGATATATGCTAAGTTTTTAATATATGCCAAGTGATTAGCAAGTAAGCTATGACATGATAGTATGAAATTTCCCAAGCGGTGTGAAATCCAAATACATGTTGAGACCGATATAGGTATGAAATAGTTGAGGTAAAACCTTGATGAATGGAATATGATCTAATAGCATGCTTCCTCTATGTTATTATGTGCTTAATATCCCGAGATACTTAAAGAGACCCTTTGGTAATTGTGGTGATGAATAGAGGTCTATGTTTCCTAAATGTTAGATGTGATGCCTTATGGATTTTGAGGGGGGGGGGGGAAGTATGTTATGATTTCTAATTACTTGGACAGATGCTTTAATAATTGTGATGATGAATTAATGATGGTGACGATTAAGGTATGATTGCGATAATACATAAATGATTATGATGATGAATGAATGCTTGTGTTGATGCATGAATGATTGTGATGGTTAATGGATGATCGTGATGATGTGAGAATGATTATGTTTTACTTTTTTGTTATCGAGTCCTGGGGGTATTTATAGCCGAAAATAGAGCTGTTGTCTAGAGTTTGTGTCAGTTTTTCGATAATTCCCATCGAGCCACGATTCTCAGAACTCAGTTAATTATAGAACTATGTATCTTCAGACAAGTATAGAGCTTAATCAGGCTCTGTAATCTCAGTTATATCTGTAATCTCTGTATCGCTAGTAATCTAGCCTCCGACCTATAATAAGATCAGATCTAATAGTATTCATGTGATTCAATTCTAATCTTAGAAGCGATTTGAATAATCTATTCAAGCTCTGCATCGTCAGTCAGATGCTATGATTCGATACATTTCCATTAGATACGATGATAGGAACTAAGTAATCTCAGCGTAACTCAGTCAGATCTTTTGAGAAATATAATCAGTAATAGATTCAGCTCAGTCTAAGTTTAGTTAAGAGTCAAATAAGTGTCTTTCAGTTGGGAATAGAAACTAGCATCGAGTGAGCTCAAGGATGGTGACTCACCTACTAGTAGAGGGTGTGATTCTTATAAACGATCCTTTTGCTCCATAACTACGTATCCAGCATAGGTTGAGACATCACACTTGCTAGATGAGGGTGTATAAGAGACATCATACCTGCTAGAAGAGGGTAGATGAGGTGCCTTGACCTGTTAGATGAGGGCTCCACCATTTTCTTATGTGGACCTGGTAGATCAGGGTCAAATAAAGATAAGGTCTTTAATGGTGGCACGGTATTGACACCCTCCCAACCGGGGTTAGATGTTGGACCCCTAAGAGATAGTAGGGGCATATCGGTTAAGTAACTACTTCCCATAGTCTCAGTTTCAGAATCAGTCTCAGACTTCAAGAAAGAGCTCTGTTCAGTGTACAGAATTTAAGGCTGTTAGATATTGGACATTAAGTATGATTACTTACTAATTTGAAGATCCGCTACTAGTAATGAAATACCCCGCAAAGTTCTCTCCTAGTCTTAGCCTTAGAGAGTTTTCGGTAAAGCAAAAATCTGAGTTTAAAAATTAAAAAAAATATCTTCCCGAGTATGAAACACTTTGAATCGTGTTTTATTTATCTATTTTTTTTTTCATGTAGAGCATTGAATAATATTTCCATCGATACAAATTTTATCAAAATCCGACATCGGACGAGGGAGTTATGGCCATTTAACTAAACGGTATCGGAATCGCCCAGGTTTGACGGTCGACCTGGCGGACCGCCAAGTCCTTGGTGGACCGTCAAATGTCCTGTCAGGCCAAGATAGAACATCCCGTTTCTACCTCCCCCCCCAAGTGACGACCAATGTGGTGGACCATCAAAAAGTTGACGGACCGTCAATGGGTCCGTCAAGGGGTTCGTCAAGGGGCCCATCAAGGGGTCCGTCAAGGGGCCCGTCAGGTCAAAACAGAATAGCCCATTCCTGACCCTCGAGTGATGAATGATCTGGTGGACCATCAGATTCTTGACAGACCGTCACTTCGACCATCACGTCGAGGCAGAATGTTCCAGTTTTTGCACTTGAGTGACAGATGACTTGGTGGACCGTCAGTCTCTCTGACGGACCGTCAGGTCGACCGTCACAGACCCCGATCGGAATTCTCTAGAAAAATTTTGAAGGGGAATTTTGGTATTTTCCACTCTTTCCCCAACCTCTATAAATACCCACTTAAGGGTTGAAGGCCTCATTTTCTTTTCTCTTCTTTCACCCAAAAACTAGGGTTTCCAAAAAAACAAAAAATTCTCTCTTCTTCCACCAAAAATTAAGAGAGAATCAAGAGAAAAAATTAAGAATTCTTCCAAAGGTTTTCAAGAAAGAGTTTTCCCAAGGTATGTAGATGTTGATTCTTGGGTCCCTTTCATCCAAGAAGCTCAAGTACCTTTTTTCTAAATCTCCAAGATTTATGTTTATGAATTTCTAATGATTCTTGTGAGTTGAAATTGATGTTCTTGCTATGATTGAGTTGTGGTTCATGTTTGTCTACAAGATTATCAAGCCTTGGCCTTAGTATGTGGTATTTGTGTGGTTAATGGATTATGTACTTGTTGTTGATGTCAAATAACCTCCAAGATGGGATACTTATGTGGTTTGTATGAATCTATGATAATATATGAGTGGAAACATGTGAATTTTGGTTGTTCATGATGAGTAGTTGGGTTATTATACTTATACCTAAGTTGTGCATGTGAGGTGTTTGATAAAATTTCTAAGAGACTGGAAATTAAGTCTTGTAGTTAAATTGTGATCTAATGACTTCTAAGATACGGTTATATGTTACGATTGTTGATGTGTTCATGACTTTTTGGTGTAGAATTGGTTGACTTTTTGGTGTAGAATATGGGCCATTATATCTTGTTGAATAGGAAGCCCCAAATTGTGAGCTAGTCTATGCATGCCTAGTGTTTGATAAAATGACCAAGGGAATAAATTATTCCATACTAGTAGGAAATCCCCAAATAAGTGTGAGCCTATGCATACCTAGTGTTTGTTGAAGGACCTTTGTAATCGAGTGGAGATTTGATGGTTGTAAATTCCCCATTATGTGCCCTTTGATATATGCTAAGTTTTTAATATATGCCAAGTGATTAGAAAGTAAGTTATGACATGATAGTGTGAAGTTTCCCAAGCGGTGTGAAATCCAAATACATATTGAGACCGATATAGGTATGAAATAGTTGAGGTAAAACCTTGATGAATGGAATACGATCTAATGGCATGATTCCTCTATGTTATTATGTGATTAATATGCCGAGATTCTTAAAGAGACCCTTTGGTAATTGTGGTGATGAATAGGGGTCTATGTTTCCTAAATATTGGATGTTATGCCTTATGGAATTTGAGGGGGGCAAGTATGTTATGATTTCTAATTACTTGGAGAGATGCTTTAATAATTGTGATGATGCATTAATGACGATGATGATTAAGGTATGATTGCGATAATTAGTGAATGATTATGATGATGAATGAATGCTTGTGTTGATGCATGAATGATTGTGATGGTTAATGGATGATCGTGATTATGTGAGAATGATTATGTTTTACTTTTATGTTATCGAGTCCTGGGGGTATTTATACCCAACAATAGAGTTGTTTTTTAGAGTTCGTGTCAGTTTTGTGATAATTCCAATCGAGCCACGATATTCAGAACTCAGTTAACTATAGAACTATATATCTTCAGACAAGTGCGGAGCTTAATCAGGCTCTGTAATCTCAGTTATATCTGTAATCTCTGTATCGCTAGTAATCTAGCCTCCGACCTATAATCAACTCAGATCTAATAGTATTCAAGTGATTCAAGTCTAATCTCAAAAGCAATTTAAATAATCTATTCAAGCTCTGCATCGTCAGTCAGATGCTATGATTCGATACCTTTCCGTCAGATACGACGATACGGAAGTAAGTAATCTCAGCGTAACTCAGTCAGATTTCTTGAGAAATATAATCAGTATCAGATTCAGCTCAGGCTAAGTTTAGTTAAGAGTCAAATCAGTGTCTTTCTGTTGGGAATAGAAACTAGCACCGAGTGAGTTCAAGGATGGGGACTCACCTACTAGTGGAGGGTGTGATCCTTAGAAGCGATCCTTGTGCTCCATAACTATGTAGCCAGCGTAGGTTGAGATATCACACCTTCTAGATGAGGGTGGATGAGAGACATTATACCTACTAGATGAGGGTAGATGAGGTGGCTTGACCTGTCAGATGAGGGTTCCACCATTATCATATGAGGACCTGGTAGATGAGGGTCATATAGAGATAAGGTCTTTACCCATGGAACAGTATTGACACCCTCCAAACCGGTGTTAGAAGTTGGACCCCTAAGTGATAGTAGGGGCATGTTGGTTAAGTAACTACTTCCCACAGTCTCAGTTTCAGAATCAGTCTCAGACTTCAAGAAAGAGCTCAGTTCAGGGTACAAAATTTAAGGCTGTTAGATATAGGCCATTAAGTATGATTACTTGCTAATTAAAAGATCCGCTACTAGATAGGACGATCTTAAAATCATTTTATCAAGAAGTATTATTATCCACAGACTCAAAGACAACCTGTTAGACAGGGTTGCTATCCATTTTAGAAGTTTCAGAACTCATGCCTTGATGTAAGTGCATCCATATTCCCAGTTATCAGTATCAGATGAGTCTATGATTCAGTATCTCAGTGTCAGTAGTGAGTGTAGTGTATAGTAAAGTGGTATCTGAGTTCCAGTCTCTAGAGTTGTGATGATTGTGATTATGACATATGCATACATGCATGTGTTCTCGTGTGACATTTTCATGATTATTCAGTTTACATCTTGTGCATGCATGAGCCCTTACATTTTGCCTTACCTTGTCTACATACTCAGTACATTTTGTACTGATGCATTTGCGCTATGGTGTTTTATTTGACACCATAGTTCCAGAGGCACAGGATTCAGAGATTCCTCAGCAGTTCAGTCCCAGTTAGCAGCAGTAGCAGTAAGTCATCTTTCTTCAAGGACGAATCTTAGTTTACTATTATTACATCAGATTTTGTTTATATTGTCAATTGACGGAGTTTACTGATTCCTGAGATTTTTGTAAGTGAATTCTAAATCTATTTATGAGTAATACAAGAATTATTTCTTCTTCTTCTATGGAATTTTGTGGCTAGTTCCCATAACTAGGGTTATGGGATCCTCAATGTGAAAAGCATCTATGGGTTGTGAATCAAATTGAGTTCCATGAATAACTGATATTGTATAAACCTTTCTTAAATTTAATGGCTTTTCTTGGTTGCAAACTTGAAAAGTGAGCCCAAGAACATCACTTGTCTGTAAAGAAAGTGTTTGTTGGGAAAAGAAAGTGTTTACATGAATTCTAAGGGCTTCAACCTTCGGATTAATGGAAAATTCCCTAACAAGATTAGCTTACATGAGAAAATGGTTTAAAGAATAATGTATCCTTTTAGTTTGAGAGAATTAGAGGATAATCTATCCACTTAGGTTGAGAGACTAAGGGATAAAGAATAGGATTCAACCCATCTTACAATTGAATTTGCTAAATGGAAATCTTAAGTGATTCACAACCCTAATTGTGCTAGAATTTTGGTAACCATAGCTTCGGTTTGTTTAATCTCATTAAATTACTAATTACAAAGAGAATCAATCATTGGAATACTCTTGTTACAATCAATTACGTTATAAGTTATAATTTAAAAAAAACCCCTTATTCAGGAACCTCTGATCAACAGTCCAGTAACGATTACAATATTTAGTGAGCACAATATTCCCTGTGGGATTCGACACCCAACCTAGTTGGGTTCTATATTTGACAGTGACCACTTACACTTTCTAACGAGAGTTGTAATTTGGACGTATCAGCATCTAGGCAGTTGAAAGTGCATGAGCGAAATTACCCCACCCATAACTTGGAGTTAGCGGCTTTGGTGTTTGCGCTTAAAATATGGTGGCATTATATCTATGGGATACATATTGATATATTTACTGGCCACAGGAGTTTACAGTATGTTTTCTCACAGAAAGAATTAAACCTCATACATAGGCGGTTGTTGGAGCTTTTTAAGGATTATGACATGAGCCTGCACTACCATCCGGGCAAGGAAAATGTGGTAGCCGATGCCCTCAATAGGTTGTCTATGGGCAGTCTTTCTCATGTTGAAAAGGAAAACAGGGAGATGGTGAAGGATATTTACTGACTTGCAAAGCTAGGAGTATGACTCTTGGATTCCAAAGATGGGGGAGTGGTAACCATAGCTCTGGTTTGTTTAATCTCATTAAATTACTAATTATAAAGCGAATCAATCGTTGGAATACTCTTATTACAATCAATTACGTTATAAGTTACAATTTAAAAAAAAAAACCTTCTTCAGGAACCTCTGATCAACAGTCCAGTAACGATTACAATATTTAGTGAGCACAGTATTCCCTGTGGGATTCGACACCCAACCTAGTTGGGTTCTATATTTGACTGCGACCACTTACACTTTCTAACGAGAGTTGTAATTTGGGCTATCAAATTTTGGCGTAGTTTCCGGGGAATACGGTTGTCAACTAAGTTTGTGATTGTTAATCGACCCTTTGGTTAAAGATTCCTAAAATTTTATTTTTTATTTGTTGTTTTTGTTTTGTGCAGGTTGAGTGTCTTGTATGCTAAGTACGCGGAGATCAGGTCAACCATTATTACCTATTCATACAGAACCATAGCTCATTGGCAGAATAGACGGTCACCAGGACCCGAAAAGAATAGCTGCTCAGCAGGATCAGGCTAGATTAGCAGCCTTGGCAGCCGCACAAGTAAACCAGCAGAATACAGACAATGATGGTCGAGAATTAAACCCAGATGATGAGGACCTGGGCGATGATAAGTTATTAAACCCAAGACGTGTAGATGATATAGCCACACCAGTAAACAGGAATATCAACAGAAATCTCCAGGCTAGGATGAGACCTGAACGCCGAGCTGTTCAGTTTGCTCTAGACGGTGATGATGATGTCCTGGATGGGGTTGGTGCTATAGGGGCTATTATTCCTCTGCCCCTAGCACCTGGATCTAAGTTCAATATCACGAGTACTATGATCTAGTTATTGTATCTTAAGGGACTGTTCGGTGGACTTGCGGGTGATGACTCGAATATGCATTTGATTAACTTTATCTCGATATGCAAATCGTTCGACAATCCAGGAGTAGGAAAAATTGCTATTCGGCTGCGATTATTCCCATTGTCTCTTTCTGGAGAAGCAACTTTATGGTTGAATGGTCTAACCCCCGATTCTATTACAAATTGGAGACAATTAAAAGATGCTTTCTTAGAAAGGTTGTTTCCGCCGTCCAAGAGGGCACAGTTAAGAGATGAAATCAGTAATTTTAGGCAGATTCCAACTGAAGCTCTCCATGAAACTTGGAAGAGGTTAAAAAAGAAGCTCACTCAGTTCCCGAATCATCAGATGACCAACATCCATCTGAAGGAGATATTATATAGGGCCTTGAATCCGTTGACCAAGCCAGTAGTGGATAATGCTGTGGGTGGGTCATTTATGGACCTCACTTTTCCTGAGGCCTCTGAGATGCTGGATCTATGAAAAAGTAGAGCAGAACTTGGTATACCAGGGATTATGAGGTAGCAAGCTTCACTGTATCTATTGGCATGACTGCTGAACAGAGGCGAAGGGAAGAAGAACGTGACCAAGACATGGCTCATATGAAGATACAGATGGAACTTCTTACTAAGCATTTATTATCAGGAATGACAGAGAAGGTTAAGGCTGTGGCATCACAGGGTAGAGCTGATTCCGATTTTGAGGAGGAAGCTAATTATTTGAAAAATCAGAGGGGTTTTCAAGGCAATGGCCAAGGAAACCAAGGTCGGAACTACTATGATAAATCCGGATACAAGGACCGAGACCAAGGAAATTGGATAAATAAAAATGACAGGAGTGGGTTGTATGTACCTCCTGGAAATCATGAGGCTACTGTAACTAGCTCTGGGAAGATGTCCATGGAAGATATGATGGCTAAATTATTGAAAGGGGTCGAAGCAACCAATACTAGAGTAGAAGAGATGAAAAATGATTTATCCTCAATGAATTAATTGGTTGACTCATACTCTACTTCAATAAAACAGTTGGAGCAACAAATGATCCAACTTTCTACTGTGTCTAATCAGAGAAAGGCTTGCATTATACCAAGTGATATAGTTCAAAATCTAAGAAAGGATGGTTCGTGCATGACAATTACCATTAGGAGTGGTAAAGTACTGGCAAGCCCATCTGTGTGTAAGCCTGTGGTGGATACTATGGCAGAGAATGTTGATGAAGCAAATATTAATCATCCGGTAGAGTCTAAAAAATTGGATGAGATCATTCATGATGTTGCATCCAATAGTCAGCAGGCTGATGAGTGAAAAAGAGAGGAAGACAAGGAAAAAAAAGTAGTGGTGAACACTCTCCCAAAACCACCACTTCCCTTTCCTCAAAGATTGAAGAAAAAGGCTGAGGATATAAAGTTTAGCAAATTCTTGGCCATGTTGAAGTAGTTGACGGTAAATGTGCCTTTGGACGAGACACTTGAGCAAATGCCAGGGTATGAAAAATTTATGAAGGACCTTTTGACAAAGAAAAGAGCGGCGAGCTACGAATCGGTGGATAATCTCCATCATTGTAGTGCTATTTCTATAAGGTCCTTGGTAGAGAAGAAGGCAGACCCAGGAGCGTTCACTATTCCTTGCACGGTAGGGTCTTTAGAATTTGCTAAGGCTTTATGTGATTTGGGAGCTAGCATTAACCTGATGCCGCTAGATGTTTATAAGAAGTTAGGTTTGGGAGACCCCACACCCACCAACATACAACTTATGATAGTGGATAGGTCGGTAAAATGACCTGTTGGTATTTTGTATGATGTGCTGGTGAAGGTATCTACCTTCATATTTCCTGTGGATTTCATAATTCTGTATTGCGAGGTGGACTTCGAGGTACCCATAATCTTGGGTCGACCTTTTCTCGCAACCGGAAGTGTGCTGATAGATTTGCGAGCTAATGAGCTTTTATTTAGGATGAATGATGAAGTGGTGTATTTTGATGTGTGCAAATTAATGAAATGACATAAAGAGATGAGCGTTTTCTCAATTGTTAATGTATATTATAAGGACGGTCAGGAAATACCAATAGAGAAGCAGCTTGCTGTTGGGCCATTAGCCACAGTGCTTATGAATTTTGATTGTGAAGATATTACAGATTATGAAGAGACCGTTTATTCTTTGAAAGGAATGGGATCATATTCTTACACTCCTAAGAATATCGATCTTGTTTTTAAGAATCGACCAACAATACCGCCAAAGCCATCTGTCGAAGAGCCACCGGTGTTGGAATTGAAAGAGTTACCCTGTCATTTGAGGTATGTATTCCTGGGTAGTGGTAATTACTACCCGTCATTATTGATGTTGATCTGGGTGAGCAAAAGGTGGAAGCTCTCGTCTCTATTCTTAAGAGATATAAGAGAGCTATTGGTTGGACTATTACGGATATCATCGGTATTCCTCCTGGCATATGTATGCAAAAAATTCAGCTAGAGGAGGATTGTGTACTTACTATTAAGCATCAGTGTCACCTAAATCCACCTATGCAGTAGGTGGTAAAGAAAGAAATCATCAAGTGGTTAGATGCAGGGGTGGTATATCCTATATCAGATAGTAAGTGGGTGAGTCCTGTGCATTGTGTGCTTAGGAAAGGGGTCATGACAGTGGTATCCAATGAGAAGAATGAATTGATCCCACTCAGGCATGTTACTGGGTGGAGGGTGTGTATGGAATACTGAAAGCTCAACTCCTGGATGTTAAAGGATCACTTTCTAATGCCTTTCATGGATCAAATGCTTGATCAATTGGCAGGAAAGGGATGGTATTGCTTTTTGGATGGTTATTTTGGATATAACCAGATTTGTATTGCCCCCAAAGATCAGGAGAAGACTACTTTTACATGCCCGTATGCCACTTTCGCATTCAAGCGGATGCCGTTTGGGTTATAAAATGCACCTGTCACTTTCCAACGGTACATGATGTCCAGTCTCTCAGATATGGTTGAAGATACCTTAGAGGTGTTTATGGATGATTTTTCTATTATAGGTGATTCATTTGAGTTATTTTTGAAATACCTGAGTATGGTCTTGCAATGATGTGTGGAATTCAATCTTGTGCTTAATTAGGAGAAATTTCACTTTATGATTAAAGAGGGCATTGTTCTTGGGCATAAAATTTCAGCAAAAGGGATTGAAGTTGATCGAGCCAAGGTTGAAGTTATTGAGAAACTACCACCTCCAGTTTCTGTGAAGGGGGTTTGCAGTTTTCTCGGCCATGTTGGTTTTTATCGTAGGTTTATTAAAGACTTCTCCAAGATTGCAAACCCATTCTGTAAACTTTTGGAGAAAGAAATGAAGTTTTCCTTTGATGAGGATTGCTTGAAGGCATTTGAATGCCTTAAAGGGAAACTAGTGGAAGCCCCTATCATTGTATCACCAGATTGGTCCAAGCCGTTTGAGATCATGTGTGACGCAAACAGTGTTTCCCTTGGATCCGCTTTGGGGAAAAAGAGGGACAAATTGTTTCATCCAATCTATTATGCCTGCAAAGCTCTGAATGGAGATCAAACGAATTACACTGTCACCGAATAGGAACTCCTTGCTGTAGTGTATGCTTTTGAGAAGTTTAGAGCTTATCTTATAGGTACCAAGGTGGTGGTCCACACTGACCATGAAGCCTTGAAATATTTAATGGATTAAAAAGACGCAAATCCAAGGTTGATTAGATGGGTGTTACTACTCCAAGAATTTGACTTTGAAGTCAAAGATAGAAAGGGTTGCGAAAACCAAGTGGCAGATCATCTTTCTAGGATGGAAGGTGAACGAGCAGTTAGAGATGAGATGGAGATCAATGATGCATTTCCGGATGAGGAAATCTTAGCTTCTACTTTGGAGAACCTACCTTGGTATGCTGATTTTGCGAATTATGTGGTGAGCGAGGTGATTCCAGAAAATCTTTCTTTCCATTAAAGAAAGAAGTTTCTTCATGATGTGACACACTACTTCTGTGATGAGCCATATCTTTTTCGGTGATGTGCTGATAATATAATAAGGAGATGTGTTCCATAGGTGGATGTATTAAGCATATTGGAAGCATGTCATGATTCCCCAGTCGGGGGTCACCATGTAGGTGATCGAACTGCGAGAAAGGTGTTGCAGAGTGGCTACTATTGGCCATCATTATTCAAGGATGCTCACGAGTTTGTGCTGAAATATGACCAATGTCAGAGGCAGGGGTCTATCTTTAAGAGGCATGAAATGCCTTTAACCAAAATGCTTGAAGTGGAATTATTTGATGTATGAGGCATCGATTTCATGGGCCCGTTTGTAAGCTCGTATGGAATGAAGTAAATTTTAGTTGCTGTGGATTATATATCTAAATGGGTTGAAGCTGTTGCCTTGTCTAATAATGAAGGGAAGAGAGTTGTTGTGTTTCTTAATAAGAACATCTTCTCTCACTTTGGAGTGCCAGAAACTATTATAAACGATGGAGGATCCCATTTTTGCAACAAAGTGTTCCGGGCAGTTTTAGTGAAATATGGGGTAAAACAACATAGAGTAGCAACTCCATATCACCCACAAACTAGTGGGCAAGTGGAGGTGTCAAATCGGGAGATTAAAACCATCCTAGCCAAAACAGTGAATGCTAATAGGCAAGATTGGACTCGAAAGCTAGATGACGCTTTTTGGGCATATCGGACTGCTTTTAAGACCCCTATTGGCATGTCACCGTATCAGTTAGTCTATGGAAAAGAATGCTATTTACCAGTTGAGCTGGAACACAAGGCTTTGTGGGCTCTGCAAATGTTAAATCTAAATTAGAAGGAGGTAGGAGAGCTAAGATTGGGGCAACTGAATGAGATGGATGAATTTCATCTTGGGGCTTACAAAAGATCAGACCTTTACAAAGAGAAGATGAAAAAGTATCACGACCGAAGACTTGAAAGAAAAACCTTCTAGAATGGGGATTTGGTACTTCTGTTCAATTCCAGGCTCAAATTGTTTCCAGGTAAACTCAAGTCTAAGTGGTCAGGACCATTTAAAGTTAGTCAAGTCTACTCATTTGGAGTAGTCGAGCTTGAAAATGAAGAAGGTAGTATCTTCAAAGTGAATGGGCAATGAATCAATCTTTATAACGGTCCAAAAGACTCGATAAAAAGTGTTGATATCTTTTATCTCGATGAAGTCTGAGTATTCAAGATAACTGAGTCGTGCCGCGACGATAAATTAGGCGCTAGTGGGAGGCAACCCACAACATGTTGTTATAACCATAGTTAGATTCCCTTTCATATTTTTGTGCAATTTTGATGTCTTTGTGAAGTGTGCAGGACCAGTAATACAAAAAAAGAGAAAAGAAGGATATAGGTGTTATGGCCCCTAAACTTCCGTAAACCAGAGGAGGAAGATCTCAATGAGGTAGAAATGAGTCCGCACCGTCTTACAATACTAGAAAAAATGAAAGAGAATCTCTCATACTCTCCCAGTCCGAGGAGGAGAGTGAGAGTACATCTAGCAGTACAAATTCAAGTCCCGATGAGATAACTTTTGCTACAACTCAACCATTGCCTGTAGAGGGTGATACTGAAACTGTTAACGTTAAGGATCAAATGGGAGTTCCTGATCCTATAGCTGAACCTGAGGGTGATAATGTTATCAGGAAAAAAGATCCATAGATTCGAGAAGCTATCAGGTGGCAGATAGAAGGGGCACAAAAAAAGTTCTATGATGGGTTGACACCCACATCTCGAGGGATCAGTAGATCATTCATAGAAGAATATCAAATTATGACAACAGAACTTCATGGCTATCCCAAGTTAGAGTGTCGTTTCAATGAATATGGACTGGCATGGGTGAGCAAACCACCAGGAGAGTACCAACCAAATTGGGTAAGGGAATTCTTCGCAAATTATCTGTGTTCGGTGAAAGCGGAATGCCCAAAGGGGACTCCAATCTTGAATAGACCAAATAGGGAGTCTGTCCCGATTCAAGGGTCCACCATTGATATCTCATCCTGAACGATTAACAGGATGTTATTCGGGCCAGGATATGAGGCCCCACCCGCTGTCCCAGATTTTGAGTATAGAATGAGAAATGCTTCCAGTCAGAGATGTTGGGCCACTTCTTTATTGACCGTTGATGGAAATCCTTCCTGGCTGACTAATTCCAAAGAGCACATTGCAAAGTTCACCCTTAGTTTTAAAGCTAAGTTCTGATGGGATATTGTTCAGTTGAGGTTAATGTCAACAAAAGAAGATGGGAACTTGGATCATCACAGAGCGGTAGCAGTAGCCAGTTTGGTTTTAGGGCTACAAATTGCTTTTGGTCAGCTAATTGCAGATGAGATATTCGTGCGGGCACATAAAGTGACCACTTCTATACCCTTCCCATGTTTGATCACTGAGTTATGCAAACAAGCCAGTGTGCCACTGATCCGTGGGGTTGACAATAAAGTACAGGATACACATAGGCAGGACATTGGGAAGTCAAAGAACGAATCGAAATTTGAAATTCGTGTGACCAAGCCTCCAATATATTAGCCTCTGTCTGCACCAGTTCCTGAGGCCCCAGAAATGCCTGAAGGTATGCCCTTACCCATCACCACGTATATACCACTCATTTATGTGACCCAGGGTACGTCTGTAGGGTCAGGTTCTACAAAGTTTGTTGGTGGAGCAGAGTTTATAGAATTCGGGTTCAACCCGTAAAATTTTGTTAAGGTGGTGAAGAATCAAAAGCGGTTTCATAAATGGTTAGAAAAGTGGGATGGAGATTTCAAACCTTTTGTGATGAAATTGTGGCTGAAGCATTCAGGACATTTCAAACTATTCAAGTTAGAATGGATAACATGGAAGCCCGCATCAACAAAAGGCTAGATTCACTGTCTCTCCTTAATCTTGCCAAGCTTATGGCAGAGTTTAAGAAGGAAAAGACGGACATAGAGGAGTTAAAGGAGAAACAGTCATAGCCTCTTGCATTTGACCTGAATTTAGTGGAAAGTGATGATGAGGAGGATATTCTGGATCTGATGAGAAGACCCGTGAAGGACAAAGGCAAGTAGCAAATGGATAAAAAAGCAATAAGGAAAGAAGAAAAAAAAGGAAGAGAGAAGCCATGTCACCTGAGGAGTTAGACCAACATAACCTGAAAAGAGATACAAAGAAGTAAAAAAAAGAAGCTGAAAGAAAGCAAAGAGAGGTAAAAAATGAAGCGGCAGGAGTCTCTACTAGTGCTGCCCCAGAAAAGGGGCGAAGTGCAAGATCAGTTCGGGAGACGATTCTTATAATTGTAGAGGGTGAGGTTGTGAGTGCTCCTACCACCATAGGGGACAACATTGCACCGAGTGAGGATGCAGGGACCTCACCCCACCTGACAGACACCTCAGAGGAATAGGAGGCGACGTAAATATCCCAATCCAACTATGTATGGTAATTTATTACTTTGAGGACAATGATTATCTTTATATGTAGGGGTGGGTGTATTTACATCATGGTTGGATATTGTTGCCGATATTATGAATCCAATCATGTACTATCTAGTAGAAGCGCCATGTCTAGGGTGTTTTTATTATTGCATTTTAAATTCTGCAGCTTGTGATATAAATATCTATGTTTAATGATTATCAATGAAATATTTCTGTTTCAGTACTTCGTTGTAAATATGGATAATGAATGATGTTGGCATAAGACTATGAGCATATGTGTGTAATTATTTACTTTATTAATGCAAACATGTGTACATAACCTTCAGTAAACCTACATTTGGCATTATTTTGTAAGAGGTACATGGATCATGTGATGAACATTCCAAGAGTTACAGAAGAAGTTTAGTTCAGTTGCCGGTGGGCGTGAGGATTTACTTTCAGTTCTTGCATAGTCTAATGCCTAGAACTTACCTGAGTCATTGATACAATCTTCTAGTGGATTTAATAGGATAGGATAACAGGCCTCCTTGTACTTTTATCCCATTTAGCCAAATTAAATAACCCTACCAAAAAGATTTTTATCTCATTTGAACCCGTCTTGGGCCTGTAGGACGTTTTTTTTTCAATTCAAATAATGTTCATTTACACTCCGTAGGGCGTTACCATCCTACTCTGGCCTTGGCCCAATATTTGGGTATTGTGCACTTTAACTTAGGAAAAACACCTAAGTTGAGGGTGACTTTTGTCAAGGTGCAAATTCTAAATGGAAGTTGAGTGTAAATTTCAGTCTAA
Source organism: Capsicum pubescens (assembly GCA_030864215.1). Taxonomy (NCBI): domain Eukaryota; kingdom Viridiplantae; phylum Streptophyta; class Magnoliopsida; order Solanales; family Solanaceae; genus Capsicum; species Capsicum pubescens. Next base: position 220,733,838 of record CM061546.1, read on the forward strand.
AAACTTTTGGCCCTAATCAGTTCAAAGATATTGTGCACCTTAAGTTGAGGGTGACTGTTGATGCTTGTCTTTTTCAATATACATATATATATAAAAGAGGGTTTTTATGTCTGAAGAAGAGCCTGTTATTAGAAGCAGTAAATGAGTTGATCTGGGTTACAATAATGCAATGGCAAGGAGAGTTAAGTCTTAATGAGTCACTTTATCCAAAAGCATATAGTTACCTAACCTGAAGCCTCATTAAAAGCCTTGAAAAGACCTTTTTGATCCAAGAGAGTTAACTTTGAGGAGGTGTCGTATGGCTAGGGAAAGCCTATAGGAATTTAGGACTATGCTTGTAACTTCTTTGATGAGTGTGAGAGTTTAGATTACGTCCACATCATGTGATGAGTGGTGGATTTCATTGTTGTGAGAGTAACTGGAGTTTCACTGAGTTTTGCTATTCTCTGTGGAATGTAACATCCATGTTTGTGTGCTGAATTATGATCAATGCCGGGTGTAGACCCTGATGTGTTAAATTCATGTAAGTGAAATAATGGGTGAATAGTTGCATCAAAATGTTTCAGTGGTTGGTTGTAGGTCATTGTATTGTTCATGTTCTCAATAAGGTGCTGAGTTGCTTGAGGATAAGCAATTATCTTAAGTTGAGGGTGTTGATGTTTCGGATTTTGACGGAACATTCGGCATCATCTTCTTGGGAAAATTGTATGTTTTCAAGCAACCAAAGTGGTATTTAATGAGTCTTTTTAGTGTTTCAGGGAAAGGAGTGAATCATAGAAGAAACTTGGAAAAAGTAGCAATTAAAGAAATTTGATGGTCAAAATGGTGGACCGTCAGACTTGCGACGGACCACCAGTTGGACTGTCAGGACCTATCCAGAACATGGCCTCCCGAAGGACTCAGTGACAGACCAAATGGTTGACCGTAAGTATTGTGACGGACCACCAGGTATGTCGTCAGGCCTTATCCAGAAGCCACTCTCTGAAAGGATTCAGTGATGGACAAAATGGTGGACCGTCAGTCTTATGATGGACCACCAGTTGGATCGTCAAACCTTATCCAGAAGCTACACTCTGAAAGGACTCAGTGACAGACAAAATGGTGGACCGTTAGTCTTATGACGGACCACCAGTTGGATCGTCAGACCTTATCCAGAAATAACTTTTCATGAAAAGTCAGTGACGGACCAGATGGTGGACCGTCAGACTTTGGATGGACCACCACTTTGGCTATCAACTTGGACGCAGCTTTTCTGATTTTTAAATTTTAAATTCCTTTTTATCTGGGAACATATAAATACCAAATTTTAGGGTTAGCATTATTATCTTTTTTTTTTCTTGACAAATTTATCATATATTGAAACTCTCTGTAACATAGTACCTTGGTATTGAAAGATATCTTTGGGGAAGTTAATCATTCAATTCCTTATTAAAGATTCAAGAACTGATTCTTGTGATTTTTGTAAGTCAATTCTAAATCTATTTATGAATAATACAAGAATTATTTCTTCTTCTTCTTCTATGAAATTTTGTGGCTAGTTCCCATAACTAGGGTTATGGGATCCTTAATGTGAAAAGCATCTATGGGCTGTGAAACAAATCGAGTTCTATGAATAACTGATATTGTATAAACCTTTCTTTAATTTAATGGTTTTTCTTGATTGCAAACTTGAAAAGTGAGCCCAAGAACATCACTTGTCCGAAAGGAAAGTGTTTGTTGGGAAAAGAAAGTGTTTACATGAATTCTAAGGGCTTTAACCTTGGGATTAATGGAAAATGCTCTAACAGGATTAGCTTACATGAGTAAATTGTTGAAAGAACAATGTATCCTTTGAGTTTTAGAGAATTAGAGGATAATCTATCCACTTAGGTTGAGAGACTTAAGGGATAAATAATAGGATTCAACCCTTCTTGCAATTGAATTTGCTAAATGGAACTCTTAAGTGATTCACAACCCTAATTGTGCTAGCATTTTGGTAAACATATCTCTGGTTTGTTTAATCTCATTAAATTACTAATTACAAAGAGAATCATTCATTAGAATACTCTTGTTACAATCAATTACGTTATAAGTTACAATTTAAAAAAAAACCTTATTCAGGAACCTCTGATCAACAGTCCAGTAACGATTACAATATTTAGTTAGAACAGTATTCCCTGTTGGATTCAACACCCAACCTAGTTGGGTTCTATATTTGACAGTGACCGCTTACACTTTCTAACAAGAGTTGTAATTTGGGCGTATCAACATCTAGGCAGTTGAAGGTGCATGAGTGAAATTACCCTACCCATGACTTGGAGTTAGCGGCTGTGGTGTTTGCGCTTAGAATCTGGTGGCATTATCTCTATGGGGTACATATTGATATATTTACTGACCACAACAGTTTACATTATATTTTCTCGCAGAAAGAATTAAACCTCAGGCAAAGGCGTTGGTTGGAGCTTTTAAAGGATTATTCTATGAGCCTGCACTACGATCCGGGCAAGGCAAATATGGTAGCCGATGCCCTCAACAGGTGGTCTATGGGCAGTCTTTCTCATCTTGAAAAGAAAACGAGGGAGATGGTGAAGGACATTCACTGACTTACAAATCTAGGAATACGACTCTTGGATTCCAAAGATGGGAGAGTGGTTGTTCATGAGGTAGCTAAATCTTCCCTTTGGGCAAAAATTAAAGAGAAGCAGGTTGAAGATCCCATCTTAATGAAGATCAAGAAAGATGTAGGTCAACAGAAGGTGATGTCTTTTGAAATAGGTGGTGATGGTATTTTGAGATATCAGGGTCGACTATGTGTTCCAGATATAGATGGGTTACAAAAGAGAATCCTTAACGAAGCTCACACTTTGAGGTATGTAGTTAACCCAGGATCTACTAAGATGTACCATGATCTAAAGACCTTATATTGGTGGAATAATATGAAGCGTGATATGGCTAATTATGTTTCTAAGTATTTGATCTTCCAACAAGTTAAAGTAGAACATACGAGGCCAGGTGGTACATCACAAGAGATAGCTTTGCCTATGTGGAAGTATGATCAATATGGACTTTATTATGGGACTTCCGAGGTCCCAAAACGAGTATGATTCTATTTGGGTAATTATTGAAAGGCTGACCAAGTCAGCACATTTTCTGCCTGTGAGGACCAACTATTCAGGAGATGATTATGCTACTCTTTACATTGAAGAAATAGTCCACTTTCATGGAGCACCTGTATCCATCATATCTGACTGAGGTACACAATTCTCTTCTTAGTTTTAGAGATCTTTTCAGAGGGGTTTAGGTACCCAAGTGAATCTGAGTACTGCATTCCACCCTCAGACTGATGGGCAAGCTGAGTGCACCATTTAGACCCTTAAGGGTATGTTGAGGGGCTACGTTATTGACTTCAAAGGTACATAGGTAGATTACTTTCCATTGATAGAGTTCACATATAATGACAGTTATCATGCCAGTATTAAGATGGCTCCTTTTGAGGTACTATATGAGAGAAAATATAGGTCGCCAATAGGGTGGTATGAAGTGGGTGAGATGCAGTTATTTGGGCCTGATCTTGTTTATCAGGCAATGGAGGACGTGAAGATTATTAGAGAACGACTTAAGACAGCCCAGAGTAGACAGAAATCCTATGCCGATGTTAGAAGAAAGGAGCTAGAATTTGAAGTTGGGGATTGGGTATTTCTAAAAGTCTTCCCTATAAAGGGAGTTATGCGATTTGGGAAGAAAGTTAAGCTGATTCCTCACTATATAGGACCATACCAGATTTTGAGAAAGATAGGTGCAGTTGCGTATGAGTTAGAGTTGCCTGTAGATCTGGGTTCTATTCATCCAGTATTTCACATATCCATGCTGAAGAAATGTATTAGAGACCATTCCCTAGTGTTGCCTATAGAAGCAACTTAGGAATCAAAAGATGACATGAGAGAAAGATACCCAAACCTGTTTGATCCGATGAATGACGAAATGGAAGGTATAATCCTTGATTTATTCTTTTACGGTCTTAGTATACCTTAAATTATGCTTGTCTTTGTTCCGCATAATCATTCGGGGATGAATGATCCTAAGGGGGGGATAATTTAATGCCCCACATCGTCAATGCATTAGCTGTGGTAATATGCTCTTAGAGTTAGATAACTAGAATAGTATCAATGAGACTTTGTCTCATTTTTTTTGACTTCCAAAGTGAGTAAAGTTTAAACCATATATAATTTACCTAATTTTGACTTTTTATCATGTGGTAAATTGAATGAGCTTTTCGTCGATATAAGATTCGCCCAAATCCAATACCCGGGTAAGAAGTTATGGCTAGTTTAAGTCCTAGTCATAAAATGCCGTCATTTTGGTGCTTGGCGCGTCCCGGAGGGGGTCAACTTAGCAATTGTCAAATTACAGTAGACTACCGTGATTGTGTAGTTTCACGCTGAAGTTTTAGGTCCCAACCAGTGGTACAACACGATGGCTCCGCATCACGGTGATATTAAGAATCCCATTCGTCAATTTCTAGTGAGCCACCGCGATTGTGGCACGTCGCGCTGGCCCATAAAACTGGGCTCCCAGTTATATTTTATTCCATCTCATTAAGGGCATATTGGGTATTTTTACACCCCCTTATCAGCTTAAACACGGGATTACACTCCCAAGTGACCACATTATTCATAATTTTATCAAATATTCACAGGAACACTCTCTAGGGTTTCAAACTAAAAAAACCAAATAACTCAAGATTTAACCATGTCTTTTCAAGATTGATTGAAGATTCAGAATCCCCAAACCGTAGGATTCAAGAATCATCCATTATTTTCGGTATTGAGGTACGTGGGATTTTCTTAAAAATCTCATGGGCATAGAAATCATGATTTTAAGAAAAGGGTTTTAGATTTATGATTTATAATCATGTTTTAGAAGTCCCAATGACATTGTTTTGGTTTTTAGGCCTTTCCCCAAATTGATTTGAAATTCTATATATATGTATGCATGTGTTTAAGAATGAATATTCAATTGAGAGCATGAATTATAATGAATCCCTCTCTTGATATGATTTTTTCCATTATTCGTATGATATGGATTATTTTGAAAAACATGATATGAAAGGTCTTGATTTATACTATGATTTGAACATGATTATGGAATCAAAAGAGAGGGTTGTGAATGTAGATAAATGTTGAATATACATATAATGAAAGAGTGCATGGTTTTTCCAAAAGCACATGACCACCATACGTTTGAAGAATTCTTGCATAGTTTTGACTTATGTTTCGGAACATGAAATCTCTTATACTATTTGCATGTTTGGGTGGTCTGAATTGAATTTTGATAAAAGAATCATGCACGATGCATTATGGCTCAAAAAAAGTACTTGCAAGTCTTGGTGTGATGACACTAACTCAGATAATGCCATGTTAATTCAAAACAGAATAGAATGCATGTTTGAAATCAGATTTTCAGATTTTTGAAGCTAGAATGTGCATGTTTTAAAATAGACTAAAATTGGGCATAAAGAGAGCTTAGATTGTTCCCCGAAGAAGGCACAAGTTCAGATAACTCATTGCCTAAAACCGTGATTTGCCGATCCGGGTATATTATTATACGCTAGCCTAGTTCCCTGTGGCATATCAGAATCAGACACTCTAACCCTTGAGATACACTTGGGTTGGGGGCTTCCCCATCGAGTCAATGAAGGATTCCATATAGCCCGTGGAATATCAGACTTGTAGGGGAGTGCCACCTAACTCAGAAGTAATACAAAGATCAGAGGCTGCATTGACAGATAAGTTTTATGATTATCAAAGATGCCCATGTGTTTTGGAATTTATATCGTACGTGATTTTTTATGACTAGATCTCAACTATTTTATTTATATTAAAAGCCTTATTTTATATTGCTCTACGTACCTGTACATCTGCATTGACCCCACTACCTTCCAGGTTCTGAGGCACAGTCTAGGGGTCCTGACAAGTAGTAGATTTCTTCAGACAGAAGTGCAGGGTCTAGTCGGTGAGCCTTCTATATTTCAGAAGGCCTAGTTATTTTCAGACATTTATTAACAGTTATGGTTTTGGTCTATTGGGGGCCTTGTCCCAGTTTTCAGATAGTGTTATTAGTCATGTAGTAGAGATTTCGCAGACGGTTTTTAGATGTCATTAGATTGTTTTGGATTTCATTTAATCTTGTTGAATTTATATCAGACTTATGACCATAATTCTATTCTGTTAAATAATTTCACATTTTCTCTCTATTATATGAATGTTGTCCAAGATTACCAGACAGATAGGGACTCCCGGGCCTTCATTGTTTAGGATGTCCATTATGGCCAAGGCCCCGGTTCGCGTCGTGAAAATTCAGCACCGAGTGAACCCAGGGATGAGGGCTCACCTGTCAGGCAATAGAGGGTGTGATCCTTAGAAGAAATCCTTGTATTCTAGAACTACGTAGCCAGTGTAGGTTGAGATGTACCCCTACGAATCTAGGGATTATACATCTCATTTGAGTTTTCCTACTAGGACGGGTTAATGAAAGAGCTCTCTGTCAGAGAGGGTTAACTCACAACTTGTCTTTACCCATGGCACGGTTTTGACACCCTTTCAACTGGGGATATAGGTTGGACCCCACCAGTTCATATACATGGAATTTCAGTTAGATGATTAGATCCTACAGTCTCAGTCTTAGTCTCATAAAAGAACTCAGATAGTTCTTCAGATTTAGGACTATCAGATACAGTCACTCAGTTCAGTACAGGACTCAGCTAGTTCCATCAGAATCAAGACTGTCAGAGATAGTCACTTAGTTAACAGTATATTAGTTATACAAAACTCATGTTATCAGTATTCAGACTCAGTAGTCAGTATTATCCTGATCTCATTTATAGTTACATATTCATGCATCTATTCTCATATTCATGTTATTCAGTCAGTTAGTATTGTTCATGCATATGAACCCCATGCATTTAGCCTACCTCACTTTGAATACCAGTACATTCAGACGTACTGACGCATACTTTTCTTCTGCACTATGGTGTTTTATACCTTAGGTTCGGATGCTTAAGTTCCCGATCTCACTTAGCTTCAGATTCATCCAGTAGCAGTAGATTTACAGTGATTCCTCATCATTCGAGGATAGCATGATTATTTCATTACTTCATTATTTCATTTTTTATAGACGAAGTTAGTTGGGGACATGTCCCATCAACTCCATAATTTTCAGACAGTTTAGAGGCTTTCAGACTAGCATGTTCAGACAGTTTATTTCAATTTTGGTATTGATATACCGTATTTTTAGATATTATGTTTTTATAAAATATTTGAACCTTATGGACTTTAAGCTCTTTTATTCCGCATTTATATAGTATATTATGCAATGCTCAGTTACATATTTCATTCATGTGTAACTTGTGGTCCTTCGGGATTGCTAGCAATGTGTAGCTTTTCGGGTATCAGATTTGGAGCGTTAGAAACTTGTTATCAGAGAATAAGGTTTAATAGATTCCTCGGAAGTCTAATAAGACGTATTTAGTAGAGTCTTATGCATGGGTGTATTGCGTGCCACCTTTATGTACAGAAGGCTATAAAATGTTTTAGGAACAGTTTCCCTTCTTTCATTATTCTTTTCGGGCCAGTGAGCATAAACTCAAATTTAACTCTTAGTATAATCTATTTCTCCCCTTATCATGTTCAGGTAGATCCCCTGGATGAGCATGTCTCCCATTCAGAATTCAGAGCTATATTCACTACTCTAGCCAAATCAATCACAACTCAGAATGAATGGCCAACTGCTGTTCTGGCCAACTCAGTGGCCAATACTGCTGCAGCCAGGAGTCGAGACTTTACCCTAATGAATCCTCCCCTATTCTCATGTTCTAAATCCGAAGAGGATCCATAGGAGTTCCTCGACCAAGTTCAGAAAGTCACAGATATCATAGGAGTGACTTTTTATGAGAGTGCTGAGTTAGCCGCTTATCAGCTATAAGATGTAGCTCAAATTTAAGAAGTGAAAGGTAGACAGGGGTACAGATACAGATAGAGTGGAAAGAGTTTGCTACTACCTTTCTAGACCGATTCTTTCCCCTAGAGCAGAAAGAAGACAAAGTGTGAGAGTTCATTAATCTTAGACAAGGTAGCATGAGCGTAAAAGAATACTCCCTCAAGTTAACTCAATTAGCTAGGTATTCTCCCCATGTAGTAGCAGACAGTAGATCCAGAATGAGAAAGTTTGTGTCTGGGGTATCAGGTAAAATAGTTAAGGAGTGCAGGACTGCGATGTTGATTAAGGAGATGGACATATCTAGGCTTATGGTACATGCTCAACAAATTGAAGAGTAGAAGCTTAAGAAGAAGGAGAGAGAGAATAAAAGAGCCAGAATAGGTAGCTATAGTTTTTCTCATCCAGGGTCGCAGGGTCGTAACCGTTCTCAGTATAGTCAAAAAATTTTAATCCTAGTTCCATCCTCAGATAGTGTGCTAGTACCACAGTTCAGAAATGATCGTAGGGATGGGGCACTAGGCTCCAAAACCCAGGGTAGTGAGAGCAGGAGTTTTACTAATCCGCTTGCGAAGAGTATGGTAAGTATTATAAGGGGGTGTGTAGAGCTGGAAATGATGTGTGTTTCGAATGTGGCGAATTAGGCCACAAGGTCCGAGACTGTCCTAAACCCAACCCTCAAAGTCAGCACAATCATCCTTCATCCTAGTCCAGTCGCCCGAATCAGCAGGGTGCAAATTTCAGTGCTATAAATGGGCAACACCCAAATAGACTCTATGGTCTTTAGTCCTGACAGAATCAGAAAAATCCTCCTGATGCAGCCACTGGTATGTTACCGATCCCTCATTTACATGTTCACGTTTCTTCAGATTTAGGAGTTTTTTTCTTTTGTAACTCTTTACATAGAAGTCAACTTTAAGGCCAGACCAAATATTAATAGGACCTTTCACAGTCTCCACCCATCAGGTTAGCCCATTTTAGCCCTGAAGGTGTACATGGACTGCCAGGTTATAATATCTTATAAAGTCAGGCCTTCAGGTCCCAGTAGTAATACCAGTATATGTAGAAAATCCATAAGGAAAGATGATTCCCGACCCATTCCTACCTCAGTGCAAAGTTTTGTACTTCAACCATCATGATATTACACATGATTTATGTTTCAATCCCATAAATACAACTTATATCCATGCGTTTTTTCATAGAATAGTGTGTGTTTGAAGTTCATTATATGAGGAGTTCCAGTTGACCCAGTGTTACGAATATGTCCCATGAGCACAAAAATTCCAGGCTCAGGTCATGCAACTCATGACTCATGCTCCATTTCTAGTGATCAACCAAACTCAGATTATGTCATGTATACTCTCAGTTTAGATCCCTCGGTGAATTCGTGGTGTTGATACTCTATCCCTCAGGCCTTAGTTACAATGTTAATTCAGTAATCAATATTCAATAAAAGACTCAGATAGTCCTATAAGACCATGGCTTTCAGTTATCAGTTACTTAGCCATTAGAATTCAGTACTTCAGTACCAGTCTAAACCTCAGTTATCAGAAACTAAAATTCAGTTTCAGTTTCAGTCTTAGTTACGGTTACAATATTAATTACCGTCTTATCTACAATATCAGTCCCAGTCTTAGCCAGTAATCAGTTCAGTAACTCAGTTTAGTTTCAGGATTTCTCGACCATAGCATATGGCCATCAGTTAGTTAGTTATTAGTATTTCAGTACCCCAGTTTATAAAATATTTTCAAAACATGTTAGATGCCTGATCTTGCATTCATAAGGTAATACAGTTTTGACTTTCTCATGCTCAGTTACCTTATGTTACCAGTCAATGATTACCTTCTATGCATTATACTCTATAGTTTCAGTCCAGTTATTCAGACTAAGTTCAGTTAAGTCTTGCAGACCCAACATTCAGTTATCAGTCTTTCAGTTAATCAGATGAGCAGTATATTTAAGCAGTTGTGCTCAATACCCATACAAATGTTTTCGGTGGTCTCGAGTGATGTATTATACTAAGGTGGAGAGTATAGTTGAAAGAGTTCCAGAGAAGTACTTCAGTTAAGTATAAGTTTTTAGTATAATTTAGTTTAAGCATCCAGTAATTCAGTTAAATAGTCAGGTGAACAAGTTCGGATGGTGTGGTTTCCCTTCGTTCCATCTAGTCGCACTATCTAGAGTCCCACGAATGTGATCATTCTAGGATGGACCAACCAGGTAGTTGCGTGCTTAGCTTAGTTCATGTATCACGTGTTAGTTTCAGATCCCAGATATTCATTCACAATTCAGTTCATAGGTGCCTTGTGCATCGCCCTAGATTTCCTCAGTATCTCAGCAAAATCAGTATTCATCAAGGGACTTAGTTCCCAAAGGGGAGATACACTATAATCCCCTGAACTTTCATAACATAAATATGCCACTCTCTCTTCTCATAATGAATACAATTAGGAGTAAGGGGTACTCATAAGTTGACCCTCAAACTCCGATCTCAGCTGCAAGCCACGTATTCAAGGTGCTCAGTTTAGATCATGATATTCAATGTATATACCACATTTTAGGCTCAAATATGTTCCTTTGTTACCATTCACGCGTGCCCAGTAAGTGATCTCGGGTTCATTATTATTTTCGGTTTAAGGTAGCAGTCTTCCATGAATTCACTCAGTTCCATGTTCATATTCCATTACAAACTTGGTATTCATTTTCATGCTCAGATTCCCATTATAAACTTGGTATAAATAACCATTGCATATTCAATCATATGTTCCTGTGTCATTTCAGTCATGTATTCACGCATCAGATATGCATGCTCAGCTTAATAAATTCAACTTACCAGTAATCCTAGTCATGCATTTATTGAGTCAGATATTCATGCATCAGATATGCATGTTCAGTATAATACATTCAGCTTATCAGTTATGTCAGTCATGTACTCATGTTTCAGTTGTTCATGTTCAGTATGTACTTTAGCTTATCAATTCTCCCATCTCAGTCAGTCCCATTCAAGGACGAATGTTCCCAAGGAGGAGATATTGTAATACCCCACAAAATTCCTAAGATTAATTCAGTCCTTTAACCTTGTCAAGCGGGTCCCAGACTTAGAAAATTCTACCTAAGTTTCCAGACTTAGTTTATTTTTGGCCTTCAAAAGTTGACAATCTAATTTCGCGACCTTAATGTACTTTAATAGTCGGTATTCTTGCTAATTCATGATCAGGGAGGACAATAGGTGTTCCCGAACAAGTTTTGGATTTTTCGGACCTTGTTTAGACCATGTTTGGTGTCCCAAAATAGTGGACCAATGTGATCTTGGCACGCCGAGTCGCCTATCGCATTGATTAACATTGTTACAGGTTGCATGTGATAAAAGTACTAAGGCTTGGCGGGATCATGGTGAGATGCGTCAGTGCCATTGACACGCTGTGTCATAAATTGCGTCGATGCCCAATTTTTAGTCATTAAATATCCGCATTTTTAAGGGCAAATGGGTCAATTTCCCACCTCTATATAAGCCTATAACATGAGATTCAACTAGGTTTTCACCAAGATATAGTTGTTTCTCTCAAATTCCCTCAAGAACAAGTCTAGGGTTTTCAATTGAAGGTTCTAATCCGGGAGATTCCACCGTTAATCTTTAAGAAACTTCCATCTAAGGTCTGTAAAATGTTGATTCATGGGTTCCTTTCACCCATAAAATATAAATTTTGAATTCCATGTTATGAATTGAATCATATCCATGTTTATATTGTTGTATGATTACCAAGTTAAAATTTTTAATACATATAATGAAATTATGTTAGTATGTGGTTGGAATTTTTGTATTTGAAGTGAAAAATATTGCAATGATGTATTATTTTAATGTTCATGCCTAAGCCTAAAGTTATGCATGAAAGGTGTTTGCTAAAATGCCTAAGAGAATAAGAATTATGCTTTATGACTCAATTCTGACCAAATTGATGAATCCATGCTTTACCCTTATGTCCACAATGACCTCCATGTTATTGTTATGCATTGTAATGGTTTGGTGGAATTCTCATGAGATTAGCCTTACAAAATTATGACATGTTTATATGTATTCCTATTCATGTGTAAGCTTATGACATACAAATACTTCATGAAAATCTCCAAAGTTTGTATTATGAATTGTGGCCTATGGTTATGTATTCAAAGAAGTGTCATGTCTTTTTAGTTTCATGCAATCGAGTCCTGGGGGTACTCGTACCCGATAATTTAGCTGTGTCCCTAGAGCGACAGTTTTTAATATACTCTCAGTCAAGCCATGATCCTTAGAATTCAGTCAGTCACATGACTTAGGAAAACATAGTAAATTCAGTATTAGTCTAGTCCTTCATAGTACTCAGTAATCTCAGTAATCTCAGTCAGTTTTTATATATCAGTAGTATTCCATCAGTTAACAGAACTTAGTGAAATCAGTCCAGTTCAGTCAATAACACGATCAGTGATAGCTCAGTCAAGCCTACTATGAACTAGGAAATCAGTTCAGTGTCTATACAATTGGGAGTAGGATTCATCACCAAGTGAACCCAGGGATGAGGACTTACCTATGAGCCAGTAGAGGGAGTGATCCTTAGAAGCAATCCTCGCATTCCAGAACTATGTATCCAGCGTAGGGTGAGATGTACCCCTATGAGTCTAGGTATTATACATCTTATTTGAGTTTTCCTACTAGGAGGGGTTGACGGAAGAGCTCCCGATTAGAGAGGGTTAAATCATAGCTTGTCTTTAGCCGTGGCATGGTACTAAAACCCTTCCAGCTAGGGTTAAAGGTTGGATCCCACCAGTTCAGATTCGGGGTATGTCAGTTAGATGATTACCTCTCACAGTCTCAGTAAAAAAACTCAGATAGTTCTTAATATTCAGGACTGCCAGATATAGCCACTTAGTTCAGTACGGAACTCAGCTAGTTCTATTAGAATCAGGACTGTTAGACACAGTCACTCAGTTAACAATATATCAGTTATACGAAACTCATGTTATTAGTATTCAAACTTAGTAGTCAGTATTACCCCGATCTCATTTACAGTTACATATTCATGCATGTATTCTCACGTTCATGTTATTCAGTCAATTAGTATTGTTCATGCATATGAACCCCATGCATTCATCCTACCTCACTTTGAATACCAGTACATTCAAACGTACTGACGCAAACTTTTCTTCTGTGCTATAGTGTTTTATACCATAGGTTCGGATGCTCAAGTTCCCGATCGCACTTCGCTTCGGATTCAGCCAGCAGCAGTAGATTTTCAGTGAGTCCCCATCATTTAATGATAGCATGATTATTTCATTACTTCATTATTTTATTTTTAGTAGACGGAGTTAGTTAGGGACATGTCCTATCAACTCCATAGTTTTCAGATAGTTTAGAGGCTTTTAGACTAGCATGTTCAGACAATTTATTTCAGCTTTGGTATTGATATACTATATTTCCAGATGTTATGGTTTTATCAGATATTTGAACCTTATGCCCTTCCATCTCTTTTATTCTACATTTATACAGTATATTATGCAGTGCTCAGTTACAGATATCAGTCATGGGTTAGCTTGTGGTCCTTTAGGATTGCTAGCACCATGTAGCATTCTAGGTATCAGATTTGGGGCGTTACAACACTACAAGGCCACCCCTTTGTTTGGGCCCATAAAGGTCCTTTTGGTCATTTTTGTAATAAGTGTTGCCCTAGTCTATAAATAGAACATTTTGGTCATTTTTTCATTTAGAACTTTGATGATATATCTTGTAAACTCATTGAGAGTGTTTGGCAAGGTGGAATTCTTTTCGCAAGGTGGAATCCTTGTGTTGTTAACTTGCTTAGAAACGGTGGTTCCTTGGGAGTTCCAATTCCCTTGAGGTCTTCGTAAGAGTATAGGTGTCTTGTATTCATGTTGTTTGTGTTTTGATGTTCAATATACATCTTAGTATAATGTGTTGTACATTATGTCTCACTATCTATCCTCTTAGTTATAGTCATTTTATTTTCCATTTTGTGTTGCTTGTTCATCTCGTGATAGTGGACTGTTTTGTGCCATTTCGTAGGCTATTTTAGCACTTCATAGGTTGTTCTGCTATCACAATACAACCATAACTCCTATAACCTAATGTCAATATTATAAGAACATATCCTGTATAACTCGAATTCAAAGAAATACATATGAAATCCAATAGATACAACTCTATGTCTGAAAACTAGTAAAGACATAGTCTAATGATAGAGAAAGATAGTAGAAGACATGCAGATGCTTGAAGATCATCCACTACCTTGAAATCTCCAACAATCGCTAGAGTCAAGAAACATGGTACACACTCGAACCTGAATCTACACCTGAAAGGTACAATAGGAGTGAGTACGATCCACTTATACTCAGTAGGTACCTTAGGCCGATTGATCAAAGTAGAAAATAAAACATAAAAAATAAACACTAGGGAAACGTCACCTGTAATTAGAAAATATCCCACAATGGTAGCCCACACCGCTTGCACAAACAGTTCTAATATATCATATATATTGCAACAAACACAGAAAAGACCATAAGTGTACAATATGCCACATACAAGTAGGACAAGGAAGGACAATATACATACAAGATCATTGAGTACAAGTACAAAGAGAGAACAATTAGATAGGTAATAAGTCAAAGTAGAAGTAAATCACATCACAACCATAACGAAGTAAACACAATAAGAATGACAATGATTTTCACACCCTTTTTTCTCTTGATGGCGGTCGAAGGGTTTTTCCAATTTAAGTGATGGTTTTGAATAGAGATTATTTTATTTATAGATTTCCCACTTGGAATTGAGTTATGGTGTTTCAAGTCACCTTATTGAATCCATAATAAAAAGGAAAATTTTTTTATTAGTCTGGGAAAATAGAAGATTGGGTAATAAATTTTATTGATCGAGAGGAAGGTATGAGGCACCCCTTGAGTCCCATGGTTCTAGCACGGTTACTTTTATCAACTTATGCTTCACTTAAATTATTTAGGATAAATTATGTTTGCAGGCCTTAATTCACTCATTTTTAATTTCTAATATTTGTCTATATCTCTTGTATTAAGTTAGTGAAAATTAATTTTAGGACGATCTTTGCCAAAGTGCACTATTCCATCCTCGAATTATTTTTAAAACGTCTCAGAAAGATGCATACGCCACATTCTTAATTGAGACCAATATATTACGCGTGTCTAAAACTTGTCTAATGTCAAAAGTACTTGTTCGTCTCTTGTAACTCGAGACAATCTTGTCCTATCCATTTTTACTCTCTTCACCCTTTTATCTTTTAAATTTGCAACAAGTCTTGGATTACTCCAAAATTTGCCTCACTCTCTCATAAATGATTGTTCCTTCTCTTTTCTTTTCCATTATACGATGTGGTTTAGAATAAATCCGCATCCTATCTCGCACCCTTACATAAGTTAATTAATGTGAAGTTATTAGAGACTTAAATATATATATTTTAAGCCTAAAATATTTCTGACTTAACAATAGAGAGATCAAATTAACAATATTAGATTATATACACCTAATTTACCTGGTGACTTAATGGATTTATTTTAAAGTATTTCACATGGACTCAAAACAAAGAATCAAGTGAATTCAAACAACTAATAGACCAAATAATATAAATAATACAAACCAAGGCATGCTAACATACAACAAAAAATAAACATCTATATTATTAAAAAATGTTTTGATTTTTCTATATTAATACCGAAACTAAATAATTACCAAAACAAATACAAAAACAATAACTATGAAAGACTACCCAATCACTTTAAGTGAACATAGAATTTAAAATAGTAGGTAACAAAATTGGAAAATAAAAGTTATTATTCGTATTTTTATTTATACTTCAAAGTTTTTATGAAACAAAATTATTTAAATTCCATTTTTTACTGTAATTTATGCATACAACGTAAAGGTAAACAAAAATAACGATAATTGACCTCCATTGTTAAACCAAGTAACAAGGATTTCTTATTTAGATGATCCATATTAACCAATGATTAAATCAATATAACAGAAAAATTAAACAAAATATATAAATAAATAAATAAATAGATGAAACATTCCAAGTCAATAACCTAACCACACGTAGTAACAACAAAATGGAAATAAAAATAACATCAAATTAGACAGGTATCATGTTACAGTTCAAGCAATATTCATGAAAATAAATTAAGGCAGAAGATGAACCTTTAGAGAATCTTTCCAATATTGAATTCCCAGAATAAGTATAACATTTGAAATAGATCAATAAATAAAATGGAAATCTTTCAACGGGTGTTAATACCGATAGTCTCAAAGAGACTCGACGGCAACCAACAAGAATCTTACAAAATTTAATTTTCCAATAGCTAATGTTCAAAAGCCGCGAACTTAAAATCATGAACAAACCTCAATGTTTGGGATGTAAGAGATTTTTGGTGGTTCTAGTTGTAGTTGGTTTTGGTTTTCTAGAAGTTGTAGGAACATGAGGGAGTACATAGTTGTAGGCCATTGTTTGTTCTTTTGTGGAGGCAGACTCTTGGTAGTCCTCGTAGGTTTTTTTTGTATGTTAATATAAGGGTTTGAGAAAGTTGAGTGGAGGGAGGTTGAGGAAGTTGTATTGTGTTGTCGTGGGTGAACGAAGGGTGGGGATGTGTAGGCAAGTTGGGTACGTGGGAGTTTGGGTAGATTTTAGGATAATGTTTTTTTTAAATATATATAAAATAAATAATAATTATAAATTATATTAACTAATTAATTTTTATACTTTAGAGAAAGTTAAAAAATGATATATAACTAGCCTAAAATAAAAATATAATCACGAAAAATAATAAAATATCTAGCTTATTTATTAAAATTTAAATTAAAAGTAATATATATATATATATATTAAATTTTTTTTTATTATTTAAAAATAAATAAATAAATAAAAATATCCTAAAATGTAACTTTATATTTTGAACTCTTTTCTACATTTTTTTAATACCTACTAAACATGAAATAAGTGCTAAAATAAATATTGAACAAAATATACATATTTAATGACAAAAATAGGTTAAAACTAGGGGAGGATCAAAAAACATATGTCTACATTTCACCCCCTCTTTGTTTTAAATCTCAGAGAGTTTTCATACAAAAAAGTAGACAACGAGATGAGTTTAGACTCTCCGATTATTCAAAAGGGTAGAATATATATATATATATATATATATATATATATAAATATTTAAAAATTGATCGAGTTCTAGTCTTGGACTGCCTACATATCCCGGGTTATAAGGAAATCAAGTCATGTGTAGTTCAATAAGGTGAAATGACGAAATAATGAAATAGAGATCGAGTGAGGTTCCATCAAGTTTCTGGTTTGCAACTTCAATTTTTACATCCAAATGAACAACAAATATTAAAAATGAAAATACAAGTGAGAGATCCTATCTATGCGCAACTTTTCTGGAATCTTGACTTTAATTTTCAAACATATAGAATACGCCAGTATAGCATTAACTTGTTCGAAAGAAAATTTACATGTCTGGAAAAGAGAGAGTGACAAAGAAATAGGGCTACCAACCCCTGTTTAAAAGTTAGTGTCGTAACTGGATTAACCTCTTGGAGAATTCGTACCATTAGATATACGCTTTAAGCTCTAAAGATTTAAAGTGAGATAATCCTTGATGGTCGAAAGACGCTAGGATTTACCATAGAAAACGAATCTCTATAAGTGCATGCATGTCTGAATTCCGCATAACTCATAGTTAATAGATACGTAGAACTCATAAGGTGGACATAACCCTAACTTACAATTCTCATTGATTAAAATCTTACAAAACATTCCGTTTTTACTTTGCTATTTTGATAATTTTACTTCACGCATAAAATCCCCCCTTTATCCGCAGAACTTTCACCAAAAGTCTACTAATCGTTGCATACTTAGTGACCGAGTATTCCCTGTGGGATTCGACACCCAACCCAGTTGGGTTCTATATTTGACGACAGCCGCTTACACTCTTACGAGAGCTGTAGTTTGAGCGTTATCAAATTTTGGCACCGCTGCCAGGGACTACGGTTGTCAACTAAGTTTGTGATAGTTACCAGACCCTTTGGTAAAAAATTCTTAGATTTTACTTTTAGTTGTTGTTTTTGTTTTATTCAGGTTTGTTTGAGTGCATGCCAAACACTCGAAGTTCAGGTCAACCGTTATTACCTATCAATCCTGAACCACAACTTATTGGCAGAATGGATGCACAACGTGACATTGAAAGAAGGGCTGCTCAACAGGAGCAGGCTAGATTAGCAGCGTTGGCAGCTGCTCAAGTGCATCAACAGAATATTGATAACCCAGGTCGGGCAACAAATCCTGATGATGAGGACCTGGGTGATGATGAGTTACTTAATCCAGGACGTGCAGATGAGGTGGCAACACCTATGCACAGGAGAGATCGTCAAGCTAGAATGAGACCTGAACGCCGAGCTGTGCAGGTTCCTTTTGATGATGATGATGACGATCTGGATGGAGCTGGTGCCACAAAGGCTATTATTCCTCCACCCTTGGCACCCGGAGCTAAGTTCAATATCACTAGCACCATGTATCAATTATTGCAGCTCAAGGGGTTATTTGGTGGACTCACAGGAGATGATCCGAATATGCATCTGATCAACTTTATTTCAACATGCAAGCCGTTTGACAATCCAGGAGTTGGGCAAAATGCAATTCGGCTGCGCTTATTTCCATTGTCTCTGTCTAGGGAGGCAACTCTATGGTTGAACGGGCTAACTCCTGATTCTATTACTAATTGGAGGCAAGTGAAAGACGCTTTCCTAGAAAGATTTTTTCCGCCATCCAAGAGAGCCTAATTACGGGATGAGATCAATAATTTTCGACATCTTCCAACTGAAGCTCTCCACGAAACATAGGAGAGGTTCAAGAAGAAGCTTATGCGGTGCCCAAACCATCAGATGACGAATATCCACTTGATGGAAATATTATATAGGGCTTTGAACTCGGTGATAAAGCCAGTGGTTGATAATGCTGCAGGTGGGTCATTCATGGACCTTACTTTTCTTGAGGCAAGTGATATGCTAGATCATATGACAAAACAGAGTAGAGCTTGGTATACCAGGGATCATGAGGTAGTAAGCTCTACCGTATCTATTGGCTTGACTACAAAGCAGAGGCGTAGACAAGAGGAACGTGACCAAGATATGGCTCACATGAAAACACAGATGGATCTTCTTACCAAGAACTTATTATTAGGGAAGACCGAAAAGGTTAAGGCCATTGTATCACAGGGAAAAAATGAATCCGACTCTGAGGAAGAAGTGAACTACTTAAATAATTAGGGGGGTTTCCGAGGCAATGCCCAAGGAAACCAAGGTTGGAACTATTATGATAAATCTGGATACAAGGACCGCGATCAAGGTGGTTGGAAGAATAAGACTGACATGAGTGGTTTGCATGTTTCTCTTGGAAACCGTGAGGCTGTGGCATCTGGCTCTGGAAAGATGTCCATGGATGATATGATGGCTAAGCTGTTGAAAGGGGTGAAGGCAACCAATATAGGTGTTAATGAGGTAAAGAATGATTTGTCATCAATAAATCAATTGGTTAACTCACATTCCACTTCAATAAAACAGCTGGAGAATAAATTGAGTCAACTTTCAGCGGCATTCAATCAAAGAAAAGCTAGAACACTACCTAGCGACACAGTGCAAAATCTGAGGAATGATGGATCGTGTATGGCTATTACTACCCGAAGTGGTAAAGTATTGGAAAATCTATCCAAGGGCAAGCAGGTGGTTGATGATATAGCAGAGAATGTTGATGAAGCAGAGTTTGAAGATGCCGTAGAAGCTGAAGTGAGTGCTTATGATATTGCACCTAGACGTCACCAACCTGAAAAGAGTGATAATCGGAAGCAAGATAAAAAGAAAGTGGTGGAGAAAACGATTCCTCTTTCACTACCACCTTTTCCTCAAAGACTAAAGAAGAAGGCTGATGACACTCCTGAAAAGGTTGATAATCGGAAGCAAGATAAAGAGGAAGTGGTGGAGAAAACGATTCCTCTTCCACCACCACCTTTTCCACAGAGACTGAAGAAGAAATTTGAGGACACCAGGTTCAGTATATTCATGACCATGTTGAAGCAGCTGACTATTAATGTTCCGTTGGTGGAGGCGCTGGATCAGATGCTTGGGTATGCTAAATTCATAAAGGACCTTTTGACAAAGAAGCGGGCAGTAAGCTATGAGCTGGCAGATAATGTTCATCATTGAAGTACAATTGCCACGAGGTCTTTAGTACAGAAGAAGGCAGATCCTGGTGCTTTCACTATTCCTTGCACGATTGGATCGTTGGATTTTGCTAAGGCGTTGTGCGATTTGGGAGCTAACATCAATTTGATGCCACTATCCGTATACAGAAAGTTGGGGTTTGGTGATCCTACGCCAACCAATATGCGGCTCGTGATGGCAGATAGGTCGGTAAAATGGCCTGTTGGTATCTTATATGATGTGTTGGTGAAGGTTTCCACCTTCATCTTTCCTACAGACTTTGTTATTTTGGATTGCGAGGTAGATTCTGAAGCTCCCATAATCTTTGGGACGCCCTTTCCTCGCAACTGGAAGTGTGCTTATTGATTTAAGAGCTAATGAGCTTTTATTTCGGCTGAATGATGAAGTGGTCCATTTTGATGTATGGAAAGCAATGAAGCAGCCTAGCGATATGAATGTGTTCTCTGTAGATGATGTTTATTATGAGGATGAGAAAGAATTATCTTTAGAGAAACAACTTACTGTTGAGTCACTATCTGATGTGCTACTGAATTTTAAACGTGAGGAGGCTGAAGAACAAGAAGAAACCGTTCGTGCTCTAATAGGAATAAGGTCCTATTATCATGATCCTAAGAAGTTGGGCCTTGATCTTAAGAATCAATCTTCACCAACAGCGAAGACTTCCATTGAAGAGATACCAGTGCTAGAATCGAAAGATCTCCCCAGTCACCTAAGGTATGCGTTTGTGGGAAGTGGAAATACACTTTCGGTGAGTGTTGCGGCTAATTTAGGTGAACAAAACGTAGAGGCTCTCATCTCTGCTCTGAAGAGGTACAAGAGAGCCATTGGTTGGTCTATTGATGATATAATTGGTATCCCACCTGGTATATGTATGCACAAGATGCATCTCAAAGAAGATTGCATGCCCACAATTAAGCATCAACGTCGTCTGAATCCATTCAGAAAATGATGCACCAAATATCTCGATGAAGTCTAAGTAATCGAGATAACTATATCGTGCCGCGACAATAAATCAAGATCTTGGTGGGAGGCAACCCATCGTTTATAATTGTTTTTGTTGTTTTTGTTTTCCTAGGATTTTCTCGAGCCACGACCAAAACTAAGGCGCTTGATGGGAGGCAACCCATATTTCTAATCATTTTTGTTGTTTGAGTAAGTGTAGGTGCAAGACGTGTAAAGGAGGATATTGGTTTCAAATTTTGATTTGGAAGTATTGCATGTTGAAGGTGGTAAGTTGGGAATGAAGAAGCAAAAGGCTATGAGTTAGGCATTGCCTATGAAAATCTAGGCAACGAACAAGGCAAGGCCTATGCTATCGCCTAAGCTCTCTTAATCTAGAATGCCATAGCATAGGCGCTGCCTATGCCTACCAATGCCATAGCATAGGCACCGCCTATGCAAAAGCCTTTTGTCTCTGAATCTAGAATGCCATGGCATAGGCGCCGCCTATGCCTAACAATTCCATAGCATAGGCGCCGCCTATGCAAAAGCCTTTTGTCTCTGAATCTAGAATGCCATGGCATAGGCTTCACCTATGCCTAACAATGCCATAGCATAGGCACCGCCTATGATCAACTAGGCTTTGTAAAAGGCGCCGCCTATGCCAAGCATAGGTAAAGCATTAGGCGCCGCCTATTCTCACTTTTTGGTCTCCTAATCCAATTCCAAATGGGTCAAAACCCGACCCAAGCTTGTCCTATAAATAGAACCTTAGTCTTAAAACAAAATTTCATTGCAAACTCAGCCTAAGCGCCGCCTACCTCTCCAAAATCTCTCAAAAATTTTCTTTTTGCTCTTTTAACTTTGCAAGAACATCTTCCAAGGCCATCAACCAAGTAAGTACTGCTTTACTCTTCTTTTATATTCCGTAAGTATTACAATACTACGCCTATAATTAGTTGTTAAATCTTGAAGTAGTGTTGGTGATTTGAATGTGGTTGATTTGTTGTGATACAACTCAGTGAGTGAAAGAATACGTATGGGTGTTCTAGACTTGGTTCCAACCTAAATTTGATTTTGATACACTGCCATACTTTTGCAGAATCGACATGGTTAAGATAATTGCATAATCTTGTAACTCGAAAGCTTGTATGTTTGAATGACTTGTCCATCAAGATGAAAATCATGGTTAACTACAAACATGAGATGTTGTGATTATTTCTAAGCCATAAATTGATACGATATCTATGTAGTAGTTTTGTTCAAAGAGATGCATTAGTCAAAACATAAAAACATAGTTAAGAATACATGAAAAAGAATTGAAAAGGATAGTGAAGATGACAAGAAAAGTATGACTGCGCTGAATATATTGTTGGAACATAACACCTAAATGTATGGCGATGAAGTCTGAGTAATCGACATTGTTCACTTGATTAGTTTGTCACAACAAATTAAGTGTGGGGTGGTGCCACTACTGTTTGTTTGTCGATTGTATCTACCGAGATGAAGCTAACATGACTTTATTTTAATCTCAGGCACAATGGCACCAAAAAGTCGACCAGGAAAAGAAAAAGCGTCCACCTCACAACAAGGTCAAAAAAGGGGAAGAAAAGAGCAAGCTAAATCCTCCTCGCTGCAAATACCTCGCCGCATGTTCGGGATAAAATGGGTCCTAGAGGAGGAAGTAAAGGAGTGGTACAAGAACAATAAAGTAAAAAAATATGTTCATGTGGAGTTGATACAAAAGGAGAGCCTAGCAAAGAAAGAACCCCGCATTTTGGCTAAAATCATGGCGCTACATCTTGATTTCATTTTCCAAGATATGGGAGAATGCAATCTTGATCTAATGCGAGAATTCTATGCCAATTGGTCCCCAAAGACTACCGGAAGTGAAGTGAAGATTCGGGGCCAAGTCTTGCAACTGAATGCGGAGTTCTTCAACTCTTTTCTGGGTCTTCCATCTTTGGATCCATCACCGCTCAAGGAGCTTTATCGCAGACCTCCATACAGGGCAATCAGACACACTATGCGGAGCAAGATCAATGGCATGGTGGAGTCGTCACAAGGATACCGATCGGCATAATACCTTCCTGTATGCCTCCTTGAACAGAGAAGCTCAGATATGGTTGTGGATAGTCAATTTTTGCCTGATTCCAGGGTCACAATACACAAAGATCACACGTGATAGAGTGTCCTTGGTGTACGCTTTGATGACGAACATACCCATCAACATTAGGGCGATTATTCGATCTTCAATGCGTAAGGCCAGGCTGCACAAGAGGTCCCACTTCAGCTTTGGCAATCTGTTGACTGTGATATTGAGGAAGGAGGACATCAAAGAGGAACCTGAAGATCATAAGCTTCCACAGAACCCGAAGAAGGTTGACCTCACAAAGGTTAAAGATGCTGAATCCATGTATGGCGTCAACCTAACCACTGCAGAAAGACATGCTCGTGACGAAAGCTTCTTCCGCCATTTATATGGCATGACGAGGTTTACCATGATGAGCGAGGGTCGTGTTCCAACTGCTGCAGAGCTCCAACAGTTGGATTATGACTACCCAATGAATGAGCATGCGAGGGCTATGTGTGGAGTAGGTGTATATTTTGAGGAACCTCTTGATGACGACGTGCCAACCGATGATGATCGCCGAATGCCCGACTCCGACGTGGAGGAGAACTTTGATGAAGACGACTCTGATGATGATTCCGATGCAGGGGGTACGACCCCAGACATAGAGGATGAGTTCGACTAATCAGGTTCTTCTTATTTATTTTCCACTAAGGGCAGTGTATCCCGTCTAAATGTGGGGTGCTGGTATTTGTATGCTATACTTCTTTATCTGCATTTGCATTTATTTATGTCTGTTTGTTTTGTTTGTTAGTAGTTAAATTTTAGAATTTTTTTTAACACTTTGCATGCAATTGTTTTGATAGGCGGCATGGTATTATGACAAGAGTTTGTGCTAAAACCATTACTATTGAGACATTTAGGCTCCAAATGTGACTCACTATTGTGTGGTTTAATTCCTTCATATGTTAGTTCAAGAATCTATACTGCTCCCAATAAAGTTGACCATTTGCCTTGTGTGTGTGAGGTTATAGTATATTCTGTGTTTGTGGCTGATGCTAGAACTTGCCTGGTGTGTATGTAAAGCGAAATAAAGAGTGCGAGCTTAGGAGATGATTTAGGCATTTCTTTGGCAGCCTGTGATTGTTTACCTTCCTTTTACCTACCCATGGAGATTATCTTAGTTAACCCTCTTTGAGACTTTAGCCATTTTCTTTGACAGCCTCATATGTAAGCCTAATCCATTTTTTTTTCAAGACCATAATTTGATTCAAATTCCTAAGTGCTTTGAATTGTGAAGTCATGTGACAAAATAAGAGGAAATTGAGTGAGAGTGATGCCTTAGAGTGTATTGGTACTTTAATTTGTTATGAAAAAAAGTGGCTATCATAGAGGTGTGTTATAAAAAAAAATAGAAAAACAAAAAGATAAATTGTGTTTATGATTAAATAAAAAGATAGTTATGCTTGAATGGCAAAATAGGTGAAAAAGGGTGATAGATGAAAGAAAGGTAGCAGGGTTGATTAAAAGAGAGTGTTAATGGCATAATGTGATGTATTAAAGCGCTTAGGAACATAGTCACTATTTCTGGTCAAAATAGTCCTACCCGTCCCTTAGCCTACATCACAACCTGTAAAAGACCTATTTGATCCTAAACTTAGCATTCTGATATTAGTGGAGCATTACACTAAGGGAAAGCCTATGGTCATCAGTTGCAACATATGAATTCTTTGTGAGAGTGAGATCAAGGATAATCTTATACCCATGTTTTGAAAAATGAAATACTTGTGAGTAATTATGGGTGATATATTGTGAGACACACATGGTTGATGAGTTTTGGGTAGTCTTGTATGATTCTTTGTGCCTTAACTTTTGAATACGAATTAACCATAATCACGAGTCTATGTTGGAGGTTGAATTGTTTCTAGAAGTGATTAGAAAACTACTCTTTGTTAATAATTGTTGTGCCTGTCTTGATGAATATTTTGTGTTGTTACTGTGAAACCCTAAGTAGATGTTTATATGGACATGATATATTGTTCGAGGATGAACAACGCTTTAAGTGTGCGGTGTTGATGTTAGGCGTATTTACACGCCTAAAGCACCTTAATTTACCCATATTTTAGCTAAGTTTTAAAGGACAAAGTATATAATTCCTGCACTTTTAGTCCTTTTTCCTGTAAGTGAGATAACCAACGTGATTAGCAAGTTTTCAGGAATAAATGATGAAGATTTCAGAATTTTATGGACTGTTGGACGCCAAAGGAAACTTCACGTAAGAAGAAAGGCAGCTTCTGGAAGCTTGTGGACTGAAAGTGATGCATGGAGAACTTGTCCCGGGCAAAAACAGCATTTCTAAAGACTTGGGGGATCAGCAGTAACTTAGTAGGATTAGGACAAGTATGCAGTAACCCAGTAGGACTAGGACAAGGATAAAAACCCTATTTCAGTAGGACTAGGAGAAGGATGTTATAAAAACCCTATTTTGCTGAATTTTTCAGCATTCACTCATTCATTAATTCAAGTCTTTTTCATTCGACTTTTGCTCCTAATTCACGTTACAATTTCTGACAGGGGACAAGACTCTCTTGAGAGCAACGGGCCAAGAGGAAAAACGTCAATCTTGTTGTGACGTCACATTCCTCTTCAACGTGAGATTGCTATAGTTATGGTATGATGATGTCTTCGTCGATTTCCGTTACCCTCATGAGTAGCTAAACTTATCTGTTAGGGTTATGGAAGCCTTATGATATACTATCTATTACTATGAGTTTGTGAAATTGTGACGCGCATGCTACTTATATCATTACTCTCTTCATCTTAATTGAATTCTTGTGGTTGCAAACATATAGAATACGCCAGTATAACATTAACTTGTTCGAAAGAAAAGTTACATGTCTGGAAAAGAGAGAGTGACAAAGAAATAGGGCTACCAACCCCTGTTTAAAAGTTAGTGTCGTAACTGGATTAACCTCTTGGAGAATTCGTACCATTAGTTATACGCTTTAAGCTCGAAAGAGTTAAAGTGAGATAATCCTTGATGGTCGAAAGACGCAAGGATTTACCATAGAATACGAATCTCTATAAGTGAATGCATTTATGAATTCCTCATAACTCATAGTTAATAGATACGTAGAACTCATAAGGTGGACATAACCCTAACTTACAATTCTCATTGATTAAAATCTTACTAAACATTCCATTTTTACTTTGCTATTTTGATAATTTTACTTCACGCATAAAATCCCCCCTTTATCTGCAGAACTTTCACCAAAAGTCTACTAATCATTGCATACTTAGTGACCGAGTATTCCCTGTGGGATTCGACACCCAACCCAGTTGGGTTCTATATTTGGCGACGACCGCTTACACTCTTACGAGAGCTGTAGTTTGAGCATTATCAACGTGTGGGATGAAATGGAATTTGGATGGTCACTTAAACTGATTAGGACATGATTTTGGTCTTAGTTATGTGATCGTGGTCATGTGGCCTCCGCAATTGTGGTGGCACGAATCACGATCGTGGTAACTGTGACCTAACAATCAGGTTTTCTGCACTTTCTGGTTTAATCCAATATGCTAATTTCACACATTTATTTTCCAAATTCAATCAAAATTCCTTTTTAGAAGTAATATTTCATGGATTGTGCATGGAACAAAAAAAATAAAATAAAGAAATCTACTCTATCATGCATAAATAAAAAGGGTATGGGCCACTTTTCATAGTGTGATGGGTTGCCTTCCATCTAGCTCTTAGTTTAACATCATGGCACTATGACTCTAACCTTTACTTTTGTGTTTCCATTTAGAAAATTTGAATCTCCACCCCAGATTTAATTTAATATGCAATGAACAACATGTAATACCCCGCAAAGTTCTCTCCTAGTCTGAACCTTAGAGCATTTTCTGTAAAGCAAAAATCTGAGTCTAAATTTTTTAAAAAAAATATATTCCCAAGTATGAAACACTTTGAATCGTGTTGTATTTATCTAATTTAAACTTTTTATCATGTACATAATTGAATAATATTTCCATCGATACCAATTTAATAAAAATCCGACATCGGACGAGGGAGTTATGGCCGTTTTACTAAACGGCATCGGAATCGCCCAGGTTTGATGGTCGACCTGGCGGACCGCCAAGTCCTTGGTAGACAATCAAGTGTCCCATCAGTCCAAGACAGAATATCCCATTTTTGCCCCCCCCCCCCCCACCCCCGAGTGACGGCCAAAGTGGTGGACCATCAAAAAGTTGACGAACCGTTAAGGGGTCCGTCAGGGCGAAACAGAATGGCCTATTCCTAACCCTCGAGTGACAGACGATCTGGTGGACCGCCAGATTCCTGACCGACCGTTACTTTGACCATCACGTTGAGGTAGAATGTTCCAATTTTGGCACTTGAGTGACGGATGACTTGGTGGACCGTCAGTCCCTCTGACGGACCGTCAAGTCGACCGTCACAGACCCCGATCAGAATTTTCTAGACAAATTTTGAAGGGGCATTTTAGTATTTTCCACTCTTTCCCAAACCTCTATAAATACCCACTTAAGGGTTGAAGGCCTCATTTTCTTTTCTCTTCTTTCACTCAAAAACTAGGGTTTCCAAAAAAATAAAAAATTCTCTCTTCTTCCACCAAAAATTAAGAGAGAATCGAGAGCAAAAATCAAGAATTCTTTCGAAGGTTTTCAAGAAAGAGTTTTACCATGGTATGTAGATGTTAATTCTCGGGATCCTTTCATCCAATAAGCTCAAGTACCTTTTTTCTAAATCTCCAAGATTTATGTTTATGAATTTCTAATGATTCTTGTGAGTTGAAATTGATATTCTTGCTTTGATTGAGTTGTGGTTCATGATTGTCTACAAGATTATCAAGCCTAGGCCATAGTATGTGGTATTTGTGTGGTAAATGGATTATGTACTTGTTGTTGACCTCCAAGATGGGATACTTATGTGGTTTGTATGAATCTATGATAATATATGAGTGGAAAAATGTGAATTTTGGTTGTTCATGATGAGTAGTTGGGTTATTATACTTATACCTAAGTTGTGCATGTGAGGTGTTCGATAAAATGTCTAAGAGACTAGAAATTGAGTATTGTAGTTAAATCGTGATCTAATGACTTCTAAGATACGATTATATGTTACGATTATTGATGTGTTCATGACTTTTGGGTGAAGAATTGGTTGATTTAGCAGAGTATGTCTCCCATAGGTTGATGAAAGCTTAGAAGAAGAATATGGACCATTATATCTTGTTGAATAGGAAGCCCCAAATTGTGAGCTAGTCTATGCATGCCTAGTGTTTGATAAAATGACCAAGTGAATGAATTATTCCATGCTAGTAGGAAATCCCCAAATAAATGTGAGCCTATGCATGTCTAGTGTTTGTTGAAGGAACTTAGTGCGTGAGTGGAGATGTGATGGTTGTAAATCCCACATTATGTGCCCTTTGATATATGCTAAGTTTTTAATATATTCCAAGTGATTAGCAAGTAAGCTATGACATGATAGTATAAAATTTCCCAAGCGGTGTGAAATCCAAATACATGTTGAGACCGATATAGGTATGAAATAGTTGAGGTAAAACCTTGATGAATGGAATATGATCTAATAGCATGCTTCCTCTATGTTATTATGTGCTTAATATCCCGAGATACTTAAAGAGACCCTTTGGTAATTGTGGTGATGAATAGAGGTCTATGTTTCCTAAATGTTAGATGTGATGCCTTATGGATTTTGAGGGGGAGGGGAAGTATGTTATGATTTCTAATTACTTGGAGAGATGCCTTAATAATTGTGATGATGAATTAATGATGGTGACGATTAAGGTATGATTGCGATAATACATGAATGATTATGATGATGAATGAATGCTTGTGTTGATGCATGAATGATTGTGATGGTTAATAGATGATCGTGATGATGTGAGAATGATTATGTTTTACTTTTATGTTATCGAGTCCTGGGGGTATTTATACCCGACAATAGAGCTATTGTCTAGAGTTCGTGTCAGTTTTACGATAATTCCAATCGAGCCACGATTCTCAGAACTCAGTTAATTATAGAACTATGTATCTTCAGACAAGTATGGAGCTTAATCAGACTCTGTAATATCAGTTATCTCTGTAATCTCTGTATCGCTAGTAATCTAGCCTCCGACCTATAATAAGCTCAGATCTAATAGTATTCAAGTGATTCAATTCTAATCTTAGAAGCGATTTGAATAATCTATTCAAGCTCTGCATCGTCAGTCAGATGCTATGATTCGATACATTTTCATTAGATACGATGATAGGAACTAAGTAATCTCAGCGTAACTCAGTCAGATATTTTGAGAAATATAATCAGTAATAGATTCAGCTCAGTCTAAGTTTAGTTAAGAGTCAAATCAGTGTCTTTCAGTTGGGAATAGAAACTAGCATCGAGTGAGCTCAAGGATAGTGACACACCTACTAGTGGAGGGTGTGATTCTTATAAACGATCCTTGTGCTCCATAACTACGTAGCCAGCGTAGGTTGATACATCACACCTTCTAGATGAGGGTGTATGACTGACATCATACCTTCTAGAAGAAGGTAGATGAGGTGCCTTGACCTGTTAGATGAGGGCTCCACCATTTTCTTATGAGGACCTGGTAGATGAGGGTCATATAAAGATAAGGTCTTTAACGGTGGCACGGTATTGATACCCTCCCAACCGGGGTTAGATGTTGGACCCCTAAGAGATAGTAGGGTCATATCGGTTAAGTAACTACTTCCCATAGTCTCAGTTTCAGAATCAGTCTCAGACTTCAAGAAAGAGCTCTGTTCAGTGTACAAAATTTAAGGCTGTTAGATATAGGACATTAAGTATGATTACTTACTAATTTGAATATCCGCTACTAGTAATGTAATACCCCGCAAAGTTCTCTCCTAGTCTTAGCCTTAGAGCGTTTTCGGTAAAGCAAAAATCCGAGTCTAAAAATTAAAAAAAATATCTTCCCGAGTATGAAACACTTTGAATCGTGTTATATTTATATAATTTTTTTTTTCATGTATAGCATTGAATAATCTTTCCATCGATACAAATTTTATCAAAATCCGAAATCGGACGAGGGAGTTATGGCCGTTTAACTAAACGGTATCGGAATCGCCCAGGTTTGACGGTCGACCTGGCGGACCACCAAGTCCTTGGTGGATCGTCAAATGTCCTGTCAGGCCAAGATAGAACATCCTGTTTCTACCTCCCCCCCCCAAGTGACGACCAAAGTGGTGGACCATAAAAAAGTTTACGGACCGTCAATGGGTCCGTCAAGGGGCCCGTCAAGGGGTCCGTCAAGGGGCCCGTCAGGTCAAAACAGAATAGCCCATTCCTAAACCTCGAGTCATGAATGATCTATTGGACCGTCAGATTCTTGATGGACCGTCACTTCGACCATCACGTCGAGGCAGAATGTTCTAGTTTTTGCACTTGAGTGACGGACGACTTGGTGGACCGTCAGTCCCTCTGACGGACCGTCAGGTCGACCATCACAGACCCCGATCAGAATTCTCTAGACAAATTTTGAAGGGGAATTTTGGTATTTTCAACTCTTTCCCCAACCTCTATAAATACCCACTTAAGGGTTGAAGGCCTCATTTTCTTTTCTCTTCTTTCACCCAAAAACTAGGGTTTCCAAAAAAATAAAAAATTCTCTCTTCTTCCACCAAAAATTAAGAGAGAATCGAGAGCAAAAATCAAGAATTCTTCCGAAGGTTTTCAAGAAAGAGTTTTCCCAAGGTATGTAGATGTTGATTCTTGGGTCCCTTTCATCCAAGAAGCTCAAGTACCTTTTTTCTAAATCTCCAAGATTTATGTTTATGAATTTAAAATGATTCTTGTGAGTTGAAATTGATGTTCTTGCTATGATTGAGTTGTGGTTCATGTTTGTCTACAAGATAATCAAGCCTTAGCCTTAGTATGTGGTATTTGTGTGGTTAATGGATTATGTACTTGTTGTTGATGTCGAATAACCTCCAAGATGGGATACTTATGTGGTTTGTATGAATCTATGATAATATATGAGTGGAAACATGTGAATTATGGTTGTTCATGATGAGTAGTTGGGTTATTATACTTATACCTAAGTTGTGCATGTGAGGTGTTCGATAAAATTTCTAAGGGACTAGAAATTGAGTCTTGTAGTTAAATTGTGATCTAATGACTTCTAAGATACGGTTATGTGTTACGATTGTTGATGTGTTCATGACTTTTTGGTGTAGAATTGGTTGATTTAGCAGAGTATGTCTCCCATAGGTTGATGAAAGCTTAGAAGAAGAATATGGGCCATTATATCTTGTTGAATAGGAAGCCCCAAATTGTGAGCTAGTCTATGCATGCCTAGTGTTTGATAAAATGACCAAGGGAATAAATTATTCCATACTAGTAGGAAATCCCCAAATAAGTGTGAGCCTATGAATGTCTAGTGTTTGTTGAAGGACCTTTGTAAACGAGTGGAGATTTGATGGTTGTAAATTTCCCATTATGTGCCCTTTGATATATGCTAAGTTTTTAATATATGCCAAGTGATTAGCAAGTAAGTTATGACATGATAGTGTGAAGTTTCCCAAGAGGTGTGAAATCCAAATACATATTGAGACCGATATAGGTATGAAATAGTTGAGGTAAAACCTTGATGAATGGAATACGATCTAATGGCATGATTCCTCTATGTTATTATGTGATTAATATGCCGAGATTCTTGAAGAGACCCTTTGGTAATTGTGGTGATGAATAGGGGTCTATGTTTCCTAAATATTGGATGTTATGCCTTATGGATTTTGAGGGGGGGAAGTATGTTATGATTTCTAATTACTTGGAGAGATGCTTTAATAATTGTGATGATGCATTAATGACGATGACGATTAAGGTATGATTTAATTAATGAATGATTATGATGATGAATGAATGATTGTGTTGATGCATGAATGATTGTGATGGTGAATGGATGATCGTGATGATGTGAGAATGATTATGTTTTACTTTTATGTTATTGAGTCCTGGGGGGTATTTATACCCGACAATAGAGTTGTTGTCTAGAGTTCGTGTCAGTTTTGTGATAATTCCAATCGATCCACGATTCTCAGAACTCAGTTAACTATAGAACTATGTATCTTCAGACAAGTGCGGAGCTTAATCAGGCTCTGTAATCTCAGTTATATCTGTAATCTCTGTATCGCTAGTAATCTAGCCTCCGACCTATAATCAAATCAGATCTAATAGTATTCAAGTGATTCAAGTCTAATATCAGAAGCAATTTAAATAATCTATTCAAGCTCTGCATCGTCAGTCAGATGCTATGATTCGATACCTTTCCGTCAGATACGACAATACGGAACTAAGTAATCTCAGTGTAACTCAGTCCGATCTCTTGAGAAATATAATCAGTATCAGATTCAGCTCAGGCTAAGTTTAGTTAAGAGTCAAATCAGTTGGGAATAGAAACTAGCACCGAGTGAGCTCAAGGATGGGGACTCACCTACTAGTGGAGGGTGTGATCCTTAGAAGTGATCCTTGTTCTCCATAACTATGTAGCCAGCGTAGGTTGATACATCACACCTACTAGATGAGGGTGGATGAGAGACATCATACCTACTAGATGAGGGTAGATGAGGTGGCTTGACCTGTCAGATAAGGGTTCCACCATTATCGTATGAGGACCTAGTAGATGAGGGTCATATAGAGATAAGGTCTTTACCCATGGCACAGTATTGACACCCTCCAAATCGGTGTTAGAAGTTGGACCCCTAAGTGATAGTAGAGGCATGTCGGTTAAGTAACTACTTCCCACAGTCTCAGTTTCAGAATCAGTCTCAGACTTCAAGAAAGAGCTCAGTTCAGGGTACAAAATTTAAGGCTGTTAGATATAGGCCATTAAGTTTGATTACTTGCTAATTCAAAGATCCGCTACTAGATAGGACGATCTTAAAATCATTTTACCAAGAAGTATTATTATCCACAGACTCAAAGACAACCTGTTAGACAGGGTTGCTATCCATTTTAGAAGTTTCAGAACTCATGCCTTGATGTAAGTGCATCCATATTCCCAGTTATCAGTATCAGATGAGTCTATGATTCAGTATCTCAGTGTCAGTAGTGAGTGTAGTGTACAGTAAAGTGGTATCTGAGTCCCAGTCTCTAGAGTTGTGATGATTGTGATTATGACCTATGCATACATGTATGTGTTCTCGTGTGACATTTTCATGATTATTCAGTTTACATCTTGTGCATGCATAAGCCCTTACATTTTGCCTTACCTTGTCTACATACTCAGTACATTTTGTACTAATGCATTTGCGCTATGGTGTTTTATTTGACACCATAGTTCCAGAGGCACAGGATTCAGAGATTCCTCAGCAGTTCAGTCCCAGTTAGCAGCAGTAGCAGTGAGTCCTTTTTCTTCGAGGACGAATCTCAGTTTACTATTATTACATCAGATTTTGTTTATATTGTCAATTGACGAAGTTTGTTGGGGGCATGTCCAGTCAACTCCATAGTTCAGATAGTTTAGAGGATTTTCAGATGGATGTTGATGTATTAGTATTCAGTTTTAAGTTTGAGTATGTACAAATGTGTTGAACCTTATGGCCAGTTTCCGTATTTATTTCTGATATTATGCAGTGTACAAGTACAGATATCAGTAAATGTCACGCCCCAAAATCCCATCGGGCCGGACTGGCACCCGAAGCCGAGAAGGCCCGGGAGAACCCGTTCAAATACCTGTACTTTCACTTACATGTCACCAAAAATTTGGACAGCACTTCGTTGCATATAGAAGGGTCTAATTACCTGTATCAGCACAACACACACAAATATATATATATATATAATACTTGGCCGTCGGGGCCACCACATATACAAATATAACATCACTATATAAACTTCCATGGCTTTACCCTTCCTTATGTCTACAAAGCCTCTAGGATATACATGACATAACTAGGGTCGGGACAAACCCCCCGCCCATACATGACTCCTGTACAATAACAAAACATAAGAAACCGACTCGGAAAGCTCCGAAGCAAACTGGAGCTCACCAACAATAGCTGTATGACCTGGCTCCTATCTATGCTGTGTATGAGCTTAAGCACCTGTGCCTGCAGCATGAAATACAGGACCCCTGTGAGGGACGTCAGTACGAAATATGTACTGAGTATGTAAAGCTGTAAATAATCATATGTGATATGGGGGATCAAGAAAATCAAACATAAGTGAATAAATCATAATAGAAGTGAACCACACTTCATAAACACTTTTAGGATCATGTACATTATCATTAATCTAAATTGGGTTCTTGAATTCAAACACATTTGTGGAATGGTATACATTCGTTCATTTCATTCTTTACAATTATCATTCGCCATTACCTCCTCCTCCCGAACCTCCAACCACCTAACAATAATCAATACTGTACCGTACTGTGACCATTAGGCTGCCCCCAGTACATATCAACTGTAATCATATTAAGTATCGGGATTGGCCCATGCTAGGCTTAAGCCCCTGAGCTACCATCCACGCGTATATCAAGTAAAACACATAAGAGATCTTTCCAATAACTTAGTTCAAAAGCTTTTGAGATTATTACATTAGTGTTCATGCCAATATAGTACCTTTGGAACAATGATACATCAATAGGAACCAAGTAATAGACCTTCTATATAATAACGATGTAATAAAGACTCATTGGTACATCAACAATGTGTTTCAGAATCATCAATATCACAACAATGAAATAGGAGCCTTTTGGTATATCAATGAAACATTTTGACACTTTATAGAATGGAAACAACTTCGTTGGTAACGTAGAACAATACATGTTTTTTTTTGGACAACCTCGGAATCTTACTTGATGGAACATTGGTGTTTTCATGCCAAAAAACATCGTTAGAGTATGCTTTACATACCTCGTTGTAGATTCGGATACCAATTCAACACAACTTCCCGCCTTTACAAATCACTTATCTACAATGAAATGTTTGGCATCTAGTATTAGCAACCCAACACCACAATTCTCTTCCATAATTCCATACAACCAATATTTGCAAAGCATTCCAAAAACCAACTTGAACAATAGGTTTATGTGTATATATATATATATAATCATCATTTCAATACCACATCATCACACCAAATCCCTTCACAATTCAACATAATCCAACCATTCACAAGAATAATCCAACATCATTTCCAATCATCTTTCAACAACAATCAAATAACATACTTCTTATGCTCACATGCACATATATACATATCCATATAAATAACACCAACATAATTTACATCCTTACCATAAAATGGCCCTTTTGATTTTGAAGTCCTGTTGTCACAAATAAGGGGTGCTTCTCGAAGCCCTCGAGACGGTGAACACAACTACGGAATCAATTTGGATTTTCTACGGTTGAATCACAAGATAATTGGAGTTGAAATTAGGCTAGGGTTTCTTATTCTTCAATAATTTGGATGATAAATGATGGATATGAGGCTAATTATATGTATATAATGACCAATTTTCGTCCATGAGGTGATGGAAAATGACCATATTGCCCTTAAAATTTAAGTAAATCCGAATCTGTCCACGGTGGACTGTTTTGGTAGGATAAAGTAAATCGACCATAACTCTTTGCTCCGATAATGGATTTGGGTGAAACCAATTGCATTAGAAAGAAGACTCTCGGGGATTCTCATCGATATATATCATCTCACACAGTTCATTTTGTACAAAGAGTTATGATCGTTTAAAGTTGACCCAAAAATCTGTTTGGCTGCAGTACTTTTGTGTGCAGAAAATTTCTGCACATTTACCGTTCATTGCGTCCACCGTTTTCAAGATTCGAACATGCTCGCTTATATACGATACTCATCTGTTTTTATAAATCTTTATATCTTTGGAAATCTAACTCGATAAACTTCGCATAGAAACTTCGACGAGCAAATTCCGGTATAAATAAAGTCGATTCCTATACACATATAATCAAACTACACACTTGAAACCATCTCAAAATAATCAATACTCAAGCTTAAACTCATATATACCTAACTTATGATCAATACATATACTCCAATACATATAACCATGGCTAATGCACGTAATTAAGTACGGGGTGTTACAGTAAAGGGTTAGCTTGTGGTCCTTTGGGTCCATAAGCACCGTGAGACGTCACGAGATGGGATCTCTGGGTGTTACACGGAAGATGGACAGAAGGTTTCAAATTTTCCAAGATAAAACTTGGAAGATGTGAGAAAATGGCGAGCAAGCTTTGATCTCGCCATTTTGAAGACCTGAATCTTTTACCCAATTTGATATCAAATTTCCGAATTAGTTCTTTGGGCAAAGGTAAGGCCATCAATAGGACAATTGTTTTGCATCGGTAATTGTGTTCCTTGGACTTTAATGGATGGGGTTCTATATGCTCCTTTGGAATATCAAATTCCAAAATATAAGGGTGGTCCTTATTCACCCCACAATCTATCATTTGCCTAGGTAGATAGATTCTCATCACATCCCCTATGCACAATGTTGACAAGTGGTTTGGATGAGGTCCAACCCCTAATTTTGGAATAACCTCCTCTAAAGAATCTTCACCCCAAAATGAGATAGAGTCATCATAAGAGGTTATGTTTTCTTCTTCTTGATACTCTAGCAATATTCCTTTTATTTCGGCCTCTTCTTTCTCATTTGATTTGGTAGATTGGGAAGTAACCGAGGAGTCTTCTCTACCAAGATCATCATCGTAGCTTGGTTTATCTTCTTGATGAACCTCATCTTTGGAAATGGGCTTGGTAGTTATAGTTTCAAGCTTTTCTTCTTTGCTCATTTCCCCTATCTTAACGTTTTTCCATCCTAATGCCTTTTGTTGCATGTCTTGTATACTCTCCCCTGTTGCATCCAAGCAATCCAATATTGCTTTTAGCCTTGTGTCAAAGATATTGGACTCAGTATTTTGCTCTTCATTCTTCTAATTATAGGACCTATCAAGATCATAAGAGGAACTAGAAACTCAGTTAACATAATAGGGGGAGGGGCATTTGGACAGTCATCCCAATGTCCTTCTCGACCACTACATAAAGGAAACCTATACTCCCCATAGAATCGAGATGGTGGGTATATCTCTCTTCGGGAAGAATAGTTACAATCTCTCCTATTGTGTGGTCCTTCATAAATTAGACACGGGTTGTCATGATTGGAATCCCAACTACCGACATCATACTTGTCGGAAGATGCCATAGAGAAAAGTAAAATAAAAAAAGTCTACCTACAAAAGAAAATCACAAACAAATATATACAAGTTTGAATTCAATCAAGTAAGTTAGAATTCCAAACTAACTTAATAAGCCAAATTGTTCCCTGACAACGACTCCATTTTTGATAACGCTCAACTTATACGTCAATTTAAGTGCAAGACGGTCGTCGTTAATATATTTACCTAATTTTGGAGTCGGGGTCAAATCCATGATGAACAATGTGAATGGTGACCAAATTTATTTGGAATAATAGATACAAGTTAAATTCAAAACAATAGAACAAGAAGAAAAAAATGAGGGAGATAGGTATCTACGCTAATGTTTCTTTTTGGATTTTTCTAGTATAAATTCGAGGCTATGAATAATTAGAGTTTTAACAATTATGCACGGATCTTGGGATTAAGCATTACTAAGGGAGTGACATGTAGGTTTTAGTGATCAACATCAATTTAGTAAATCAAATATGGGTAGGTTTGGTTATAGATTTTGATGCTAGTCTTTCAACAAAACACCAAATTTTCACCCATTGATTCTTTCGAATACCTAACGGGTGTGTTCAACATTTGTAACCAAATCTCAATTTAGGCATCCCTATTTATAGGATAATACCCATGGTATAGTTAACTTCACAATTACCCTTATCTTCACAATCACCCTTATGTCTAAGGTAGTGAAAATTCAGCAAACTACACACATAATTGTCTATCATTTCTTTGGTGCCCGTATCCCTCTTTCAAGGATGATATGGATTCCTAAAATTCACCCAAAATCCTTCTTTCAAAGATGGACTTGAGCTTTTTAGAGTTAGAAGCTTTTACCCATCAAACCCATGTGGGTATTTGGGGATTTCACCCACTAATACCAACCAAATTAGCATAGCAATGATAAAACCCATAAAAATGAATGACCAAATAGAGGCTAACAATAACAACCCACACACACTTTAACTCCTATTCACACATAACCCCACGAGAGAGATCTAGATATACATAAGATAAATAAACATAGATATACCTATAATTTCCATTGAAATGACTTGTTGAAAATTAAGTAAATGTTACTTCAAACTTTTCACTCCCACAAATCAACAAAGAAAGTGATATTCTTCTACTTAGAAGTTACCCCAATGTATTCTTCACTTAAAAATTAGGGAAGATGGGAATTTTTATGCTAGAGTTTGAGTCTTTTTTATCAAAATTGGATCAAAAACTTGCATTTCCAAATTTATCCTTAGGCTGCCATTTTTTGTTAAACCGCGATCACACAGGTCTGGCCGCGACCGCGTGTATGTGACCATGGTTATAATCTGCGAACATGATTGATTGATCATAATTTGACTACCATAACTGCGGTAATTAAGGCTATTATGCTTTAGGTCTTCAACTACACTTTTCTTGCTTCTTGTTGATCATTTCAAGCTCCATTCCACATCTTTCTATCTTCTCAACTCTATGACTACAAAGAGTGGATATTAGTGCATTTAATCAAAATTATGCCTCGTTTATTAATTTGAAACAAGGTAATGTGGATGAATGTTGAGTGCAAATGAGTGGTAAAATCACCACTCATCATTTATCTCACCTGGACACTACACCATAGAGATGTGAAGAGTGCAACTTGGTGCTAAATTGGGAGAAATACCATTTTATTGTAAAAGTGGGTATTGTTATTAGGCATAAAATTTGATAACATGGCATTGAGGTTTTCAAGTCAAAGATTGAAGTTATTTAGAAGTTGCCACCACCAGTCTCAGTAAAGGGTATTCAAAGTTTTTTAGGTCATGTTGGGTTCTACAGACGATTCATCAAGCATTTCTCAATGTTTGCTAATCCTCTATGGAAGATTCTTGATAAAGAGGTAAAGTTTGATTTTAATAAGGTATACAATAAGTCCTTCAAGTTCTTGAAGGAGTGGCTGGTTTTAGCTCCTATCATGGTATCACTTGATTGGTCTTTGCCATTTGAGATCATGTCTCATACGAGCGGTGTGGCCTTAGGTTCTATCCTCGTCCAAAGGCAAGAAAAGATACCGCACCAAATTTATTATGCCATCAAAGCATTAAACCCTGTATAGAAGAATTACATAGTCATTGAGCAAGAACTGCTTGTAGTGTTTTTTGCCATCAAAAAATTTTGGTCCTACTTGATTGGGACTAAGGTCATAGTTCACATAGATCATGCAGCTTTGAGCTATTTGATGGCGAAAAAAGAGGCAAAACTGAGATTAATCCATTGGGTTCTATTGCTGCAAGAATTTGATTTTGAACTAGAGGACTGGAAGGGTGTAGATAACCATGTTGCTGATCACATATCTCGTCTTAAAGAAGAGAAAATGCAAAAAGTAGGTAAAAGATCGAGATAGATGATACTTTTCCAGAATAGCGGGTCTTGACAACATCTCAAGATCTAATCCCCTAGTTTTCTAACTTTTCCAACTATTTGGAAAGTGATCTAGTCCCAAAAGATCTATGCTTTCAGCAGAGAAAGAGATTTATGCATGAGTTAATGAGGTTCTTTTGGGATAAGCCATATCTTTTTAGGGTCTGTGCTGATGGTGTAATTCAGAAATGTATCACTGAGGTGGAGATGATGGGCATTCTTGAAGACACCAGTTGGGGGTCATCATAGTGGGACCCGCACAGCCTATGAAATTCACAGTGTGGATTTTACTTGACCACAATCTACAAGGATGATCATGACTTTACTAAAGCCTATGACCAATATCAACATCAAGGAAATATTTCAAGGCGCTATGAACTCCCCATGATACCTATTCTGGAGTTGGAGTTATTTGATGTATAGGGGATTGACTTTATGGGCAATTTTTTGAGCTCATATGGCATGAAATATATTCTGGTAGTAGTTGAATATTTACCGAAATAGATGGAGGCAATTGCGCTTCTGGATAATGAAGGTTAAAATGTCACAATTTTTTGAAGAGTAACATTTTTTCTTGGTTTGGAACTCCCCGGGTGATTATTAGTAATGGTGGGTCATACTTTTGCTACAGGTTGTTCAAATCCTTGCTTGATAAATATAGTGTAAAGAATAAGGTAGCACTACCTTATCATCCTCAGATAAGGAGGTAGGTTGGGGTCTCTAATAGATAGATCAAGTCCATATTGGTGAAGAATGTGAATGACTACAGGACTAATTAGTCAAGAAAGCTAGATGATGCCTTGTGGACCAATCAAAAAGCTAATAAGACCCCCATCGGTGCCTTTCCTTATAATCTTGTGTATATAATGACATGACTCGAACTATGGCCTAGTCGTGTTGGGTGACTTAAGTCTAACCAGGACCAGAGACCACCCTAGTACCCCACCGTTAACCACCCTACACCCCATGTCGGATGAATTACGAACATGTAACAAGTTAAAACAATAATAATCTAAAGACAATAAATTAAGTCTATAACCATAACCAAATAACCCCAACCAAATATCCAACCAATACCAATACCAATGCCAATGATAACATTACTACCAACACCGCCCATGCCTATAGTAGTCCAACAAAGCCTCTAACCAGAATCAAAGAATATTCGGTAGGGACATGCCCCCGACCATAGCTAAAACCATAACAAAAGAAATAATAATAATGAAAAGAATTCCATTGCATGAAATTAGCTATTTTGGAGTATGAAAGCTCAACACTTCAATCTGACTCGAAGATGTCCTTGAATCCAAGTCACTAAACAAGAGGAATAGTAGTATGGATGGTTCCTACATTGCGTGGAGATACATCACCCGAAGATGGTTAGCAGAGTGAATGCTAGCATGTAACTCAAGGATAAAGGTAAAATAATTCCATCATTCAAAACAAAATTGAATAACCATATGAAATCACATATTTACATATATATATATATAAACCATGTAGGGATAGGGAACAAGGTTTAGCATGCATTTAAAATCTTAACTTTGATTGTGTAGATTAACCGTCACAAAATCCACCCATGGGATATATGGGTTTAGCTCCACCTGCTGAAAGGGCCTGGGTGTGTTCTGGACACATAAACCAAGGGTATCAAGAAAGGCCAAGGAATTCCCCAACCCCACATCAAACCAAGAGACAACCATATCAAGAGCGTG
Source organism: Capsicum pubescens (assembly GCA_030864215.1). Taxonomy (NCBI): domain Eukaryota; kingdom Viridiplantae; phylum Streptophyta; class Magnoliopsida; order Solanales; family Solanaceae; genus Capsicum; species Capsicum pubescens. The sequence continues at coordinate 220,775,467 of CM061546.1, forward strand.
AACCATGCACATAGGTCATCAAAACCAAAGCTCATGACAACAATCAAGAGTTTCCCATGTCTTCCCTTCAGACCCACACCTTTACGGGCTATTACAACCCTCATTATTGCCCAGTTAAAATCTTTAGAACATAACCGAACCACCTATTCTAGGATTCAATGATTAAGGCATTATAAATTGATATCATCATACCGACTATAGCTTGCAAGCAATGTCACCAACCAATACTTTAGGAATTACCATATACCCCTCAAACACTATTATTTAAAATCACTTAGTATATTCCTTCGTACTCCACATGGTTTTCAAAACCAGCCTTAACTATTTAACCATTTTGTTCCATGCATTAGTTTCAAGAAGTAGTCAAACCAGACACTTTGCGTGTTCCATTATAACCCTAGTTCAAATTCCCACATTTCTCATAACTACTAACAAGTTTTATAAAATATGATTAGGGTTATAACCACTTAAAGAGTCACAAGTTTAAAGTAGTTTACCATTATCTAGTTCAACCACTATACCTATGCAACCAAATGCTCAAAACCATAATTAAACCATGAGAAATAATATTCATTCATAAACAACTACCCCCCCCCCAACCTTTATTTCAAAACCATGACAATACCATTAAAACTATACATTAAAACATATGCATTGAGTAAAATAACGAGGGAGGAGTATCATGCATTACAAACCAAGAAGTACAGAGAGAAACTACCCTTGAGAGCCGTAATTGATTAGCTTAATAAAACCCTAGATTTTGATTGAATAGAGAGTTCGAGAGTGTTTTAATGGGAATAATGTGTTAATAAAGTCCCAAAGGATGTTTTATGTTATGGCGTCAAAGGGACTTAAAGCAGGAAATGTTCAGAATGCCCCCAACTTAAAAACTGTAAAAAGGTCGCACGTGGTTATGAGTTAACCCCTTAACTCGTGACCACAACCTATGACTCGTAACCTTGAATTGTCACCAAAACAGTGAGTTGCACACCCATACACTATAATACCTCATATTTCTCTAGCATAGATTAACCCTCAGTATAAGGGTTATCCAAAATAATTTTTTTGAAATACTCAATAAGTTCAGATTAGAGTATGCTATTGCGTAGAAAATTCAATTAGCTTTCTAGTGATATAAAATTTGCCTAATTCTGACAACTGGGTAAGAAGTTATGACAATTTTAAGTTTCAGTCGTTAATCATCGTCATTCAGGCCAGTAGCGCATCGCGGAGTGTGTTAAAATAGAAATTATCAATTTAAAGCATTTCTTCGTAATATTAGCATATCACACCATAGACCCAGTTCACAATTGTCTATTTCCAGTTTACCAACATCATTCCACCGCGTCGTGGTGCACTTTCAGTTCACAAACAAAGTGGCCACGCGATACAACCGCATTGCGCCACCATCCAATTTCCCAGTGACACGGCGCGATAGCACCGCGTTGAGCCAAGGTTCCAGATCGAGAAAATTTCATAAAACATATTAAAGTTGCGCACAAGTTTAAAACAATCTTTTTCCATGATTTTATTTTTCCCAGATGTGGGATTTAATCCCTAAAACAATTTAAACTCTTCATTATTCACATTTCCCCAAAATCAAAAGGTATTTGTCTCTCAAGAAAAACAAACCCTAGATCTCAAGAATCAAGGTCAATCCCAAGAATTTATCAAAGAACTCATCAAATTAAGGTATGCTATATGTTCATCTATGGGTCCCTTCCATCCATAGAGTCAAAGAATCTATTTTCAAAACTTCAAGAATCATGATTCATGATTTACATGTATGAAATTGTATTGTGTTTATGTTTTGACATTTATTGAGTTTTAATCCATGATTAATAGTAGATTCCATGAAGATGTATAGCATGTATGTTTAATTGAATAATCCCCATGTTATAATTCATGAATTTGCAAGTTGATTATTGTATCCATGTTAACCCTAAGTATTTATGATTTAATAAACCAAGTATGCTTCCCATGTGTTTGATAAATTATCTATGAGAATGAAATAATGCCATTCTATCATGCTAACATGTATTTCTCGTTCATGTATAAGTTAATGCATCACAAGTGTTTGACGAAATGTCTGTATGAATGAATTATGACCAAGTGAAAATTGTTATGTTATTCAAGATTATGTTTTGCTTTACTTTTCATGCTATCGAGTCCTGGGGGTATTTAATACCCGACAATCTAGCTGTTACTTAGAGCCAGTGTCAGTTATAGAATAGTATTAGTCATTTCACGATCAGTGGTACTCTCAGTCTATTACAAAACTTAGTAGAACTCAGTCAGTTATAAAACTTAGAAAAACTCAGTAAACTCTGAATCAGTCAAGTCCAATTCAGTATAATTAGTTTAGTGTCTTTCAGTTGGAAGTAGGATTCAGCACCGAGTGAACTCAGGGATGGGGGTATTCCTGTTATTGTAGGGTTTGACCCTTATTAGCAATCCCTGAGTTACAGAACTACGTAGCCAGCGTAGGTTGACATGAATTCCTGCTAGATAAGGGTTGACACATCTCTCATGAGTTTTCCTGTTAGTGAGGGTTGATAAAATATCTTCCTTCTTGTTAGGGTTAACTCACAGCCAGTGTTAGTACTCGTGGCATGTATTAGCATCCTTCCAATTGGGGTTACATATTGGACCCCAACTTAATTATCTTACCTTATTTGGGGCATGTCGGTTAGACGATTACCTCTCACAGTTTTAATTTCGGTCTCAGTCTTGAAAATAGAACTTAATTCAGTTCTACAGATTCAGGACTGTCAGATACAGTCACTCAGTTAATAGTAATTTAGATTATCAGTGATCCTAGAATATCTGTATATTCAATTATTATTTATTAGATTAAGTTCCAGTATACTCTATCACAGTATGCGCAGTATGTTTAGTAGTTACAGATCCTCCATGTATGCTAATCCAGCTCTTGCATATCATTCAGTTATTTATTATTTATGCATATGAACCCATGCATTTAGAATTACCTCATTTAGCATACCAGTACATTCCCACGACTGATCTTATACATATTTCTTGCACTATGATGTTTCATATCATAGTTTCGGACGATCAGGTTCCTGACCGCGGTTAGCCAGATTCAGCCAATAGTAGCAGATTTAGCAGTGTGTCCTCATCATTCGAGGATATTCTTTTATTTCATTATCTTAGTAGACTCAATATTTTAGTAAATAGAGTTAGTTGGGGGTTTGTCCCATCAACTCCACTTTTAAACAGTTTCAGTTAGAGGCTTTTCAAACTAGATTTTCAGACAATATTTCAGATTTAGATATTATTACTCATTATCAGTATTTTAGATGTTTTGAACCTTATGGCATTTCAGCCTATTATTCCATAATTATTTTAGTATTATTGTTTAGTGCTTACAGTAGATATCATTAATGGGTTAGCTTGTGGTCCTTCGAGGTCGCAAGCACCCTGTAACGACTAGGGGGTAGTCTCGGGTCGTTACATATACTGTCAACCATAAGACTCCATGATCCCACTCATGATTTGATAATATGACTCATATGGTCTTGTTGTATCCAAGAAGAAACTCAACGGATTAGACACTGGACAATATACGACTCAACTCTACCACTCGTAACCTATCCTCACAGCTCTTAGTGATCCAATCATACTTAGAGCCAAGCCATGCCACCAAGTTACTGATTTGATTAAGGATCATCCTAACTACTCATCACAACCCCTAAAGACTCATACCACCAAGTTGTTACCAAGACTAAAAACCCAACCACCACCCACTAGACACCTAATGACTAGGTTCACTTGACCCGTATCCACACCATACAACTCGTATAGTGAGTCGTTAAGCTCAAGAATTTTCCAAGGGCCAAAATCCAAGGTATTTTTGGTAAGGCATGCCACTTATTGATTGAATTGGAGCATAGGGCACTATGGGCATTGGAAAAACTAACCTTAGAGTGTAAAGATACAAAAACATCAAGATTGAGGAAGATAAATGAGTTGGATGAGTTCCGTATCCGTAGCTTTGTGATATAATCTTGTGCCATGTGCGGTTGAGATGCTACCTAGTTCCCTTTGTGTGTTAAATTTAGAACTTTCCCGGTTGGTCTTTCCTAGGTTGTAGGATAGTTGGTTAGGAAAGGATCATAGGCTGTTTTTAGTTTTAGTCCACTTTTAGCCTAAATGACCTTTCCATTGTGAAATAGTATCTTTTGATCCCTGTTTTGAGCCTTATAGCCTATTTCTTTATTTTTTCCTTTCACCTTCCTATTTGTATTACAATGAACCTATTTTGGCTTTGGTCCTCCTTGGATATTGTGCACCTCAACTCATACAAATCACCAAAGTTGAGGGTGGCTATCATAGGGGTTCATAATTTATAGTAGGTATAAAGAAGGAAAAAATAAAAGAAAAAGAAAGTAGGGCTGGGTGTGGTAGAAAATAAAAAAGAAAAGAAAGAGGAAAGAAAAAGAAAAATGTGAAAAAGTTGAAAAAAGAAAGAATAAGAAAACCACACCCAACTTGAATGTGATTTAAATTAAAAAGGGATAAATAAGGGAGGAAATAAAGTGAAAAATAGTTAATAAGTTTGACCCCAAAGTTAGTGTAGTGCCAGGGAGGCTTCATCACTTCATATCCATATGTACCATACCATCCCATCAGGCCCGCATTACAAGTGAGAAAAGTCCTATAGAGATCCTAATTTGATAGTCTTAAAGCTTAGGTATAGAAAATAAGGGCAAGTCTATGGTATTTGACATGCACTGATTGGAACTTCATTATGAGTATGAGTGTCTCTTAACCATCCCTGCATTGACATGCCTGATTTCATATATGAGTGAGTGGGTATTTCTTTGATGTGAAGGCACATAGATTGTATTGCTAAGTTGCATACTTATTTAGGTAAGTGTGACTTGTATATAGGCATGGTTGTCTGTTTCTAATGTACTTACCATAACTTGATTTCTTTGTGTCATAATCTTGTGCTTAATGTATACATGTAGCTGGTTTTCACTTATGGAATAGGAGGGGATAATTAGTTTGAACTTGAGATGATGATTGAATGCCTTGGATATCTTATTTTCTCCTAGTTAAGCTTCATGTTTTGTTTTTATTTTATTTCCTGAGGACATTCAATGTTCTAAGTTGAGAGTGTTGATGTGCTATGAATTTATAGAACTTTTGATGCTTAAAACTATGAAAATATGCATGATTGTTAGGTTGTTTTGTTAGATATGATGTGTTTTGGGTATGTTTTATCGAAAATTAGGTCTTGGATGCAAAGTTCAAGTAAAAGATGATAAATAATGTTTTTCGCTACTTGAGAATTTTTGGGCATATGTGGCACTTACCAGGCGTATGCGACTAAAGCATGTACCTAAATTTGAAGTCCAGAGGCTTGGTTGCAGGAATTTAAAGACTATGGCACTTACCTGTGTCTACTTGTGGTCTATATGTAGTACTTGGGGATGTAGACGGCTAGGTTAAGTGCCAAAATCCAATATCCAGAGAGTGCAAAGCTATAGGAAAATTTTCATGCACTTTCCTGGGTCCACTTATGGACCATATGTAGTACATACGGACCATATGTGGACAAGAAAGTAGCCACCGACCCCGTGTTTCCTTTTTCATTTTGGCTTTGATCTTTAGGATTTCCTCATGTACTATAAATACCCCTTTTGTGTTTTTAGTAGGAGTTACACACTTTAATGTTAATTTACACACTTTGACATATTGTGATTTTTGGAATTCTTGTATTGGAGATTTTTGTTGATAATTCAGTTTCAGTGTTTGAGTTTTGATCCTTGATTATTGTGTTATTACTTTAATGTTTTCCATCATGAAATTCACTGGTAGTTTCACAAGCACGAGTGGCTAAAACCCTTAGCTAGGGTTGTGGAAATCCTGACAGACTGATGAAGTAGGTGAAGTGCAAAGCTATTCTGAACCAGTACCCATACATGTATTGTATTATCTTCAGTTTAATAGTTGTCTTAGCGGCTGGAAATGTTAAAATCCCGCCTAGATATTACTATTCACTCTAAAAGGGGAGTAGGGACTAGGAAAAGATAATGACAACAGTAATTTAGAGCTAATTGCCAAAAAAAGCTTATTAGTATTATCTTCTTAAGCCAATTAGTTTCATCTAATAACTTGAGACCCATAGGGTGATAGTTAACTGGGATATAGGATAAGGGTTATTAAAGCGATACTCTGAAACTTAAAAGATAAAGGGTGAAATCTGTCAATAAATCCACAAGGCAGTTGATGGTACATATGTAATCCAATTCTGCATGCAAGGTACTGGGTTGGTTCAGCTAAGTATGATAAACTTACAGATTCGAGATGCTAGGGGGAATACAATCCTAGTGTTCATCTCCTATTGATTTCAACTAAAGTCTGCATTCTGTTACTTACAATTACTTGATATTACAAAACCCCCATTTACTTTATGCACTTTCCCATTGATTCCAGCAAAAGAAAGATACGATACCTATAGTCCCTGTGCATACAACCCTAACCTAGTTGGGTTGCTATTCTTGATTATGACTGCTTTAGCCTCAATTTGGAGGTGTAGTTTAGGCATGGATCACTAAGACAAAGAAATATCGGAATCAACAAAGAGTTGGGGATAAGAAATATGCATAACAGAATTGACCTCCCAATTGGCCTAATCTACAGGTAGATGTCGCCATAGAACCTTGACCACATGGATAACTCTAGAGCACAACCCCCAACATCCCTAGCCAAAATGGAGACCTGCTCTTCAATAAAATACAACCTCTCATCTAACTGAATTGACTCCCAAAGAATGATATGAAACTCATCCATAATGTAACAGCAAAGCATAGAAACATGAAAAACTTGATAAAGAACTGATAAATTAGGGATAAAGCTAACTCATAAGACATATCATCCATAATCCGAAGAATCTCAAATGGACCTATATACCTGGGGCTACGCTTTCCCCTACTCCCAAACCTTATCACATCCTTCATAGGAAAGACTCGAAGAAAAACTCAATCACCAACACAAAATCTCAAGGCACAAAGTCTACGATTCGCATAACACTTTTACCCACTTTGAGCTGCACGAAGCCTATCCTGTTTGACCCAAACTCAATCCAAAGACTCACGAAGTAAACTTGTTGCCTCGAGGTCTAATCTCAGAAACATCAAACCAACCCACTGGAGAGAAACAACACCTACCATACAAAGCCTCAAAAGTATCCATATTGATACCGGAATGGTAGATGTTATTATAGGCAAACTCCGTTAAAGCCAAATATTGCTCCTACGAGCTACCAAAATTCATCACATAAGCATGGAGCTATCTACTAAAACCTAGATAGTTCACTTGGACTGACCATTAGCCTAGGGGTGAAATGCTATTCTAAGGTAAACTCAAGTACCCAAGTCATCCTAAAAAGTCTTCTAAAATTTAGAAGTAAACACAAAACCTCTATCTAAAATGATAGACACCAGCACACCATCCAGTCACAAACTATCACAAATATAGATACGGGCCAGCCTCTCAGCACTGAAGGAAACCTGCACCTAAATAAAATGCATAGACTTGGTAAATTAATCTACAATGACCCAAACACTATTAGATCTATGAGAAGTGCGAGGCAACCCAGTCACAAAATTTATAGTGATTCATTACCACATTCGCTTGGGAATAGGTAACCGCTGAAGAAATCCACCATGCTTTAAATGCTCGGCCTTTACCTGCTGGTAATAAAAGAAAAAAAGCTAAAAAACCACTGCATCCTTTCTCATACCACCCTACCAGTAATACTATCTCAAATCATGATACATCGTAAGAAAACCCTAGATGGATAAAATACCAAGAACAATGAGCCTCCTCCAAAATCAATCTAATCTAATCACCCATTCTCAGTATACAAACTTGGCCTCCAATCCTCAAAACTCCATCTGAGTAAAGTTAGGCTTCCTTAGCCTCACCATTAAACACCTTATCTCAAATCAATCTTAATCTAACATCATCAAACTGATGAGCTCAAATCTGATCCATCAAAGAAGACCTAGCCTTCACAAATGCCAAAACGCACCTAGGAGTCAAAATATCTAGCCTAACCTTCTGGTTATTTGATGAATGAACCTATAAGGAAAAAGGAATCTCCTAGGTCATATATGTTCCAAGATACCCATTCTAGTTAACTTTTGGCTCAAGGCATCTGTAACTATATTAGCCTTGCCTGGATGATAGAGAATAATCAAGTCATAATCCTTAAGCATCTCAAGACAATGATACTATCTCATATTAAGATCACACTGGGTGAAGAAGTATTGAAGGTTATGATGATCTGAGAAAATCTCACAACGGACTCCATTCAAGTAGTGCCTTTATAATTTCAAAGAAAAAATGACCGCACACAACTCTAAATCATGGTTCAGGTAATTCCTCTCATAGGAATTCAACTGATGATAAGCATAGGCAATCATATTACCCTCCTACATAAACACAACACCTAACTCAACACATGAAGAAGCACAAAAGGTGGTGAAACCCACTCCCTCTTTGGGTAAAGTCATGACAGGAACTGAAGTAAAAAATCCTTTAGCTTTTGGAAGCTCGCCTCACAAACATCAGACCATTAAAAAATTTTTTCCTCTGAGTCAACTTGATTAATGGAACTGCAATGGATGAGAAACCCTTAACAAATTTCCAATAATAACCTGCAAAGCCAACAAAACTCCAAATCTCCATGGGCAAAGTAGGTCTATCCCAATCATGAATTGCTGCAACCTTGGATGGATCAACCATAATACCTTCCTGAGCCACCATATGACCTAATAAAGAAAGAAACTCTAACCAAAACTCACACTTGGAGAACTTAGCATACAACTTCTCATCCCTTAATCTCTGAAACACAATCCGCAAATGATCCTCATGACCAACCTCACTCTAGGAATAAATTAAGATATCATCTATAAATACACGATAAAGAAGTTTAGATACAATAAAAATACCTAGTTCATCAACCCCATGAATACGACTGGGTCATTGGTTAACGCAAAGAACATGACCAAGAACTCATAATGACCACATCAAGTATGAAAAGCTATCTTCGGAATATCTAAAGCTCTAATTCTCAACTAGTGATACCCAAACCTCAATCAATCTTCAAAGCACCACGACATCATGAAGTTGATGAAATAAATGATCAAATGATCTTGGGCATACGTATACGTCCAAATTCAAATATATACCCAAATTTATACTTGTTCTATGAGCTAAAATATCTGCATTATAGTATGTTTGAGCCTGAAATCTATTCTCGAGCTAATAGACATGATTAGTGTTAGAGGGCTTGATTCTGTGAAATTGGACATGCTTTCATGCAATAATAAGGAGATTGTGGATCAATGAAGCACTTGGAGTGACATACTTGACATGATGAATCTAGAAAAATAATTCAAAAATCATTGAACGGAGTGGAGAGGCATGAGCATATAATGACAAAATATAGTAAGGGATCGCTATAGCTCCATGTCGCGGAGCTTGTTGTAGAATGTTACCTCTGCGTCACGTAGGATGATGATTTTTAGATGATGAATTAAAGTATCCTTCCGCGATAGACCCACATTGTAGAGGCTAAACTATTTTAGCAAAAGTCTAATCCAGTGACTATCTGTGATAAGTCCACGTCATGGACCTAGTCTCTGATATGGGCTCCATAATGCGGGGATGGTCAAGTTTTTGTCAAATTTGTCCCACTATAACAGGAACCATCCAAAGCATTTAGGGGCACTTTTTACATACGTACAACAGAGGCAAAAAAATTACAATACTTTTTTTAGGGTTCTTTGAACACTTCATCTTCCAACATTAATTTTGGGTATGATTAATTATATTTCTTTGTTGTTGATTTTGAACATGAGTGGCTAAACACCCTTGTTTTAGGGTTGAGTCCAAGAACATGATAATATTTTGATATTTTTAGAGTGGTTAATATTGATTTATCATATGGGTTTTTCTTATTCTCTTGGTTATACCATATTAATGAGTGGCCACTATTAGAATGACTCTATAATTCATTTGTGAACTCGAAAGGAGAATCTTAGGGATAGACCGAAGACTTTATGGAGCAAGTTCATATTTTTCTACATAACAAAGAAGATGAAGTAGCGACTAGGATATGAATATATCTAGAAGCCTTGTTTGGTTTAATTGTGGCAAGATAACTTGGAGAATCTAAATGGATTATTACATCTCTCCTTAATGATGTAGTTGCAATGTTTATTTAGGAAGAAAATTAGAGGCTCAGAATAGCATGATTGTAATATAAACCCTGGGAAATAATTACATGATATTCAACACAACCATGATAAGGATAGAGATTTTTAGATTATTAATAGTGCCTCAATCCTGGAATTCTTACTAGTATTGTTTACAACCTTGCTTATGTTGCTATTGACACACTTTTTTATTTATTTATACAGTAGATTATTAATTAAATTATCACAATCATCTTGATACTCTAAATCCCTTGAATACCTTATTGTCAAAACTAAAGTTGATTTAATTACTAATCTAGTAGTCCTCGTGGGTATGATATTCGATTCTTTAAGTCACTGTACTACTTGTACGATCATATGCACTTGCGTGTGCGATAGACTACAACAAGTTTTTGGTGTCATTGCCGGGGACTCAAATAATTTGTAATTTTGAAATTTTAGCATTTGACAATAAATTTAAGTGTTAACGACTTGATCTTAGAGGAAGATTTTTGCAGTAAAAATAAGGTATCAGACTGGCAAGAGCAAAAGAATTGGTAGAGCCTTATTCTGAACTAGAACAAGTATTTCATCAAAGATGAAAAATGACAAAACTTCACTATCCAATTTAGCAAGTTTAAATGGGAGATAAAAAAGATACAAATCTTAACGATCCAATTTATCCTAATTCTCCAATAACTCCAGCTCCAGTGGTTCTAGCTACTCCTGCTCGAGTAGAAGCTAGACCTATTCGAGAAGTGGAAATCCCACTTACGAATAATGCTACTAATTATATCCGCAAGGTAGAGGAATGTGGTTGGTTTGAACTAAAGAAAAATATGGTGCATCTGTTGCACACGAGTGGGAAGTTCTTAGGTTTATCTCACAAGGACCCACACCAATATATTCAAAATTTTCTAGAGATCAGTGATACCTACATCCCTATTTGGGTATCTACTAATTATGTCAGACTGACTCTCTTCCCGTTTTCTTCATTAGGGGAAGCAAAGAGGTGTTTATTTGCTGAACCACCGAACTTCATCACTTTTAGTGATGATCTGGCTCGAAAGTTCCTTATTCAATTATTTCCATCTAGAAATACAACATATTTAAGAAGTAAGATTCTAAGTTTCTGGCAGAAAGATAGAGAAAATCTTTACCAAGCTTGGGAAAGATTCAAGGGTATGCTCAGGAATTATCCTAATTATCATCAGACTAATGATGTGTTGGTTCACACTTTCATTGAGGGTCTTGAGCCTAACACTAAGATTTTCTTTGATTCAGCAGCAGGTGGGCAAGCACTTGAGAAGATGTATGATTAATTATATACGCTATTGAATTGGATTTCACAGGGGAATCCTGAGTGGCATGCTGAAGCAAGGAGTGATCCAAAGAAGGTTAGAAGTGTGTTGGAGGTTGACTAGTTCATGACTATATCAGCTCATATTACTGTATTACATAATCAGTTAACCACTCAACTCAGTAATATTAGATTGGGGGTCACACAGCCCACTCCAGCAACAACAAATATAGTTCATCAGGCTCATAATTGGTGTGAGGTTTATGGGAGCAGTGAATATAAACTTGATGCTTGTGTAGGAAATACAAAGTATGTAAAATATGTGGGTTTGCTAATCATCAAGGACAACAGAACTTTTGTAACACTTATAATCCAAACTAGAGGAATCATCCCAATTTCTATGGTGTGGAAATCAAGTGCTGAATAACAATTAATACAGGGGGCTAGTACAATAGAATCAACATCAAAATGTTTAGGGTAATCAGGCCACAAACCAGATCAACAATATTAAAATGATACTGATGCAGATTGTGGCTACTCAAGAACAGTTGGTAGAAGATGTGAAGAGTTAACAGATGATTACAATGAACTTAGAGATGTAAATAGGTATGTTTGTAGGAGCATAGAATAATAGAACTCAGGGAGGTCTACCTAGTGATACTGAGCCTAATCCATAAAGGGTAAATGTGGTCACTATTTGGAGCGGTCTGCAACTGAAGGAGTTAGAACCTAAGAAGATGAATCACAAGGATACTGATGGTGAAAGTGTAAGGGATGAAGAGAATGTTTTGGAAGAAAAAACTGAAATCAAAGAAACCAAGGTGGAAAAGGTGATTCTACCTCCATCATTCCCACAAATACATCGAAAACACCAAGAAGAGACTTGTTACAATAAGTTTATTGAGATTTTAAGACAGAAATATTAGTCTTCCTCTCATTGATATTTTGTAGAGTGTTCCAAAGTATGTGAAGTATGTGAAGGACATTGTAGCAAACAAGAACTGTTTGACTGAATATTCTACAGTACAACTTACTGAGGAGTGCATATCCAAGATTTAGAATAAATTGCCCACTAAGCTGAAAGATCCAGGAAGTTTCACTATGCAAATCATAATCGAACAATCCATGAGTTCTCGGGGTTTATGTTATTTAGGGGAAAGTATAAATCTCATTCCTATATCTTGGTTTAGAAAGATGGGTTTAGGTAGTCCCAATCTCACTATAATTATTTTACAGTTAGCTGACCGGTCCCTTGCTAGGCTTGACGGGAACATTATAGATGTATTGGTGCAAGTAGGATCACTTATTTTCCTAGTAGATTTTGTTATTCTTGATTTTGATGTTGATCTGGCGGTCCTATTTATTTTGGGACATCCTTTTTAGCAACTGGACGATCACTGATTGGTGTAGGTGTGGGATACATGACCATGAGATCTTATGATAAGATTGAGGTTTTTGACATGTATAAGGAAATAACGCTGCCTAAAATATATAAAGAATTTTCTATTGTTACCATCATAGACCATGAGTCTGAGCTCGACCTTCTATTATCTAATGACCCACTTGAGTGGGCATTGATGGGGTATGATCGTTTTGGTGATATTGAGGCACTCAAAATGGTACAAATTATGGATTTAGCGGGCATTAACACTAGAATTATCAAATTTAAGCTATTCAATAGACCAATTGATCCCTCTCTAAAGGCTTTTATTGATAAAGCTACAAATATAGAGCTCAAGGCTCTTCCATCATATTTGAAATATGCTTTTCTTGGTGAGGATAATACTTTTCCTATGATTTTGTCTATAGGTTTATCTAATGTACAAGTGAGAGAGGCACTGATAGTATTGAAAAGAAGAAAGAAAGAAATAGGATGGAAGATATTAGATATCAAAGAAAACTATCCTTTCTTATATTTACACAAAATATATATGGAAGAAGGATATACAGCAAGTGTGCAACACCAACGAAGACTGAATCCTGTGATGAAAAAAGTGGTCAGAAAGGAAGTCATTAAATGGATTGATGCTGGGATAGTCTAAGAAGTGGTCAAAAAAGAATTCATTAAGTTGCTTGATGCTAGGATAGTCTATCCCTTATCTGATAGCACAATGAATATTTCTATTTTCTGGATGCGTCTTCAAGGTATAATAGATAACCATAGCACCTGAGGATCATGAGAAAACCACATTTACCTGTCCTTATGGTACTTATGCATTCATACGCATGCCCTTTGGTCTTTGAAATACACCTATGACTTTCCAAATATGCATGATGTATATCTTCTATGACATGGTGGAATACTTTGTCAAAGTATTTATGGATGATTATTTCTTTTTTTGTTGCAGAACTTAGATAGGGTCTTGGCACGCTGTAAAAAAACCAACCTTGTGTTAAACTGGGAGAAGTTTCACTTTTTTGTCAAGGAAGGAATTGTCCTTGGTCATAAAGTTTCGCAAAGAGGACTTGAGGTCGACAGAGCTAAGGTGGAAGTCATTGAAAAGATCTCGTATTTAGTGTTAGTGAAAGGTGTCAGAAGTTTTCTTAATCACGCAGGGTACTACAGATGCTTTATCAAAGATTTCTTGAAGATAGAAATTCCAATGTACAAGATATCGGAGAAAGAGGTCAAGTTCAACTTTGGGGCTGAGTGTCAGAAAGCATTTGATAGTTTTAAGAAAAGACTGACAAAAGCACCCATCCTAATTTCTAATGATTAAGCATTACTATTCGTGCTGATGTGTGATGCTAATGATATAGTTGTTGGAGCAGTACTGGGGAAGTGTAAGGATAAGGTATTTCACTCTATATACTATGCAAGTAAAATCTTAGATGCATCCTAGGTAAATTATACAGTCATAACGAAGGAGATGCTAGCACTTGCATATGCATTTGATAAATTCAAAGCATACTTGGTGGGCACAAAGGTAATTGTTTATATTGATCTTGCTGACATCCGGTATTTGTTCAATAAAAAGGATTCAAAGCAAAGGTTGATTAGGTGGATTCTTCTGCTCCAATAATTTGATTTAGAAGCTCTTAATAGAAAAGGAACTGAAAATCAAGTGGTAAATTATTTTTTGAGGCTTAAGAATCATGCTCATCTTGTTAAGGATACACTTCATATTCAGGAAGAGTTTCTTGATGAGAAATTATTTGCACTGGATATAGTTGACGTTCCTTGGTATGCTGATTTAGTGAATTTGCTAGTAGTTGGTATTTATCCTTCAGAGGCCACAACTCAACAGAAGAAGAAGTTATTTCATGCTTCCTGCTTATACATGTGGGATAGCCCTATTTATTCAAACAAGGTGTTGATAGAAAAGTGATAAGGTGTGTTTCTAAAGAAGAATCTAAATAGGTCCTGGAAATTATCATTTATCACTTTATGGAGGACATCTTGGAGGTAAATGAACAATAAAGAAGGTGTTGTAGTACGATTTCTTTTGGCCAACATTATTCAAAGATACAGTTGCGTAAGTAAGAGAGTGTGGCCAATGATAGAGAATAGGAATGATAGCAAGGTGCCACAAAATTCCCTTGAATAATATTCTTGAGGTGGAGATATTTGACATTTGGGGTATAGATTTTATGGGGCCATTTCTACCATCTTATGGAAATCTATATATTCTACTAGCTGTTGATTTCGTGTCAAAGTGGGTAGAAGTTATAAATCTCCCCACAAATGATGCGAGAGTAGTAATAAATTTCATCAAGAAGAATATATTCTCTCGCTTTAGCACACCTAGAGCAATCATCAGTGATGGAGGGACCCACTTTGTGAATAGTTGGTTTAAAAATCTGTTGGCTAAATATGGGGTTAGACACAAGGTGGCCATAACTTATTACCCAAAAAAAAATGGCCAAGTGGAGGTGTCTAATCATGACATTAAGTAGATATTATAGAAAATAGTCAATGGACAATGTAAGAATTGGTCGACTAAGCTGGATGAGGCATTATGGGCGTATAGTACAGCCTATAAAATGCCCATTAGGACCTCACCTTATCACATCATGTATGGAAAAGTGTGTCACTTTCCTAGGGAGCTTGAGTATCAGTCTTATTGGGAAGTAAAGAAATTAAATCTTAATTTGAAGACTGTAGGAGAAAAGAGACTATTACAATTGAGCAAACTCGACGAGTTTTGCTTACATGCCTATGAAAATGCAAAATTGTATGAAGAAAAGACCAAAATATGGCATGATAAGAAAATTACGACTTGAGTCTTTGATCCCGCCATCAAGTGTTGTTGTTCAATTTGAGGTTAAAGTTGTTTCCAGGTAAATTAAGTTCTAAGTGGTCTAGACCCTTCGAGGTTTGTGAAAATGAATCCTCACGGGGGTGTTGAACTTTGGAGTGAGGATAAAAGTTCTACATTCTTAGTAAATAGGAAGACATTTAAGCATTAGAAGATCATGTGGATAGGCACTACATCCATCACCTTTGAAGAAGAATGAAGTTGAGTTTTGTTATGCCACGATAGTAAATAAGGCACTGTATGGGAGGTAATCCATAAATATAATGTAATAGTTTAGTTTATTTTTTTTTGTTTAAAAAAGAAAAGAAAAAAGAGATAAAACAAGTAAAAAATACAAAAAGGTGTGTTGAGCCACGACTGAAACTGAGGCATTGGGTGGGAGGCAACCCACTTTTTCTTTAGTATTTTTGTTGTTTTTATTAAGAGTGCAGGAATGAGGAACTTCATTGCATGGGGGGAGAACAAGAAGTGAGTGAAATTTTGTGTTTTTGGAAGCTATTAGCTATGTAAAAGATACATTAAAATATGGAACAAAGAAGGTAAGAAAAGAGGGACAAACTCCCCCCAAAGTGCACATTCCAATGTATTTCTGCAATAGCCCCACATCGCAGAGCTTATCATGGAAACATACCCCACTTCGCATCAAAGAAGAATATCAAAAGGTAGATTTCAGTGAGCCTCCATAATAAGCCCGCGTCATGAAGCTTATCACAGAGATATAACTTCGCATCATGGAGAGGATATATTTTAGGGGAATTTCTTTAAAATATCAAGTTTTAACCCGACATGATACTATTGCCCCAACCCCTTTTATAAATACCCTCTAATTGCCCAATGCTTTCCCCCATAACTAACCCTAGTGCACCACCCCTTATTCCAATTTCTCCCTAGGTTCCTCCATTCCATATTTTTTCACGCAAAAGGGAAGCTCTTTATTTTCTCTTCTCCAATATAACTCAGGTAATTTCTCACGTTACTATATATTTTCTTTATTAGGGTGCAATTGTGAAATTATTGCGATGCATAAATAGGGTGAATACTTGAAATGATTGATATGTAATGTGATGAGTTGAAATGCAGTATATATTGTGTTGATAGAAATCTCCCCATGTTATGTGCTTTACTCATTTAGAATTTTTTGAACTAGACTAATGTCATTTGCTTTAAAATTTTAAGTTAAACTTTTGTTGGATGAGTAAGTTGAATCAGTTTATAGTGAAGGTTTTGTTTGCATGTTAGAACTAAAATGGTGTATGGGGTTTGAGTCGAAAGGAAGGGAAGTCTAAGCACCTTTGTTAGATGTGATACACACCCTAGCTAGAAACTAAGTATGGGGTGGTCCCTAAATCTGCTTATACTTAGTGATTGCTGACTTTCCTCTGTATGTGTGCTTATGGGTTTATAATGATGCTTATAATGTTTGAACCTGTTAAAATTGGGTGCGGACTGTAATGCTCTATAAAGTAGTTCACCTAATATGAGTTATCATTTAAGATTTTATGAGAAGTGCATTGTTCTTTCCTTAAGCAATTGATGTATGAATAAACACTGTTCTTTCAAATTTAGTTTGTAAAGGGATATGAGGCAACCATTAAATAAAATATGAGCATGCTTGGTTAAAATTTATGTGTGCTTAAAGTCTGAGTAAAACAACATTCATATGGTTTAATGTAGTTGTTGAGGTGCTAGAACATGAGATAATGTTGAGAAACAAGGGGAAGTCTAAGTACCCCCACAACACATCTAAGAACCTAAGCTGGAAACTAAGTGTGGGATGTCTTTGCAACCATTCCACACTTAACGTTTGTTGGCTTAGAGGGATGCCATGTCTAACTTATTTAATGCATTGTTCTACCTGACATGGACTATGGACCATCGCCAATAGAAGGGAAAAGATATTATAGGGCCATCTAAACCCTCAAAGAAAAGAAATAGGCAGCCTGGCAGGGTACCAAGAGCTCTGGCAGTTCCCCATGGTCAGGTACAGAGATATGGACTCAGATGGGATGATGAAGCCAAAAAGAAATGGTACTCAAAATACAATGAGACTAAGTATGCACCGGAAGAGTTTATCAAAGGGGTGAGCTTATCAAGAGTGTACCTAAGTATGGTATATAGGTTGAAGAAGCTCAATATGAACTTCTTGTTTGAGTAGCCCACAGAGTGCAACTTGCACCTTATTAGGGAATTCTATGGTAACTGGGACCCCAGGTACCTAGACTATGAGGTGAAGATCCACGACCAACTGTTATAGCCAATGACTTGAATGAATTTTTAGGTATTCTTAAGGTAGATGCAGATCTATTAAGGAAGCTAAACATTACCCCACCGTACACACATAATACACCTGTTTCCAAATACACCTGTTATGTTGAAATAGGACTGCTGCCAGATGGACTCGGCCCAAAGACAACGACCTTCATCTGACATTCCCATATGCTCAAATGGATAAGGATACACACATGTGGGGGAAAATTGTCTATCACTACCTTATTCAGGGAAATCATATGATAGATATGACACGTGACAGGGTATGTGTTATGCTCTAATGCAAGCTAATATTGAAATTAATGTAAGTGTAGTCATTTTTTCTATAATGAAGAAGGTGCGATACCACGAGGGGTGTAGATATGGGTTTGGTTGATTGAAGATCCAGTTCTTGAGCAAGCACGAGGTTGAAGAAGAAGAGCTGGATTATAGTCTAGTAGTAGATACATGCCCTAGTGATATGACTAGGACTAAGGGTCTAGCCATGTATCATGGGATGGTACTCACTATGCCCAAGCATCAGGCTTGTAATGACGAGATTACAACCAGGATGTATGAGCTGCAGACACTACAACTGCGAGTGGGGGGTTGACCAGTGACAAATGAGAAAATTCATGTTGTTGAGATGGATTACCCTCTTGGTCACTATGTCAGGACCCTGCTGTGGATAAGCCCTAAAGTTTGTTGAGCCTGTTGATGATGACATGCCCAATGATGGGGAGAGGAAGTTGAGAGATTAAGATATTGACTCAGAGAAGGAGAAAGAGGAAGTAGACCCATATATGGGAGCTGAGACATATAGTGAAGATGATGATGATGATGACATAGACGATTCCTGATCAAGGAGTTGTACACCTCCTCATTACTTTATAATGTTTGCAAACACTGAGGACAGTGCTACTTTGTAAGTGTGGGGTGATGGTTCTCATTCCTCATACCTTTATTTTTTTCTTTTATCCTTTTGGATATTTATATTTGGATATTATTATGGCTGTGATGTGGATTTTGATAGACATTGTAACTATTCGGTCTGTAATAGTTAGTATTGATGATATTTTCTATTGGTAGTTCAAAGTTATTGGTAGTTCATAGCAGAGTAGTGTTTTCTTTATTGTTCTAAGTTAATTACTTTTTGTTCAAAATTAGAAGTAAATTTTTTATTTTTCCCCTTAAAGGTGAAAATGTTTGCCCTTAAAGGCAATGTTAATAACCTGACATAGTTAGGTTCCTTTCCTTATGATAGATGGATGACGACCATCTTAAGGGGAGTTAGTCGTATGAAATAAAGTGGTAAAAAGAACCCATCCAAAATTCTAGGTCGAGATACTTTGTGTGGGGAAATGTGGTTACATGACATGGAAAATACTTGTTTTAAAAAAAAAGCATGTCAAATTTAAAAGAAGGATGTTAGTTTCAGACACCTATGATCAATAGTGTGACTCTTTGTCTACTAGCTTAATTCTAAATTTGTGCAATTACTAGATCAAGGGTCTATAAAGATCCTACTTTAATCTAGCATGCACCAGTTATGAGTGAGATTTTCTAGTTATTCTACATGCATAGTGATGTCTTGAACTTGCCCGGTGTATTTACAAAGTGAAATAAAGGGTGTTGGATTTAGGAGATGATATAGGCACTTTTTTGATAGCCATGTTTTAGAACCTTTTTACTTACCCTTATGAATATTCTTTTTTAGTCCAGTTGAGCCAATAGCCTATTTTCTTTGGCAGCTTAGTATGTAGCCTTTACCCCTTCTTTGATTGACCGTAATTTGATTCAAAGCTCCTAAGAGCTCTAGTCGAAGTTGGTGAAACTAGAGAACCCACACTTGTGACTGGAAGAACACCATTAATAGACTCTGGCACAAGCAGAGGTACAATACTCGAAGCTGAGGGAATACAAGAAAAAATCTCAATGGAGCACCCTCCAAACTGTTCAACAGATGAACAAATATTCCCTCCAAGACTGAGATAGAGGAACTCCAAGGAACTTGAGTGGAACCTATACCTCTAATATACTTAACTCAAGGCTCAAGGGAGAGTCCCCTAGCACTACTCTTAGATAGGACTGATCTATGAGCTCGTCCACTCCCACGAGTTCGTTCATAACTTAAGGCTTGCCCTCTCGAGAAGGCTCCATATCTCTACTCTTGCAGGACCTAGTCATACCATTTGCGTAGAAAGAGTGAAGCACAACTCAGAATACAAGGTATAAAAGAAATTTGCATAATATGGGATAAAATGAGAGAAGTTTCCAAAATACATCCTATAGCCTCTCGAAGATAGATACGTACGTCTCCGTACTGATCTGCGAGACTCTATTACATATCCTATTCTTACACAGTTGAGACAAATGAACCTGGATGCTCTGATACCAATTTGTCACAACCTAAAAATAAAAGGTCATGATAGCACTCGTCGCGATAAACCTTGACGAGTAAGCCTATCACCCAAACTGATACACAAGAGGTTAAAAAAGTCAGAAATAACCCAAAGGTAAGGCTTCTAGAATGAAGCCAAACCATATAAGTATAACAAATGCGAAAAGAATATAATCAACAATACAACCGTAACTCTCAAAACCTGATTTCAACAGTATAGAACGTAGCTAGTGCAACTCAAATACAAAAAAGTACATAATAAATCTATTAGATACAACTCTTTCTCGAGAAACTAGTAAAGACATAGTGTAATGATAGAGAAGGATAGTAGAAGATATTCGGACGCCTGAAGATCATCCACTACCTTTAAAGCTCCAATAATTACCCGACTCAAGCAACATAGGGCGCACTCAAACATGAATCTGCACCAGAAGGGTATAGTAAGAGTGAGTACGATCCACTTGTACTCAGTAGGTATAATAGGCCAACCAAGCAAAGTAGAAAATAAGACATAAAATACACACTAAGGGCATATCATCTATAAATAGAAAATGTCCCATAATGTTAGCTCACACCGCTTGTACTAATAGTTCTAATGTATCACACATATATTTCAACAAACACAAAAAATACGATAAGTTTACAATATTCCACATACAAGTAGGACAAGGAAGGACAATATACAAACAAGATCATTTATTACAAGTATAAGAGGATAGAACAATTATATAAGTAATATGTCAAAGTAGAAGTACAATCACATAACAACCATAACGAAGTAAACACAATAAGAATGATGATGATGATGATGTAGGGGGTTGTCACACAATCTCCGTATACACCTACAGAGGCAAGCTTCCCAATGTAGGACCCATAAAGGGTTTGTTAATACCCCATATACACTTACGGAGAAAAACCTCTTGATGTAGGACCCATGAGGGGGGTTGTCAACCCATATTCAACCAATATCCATGACTCTCCTCCATCATAATATTTGGGGAAGGCCTATAAGATCCAATATCTAATACCAATATCCATGACTCCTCTCAAGCACCTTCCGTAGAGAAGGTCTATAAAATTCAATGTTCCCAATGATTCTAGAGTCTCCAATATTTCCATTATTTCTAAGAGCACATACATAACATAATACCCAAATCAAGTACACATATAACAACAACCAATATATATATAACGCATATAACTAACAAGTGAAATTATGCATGTAATGCCATGAGGAAGAAGATGCAATATTCACAACCACCCAAAATGAATTTTTCCACAACCAACCAATATACCAATTACATGAGCCAATTATCCACTCATTATTTCCAACCATTCATAAATTTCCAACATGATTCATATTCCAATAGAGTATGAATACAACACATTTTTGTCATGACCCGAACTAGGGTCTGGCTGTGACGGGTATCTCAAGTCCATCGAGGATCGGAGAACACCTCCTCAGCCTATTTAAATGTAACTAATATATATATGATAAGATAGGAAAGATAATCCCAAAAGTCTATATGAGATCAATATCCAAAAGACATCCACAGTACCAAAACTAGTATCGAACATCAACTATAATGTCCATATCCACAACAATCCAAGAAAGCTTCTAACAAAACTGAATACTAATAAAATGTCGGGACATGCCCTTGACCATAACCAAAATAAATAAAAAATAAAGTCTATGACAAGAGAAACCAAACATGAAATGAAGTTTTCCAAAGGATGAAAGCTCACCACTTTAAGTCAACTCTCGGTATAACCTCGAACACCTGATCACTGTGAAGGAAAGGTAGACTTATCTTTGAACCCTATATCGCATAGGGATACAACGTCTGAAGATGGTTAGCGATTGGAGCGCTAGCATGTAACTCATTGATAAAGTAGTAAAGTAATGACATAATCCATAATACGAATACAGTAAAACCTAATGTATAACATCATATGCAATACGTACATATATATGTATATCATATGCCAGAGAAAAAGGGAACAAGGTTTAGCATGTATTTTTAAGTAATTAACCTGGACTGTGTAGCTCTGCCATTCTAAATGCACCAATAGGGTATAGAGCTCCAACTCCCCTTGTTGAAAGAGCCCCAATACGTGTTACCCACACGTACTAAAGATCCCAAAAATATAAAGTGTGTCTAATGCGCACTGTTACCATGATCAAACCTCACATCAGCAAATATGAGTTACTAGTATTGATCCCTCTGGGATCTCCACCTTCCACGACTTTTCTATAGAACCCCCTTTAAGCCCATATTAAAATAATTTACACATTCCCAACCATTTACCAAGGAGTCTTTTGAATAGACATTTCCCATTGGTATCATCATACCAAAATTAGAGCTTGCAAGTCTATCCCTTTATGCCATACAAAACAATTAAACAAAATTTGACTCCAAAGTTTCCAATTAAACCAAAATCGTGGCAACCAAGGTCTTTCCAAAATCATTTGAAAACCAAACCAAACTAATTCATGTTCTATTTACCATTTACACAATGCAAGGTTTCAGAAAGAATAGTCAAACCAAGTGATAAATCAAATTCTAAAGCCAATTATTCAAGTATGTCTAGGTTATTATCAATTTTCATACCAAAACCATTTATTTGGGGAATCTATTGTACCCCTAAATTTATTCATTATCCCTATGCACCCAAAAAGTTCATAAGTCATCAATTCAATGCATAAAAATTTCTCAATAATCATGGAGAAACATTTAAACCAAATACATTCAAAACCCTCAGCTCATAGTTCAAAACCCAACATAAAAACCATGCATAATAATAAGCATTTCATGCCATAAAGAAAAATTAAGTATAGGGAAAGAGGTAATGCCTTAATTGTCATGAAGTTCAAAGAAAACTACACACTTTGTACCCTAGATGATCACCTCCTTTAACCCTATCCTTGGGTTGAAAAGGGGAATTTATGAGAGGATGGTTGAGAGTAATAAGAATGACCTTCATAAATTAAAAGATGATAGAAATAAGTCCTTATACTGATTAAAATCATTTATAGGTGAAAGAACCCCTTTACCCCTTATCCCATTTTAAAAAAAGAACAAGACAACCCAAAATTACTACACGTGGCACCGACCTTATCGCGGAGGTCTAGCCTCTATGTCATGGACCTTATCGCGGTGATTAAGGTATGGAATTACATTAGCAACAAAAAACCATGCATATGTACAAGTTACAGTTACCTAAAACAAGTAAGTAGTAAGCAATATGACTCAAATACCCTCACCAGAAAGATGTCCCACTCACTCATATGAAATCATGCATGTCAATACAAAGAAAATCAAGACACTCACATTTCGAAGAGATGTTCCAATCAATGTGAATCAAATACCATAAGCTTGTCCTTATTTTCTTTAGATTAGCATTCAGACAGTCAAGTTAAGATCACTATAGGACTTTTCTTGGCTTGTAATATAGGCTTGGGGGCTGGTATGGTACATATGGACATATAAAGCGACTAAGCCTCCTTGGCACTACACTAACCTTAGGGTCTCACTTACTAGCCAATTTTTTCTATTCCATCCATATTTCTCCCTTTTTATTCTTTATTGCGCATTCAGGTTGGATGCGGTCTTTTATTATTTCTTTTTCACTTTTTCACAATTTTTCTTTTCTTTTTATTCTTTTGCTACCATACCCAACCCTATTAACTTGTTGTCTTACTTTACCCTTCTATAGACCCACTTTACACTATGCACCCCTATGATAGCCACCCTCAACATAGGCATTTTTCTTGAGTTGAGGTGCATAATGTCCAAGGAGGCCCAAGGCCAAAATAGGTTCATTGCAATAAAAATGGGAGGATAGATGGTGAAAACAAAGAAACAGGCGATAAGGCTTAAAACTGAGACTAAAAGATACTTTTCCTAACTAGCCTTCAACGTATACATGACTAACCACGCAAGTTCTGGATTCAACACACTAAGGGAACTACGTAGCATTTCACACACACATGGAATAGAGTCAACTTTACAAACTAATACTTATCTGGTTCATGCAACTATTAGCAAGTGATTATCATGTCCCTAATTCTAATGCCTTAACAAGATTCATAATATTAAAATATATATACATTTACACGGTTTTAAAAAACAATTTTAGAATAACACAATATGAAACTAAACATAATACTATATAAATCAACCTAGACATGCTAGTTCTACAACCATATTACGGCTGATGGGAAAAGAAGCACAATAACAAAATCCCATGATGGGTACGGTATACCTCACCCCCAACTAAAAACTACGCTCTCTTCCTAATGCGCTTAAATAATATAAAACAAAGGGAATAAGGACATACCTGGGATGCACTAGGTGTCCGTGTCATGATATTCCCTAGATGAGGGTATATCCACTAGTGAAGTCCATGGTGGTGGTGGTGCACTATGATAAGACGCACCTATATCTATCTTGGCATGACTCTTTCTATCAATAAACACAGTCTCTGTCAAATCATGGCTGGCCCTTTTCAGGGATTGCTCATATGACCTATCTGAATTCTACAGGTTCCCCTCTCGGCCTCTTTTGGTCTAAACTACAGAGACCACCACATCATCCTCCATAAATAAATCAAAGTGTTTGTGACCATATAGATGTGATGGCTGAACAACTAGGGACACAACTGGAAGGATGGCTGATATGTGGCTCTCAATGAGAGTGTGTACCTCTACTTTAAGTAGGTACACCTCCTACCTAATAACTCTTAGATTTGACATCTTAATCTTGCCAAACTGGGATGATACTCGGCCCTCAGAAGTATCTATCCATGAGATCAACTTAGCTTATAGCTCTGACATCATATCCTAGTGCATAGACTGTAGTCTAGCCTCAGCCTTCTCTAGTGTAGTTCGGACCCATGGTTAGATCTGCTAATATAATATCACTACCTCGATCTCAACAATTAGTAGCCGAGTAGTCATCACCTCTATTATCTCCATAATACCTGGTATATCTGGCACACTGACCTTTGTAAAGACATCCTCATCAATAGTGTCTATGACAGACACCACTCGCATGTAATCTGGCCGCTACATTGTTATACACACATCAAAAACTACTTGCTCATCATTTAGTTTGGACTGCAACTTCTTAAAATTATAAATCTAATCCTTAATCTACAAAATCTTTGATGGAGGAAAGAACTGATTCAAGAATTGCTTGCGCAACTCATTCCATGTAGTGATAGATCATCTTGAAAGTTCCCTAGCCATAAAGATGCTTCTCCAGTAAGCAAAAGGGAAACAACCTCAGTCTCTGTGCCTCTTGATCTACCCCAGGTTTGGTATATGAAGTGCAGATCCCTATAAAATTTACCATATGCATGTTTGTGTTATCTGTAGGTAACCCCGCAAACACACCCTTCAAATATAGGATCTGGATCACAGCACTAGAGATATTAAACTTAACATCTAGGTGTAAAATAGGAGGGATAATAGCTCCAATCTCTGCCAGCTCAACATATCCTAGATCGTCTTTATCATCTTCATATGGCTACACATACTGATATGCTGGGATAACTTGAACACAAACATCTTTAGTTCTGTTCTGATTTCCACTGAGTATTGCTCGGCGGTTTGCTTCTTGTCTCTTCTTGGCTAGCTCAGACTCCCTAGCTATTTGCTGATCTTCTTCCATTGTCCGCTTATTTTTAGATTTAGCTAACAACTTACAATCTATCTATCAGCAATAACCTATACTCCATCAGGAGGAGGGAGAGGTACAACATTACGAACTCTCTCAGGAATATTATCTTTTCTCTGTTCCATCATCCTAATAGGTGTTTGAATGATCATCTTTGTTTTTAAATTCACAGGGAGTAAGGGATTACCTCTACTCCATACGCTAGGAATGAACTAGCGTAAACCCAACTAAGAACAAAAATAAAAAGAAAACCTGAATATTGCAACAACTTTAATTCACAAATAAACACTGTAGTTGCTGGCAACAACGCCAAAATTTGTTGACGTCCCAGATACACCTTCACTTTGAAGATGATGCACTTGTTGTCAAATATATTATCCCAAAAAAATGTTGGGGTCGAATCCCAAGGGAATACATAAAATCACGACTCTCAACTATTGTAATCAATGGGCGGAACTGGAAAAGTAAATAGGGGTTTTTTTGTATCAATATCGAACTAGCAGTAACTACCAACTTCGGTTATAATCAGTCCTGAGTGAACACTAGGATTGTGTTTCCCCTGGCTTCTCAACTCCATAGGCTTATCGTGCTTTATTGAAGGAACCTGAAACCTTGCATGTAGAATCACTAAGTTATATACCTTCTATAGTCTTTTGACGAGTAGAAAGATTTCAAACTTTACCTTTTGAGTCTCAGGATGTTGCCTTACTAACCTTATCTTGATTCCAGTTAACTATTTCCTTTTCAGTCTCTAGTTATTAGATAAAATCCAACCATCTTACTTAGATAGTACTTAGTAGCATGGATCGACCGCTAAATTCTAAATTACTGTTGTTATTATCTTTTGCTAGTCACTACTCGTCTTTTAGAGTAAGTAGCAGTAATATAGGTGGTATCCTAACGCTTGTAACTGCTAGACTAACTATTAATGTGAAGATAATTCAATGCATGCATGAGTATTAGTTCCGAACAACAATCGCACTTTCCTTACTTTGTCCGCCAGGGTTTCCACAACCCTAGCTAAGATTTTTTGCTGCTCATACTTGTGAAGTAATCAACAACATTCATGATTGAAAACATAAGATGAAAGCACAATAATAAAAAGTAACAACCCAAAATAGTAACTTAATTAATCAACTGAAATCAATACAAGAGAATTTCAAGACCAAAAACAAATCTCAAAATCAAAATATGTCTGTAAGTATCAATTGTGCAAAACTTCTACTAAAAAGCACATAAAGGGTATTCATAGAACATGAGAAATCCTAAAAACAAAGCCAATATGAAATAGGAGAAAAAAAGGTCGGTGACTACTTGGGTCCCTACATATGCCCTGGCCTTGGGCGCATGTGGTACATGCAGCTTGCAGGGTGGGTGCATGTAGTTACCGCATGTGCCCGTACAAAAAAATCTTACAGGTTAGCTCTCGGGATTTTAGACTTCTGACATATGCTTTGCCCACATGTGCTACATGCGGTCTGCTTGTTGACTTAGCATGTGCCAAAAGTTATTTTTTCAGCTCTTCTTCAATTGCCGCATATGATTTGGTCATGACCAATCAGGAAAGTGTCACGAACATGCATGATTTCTCCCATAAGCAGCCAAAAATATCATTTTTTATATTTTTTCACGAACTTAGCATCCAAAATTTGATTTCCTATAAAACATACCCAAAATGCATCATATCTAACAAAACAACCTCAGAAACTTGAATATTTTCCTCATTTTAAGCGTCGAAAGTGCTATATTTGTATAGCGCATCAATTATCAATTTCCATACCAAAACCATTTATTTGGGGAATCCATTATACCCCTAAATTCATTCACCATCCATATGCACCCAAAGAGTTCATTAATCATCATGCATAACAATTCAATAATAATCATGGAAAAATATTTAAACTAAATACATTCTAAACCCTCAACCCATAGTTCAAAACCGAACATAAAAACTATGCATAATAATAACCAATTCATTCCATAAAGAAAAGATAAGTATAAGGAAAAAGGTACATGCCTTAATTGCTAATAAATTCAAAGAAAACCACACCCTTAGGATCCTAGATGGTCACCTCCTTGAACCCTAGCCTTGATTTGAAAAGGGGAATTTGAGAGAGGATGGTAGAGAGTAAAGAGAATGACCTTTGTATATTTATAACTGATAAAAATAGGTCCTTATTGTGATTAAAAATTGTTTATAGGTGAATGGACCCCATTAATCCTCATCCCATTTTAAAAAGATCTTGACAACCCAAAATTACCATAGGTCTGTGGCACGGACCTTAGCACGGAGATCCAAAATTCGTGTCATATAACTTATTGCGGTGATTATTTTCCATGTCACGGAGGTTATTGCAGAAACTAATCTCCGTGGCACGCCAATATCGCGGAGTCTTACTACCTCCGTGACCCAAAATCACCCGAACCCTATTCAAAAATTTCAAAACTCTGCTGGGTTGCACTTATAACATCCTCGAATATAATTTGAGTCAAAAATCAACATTTCAAGTACAGAAAGGCGGAAATAAAATATCTAAAATTTTGAGGGTATTAGAGTTTCATAATTTTTACCACAATAGGCATTTCATCAAGGAAAACACAATTATTCTCATGTATATAGGCTATCAATCATCACATAGGACCCCATTCGGTTAAACATAACACATAATATACCAAATCCACCAATTACATCACAAATAGGACCCTATATGAACACAACACAATAATATATCCATTTTCATGATTAGTTCTCACACCCTTAACATACATTTTGTATACAAATTAACCACCCAAGCCAGCCTGGAAGAAGTTAAGCAATAACCTACCTTAAGGCCGAAAATCGGTTCACAACACTTCAACCCATGACTTTAATTCTTCTGAAAAATCCTGAAATCAAATTAAACCAAGAAATATAGAATATATGCATCAAAATAAAGCCGACGATACCCATATTTCTTACTTTTTGTTTAGGGTTAAAACAGACCCCCGAAATGGGTTTTTGAAAGAGAAGGGCAAAATCATAACTTTATTTCAAAAATGTGTATTTCATAATTTTAGGAACCTACAACTAAAAATCCATGTTAAATCGAGTTAAAATAAGGTCCAAATCAAAGAAAAACTATTTTAAACTTTACCGAGTAAACTTCTAAATCCATTTTAAAATCTAGGATTGAAGTTATTTTGAAGATGAAATCGAGGAAAAATAAGTAATTATAGGGTTAAAAACATTATTCACATGATAAAAGTAAAATTAGGGTTTAAAATCAAGCCGTAAGATTTTTGATGGTTTTGAGCAATTAAAGAAATTCAACTAAGGGTGGTTTCTTACCTTAAATCCGTAATAAAATCAAGAAATATATGTTAATATAGCTTCCCAAGCACCCACAATCTTCACTTTTAAGCTCTCACACTATTTTAGGGTATAGATCTCAAGATATGGGTAAAAAATGAGCTAATTCGCGACCTAAGGGGTCTATTTATACCTCTTTCAGGTAATCAAGTGTTGCAATCGCACAACTAGATGTACAATCGCACACCCTTTCTACAGGAGAAGGTGTGGCATTAATAACACCCTTATTTTGATTGCACGACCCTCTCTTTAAAAACTGGTGTGATATCTACTCCAGTGGTGTGATCACAGATGCGTTAGAAACTAGCTAAAACTTGGAAATTCTTCCAAGTTTTTTCCAAGGCCTCGAAATTCAATTGAAATCCGATATACGCAAATAAACTATGTAACCACATTAAATTTGATGCTCCAGACTCAATGGTGGTATCATATTTTTGAAAAGACGTCAATTTCACAAGGTTGACCTCCAAAACCCGAATTCATAATTTTCTGAATTAAGGATCGAAATGAGATTTAAAAATAGTAAAACCAGACAAACACATTATCATTCTAAAATTAATGTTCTGAATCTATTGATGCAGTCCATTAAGTCATCTATCACACGAATCAAAAGATAACCATAAAACTCCATAATGAGGCCCTCGAAACCTCCATAAACTACAATATCGCTCAAATTGTACCAAAATGCATTCGAAACCATGTCAATCAACCCTACACGCCAGAATTACCACAATGCAGTTATAGAGAGGGATAAAAGAGTCAAATAACATAAAAACACACATTTTACATATTTCTTTAAAAATTCATGTCGTTACATGTTGTCATTTTCATCAATCTGAAAATCAAAAAATTAAATTGATGTTAAACAACCAAACCGAACAAATCAAATTTTTACTGCTACCAAAGATTGTGGTTGCCCTCCTCTTACCGCACTTAGTGGATTTCATTGGGTATGGTATTATTGTAGATGTATATTTATTACAAATCAAATAATTAATGTTGATGAATTTTAAATTATATTTTAGAAAATAATTCATATTAACAACGAAAACTCATTTATCTATAAAAACATTAAAGAATAAGAGAGAATCAAAATATGCATTTATATACAGAATTATATACGCACATACATACTTAATACATATAATATAAATTTTTTTAATGTAAAAATACCTTTAGATTTTGTAATTTATTTATAAAATAATTTATTAATAATGTAAATGAATTAAAAAAAATAATAAATATCTAGTTTATAAAATATGTATACATATACATACATATATATATATATATATAATATAAAAAATATTATATAAATAGAAGATTAAAAATGCTAAGGGTAAAATAGACATTACATAATGAAAAGGGGGAAGAATGAATATTGTTCAATATTGAGGGGGCGTTTGATTTTTAAAACAAAGTTGGAGGGTGTAAACGATTTTCACCTAATTTTTTAAGACTTATACTAAAAATTAATTAATAGGGATAGTAGTAAAATAACCATGTCAATTATTATTTTCTTAATGGACGTGTCAAATCAAAATATGACAAGAAAAAAATGGAGGGAGTACTATTCATTTTTTGTTATAAAATAATACTTATGTGTATGTATATAACTCTTAAGAAGTTAATACCACTAATTCTTTTCTTTGATGAATAGTTATTCATCCGCTACTTCACACACCATTATGAGTATAAATCTCACATTCCTTTAACCTCCCCCATGATCTTCTTATTTAATGTTATGATCAACGCTTTTTATGCCTCTATGAAGATTATAAATAAAGGCATAAGGATTGATATTTTATATACTGTACACTTGATCCTTGGAAGAATAAAATACTCTAATCTTTTGTCTTTATTTTCTTATTTTCTTGTCTACTTTTTCTTTTATATTGCTACACTTTTAGATTTAACGTTGTCAACATGAATGTTCATCTTGTGTGGTAATTATTTTTGGTTATCAGGAAACTTTGTTAAATGTCTTTTATGTAGAAAAGTATATATCTACATTCAGTATTTTTTGCTGTTGAAATGAATTTTTCATTGTGAAAAAATATTGAATGAGTAGATATAAATCTATGTTTATTTGACATGTGCAAATTTGTGTTTGATACTATACTAAAATATTTTCTATGCTTAAAGGCGTTATAAAAGAAAAGAAGGGGTGATCGGTAAGATTGTGTAGATATTTGCATTACAGGTTGAGTGCATCAAATCATAGTTGGAATGTGTCAAAATTTAGTAATGTTTAAAATAAAAATTTATTACTATTTAAAAATATATGAAAAACCTTAGCCAAAAGTACTTGTACATTCTCATGGACTCATTATGGTAGATATACTTCTATTTTGACAAGTTTATTTCATCACCTGATATTAATATTTTCATTAGTATTAATCTGGTTCACTAATTCTTGAGTGCAATTCAATGAAATATGCTATTTATATGTTTTGTTGAAACTAAATTCACTTATGCATGAAATCATATAGTGAAAATATTATTAAAGGCTCAAGGGTGAGTCTTGTTCTACTTTGACCTATTGTGATATTGATTTAATATAAGGTGGTGAATTCAAGTCCTATCGCACCAAGAGGATAAAACATCGGCTTAAGTTCTGGTGCAAAATGATGATGTTGGGTTTAATTCCCACGAAATTATGGCTTCACACACCTTTATTGATAAGACGTTGGATTTATGTCGCAACACATTTTGACAATATGATGATGGCTAAGGCAATTGACGAAAAGTCATAAAATTCACCACATTTATATTTCCCTTCTTTGATGTAGATGAGTAAACAAAATGTTAATGTTTTGTTCCCTTTTCTTTTCCTTTTTACGAAAACAGTGATAAAAAACTCATGTAGTTGATTTTGACAAATATTTTTATGGAATTTTATTTATTTTTGAAAATTCCTTTATAGTTTGGGATTTAGAAAAAAATTGATGGGTCTAGAGTTCTTAGAGTAAGAATTCTTAATTTTGGGGTTGAATAACGATCCGTTTTAGCTCAACTTTGATAGACTAGTTCATACTCTTACGGGGATTATATATTTGAACAGATTTTGACTATTCAGAAGTTTTACGAAAAGACAAGACCCTTACGAAATAACTTGCTTTTGATTTCTTTGGTTGAGGTAGGTTACGATTTAATTGGAGTTTAGACTCAATTTAATTGTGTGGATGACCCTAAATTGGATGCTTGTTGGTTTGTCTTCAGACATATTTGAATTTGATGATATTTGGATTTTTGAGACTTGTATAAATAATTATTGAAATAATTTGATGGAATTGCTTCATGACTTTAAGCGTACCTGCAAATTTAGTACATCGTATTTTATTTTGAGACATAGTGTAAATGGATAAAACATACCTAATATGGTTATGGAGGATCGGGTACCACGTCTGTACGGTACATGAACTTAGATGTTTCCTGCAGGTCATGACTAGTTGGGAAAAAATAAGTCCCTTAGCATGTGTGTACAAATTTGTGTTGAATTTGAGAGGTTCAGTGGACGTTTACAGTATAGTTGATACTCTTGATAATTACGTAGCTTTTTTGTAAGCATTGTCTGGCCCATTATTGATGTATTTGTTGATTCATAGAATACTTGTAATGTGTCGATGCCTATGTGTGGTGACGACCAAGCTACACCTCTACTCTGAAGATGAAGCGGTCGCTACCAAATATGATATCCCAAAAAAGCTTAGGATCAAGTTTCAAGGAAATATATGGAATCGTAGCTCTCAGCCGTTGAAATCAATGGGTATAACTGAAAAAATAAATGGGGGATTTGAGTATCAACATCGAACTAGTACCAAATAGCTACTTCAGTTGTATTCAGTCGTAGGTGAGCACTAGGATTGTGTTCCCCTGGGCACTACACTAACCTTGGGGTTTTACTTATTAGCCAACTTTCTTTTTATTCCACCCTTATTTCTCCATTTTTATTCTTTATTGCACATTTAGGTTGGGCGTGGTCTTTTATTCTTTCTTTTTCACTTTTTTTTCTCAATTTTTCTCTTCTTTCTTTTTGTTTTTCTTTTCTTTTTTCTTACTACCACACCCAACCCTACTAATTTTTTCTCTTATTTTATCCTCTACATACTCACTTTATATCACACATCCCTATGATAGCCATACTCAACTTAGAAAATTTGCGTGGGTTGAGGTGCAAAATGTCCAAGTAGGAACAGGGCCAAAACAGGTTATTGCAACACAAATAGAAAGGTGAATGGTGAAATAAGCAAAACAGACTATAAGGAACAAAACAAGGATCAAGGGATACTATTTAACATTGGGAAGGTCATTTAGGCTACAAGTGGAATAGAATAAAAGACAACCTATGTTCCTTTCCTAACCGACAATCCTTTAACCTAGGCAAGACTAACCAGGCAAGTTCAGAATTCAACACACAAAGGGAACTAAGTAGCATCCCAAACACACATGACATAGTGTCAATATTACAAACTACTACTTATTCGACTTATGAAACTGTTAGCAAGTGATAATCATGTCCCTAATCCTAATTTCATAACAAGACACATAATGTTCATACATATATACATTTACACAGTTTTACAACACAATTTTTAGAGGGGTATCATTTTTATCCAAAATCAATCAAAAACATGAAAACTACCCTAAATACTTTAAAAACTCCTAATTACAAAAAAACACAACACAATACAAAATAATATACAATATGACATAAATTAACCTAGACATGCTGGTTCTACAACCATACCGCGACCGACAAGAAAAGAAGCACGACAACAAAAATCCATGGTGGCTATGGTATATCCCATCCCCAACTAAAATTTGTGTACTGTCCCTAATGAGATAAAATAATATAAAACAAAGGGAATGAGGACATACCTGGAACCCACTATGAGTCTGTGTTATGATCTCCCCTAAATGGGGGTATATCTACTAGCGGGACGCTATGGTGGTGGTGGTGCACTACGAGAGGATTCACCCTCAGTAAGCTCAACAAGCCTCTGCCTATCAATAAATTTAGTATCTATAGAATCATGGGTGACCCTTTTCAGGGCTTGGTGACATCCAAGATATACCTCCTCTCAGAAGATGATACAGTCACTCCCAAAGGTTGGGGTTGAATACCAAAGGAATACATAGAATTATGGCTCTCAACTATTGTAATCAACGGACAGAATTGAAAAAGTAAACAGGGTCTTTTGAGTAACCATATAAAATAAGTGGAGAGTATAAACTTATGTTATAATCAGTCATGAGTGAACACTAGGATTGTGTCCCTACGAGATTCTCAACTTTGTAGGCTTATCGTTTTATGTTGAACCAACCCGATACCTTGCATGCTAGATCGATTATTTATATACCTTGTACAACCTTTTGGACGAGCAAAAGGATTTCACCCTTTATCTTTTAAGTCTCAAGAAGTTGCCTTACTAACCCTTATCTTGATCCCAGTTAAATATTACCTTTTGAGTCTCTAGTTATTAGATGAAATCTAACCATCTTACAAAGATAAAACCTAGAATCGTGGATCGATAGTTAAACCCCAAATTACTATTGTCTTTATCTTTTCCTAGTCACTACTCCTCTTTTAAGTAAGTAGCAATAATCTAGGAGGGATTCTAACGTGTGCGATCATTAAGAAAACTATTATAGCGAAGATAATGAAATTCATGCATGGGTATCAATTCAGAACAACGATAGCATATCCCCTACTTCATCAATCCTCCACGGTTTTCACAACCCTAGCTATAGGTTTTTAACCGCTCATGCTTGTGAATAACAACATTCATGATTGAAAGCATAGATGAAATCACAATAATAAGAAGTAGAAAACCCAAAACTATAACTAAATTAATCAACTGAAGTTAATACAAAAGAGGTCCAAGATCAAAATCAATTAATAGATTCAAAATATATTTGTGAGTATCAAAAGTGTGTAACTTCTACTAAAAAATATATAAAGGGTATTTATAGTACACGAGGAAACCCTAAAATCAAAGCCCAATCAAAATAGAAGAAGAAAGAGTCAGTGACTACTTGTGGTCCCCACTTGTGCCCTGACCCTAGGCATATGTAGTACTTGTGGACTGTAGGGTGGGTACAAGTGGTGACCGCAAGTGCCAGGACCAAAAAATCTTATAGTTTAGCTCTTGTGATTTTGGACTTCTGACAATTGCTTTGCCCACATGTACTAAATGAGTTCTGTATGTTGACTTAACAAGTGATGTAAGTCATCTTTTAAGCTCTTCTTGAATTCCCACACATGCTCCGATCATGCACAAGCCTGAAAATGTCTCAAACATCCATAATTGCTCCCATAAGTAGCCAAAAATACCTTTTTTGTTCTTTTTCACGAACTTAGCATAAAAATATGATTTCCTGCAAAACATACCCAAAACGCATCATATCTAGAAAAACAGCCTTATAAACTTGCATATTTTTATAGTTTTAAGCGTCGAAAGTGCTATATTTCCATAGCACATCAACACCTTCAACTTATTGAATTTGAATATCCTCAGGAAACAAAACACTACAAAACAAAAATGACGCCTAACTAGGAGAATATAAGCTATTCAAGGTAGTCAATCAACACTTTAAGCTCAAAACACAACACCCTCTCCAATCTCACTTTTTAAAATTAATTGTGTATGAACATGAAGCAGAACATTATGACACAATGGGATCAAGGTATGACATTACATTAGAAATAGACAACCACCCATACATACAAGCTACACTTCCCAAAACAAGCAAATAGCTAAAAATATGACTCAAGTGCCCTCACAACAGAGAAGTCCCAACTCACTCATACGAAATAATGCATGTTAATGCAGGGACATTCAAGGGACACTCACACTCAAAAGAGAAGTTCCAATCAATATGGATCGAATACCATAGTCTTGCCTTTATTTTATTTACCTTAGTTTTCAAACAGCCCGACTAGGTTTACTAAAGGACTTTTCTCGGCTTGTGATCTAGGATTGGGGGTTGGAATGGTACATATGGATATATCAAGTGACTTAGCCTCCTTGACACTACACTGAGTTTGGGGTCTCACTTAATAGCCTATTTTCTTTTTTTATTCCACCCTTATTTGTCCATTTTTATTCTCTATTGCAAATTCAGGTTGGGTGTGGTCTTTTATTCTTTCTTTTTCACTTTTTATCAATACAAAAATCTTTTTTTCTCTTTTTTTTTCTACCACACCCAACCCTACTAACTTTTTATCTGATTTTAGCCTTCTACATACCCACTTTACACCACACACCCCTATGATAACCACCCTTAATTTAGGAATTTTTCTTGAGTTAAGGTGTATAATGTCCAAGGAGGAACAGGGCCAAAATAGGTTTATTATAGTATAAATATAAAGGTGAATAGGTGAAAACAAAGAAAAATAGGCTACGAGGCTCAAAATAGGGATCAACGGATACTATTTCATATAGGGAAGGTCATTTAAGCTAAAAATGGAGTAAAATAAAAAATGACCTATGATCATTTCCTAACCGACTATCTTACAACCTAGGCAAGACTAATCGAGCAAGCTCTAGATTTAACACACAAAGGGAACTAAGTAGCATCTCACACACATATAGCACAAAGTTAATATTACCAATCACTACTTATCAAGTTTATGCAATTGTTAGCAAGTGATTATCATGTCTCTAATCCTAATGCCATAACAAGATCCACAATATTTATACATATATATATTCACACAGTTCTACACATTTTGAAGGGGTATCATATTTCTCAAAAATCCATAAAAACATGATAACTGTCCTAAATGCTTAACAATCTCTTAATTACACAAAACACAACAAAATATAAAACAAAATACTATACAACACAAATTATCCAAGACATGCCGATTCTACAGCCATACAATGACCGAAAGGAAAAGAAGCATAACAATAAAAACCCGCGGTGCCTATGGTACATCCCACACCAAATTAAAAAATGTGCCCTATCCTTAATTTACAAAAATAATACAAAATAAAAGAAAGTGAGAACATAACTGGGATGCACTAAGCATGCATGTCATGAGCATACCCAAATAGGGGTATATCAGCTAACAGAGGCGGTGGTGGCGGCGGTGAACTACTAGAGGATGCACGAACGACTATCTCTATATGTATATGCCTTTAAATGACTGCAATATACATTGAATCATGTCAGGCCTTTTTAACGACCTGGTCATATGGCATATCAGGATCCTTCAAGTCTCCTTTGTGAACTCTTTTGGCCACAACTACCGAGACCTCCTTCTTATCCTCTATGAAGAAATCAAAATATATAGGTGTACGTAGAGATGATATCTGTACTACTGGGGGTATAAATGAGGGAGTGGCTACTACACGACTCTCTGTGAGAGAGCGTACGTATACTCGTAATACATCAAAATCCTCTTTCATCTAGGATAGATACGTCATCTTTATCTCAATAAATTAGGCTGTAACCTATCTCTCAAACTCATCTAGATGCACCTAAAAGTCAGCATATAGCTCAATGGGCAAGTTGGCTTTGAAGATATGCTAACCGACTTTGAGGTTGAAGTAGGGGCTGATGAAGAAGTGGCTAGTGTCCCCTCTCCTACATACTAAAATATGGAGCCTCTCTATGCTCCCCTATCTTCATATAAACACTAATACCCATATCACATATATGTTCATCACTAGGCTCTATGAAAACTGATGGCTCCTCAGTCTGGACTGAGGTACTGTGATAGGATCTATAGATATCCTAGGAATTCCTGGGCATTCCAAGTCCATTATACTTTTTTTTTGCATAATAACCATCGTAAGTACCCTTTTATCTACTCTCGGTATCTCAGGTGCAACAACCTCATCACATTGTCTCTGAAATATATAAGGAAATAAAAGATTAGTCATCTCCCTAAAAGCTCTATCATGGATCTCATGCAAGAGGATGGATGAAAAATAAATAGCATATCCGGCCATCATATTAGCAACTAGAGTTGCACCTTCCCAAGTAAACAAATTATCTGAAGTTGTGGGGAATAGTCGATATCTTATCAGCAACTACCCAAACATGGCCTCAAAGGTCAAGTTACCCTTTTTGATCACACCATGACCCTTAATCCATGAGGTAGTATCACCCAAAGGTGAAATATAGTTGGCTATCCACCTAGATATCTCAACCCTCTCTCGCATTCGCTCTACCTCCCACATAATATGTCGATCATATGCGACTCTCATCTTGTAGTCACACTCAGATGCGAATGTAGGAGTAATATAA
Organism: Capsicum pubescens; assembly: GCA_030864215.1. Classification (NCBI taxonomy): domain Eukaryota; kingdom Viridiplantae; phylum Streptophyta; class Magnoliopsida; order Solanales; family Solanaceae; genus Capsicum; species Capsicum pubescens. The sequence continues at coordinate 220,814,200 of CM061546.1, forward strand.
TTTTGACTAAAAATTACTCGGCGGATAGTCTCTGATAAAAGATCAACTCTGACCTCTCTCATATGTGTATGATCAAGCTGTGGCTGCTCTTGTTCCTTATTGGTCCTGGAAAGATATATTGTAGCTCAATATGATGTATAAAGCTCATGTTTCAAGGCTAGAATGTAAGAATTGAGTGGCCTAGTCATCCATTCTAACTGGTAATGATAAAATATAGATTGTTATATGGTACTCACCTTAATCTAAAGAGATTGAGTCGACGATCCTCATAAATAACCCTCTTAGGCCTACCAGTATCTAAGATACTACTATCTATATCATAAAATACCTACTTATCCTCTAGACACCACCTTAGAGATGCTTCATGGATATGCAGGTGCAAGACTCTACTGCTGCTGTACTAGTTCCTCAAGGAAAGCTTGCTCTATACACTCCTCAGACAAAGGAACATCTGACTACTATACATGTATAGCGGTACCCTCCTCTGACTGGGGTGGTGCTGATGACTCGTTCTTCTTAGAATAATTAGATGAATCTTGGGACCCCTTCTCAGACTAGGGGTCCTAAGCTGTAATCTGTAGAGTATACTCATAATCTGTCTAGTCTTGAACATTATCATTTTATGGTAGGTGAGTGTGTAAGGGTGATATCCGCATTGACTTCATCCTTAGAGGGGCTGCAACTGCCTGAACATTTTGGTGCATCTGTCCTCTAGTAACTTTGTCTGTCACACAAACTACAGTGTCTCTACGTCGCTGCATCGGGTACTCCTCCAATTAACGACTAGGCTCGGTAGACTCTTCATGTCTCATTGAGGTATCGACCTTTTTCTTCTTAGAAGCCTTTGGTGGCATGTGTACCTATAAATTAATGAATATAGTAATTTTACCGTATTCTAGGCAATTCTATATTGTGATTCAGAAGTACACACAAGAGCATGTGATCGTACAAGTAATATAGTGATTAAGAAAATCAGATATCGTTCCCACGAGGACTAAGAAACTATAAATTTAACTAACTTTTAGTTCTAAACAATGAGTATTAAGTGTTGTATAGTATCAAGATGATTTTGAAATTGATAATAAAAATGTAAATTAATAAACAAGAACAAAAGTTTATGACGAGAGCAAAGCAAGCAACAGTTGTAAACAGTTATGATAAGAATTCCAGGGTTGAGGCTTCTCGAACAATCATACAAATATCTATTCTTATAGTAGTCTAATTGGTTATCGGGTTATTGGTTCGCAGGGTTTAGGCAACGATTTTGGTCTCCCAACCTAAAATATTTTATCTATTGAATATTGCAGCTACAATTCCAGCACAGATACAATAATTTTTCTAGATTCATAAAGTTATCTACTTGCAATTGAACCAAACAAGGCTTCTAGGTATATCCCTATCCTAGATACTAATTCAAACACTTTATTTTATAAAAGGGTAAGAACCTTGCCCTTTAATTTCCTTGTTCTAATCTACGATTCTCCTCTCGGATTCACATAGAAATATAAATTTATTCTCATGGCGGCCAAGCATTAAAATAGTAAGCTCAAGAAATTAAAAACAACCCAGATGATAATCCAAAAAGAAACTACTATGAAGAATATCAAAGAGTAATCATGTTTTTGGCCTCAACCCCAGAACAAGGGTATTTAGCCTCTCATGTTCGAATTAAACATCAAAAGCAAGTAATTAATCATACCCAAAATTAGTCTTGGGGTAAAATAGTTCAAAAGAAATAATAAGAACCCTAAAAAGAAGAATTTTATGCTTTTCCGTTGCTGCTATGCTTGCCAAAATTCCATGGAATTATGCTCACATGTTACTTTTATACTTGGAGAAATTTCACCAGGTCTGAAGCCATGACGCGTCGTGTCGCTAATCGTGTTGCCACAACCAACGCGTCGCGTTAACATCGCATTGCCACACTAGAATTCATCTTTAAAAATTAGACTAATTTAAGTTCTTTACCGTACGATGCGACGCATTGACAACGCATTGTGTCACTGGAATTTGCTCCTCAAAATTTGGATAAGTATCAAAACTTTAAGCATCGACGCGATGCGTTGACATCGCATCGATGCACCGGAAGTTACAGAAGAAGAATTTTCTAAGGCACAGAACTTATGCATCGACATGACGCGTTGACATCGCATTGATGCACTGAAAATTGTTCTTCAAATTTTGGCTAATGCACACATTTTGTCAGTCGATGCGACGAATTAAGATAGCGTCGTGCCACTGGAATTTTACTCCAGTTCCTTTCTTTCTTTTCATTAATCCTCAGCTCTTTTCTTTTCTCCTTACTCTCGTGTATCTAGAAATGTTTTTGACTTTGATCCATATGGTCTTTCACATCTTCATGATGTGTATCCAATTTTTTTTGCAAATTCATGGGAAATTTACCCTGTATCTTTAATCACATTGGTTAGCCACGAAACATAATTTAACTCATAATTCAATATAATTAGCATAATTTTTATTCTCAAAATAAGTCCAAATATGGGTAAATAGCAGTGTTTGGATATATAAATATGATTCTAATCACAACCTAAGAGTCAATCTAGTGTTGTGCACATGATGTGCATCCAATTTTTTTCAAATCCATAGGAAATTTACCCTGTATCTCTAATCACATTGATTAGTCACGAAACACAATTTAACTAACAATTTAATATAATTAGCACAATTTTTATTCTCAAAACAAGTCCAAATATGGGCAAATAGTAGTGTTTGGACATATAAATATGCCCAAGATCACCACCCCAAACTTAAAACCTTGTTCGTCCTCGAACAACTTCAAGCAACACCATCATACAACATTCTAATCACAACCTAAGAGTCATTCTAGTGTTGGGCACATGAACACTTTATTTCACACTTCATTGTCCTAACAGTGACATTTAATTCATTGGAAAACTTAATATAAGAACATAATCAGGAAACTCAATAAGTAATCCGGACTTTCATCCGTATGCACCCTTACAACAAGAAAGTTTTCCCTATATCTCTCATAATTTTTTACTATTTATCATGAGGGGAATATAAATTTTCAATCACTCACTCTCACAAAGAATTCATACATAATAGGTAATGAACCATAGGCTTGCCCTTAGTGTATTACTCCACTAATAGTCGGATGTTGAAGTGGACGATCAAATAGGTGTTTTTATAGTTGTAATGCAGGCTAAGGGACAGGTAGGAACTATTTGGAAAATAATGATTAATCACCCTAAGAACTTTAATGCATAACCACATTCAATCAAAATCACATTTTGTCAACCCAACTTTTCCTTTCATTATCTTTACACATCCATTGTTTTACCCCAATCTTTCTAAGCATATTAACACACTACGGTAAGAGTATCTTTCTTTTTACATCATAATTCAAATTTCAGCTTTTCTTCAAATCCCAATTCTAGTTACGCACCCCTATAGTATCCACCCTCAACCTAAGCAATTTGCCTTAGTTGAGGTACACATTATCCTTAATGGACCAGGGCCAAAACAGGTTCATTGTAACACAGTAACCGGGTAACAATAACTAAAATTTTCATCACATATTTTTTCTAACTCCTACCCGTCACAATTTAAACACAAAAATCACTTCTCTAGAGCTTCACTTTCACCTTTTTCTTTCTTAATACTTCACATTTTCCCTTATTCCATTATTTGTATTAAAGCACTTAGGAACTATGGATCAAATTAAGGTCTATCAAAGAAAGGATTTGTCTACATATGAGGCTACCAAAGAAATCAGTCTATAGGCTCAACTGGGCTTAACTAAGGTCATGCATAAGGGTAGTTAAATAAAGTCTTTACAGTTCAGTTAACAAAGAAATACCTAAATCACTTCCTACACCTAAAAACCTTTATTTTGGTTTGTAAACACACCGGGCAAGTTCTAGTCATTCCTACACATGTAGAATATAAACATATACTCACCCACTCGGTGCATGCTTAGAATCAAGTTGGATCCTTATGGTTTTCGATATTGTACTTTATCAAATTCAACATTACGCCAATCAAATCAAACTACATTTGTTGGAACTTACATTTAAAAACATATCATTTTGTTTCAACATAATTTTATTTATAATTAAATTAAAATATTTTGCCCAACACACCACATTTTTCAAAGGTAGTGATCAGGGTCCTATTATTTTCTTAGCTTCTAAAGATGCACTCCCTTAAGATGGTCGCCATCCATCTATCATAGGGGAAGACAACTAGATATGATGTTTCATAATGAAAATTGCCAAAAAGGGCACACATAATACTCGTAATCTAAAAATTTACCACAAAAGGTGAAACTAAAATACTGTAAATAAAGCAAATACTTTCAAACTAAATTTGCCAAAGAGGGCAATCATCTTGCCAAAAAGGACAATATTGTCAACTTACAACCTACAAAACATAAAAACAGAAATAAAAATTGTCCATCCAACACAACCAAAAACCAACATTGTTCAGATAGTAAAAATGAAAGAGATGAAGATGAAGAAGATTATCGATCAACCACCCCACACTTAAACAGAGCATTGTCCCTGTGCTAACTATAAGCATAAGGTAGGGTGGTGTCGTACTCCCTGCTCAGTCGAATATCACCATGGCCATCACGTCATCAGCATCAGCATCATCATCATCACAAAAATCTTCACCTGAGCGACCATCATCAGATTGCTCCTCTTCCTTAGAATCATCATTATAATAAGACATGTGTCTTTCCTCATCTGTGGGGACGTCATCATCAACGGGCTCATTAAAGTCAGGGCCAATGTGCAGCAAATTCTGAGCATGAGGTCCTAGTAGGTAGTCAATATCCACCGTACAAATCTCCTGTTGTGTGGATGGGCGCCCTCAGTCCTCAACTGTATCATTATTAGCTCATATATACGGACTGTGATCTCATCAGTGCGAGCATTACGCTTGGGCATAGTCAAATTTACACCATAAAGAGCTGGTCCTTTGGTGCGAGAAATATCAAGTGGCCTGTCACCAATAGGCGGTAAATAATCTGCCTCCTCTTCTGGCATACCTTGTTGCTTCAAAAATCTGGTAAGCACCCCACCAAACCCATATCTCCGACCACTTAAGAATTGGGACTTTCTCATCCCCAAAAAAATAATGGAACCCATATTCACTTCCAAATCATCACACATCAAAGCATAAATAAGACACTCCTTATCACGGGTCACCTCCATCATATGTGTCCCATAAACAAAATAGGCATAAATGATTTTGGACCATAAACGTGCCTCCCTTTTCAAGTAAGCAAATGGAAGTGAAATATGCTTACCTCCCTCTTTGTGGCGAATTCACCTCACCGTAGATCAAGTGCCGTATAGGAGATGACAGATATGCTGATAAGGTGGCTCAATGATTATTGTCTTCAATGGCTCTGGATTTACATAGGGTGCACCTAACATCTCATTAACAATGTTTGCAATGAAAGTTATCACAAGACCGCGTACCTCAACCTCAGAATCTTTGGGGTTCCAGTTTTCATAAAATTCCCGTACCAGGCTCAAGTTGCATACACCCGACTGCTCAAAGAGAAAACTCATGTGTTGGGCCTCTATCTTTCTCACCATAGAGGGATATTCTTTCATCAAACTTGCCCTATTGATAAATTGATCGGTTGAATATTTTGACTCTTTGTGCTGAGAGTACCACTTTCGTCCTACCGCAACCATAACCTTAGTTCAAAACCTCTTTTGACCACTAAGAACATGTGGGGCTGCAGGCACCTGGTCACCTTCATGGCTCCATGGGCTCAGATAGTCCAGCTACATTTTTCCCTTTGCTTCTTTGTTTGTGGCTGCTCGACATTGTACCTATTAAGTATAACAACCAACAAACATATAAAACAAGCACCTTCACATCAAGCCACCACTAAGTGTGAAATTTACCCCACACTTAGTTGCTAGCATAGTTTTGTATACAAATGCACTAGGGTACTCAGAATTCCCTTTTTTATTTTACAAGTCCAAGCATCGGTTGTTCAGCATAAACACACAAAGATATTTCAAAGTTGGCATAAATACAATCTCAGCTCAAGGATTAATGAATCAATAATTTTTCACATAAACACCTCTACTTATGACTACATGACCTCTCTTTACCACACTAACTTTAGTCCCTCATAGCTACCACTAAGGTACCGTGACATAGGTATTCACCCCACGCTTATTTTCCATCATATATTGAACATCATCATTCTAATATTCTTGAAATTTCCCTATGATTCAGCAAATCAACTTATTTATTCAGAAACTAAGTCAAATTGAAAGTTCAATTCATCAATTCAATAAGCACATAAACAAACCAACCTCTACTCAGATTAAAGTCATTCATACAAATACACCACAAGAACTAAGAGTACTAAAAATATTTCAATAACCCACTATTCAAGATTAACAAAATGAGTTTAACAAAAATCCCCAAATTAACACAATCACTTGTTACTAATTCTATCATTCATGTCATTTAGTATTTCAATTCCATAATCAAAACTAAGTCACCTCCTTTATCATGAACTATTTAGCATCCTAACATTATTTATCCTATAAAATAATTTTTAGCAAATAAAAAAAGTAAAAGACTTACTTTTGACTTGATGACAAATGAAAGATGAGAGTTTTCAAAATGGAGGATTTTTGGGGCAGCAGCGGCCCTTTGGGTAAGGGTAAATAGGTGAATAGGTTCAAGTCATATATATAGAGGTCACCCAGAATTGAACAGTCACCGCAATGCGTCATATATCGCATTGCAGAATTAATGTGATGCGTCATGTTCTTGTCTCTTCTTTGGAAGTAGCATAAAAAAATTAGTCTAAGTGTTGTCTGCATGCCAACTGACGCGGCGCGAGGCTTACCACGTTAATAGGACTGACGCAACGCATCAGAATCGCGTCAGTTTACTGGAAATAACTTTAGAAATTTTTTCTAAGTATGGAATTTATGCAGGGTATTATTGGAGATTTATAGAAAGCTTTTCTTCCATAGCTTCTCCACTTACCAAGCTGACTCATAAGAAGGAAAAGTTTGTGTAGTCTTACTCCTATGAGAATAGTTTTGATAGGTTGAAAGAGAAGTTGACCACTGCTCTTGTTTTGACTCTTCTGAAAGGTACATAGGGTTTTGTTATGTACTATGATGCATCCCGAGTGGGACTCGGATGTGTGCTTATGCAGTATGGTAGAGTGTTATCTTATTCATCTTTGCAGTTAAAGATGTACAAGAAAAATTACCCCACCCATGACTTGTAGTTAGCGGCTGTGGTGTTCGCACTTAAAATCTGGAGAAATTATCTTTACGGAGTTCACAGTGATATATTTACTGACCACAAAAGTTTGCAGTATGTTTTCTCGCAGAAAGAACTTAATCTCAGGCAGAGACGGTGGTTAGAATTGCTAAAGAATTATGACATGAACCTGCATTATAATCCGAGCAAGGCGAATGTGGTAGCCGACGCCCTCAACAGGTTATCTATGAGCAGCTTTTCTCATGTTAAAGAAGGGAAAAGAGAGATGGTAAAGGATATTCACCGACTTGAAAATCTTGGAGTGCGACTCTTAGATTCCAAAGATGGAGAGGTGGTTGTTTATGAGATAGATAAATCATCTCTTTGTATAGAGGTTTAGGAAAACCAGGTTGAAGATCCCATCTTGATGTAGATCAAGAAAGATGTGGGTCAATAGAAGGTGATATCCTTTGAAATTGGTGGTCATGGTATTTTGAGATATCAGGGTAGATTGTGTATGCCAGATGTAGAAGGTTTGAGGGAGGCAATCATTAACGAAGCTCACATATCGAGGTATGTTGTCCACCCAGGCTCTACTAAGATGTATCTTGACTTAAAAGCTACATATTGGTGGAATAATATGAAGCGTGATGTGGCTACCTATGTTGCTAAGTATTTAAATTGTCAACAAGTGAAAGTAGAACATATGAGGCTAGGTGGTACTTCCCAAGAGATAGCTTTGCCCTTGTGGAAATAGGAGATGATCAATATGGACTTCATTACGGGACTTCTGAGGTCCCAAAACCAGTATGACTCTATTTGGGTGATTATTGACAGGCTGACCAAGTCAGCTCACTTTTTTCTTGTGAGGACTAATTATTCGGGAGATATATATGCCAAGATTTACATTGAGGGGATAGTCTGTCTGTATGGAGCACCTGTGTCCATCATATCTGAACGAGGTACGCAATTCTCTTCACAATTTTGGAGATTTTTCAGAGGAGTTTAGGTAGTCAAGTGAATCTAAGTATGACTTTCCACCCCAGATCGATGGACAAGATGAGCGTACTATTCAAACCCTTGAGGATATATTGTGATCATGTGTGATTGACTTCAAAGGTAGTTGGGTAGATCACTTTCCCTTGATAGAGTTTATGTATAATAATAGCTACCATGCTAGTATTAACATGGCTCTTTTGAGGTATTGTATGGGAGGAGATGTAGGTCGCCAATAGGGTGGTATGAAGTAGGCGAGACTCAAGTGTATGGGCCTGACCTTGTTCACCAGGTAATGGAGGACATGAAGATCATTAGATAATGACTTAAGATAGCCTAGACTAGACAGAAATCCTATGTTGATGTTAGAAGAAGGGATCTAGCATTAGGGGTTGGTGATTGGGTGTTTCTCAAAGTTTCTCCTATAAAGGGAGCCATGCATTTCGGAAAGAAGGGAAAGTTGAGTCCTCACTATATAGGACCACACGAAATTGTGAGAAGAATAGGTGAAGTTGTGTATAAGTTAGAGTTGCCTGTAAATCTGAGTTCTGTTCATCCGGTGTTTCATGTATCCATGTTGAATAAATGTATTGAGGACCACTCCCTAGTGTTACTTGTAGAAGAGATCAGAGTGTCAGACTCCCTATCTTATGAAAAAGATCCTATTGTAATCTTGGATCATCAAGTTCGGAAGTTGAGGAGCAAAGAGATAGTTTCGATTAAGGTGTTGTGGAGAAATTAAAAAGTTGAAGAAGCAACTTGGGAATCAGAAGAGGACATGAGAGCAAGGTACCCAAATCTATTTGATCCGGTGAATGATGAGATGGAAGGTACAATCCTTGTCTTACTCTTTCCATGTCTTTAATATGTTTTTAATCGTATTTGTCTGTTCCCCACACCATCATTTAGTGATGAATGATCCCAGGGAGGGATAATGTAACACCCCGCCAAATCATCCATGTGATAGTCTCATTTATTTTGGCTTCCTAAGTGAGTAAAGTTTAAACCATATAGAATTTTCTTAATTTTGACTCTCTATCAAGTGGGAAATTGAATGAGATTTCCATCGATATATGTTTTTCCCAAATCCGATACCTGGGCAGGAAGTTATGGCTAAATTTAAGTCCTAGTCGTAAAACACCATCATTTTGGTGTTTGGCGTATCACGGAGGGGGTCTATTTAACAATTGCCAAATTCCAATAGCCTGGCGCGATTGTGGCGCATCGTGATGAAGTTCCAGGTCCCAACCAGTGGGACAACGCAATGGTTCCACGTCGCGGTGACCCCAAGAATCCCATTCGTCAATTTCAAGTAAACCACCACGATAGTATCGCATCGCGGTGGCCCATAAAATTGGGTTCCCAGTTATATTTTTTTCAGTTATGTTAAGGGTTAAAAGATGGTATTTTGGGAAATTACCCTACCCCCAATCCATCCATAAACATATAATCAATGGAATAACAAAGAACTTTATACCCAAATCTTCCTTCTCTATAAAGAAAAAACCCTAAGCATATCAAAAACTTATTCCAAGAATCTCAAGATTCAACCGTGGGTTTTCGAAATTGACTGAAGATTTATAATCCCCAAACCGTAGGCTTCAACAATCAGTCACTAAGTTCATAATTCAAGTTACGTGGGGTTCATCCTTAGAACTACATGGGATTGAAAATATTAGAGTATGATTTTAAGTGTTTTATGCATGAATTTCAAAGGGGTTTTTAGAATCTACGTTTTAAATTACATATTTCGAATGGTTCAATGTTATTATTTATTTTACCTTTTAGTCCTATCCCATATATTTTTTTGCATGTATGTGTATAGCTATGGAATTTGTGATTGAAGATTGTTTGAGAGCATAAACTATGAACTCCCTCTCTTGTATCGAATTAAAGCTATGGTTTTGTTGGAAAAAAAGTTGACATGCATGTTTCATGATTGAAAATAGTTTTCTAAATGTTATAGTGTTTGAAGATGATTTAGAGATGATGAGAGGTTGTTTCTTGATATAAATATGGTTTGTATTAAATAAAAAGAGTTTTATGATATTGAGACTTTTGAGATGACCATCTCGGTTATTCAATCGTTGATAAAGAGAATTGTTTGCATGGTTTTACATGGGTTTCCAAGAAAGATTTCTTTGAAATGATTTATTGATATGGTGGTTTTGAATTCCTTGATTTGAGAACAGAGACTTAATTTACTATAAATGGCCCAGAGAATGTGACTTGCAAGTCAATGATATGACGATACCATAAGCTTGTATACCATAACAGAGTATGTTTTCAGAGTGTGTTTTCAAAGAATGCATCTTTTAAAGAGTTAAAACTGGGCTTAAATATGGTTAGTTGTCTACCCAAATAAGGCTTGAGTTCAAGTTACTCTTACCCTAAAACCGTGATCTGCCGATCCAGGTATATTATTTTTACGCGGGCGACAACTTTGTGGGATAGAAGAGGCAGAGACTCCGACTCTTACGGCACACTTTGTTTAGGGGATTCCTCGCTGATTCAATGATGGATTCCATATTGCTCATAGAATTTCAGAGTTGTAAGGTATACCACCTAGCGCAAAAGTAAAACAAAGAGTGTCACAGAGTTCAGATGATTTATCAGCGTCTTTCGAAAATGCCCATGTGATTTCATACCATATGATATGTTTATGAACTATTCTAAATTTCTCTCATATATGTTGAATATAGATTATTATTTTGAATTTTCTCTACGTACCAGTACAATTGTATTGACCCCTTCCTCCCAAGTTAGGAGGCTCAGTCTGGGAGTCCGGCTAATCAGTAGAGTATCCAAAGAGAAGTGATCCGGGCAGTGGTGAACCTTATTTGTTCCAGAAGGCCTGTTATTTCAGATTATGTTATTTCTTTGTTTCGGTCTACTAGGGGCCTTGTCTGATCTTTTCAGACAGTTTCCTTTAGATAATGTAGTAGAGATTTCATAGACTGTTCCATATGTTGTTTAGTTGATTTTGGATTTCATTTCTTATTGTTAAACTAAATCCAGAGTTTGACCATGTTTCTATATCAAGTTACACTTCTGCATCTTGTTTATTTATATGAATATTGTGCATGATTACTGGATAGAGTAGGAAGTCCGGGCCTTTATGGTTCGGGATGTACGTTACGGCCAGGTCCTATTTTGGGTCGTGACATTTCCAGGAAGGTCTGTATGTGCTGTTGCAGATCTTCGTGTGAAAGGCCATGAAATTGCCCTGCTGAATTCAGCAATTGCTCCATATTCTCCTTCAATTCAAATCGACCTCCTGGTTTGGTCTTGAGGATACTTGTTATCACATGGTTCGTGATTGGGATTGCCACCTCACGAACAGGTCTAGCAGCTTGTTGAGCAGGAACAACTGGAATAACAAGAATGAAAAGAGGTGGAGCATTCCCGAAATTTGGATCCACCGGTTCGTTTCATTGTTCAGTCATTCTTCGCCTTTGTTCAAAGATTTACTCTGGTTCTGCAAAAGGCTCTATCAGTTCTTTATCTCTCGCTAGTCCTAGTGTAACACCCAAGACCCCATATCGAGATGTCACATGGTGCTTAAGGTCACACGTGGCCCTAAGCTAACCCTCTAAGCCTGTCATCACTTTCAGAACTCACTATAACGCAAATCATGCTAAGATATAAAGGAATAACCATGTTATGAACATACTGCGATACGAAGTAATAGTGCTCTGTACAATCAAAATACTGAAGTTCTGTACCTACTGGTACTCTACTCTGACAAAGCCTCTACTACATAAGACTGAAGAGCCGTTGGGACAGATCCCCAACTGGCTTACACTGAACGAAAAAATAAACAACTATCAATTAGCAAGACAAAAATCATGAACATAGGTCCTCGAACCATGAGGACTTACCAACTGCAGGAATGTAGATAAAGGTACTCATAGATCACTGTCGCGGCTGAGACTGAGCACCTGGACTATATCACGAGGAAATATAGAATACAAAAGAGTATGAGAGTCAGTACTTGGGAATGTACTGAGTATGTGGGGGTGGATGCATAATTTTAAATAATATCATAAATGAATAAGAAAATCATGCATGCTAACAATAACAACTCTCTTCTCTTGAATTATCTAAAACATCATTTCCAGAAGTCATCAGTAATAACATATGCTTCATAAATCTCGTAAATCATTTAACTCAACTCAAAATCTTTGACTCATGACTTAGAGTGGCTCGGTAAATCATGGTACTCAGATCATTATGGACGTGGGAGTTTCTAATAACCGACATAACTACACCATGTGAGCCGCATGGAGTCCAACGTTTTGCTCTCCTAAGGAGAGAACCCCACATTAGCGAGGGTATTGTACTCTTGCCAGGGAGTACAACCTCAATCTCATTATCACAATCCCATACTCGGCCTCTGTCCCACAATTATCAGCATCAATCCTACGGTGGCACGTAGTTTTGGAAAAATATCATATTTCCCGCTCGGTGCTAAATACTCCTCCCAGACTCAGCTAAGAACGCGTTAGGAAATCCACCTTAATCAATATCAACTCTTGGATCTATTTTAAAGACCAAAATATAAATATATATCTCATCTGTAAATCATAAACATCTTGTGGATTCCTAATCGGACTCAACTCAACACAATCTTCCTCAACATCAAGTACATTTGCTTTTTGAATTATTTTCAAATATCAAAATCTTCAAGGAAACATCATAGGACTCATTCTTGACTTTCAATCTCAAATATCGATATATATTAAATAGTCAAATTTCTCATGGAAAGGCATAACTCATAACACTTGTCTTAAATCACTTAGAAATCATCAATACATAATGATAATATACAACTCATGGAATAAATTCTCCATTTAAGAAACATGATGGTGAAATAATCATAAATATCAAACTTATTCAACTCAAATATCATAAATCATAAATAAAGAAATTTGGGTGTAAACCCACTTGCAAAATCATGTAAATCAATATTAGAAAGTAAATCTTTAGGCACAAGAATGAAAGGAGTGTTCTTGTTCAAACCCCACATACCTTGGATTTTGATTTAAAGATGTGAAAACTTGTTTGGGACTCTTCTCACACTTTTAGGCCAAGAATCTTGATTCCTTTGACTTGGAAAACTTAGTTCCTAAACAACTTGGAGAAATTCATGGAAGATTCTCTGAATTTCTTGGAAGAGGATTTGGATTTTGGATCTTGAAGAAACCCTAGTTTCTAGGAGATTCTTGGAAGATTGGAAGAGAAAGGAAAAGGAAAATGAGTGGCTCTTCTCCAATTTGATATACATAAAACCACATGGGGATGAAATGACTAAAATGCCCTTTTTTTGAAAATGCTGAAATTTGCTAATCGGGGCCTGTGACGGTCGATCTGACGGTCCGTCAAGTCTCCTAACGGTCCACCAAATCGTTCGCTACTCGAGTGACAAAACTGGAACGTTCTACCTCGACGTGATGGTCAAAGTGATGGTCCTTCAGTATACTGGTGGTCCACCAAGTAGTCCATCACTCGAGGGCCAGAAATGAGACATTCTGTCTCGACCTGACGGACCCCTTGACGGTCCGTCAACTTTTTGATGGTCCACCAACTTGGCCGTCGCATAATGGACTGAAAAAGGATTCACTGCCTTGTCTTGAAGGGGCACTTGACGGTCCACAAGGGACCTAGCGGTCCACCAGGTCGACCGTCAAACCTGGGCGATCTGATACCGTTGAGTAAAACGGCCATAACTCACTCATCCGATGTTGGATTTTGATGAAATTGGTATCGATGGAAAGATTATTCAATGCTCTACATTATAAAAAGTAGAAATTAGAGTAATAAAATATTTTTTAAACATCAATCACTTTGGAAGTCATATATATCCACTCAAAAGATGGATTTAGGCTTAAGAAACGATCGGGGTATTACACTTGGATTCAGCTAAACCTGCAAAAAATTTCATCCACTAAGATCAAGTTTTTAACACCTAAACTTAATATCAAAAACCAAAAATTTAGCAATTTACTAATTATATTATCCCCGAAAATGGCGCCAAAAACTTGTTGCAACTCAGATGCACATGCAAGTGCAAGTTATCGTACAAGTAATATAGTGATTTTGAAAATTAGATATCCTTCCCACGAGAACTAAGCAACTAGAAATTTAACAAAATTTTAGTTGTAGAGAATGAGTATTAGGTGTTGTGTAGTATCAAGATGATTTTGAAATTGATAATAAAAATGTAAATTAATATAAAAGAACAAAAGTTTATGACTAGAGAAAAGCAAGCAACAGTTGTAAACAATTAAGATAAGAATTCCAGGGTTGAGGCTTCTCGAACAATCATACAAATCTCTATTATTATAGTAGTCTAATTGGTTATTGGGTTGTTGGTTCGCAAGGTTTAGGCAACGATCTTGGTCTCCCAACCTAAAATCTTTTATCTATTGAATATTGCAGCTACAATTCCCGCAGAGATACAATAATTCTTCTAGATTCATAAAGTTATCTTCTTGAAATTGAACCAAAGAAGGCTTCTAGGTATATCCCTATCCTAGATGCTAATTCAAACCCCCTATTTTATAAAAGGGTAAGAACCTTCCTCCTTAATTTCCTTTTTCTAATCTACGATTCTCTTCCCAGATTCACATAGAAATATAAATTTATTCTAATGGCGGCCAAGCATTAAAATTGTAAGCTCAAGAAATTAAGAATAGCCCAGATGATAATCCAAAAAGAAACTACTATGAAGAAAATCAAAGAGTAATCATGTTCTTGGACTCAACCCCAGAATAAGGTATTTAGCCACTTATATTTGAATTAAACATAAAAAAATAAGCAGTTAATCACACCCAAAATTAGTCTTGAGGTAAAGAAGTTCAAAAGAAATAATAAGAACCCTAAAAAGAAAAATTCTATGTTTTTTCGCTGCTGCTATGCTTGCCAAAAGTCCTTGTAATAATGCTCACGTGTTCCTTTTATACTTGGAGAAATTTCACCAGGTTTGAATCCATGACGCGACGCGCCGCTAATCACGTTGCCACAACCAATGCATCGCATCAACATTACATTGCCATACTGGAATTCATATTTAAAAATCAGATTGAGTCAAGTTCTTTACCACACGACGCGACACATTGACATCACGTCGTGTCACTGGAATTTGCTCCTCAAAATTTGGCTAAGTTTCAAAACATTAAGCTTCGATGCGATGCATCGATATTGCATCGATGCACTGGAAATTATTCTTCAAATTTTAGCTAAGTTACACATATTACCAGTGGACACGACTCATTGAGATAGCATCGCATCACTGGAATTTTTATCCAGTTTCTTTCTTTGTTTTCGTCAATCCTCAGCTCTTTTCTTTTCTCCTTACTCTCGTACATCTCCATATGTTTTTGACTTTGATCAACATAGTCTTTCGTATCGTCATGATGTGTATCCAATTTTCTTCCAAATCCATGGGAAATTTACCCTATATCTCTTATCACATCGATTAGCCATAAAACATAATTTAACTCACAATTCAATTAATTAGCATAATTTTTATTCTCAAAACAAGTCCAAATATGGGTAAATAGCAGTGTTTGGACATATAAATGTGCCTAAGATTAGTCTATAAGCTAAAAACATCAAAAAGAAAAAAAATTGAATACTAAAATAGTGGGTTGCCTCCAACTCAGTTCTTCATTTAATGTCAAGGCACGACACTAATGTGTTTGTTACTTGGAATTCACCAACAAACCCATAGGTTGCCTCCCATGCAGTTCTTGATTTAACATTGTATCACAACGCGGGTATCCTGATTACTCAGAATTTATCAAGATATCCATAAGAGTACCTTCCAGGGTCATAAATACAATCGATCACCGACACCACCCTTATGTCGGTAGGCTGCTTTATTGATTTTAAGATGTTGAATATGGCCACCTTACTGTTGACTCTAAACTTTATATGTCTTTTCTTTATGTAAACCATCGCTCTAACTGTGTCCATAAATGGTCTCCCTAATATGATAGGAATCTCGGTGTTAACCTCAAAGCCCAGAATGATAAAGTCAACTACAAAGATAAAATTGTCCACTCTAATAATCACATCCAACGAAATGCCAATAGGTTTTTTCATCGTGCGGTCAACCATCAATAACTGCATTGAAGTCGGTTTTGGAGGGTTAAAACCCAATTACTTGAATATGGCCAGCGACATCAAATTAATGTTGGCTCCTAAGTCACATAAGGCTCTGGTGAATTAAGAGGACCCAATAGTATATTGTATAGTTAATGCTCCGGGGTCACCCTTTTTCTGATCCAAAGACCTTGTAGTGACTGTACTACAGTGGTGCAAGCCATTAATATCCTCGATCATAACTCCTTTCTTCTTTGTTACCAATTACTTCATAAACTTGGCATATCCATGCATCTACTTTAATGCCTTGAGAGAGAAATATTCAAGCTCAACTCTTACAACATCTCAATAAATCGCTTGAATTTTCCTTCCTTTTTTTTGCTTTAGTCACTGAGGAAAATGTGGGTAGGATCTCAGAATTAGTCTCACTTCCTGCTCAACAATTGGATCCTTACCTTTTTCCTTCACAACTACATTATCCCATATGTTGCCTTTTCTGACTCCCAATAGTTTTCTCATTAACAACATTTTTCTCTGTAGGCAATAAGAGATCTATAGTAGTAATACCACTTCTTGTGGTAATGGAAAGAACATTACTATCTTTTTTTAGATTCTACACAGTGTTGCTCGGAAAGGTACCTGGCTGCCTCTAGTTCAGAGTTATTGATATCTTCCCGAACTGGTGCGCCAACTACTTTATAGCAGTGGCAAGAGATTCCACCCTTTAGGTCAACACTAAAATGCTAACCTTAATAACCTTAAGGTTGATCTCTTTATTTTCTTGCCCCTTCACCAGCATAGTCAATATCTCTTCCATTCTTGATTCTGCATCTCTATTGTCATGCGGAATGTACCTATCTCCCCTCTTCCTATTGTCATACTTCTTCCTCTAGTCAATATCTCACTCTCTACTACGGTCTCTATATATTTCATAGTAGTTTCAACCTTATTTCCCTTTACCTTAGTCTTGGAAATCTACTAACTAATAATCCAGATAGTTTGTTTCCTCCTCTAATTCGGACACATAAGCTTTGGAAGCTGAACCCTCTGCTTCTACTATGATTACTTTCTTAGAAGTTATTGCTGCAAACTGCTTTGTTAGTAACCCTAGATCAGTTCTTAGTAGCATAATTCCTTGAGTTAATGAATCATCAACTACATTTTGGTCGTAGGAGGCACCGATAGAATGTATGCCAGATCCCCTCTCAGCCTCTTGAGTTTTCCACCCCCGGTTAGTTAGTGAGATCTAATCTAGCATCTCCAAAGATACCTCCCAGCATATTCTCATTAAAGCATCTCCAGGGATGGAGTCTGCTATGGCTCTTGAATATATGGTCAAGTCTCTGTAGAATATCTCTAATAAGATCGTCCCTAACTAACGATGGTTGGGCACCATACTTAGCTTCTTCTAAAACCTGAACCATGTCTCATACATAGATTCTAAATGTAGTTTCTTGAAATTTTAAATCTTTTCCTTGAGCTACAACATCATAGATGGAGGAAAGAATTGGTTTAAGAATTGCCTATGTAACTTATTCCATGTAGTGATAGAGCCTTTTGTCAGTTACCCTAACCATGGAGATTCTTGTCCTGTGAGTGAAAAAGGGAACAACCTCAATCTAAGTGCTTTCTAATTCACCCCAAGATTTATGTTCGAACTTCGGATCCTAATGAAATTGGCAAGGTGCAAGTTTACATCATTTGTAGGCAGGCCTGCAAACACACCCTTCAGATTTAATAGCTGGATCATTGCGCTTGTTATGTAAAACTCGATGCCTGGGGGTAAAATAAGAGGAATAATTGCTCCAGTATCTGCCGGCTCAATCTATCCCAGATCTTCTTCATCATCTATATATGGATGCACATACTGATATAATGGGATCACTTGCATATAGACACTTCTAACTCTATTCTGATTTCCTCTGAGTGCTGCTCGATGGTCTGCTTCTTGTCTCTGCTCACCTAGATCTACCTCTCGAACTACCTATTGATCTTCTTTCATTTCCTTTCTCTCTATTTTATCTTGAACAAAAATTTCACCAGTCTGTCAATAAACAATCTCTTGTATTCTTTTAGAAGGAGGGGGAAGTACAACATCACAAACCCATTTAGGATTATCATCTCTTTTCTATTCTACCATTCTCTAGGTGTTTGTAGGATTCTCTTAGGATTCGGATTCATTAGGAGTAAGGGATTGGCTCTATTATGTGTGTTAGGCATACAATGGTGTAGACCCAAGTAACAACAAAAGCAATAAAGAAAAACCCAAAAACTGCAATAACTTCAATTCATAAGTCAACATCGTATTCCCTGGTAATGCAGCCAATATTTGGTGGCGTCAAATCTACACACCCTCTCAAAAGATGATATGGTCATTGCAAAATATAGTAACCCATCAAAGCGTGGGGTTGATTCCTAAGGAAATACGTGGAATTAATGCTATCAGCTATTGTAATCAACAGGCAAAACTGGAAAAGTAAAAAATGAGGGGTGGGGTGAGGTTAAATAACAATATCAAACACGTGGTGAGTATCAACTTTGGTTGTAACCAGTCATTAGTTAATACTTGGATTGTGTTCGACTTGGCTTCTCAAGATCGTAGGCTTATCGTGCCATGTTGAATCAACCCAATACCTTGCATGGAGAATTGATAAGTTATTACCTTCTACAGTATTATGGACGAGTAGAAGGATTTCACCCTTTACCTTTTGAGTCTCATGATGTTGCCTTACTAACCTTTATCTTGATCCCAGTTAACCATTACCTTTTGAGTCTCTATATATTAGATAAAATCTAACCATCTTACTATGATAAAACCTAGAAGCATGGATCGATAGTTAAACTCCAAATTACTCTTGTCTTTATCTTTTCCTAGTCACTACTCCTCTTTAGAAGTAAGTAGAAAGAATAAAGGTGGCATCCTAATGTGTTCACCCATTAAGAAAACTATTATAGTGAATATAAGGAAATGCATGCATGGTTTTTAATTCATAACAACGATAGCCCTTCTCCTACTTCATCAATCCACCAGGGTTTTCACAACCCTAGCTATGTATTTTTAGCCACTCATGCTTATGAAGTAATCAACAACATTCATAATTGAAAGCATAGATGAAATCACTATAATAAGAAGTAGAAAACCAAATATCATAACTGGCTTGATCAACTGAAGTTAATACAAGAGAGTTCCAAGATCAAAATTGAATCTAAAAATAAAAATATGTTTATGAGTATCAAAAGTGCATAACTTCTACTAAAAACACATAAGGGGTATTTATAGTACATATGAAAACCCTTAAATCAAGGCCCGAGTGAAATAGAAGAAAACAAAGTTGGCGGCTACTTGTGGTCCCTACTTTTTCCCTGACCCTAGATATAGGTAGTACTTGCGTCCTACAGAGTGGGAGCAAGTGCTGACCGCAAGTGCCAGGACCAAAAAATCTTGCAAGTTAGCTCTCAAGATTTTGTACTTCTGACACTTGTACTACACGTGGTCCATATGTACTATATGTGATCTTCATATTGACTTAGCAAGTGTTGGGATTCATATTTTCTGCTTTTCTTCAATCCCTGCACATACTTTGATCACAAGCAAGCCTGAAAGTGTCCCGAACATCCATAATTGCTCCCATAAGTTGCCAAAAACACATTTTTTCATCTTTCTTATGATCTTAGCATCTAAAACATGATTTTTGCAAAACATACCCAAAATGCATCATATCTAACAAAACAACCTCATAAACTTGCATATTTTCCTAGTTTTAAGCATCGAAAGTGCTATATTTCTATAGCATATCAGGGCTTGCTCATATGGCATGATTGGACTCTACAGGTCCCTCTCTCGGCCTCTCATGGTCCCAACTAATGGGACCACCTCACCATCCTCCGCAAATAAATCAAAGTGTAAGGGACTATATGGAGGTATTGGATGAATGACCGGGGGTACAACCAGACCTAAAAATATATCCATTTATGAGTAAAACTTATCTCATAGCTCTGACATTGTGACTCGATGCGCAGACTAAAGTTTAGCCTCAGCCGTCTCTAGTGTAGTCCAGACCCATTGTCGGATCTGCTCATTTAGTGTTGCCACCTCAGTCTCAATAATCGGTAGCCATGCGGCTATCACCTATTTTCTCTCTTCAATACCTGGTATATCTATCACACTAGTCTCTACAAAAAAAAATTCATCAATTATTTCTATCATAGATAATACTAGCATATCATCTGGCTGCTTCACTATCGTACACATATTAAAAACTACTTTATCATCATTAAGTTTGAAGGTGATCTACCCTAAGTCCATATCAATCAACACCCTACTAGTGTATAATAAGGGTTTATAGAATATAATAGGGGTTTGAAAATCCACCTCACAATCATGATCCATGACATAAATAGGGAACATAATGGATTCCACCCTTAATTTTACATCATTCAAAATACCCACCAGTTTATTTACAAATTAGTCAACTATCCACAACTTTATTAATGTATGTTTGAGTTCCCCCATCTTCAACAGCTTGTACACTACTAGAGGAATCACATTTACTCTGGATCCCAAGTAGTATAAAGCCTGTTTGACATTAAAGTCCCAACAAAACACAAAATAATGACTGCTCCGGGGTCCTTCTTATTTTCAACTAGTAGTACAGAAGGGTCGCACCATAAGGTTTCACATTATCATTGTCCTCTACGACCTAATCCTCACCATTATAATACTTAAAATCATCATTACCCTATGTAGACTTCTGAAACTCTACCTCTGGTGTCCCATTGCTCTCAATGTTATCAATCTTCAACTCCTCAATAGTAGGTACATAGGGATCATTATTAGTCGAACCATAATTAGTGTGATAGCTAGACAATGAATGACATTTCAAGGATTCTATACCGTGTTACTTGAGCAGGCACCCAGCTGTCTTTGATGAAATGTGGCAGACATCAGCCCAAACTGATGTCATAATTACTTGATAGCTATTGCATGATTCTCAACCTTCTGAGTCAAACCTAAAATATCACCCTTGATCTCCTTAAGGATAGCCTCGTAACTTTATTTCCCCTTCACCGATTTGGTCAACATTTCTTCCATTCTTGATTCTGTATCTCATCTGCCAGGTAGAATGTACCTATCTCCCTTCTCCTTGTAATTTTTTTTTCATCCTCAGTAACTATCTCTATCTTTACTATGGTCTCTATATCTATTATAATAGTTTTGACCTTTGTTTCCTTGCTATTGAGCTTTAAAACCCTCTAACTCATGATCCAAATACCTCGTATCCTCTTCTAATTTAGACTCATAAGGTCTGGAATCTGCACCATATATTCCTTTTGCATGAACTTTCTTGGAATTCATGATTGTGAACTACTTTGCCAGAATCCTAAGATCAGTTCTCAGTATAGCAATCTCTTGTGCTGCAGAATCATTAACTGCTCTCTAGTCACCCACAACTCTAATGGAGTAAGTGGAAGAACCCCTCTCTACTTCCCAACTTTTCCATCCTTGTCTAGCGAGAGAGATATTGTTTAGAATATTAGAAGCTACCTCCTAACGTAATCTTATAAGAGCTCCTCCAGAGATAGTGTCTATGATGGTTTTGGAACTGATGGTTAGGGCTCTATAGAATAACTCCAATAAGTTCGTCCCTAAAATTTGATTGTCAGGAACCATACTTAACTTATTTTTGAACCTAAACCAAGCCTCATACATAGACACAGACTGCAGCTGCCTGAAATTATAAATCTTGTCCTTAATCTACAACATCCTAAATGGAGGAAAGAATTGGTTCAAGAAATACCTGCATAACTTATTTCATATTGTGATAGATCCTTTTGACAATTACCCTAGCCATAAATATGTTTCTCCAGTAAGTGAGAAGGGGAAAAACCTCAATCTAAGTGACTTCTGATCTACCCCAAGTATGGTATATGAAGTGTAGATCCTCATAAGATTTTATAGATACATGTTTGCTTTATTTGTAGGCAATCCCACAAACACACCCTTCAAGTATAAGAGCTAGACCACAATACTAGAGATATTAAATTTGACATCGAGAGGTAAATAGAAGGGGCAATAGCCCCAGTCTCTTTCGGTTCAATGTATCCCAGGTCTTCTTCATTATCTATATATAGTTGCACATACTGATATGATGGGATCACTTGAACATGGGCACCTCTAGCTCTATTTTGATTTCCATGGAGTGTTTCTTGGTGGTTTACTACCTGTTTTCGCTAAGATAACTCTTCCTCCCGAACTATGAACTGAGCTTCTTCTACTGATCTTCTCTCATTTTTAGATTAAGCTAAAAGCTCACCAGTTTATTCATCAACAATATCTTGTACTCCTTCGGGAGGAGGGGGAGGCATATTATTACAAACCACTTCATGAATATCATTTATTTTTCTTCCATTATCCTACTAGGTTTTTGTAGGATCCTCTCTAGATTCAAATTCACTAGGAGTAAGGAATTGCCTCTAATACATGTGTTATTCATACACCAACGTATACCCAACTAAGAACAAAAACAAAAATTCAAAAACTGCAACACCTTTAATTCACAAATCAGTACCGTATTCCTAAAAATTTATGCCAAAATTTGATGATGCCCAAGATACACCTCTACTTGAATATGATATGATCACTTCCAAATATAGTAACCCAACAAATATTAGGGTCGCATCCCATGGGAATACTTGGAATCATGGCTCTCAGCTGTTGAAATTAACGGGTAGAACTGGAAAAGTAAATGGGGTGATTTGAGTATCAATGTTGAAATAGTAGCAAATATCAACTTTGATTTTATTCAATCATAGGTGAACACTAGGATTGTATTCCCCCTATCTTCTCAACTCTGTAGGAGTGCTTTGTTGAATCAACCTGATACCTTGCATATATAATCGATAAGTTATGTACCTTCTATAGCTTTTTGGATGAGCAGAAGGATTTTACCCTTTACCTTTTGATTCTCAGAATGTAGCCTTACTAACCCTAATCTTGATCTCAGTTAACTATTATCCTTTAAGTCTCTAGTTATTTGATGAAATCCAACCATCTTACTTAGATAAAACCTAGTAGCATGGATCGATAGTTAAACTCTTTATTACTATTGTCATTATCTTTTCCTAGTCACTACTCTTCTTTTGGAGTAAGTACCAATAATATAGGTGGTTTACTAACATTTGCAAACACTAAGATAACAATTAAAGTAAATTTAATATAATGTATACATAGGTATTTATTCAGAGCAACAATAGCACTTCCCCTACTTCATTAATCCACTAGGGTTTAATCCTCTAGGTTTTCCACTCATGGTTGTTAAGTAATAAACAAGATTCATGATTGAAAGCATAAGATGAAATTACAAAAATCACAAGTAAAAACCCAAAACCATAACTAATTAATCAACCAAAATTATACAGGAGAATTCCAGGACCAAAATTGAATTTCATAATTAGTATATGTTTGTGAGTATCAAGAGTGCGTTACTTCTACTAAAAAGCATATAAGGGTTATTTATAGTTCACGAGGAAACACTAAAACCAAAGCCCGAATGAAAAAAGAAAAAAAGGGTTCATGGCTATATGTGGTCCCCATATGTGGCCTGGCCTTGGGTGCATATGGTACATGTGGCCTGAGGTTGGGCACATGTTGCCACTGCATGTGCTCATACCAAAAAATCCAGCAGGTCTACTCTCGAGATTTTAGACTTTTGGCATGTGATTTTCACATATGCGGTTCGCATGTTCTAAATTTGGACTAAGTAAGTGCAAAAGTCACCACCATCAGATAGATAATTTAATTAGTTTTCCAATAATACCAATTTCTCCTTAATCCGATATTAGGGTGAAAAGTTATGGACAAATTACTGAAGCACTGTCAACTCTCAAGCTCTTCAACTTTGGCAATTACTATAGTCACATATGGACCACAAGCGCTACATATAGTCCACATATTGACATAGGTAAGTGCCAGGCCTTTCAAAACTTTCAACCAAGCTTCAAATCTTTAACTTTCATCAGATGCATTGGTCGTGTACAGTCTAAAAAGTGTCACGTATACCCAAGATTGATCACATAAATAGCCAAAAACACCATATTTTCACCCTTTTCATGAATACAACATTCACAACCTAGTTTCATATAAAAAATACCTAAAATACATCATATCTAACCAAACAACCTAACAAACTTGCATTTTTTATAGTTTGAAGAGTCGAAAGTTCTATATATCTATAGTGCATCAGTCTATTTGTTATATTATTTCTGTTGTGTACACGTTATTAAATTTAGTTGGCCTATGATACCTACCAGTACATAATGGTTTGTATTGCTACTACCCTGTACTCTTCTTTTGTT
Source organism: Capsicum pubescens (assembly GCA_030864215.1). NCBI lineage: Eukaryota > Viridiplantae > Streptophyta > Magnoliopsida > Solanales > Solanaceae > Capsicum > Capsicum pubescens. The sequence continues at coordinate 220,838,902 of CM061546.1, forward strand.
GAGTGTAGAAATTATTCTAGAGGCTCAGACACAACCTCACCACTAGCGTTTGATTATAGATCTCAATCCAAGGGTAAGCATTCCATCTTAAGGATGTTGTGGATCATCTTATTAGTTCTTGTCCATCTTTTGGGCAATGAGACATTCCTTAGTTTTCTTCATTCTTGGATATTTCTTTTAGACATGATTTTTGGTTAGAAGTTCTTGTACGATGACTTTCAGGTCTTAGGGATTTGAATATGTAGTTGGTTGATTTTTGCATTAATAATGATTAACTTCATATTATTGTTATAAAGTTGGTTTTATGAGAATCTCATTTTAATATTGTATAAGTGATTGAGTAATGGTTTGGGTTAGATGCTTCTCCAACAGGAAGATTAGGGTGGATCCCACTTATGGTCATTTGGTTTGTGACAAAGTTGATATCAGAGTCCTAGGATCGTAGATCCCATCATTCAAGAGTATGTCTAGTAGATTCTTACTTAATGGTATGGAGATGTCTTTACTTTTCTTTGAGGGGATATAAGACACTAGGAAAATTCAATTTCTTCATTCTTACATGTTATTACTTGATTTCAATTGGTATATTGTGATTCCAATTGGTATCTAAACTCTTTCACTTTTATTCTCACAGATGGTAAGAACACGAGCAAATAGAGCAAGAGTTTAGGTTTCTAAACTAGCTACTAGGGCTGCAGTTTTGGGTAGAGGATAGGCGAAGGGATGATGAGGCAGAGTAAGGAGAGAAGTATCTACTAGAGGCGGAGCTCATGCCACAAGATCTACTAGAGAGAGGCAATAACTTCTCCCTTACCTGAGGATATGCCTGAGATAGCCAAGGATGAAGTGATGCCCATAAAAAATAAGATGATTTTGGATTATGATGGGGTTACACGAATTTAGGGAGGTGCATCTCCAATTTAGATGTCTTCCACTATGATTCAGCAGGTTCTAAGCTTTTTGTGTAGGTTGGCAGGAATCGGGTCTAAGCCTGCAACACCCACAGTTCAGCATCTGGGTACACCATGCTGCTGTATTGCTCCTCGAATGGATGAGGTATGAAGATCAAATGTTTTACAAGATAGGTAGTGGGTACGGTGATGACTGGAGATGAGCATGATTTATTATGCAAGTTTATCAAGATGAAGCCTCCTATTTTTTATGATATCAATTCTGAGGATTCCTATGAATTATTATTGACTGTCATGAAAAATTTCACAATATGGGTATGGTTGAAAGGTATGGTGTAGAATTGTTCACTTTTCAGTTTTAGCGAAATGCCATGATATGGTGGAGAGCTTATGTAGAGTGTAGAGATGTAGATTTGCCTCTATTGACTTGGACTCAGTTTTTGTCGATTTTTCTAGAAAAGTATGTGCCTTGTACTTTGAGATGTAGAAAAAGAGCCAAGTTAACTAATATTAAGTAGGGGAATATGTCAGTTGCGGCCTATAATGCCAAATTTCATTCATTATCTTGGTATGCACCTTATTTACCGAAAACTGGGGAGGAGAGGATTTGTCTCTTTGTGAAGGGTTTGAATACAGGTCTCCAGGTTTTTGCTCTTTAGATGTCATTTTCAGGTAAGCCTTTTTAGGAGATGGTTAATTTCGTTAAGAAAGTGGAGGGTGTGAGGCAATAAGTTATTCCAAGGTGGTGAAAAAATAACCCACAGGCAGATCAGTTTAAGTGTTTCTTATTTTAGGGGTTAGAGTTCATAGTGATACCCTGCTCGCCCCATTCAGTCAAAGATGCAAGTTTCTACTAGGGTCCGTCAGGAGATAGCCAAGTGTGTTCTAATTTTGGTGGTTATCTCACTTTATCTTCATCAGCTCAACGACTCACCTTGGATCATATTTGTTATGAGTGTAGTGGAGTTTGTTACACTAGGAGGTATTGTCCTAATTTAATGCAATATGATCAGTATGGAAAACAATAGGTTTCTCGAGCTCTAGTTCCAGTATATAAGAGAGATAGTGGAAATGGTAGAGGTCATCCATATGGTAGTCATGGTGGTCAAGAGGCAGGTAGTAGTAACCAACCACGTAGAAGAGGTTCTCATCTCGGCAGAGGTAACGCTCAAACTGGTAGTAAGGACCATATCTATGATTTTCCAAGTAGGACCGAGGCAGAGACATTAGACATTATTATTACAGGTACTATTCTTGTCTATGATCAGATGGCCACTTTATTATTTGATCCTCTATCTACTTTCTCATATATATATCTGCTAATTTTACTGTGGGATTAAACATGGAGTGTGAGATTTACCCCTGTGTGTGATTTTGTTGTTCTTGATAGAGTATATATTTCTTGTTCTATTATTTTTATGGGATATCAAACTTGGGCATATTTAGTGATTCATGACATGGTAGATTGTGGTATAATACTAGGGATGATGTAGTGACCCTTCCAGTCATTTTTTATGTTTCTACTTATATTTGCCATTGAGGTCTCTCCATAGCTGCCTAAGTCATTTACGACTTATTGGGACTAAATGTTTGGTTACCAAGTGATTCATTTTGTTTTTAGAGCCAATTCCTTATTTAGAAGTCTTCGCTGGTTCCAAATGCCCACCGGGCAAACACTTCATTAAAATGATCTTTGATGTAAATTTTGACTGCACCAGTAGCTCCTGAATATCGATTTTAGGCTAGGTAGACCTTTGGTTCATGTCCTAATACACCCAAACTCATTTTAACCTATTGGTTGGAAAGTTAAGAATTTGGAAATATGGGTGTGGGATCCACATTTGGTCAAGATTAACTTAGATTAAAAAATTGATTTTCCCAACATATCCAAAAAATTGAATTTAGTGTTGTTGCATAGTTTATTTGCAAAAATTGGATTCCTAATGAATCCCGAGGCATCATTTCAAACTTTAAAAATTTCCAAGTTTGCTGGTGCTAATGCCACGAAGATCGCATAAGTAGGATGAAGATCGCGCTAGCGCAGTAGCGACCCTCCAGATGGCAATTACAACACCTCTTCACCTGGTGGGGGTATTTAAAGATTCCCAAGCCGCGATATAGGTCATTTTCCCTTCACCTTTGAGAGGAAAAAGCCCTAAATGGTTGATATAGCTCAAAATTGAGTTGTGCAGATGCCGTGGGAGCTTGATTATTATCTATTATCATGAATATCTTTTAATTTTAGGTAAGAATCCTTCGAATTCATGGTTGATTTTCTTAGTTTAGACCCAAAACCCCAAATTCACTTAGGGCTTGACTTTTGCCAAAAATTTTCTTGGTTCGCATCCAATTATTGAGGATTATGATTCCTTGTCCATGTATGAATGTTGGGTTGACCTTGAAATTGTATTTTTCATAAGTGGGACCCACTTGGTGTTTTTGGTGTCATTTTTGGATCCAAAGCAAAATAGTGAAATATAGGTGTCAATAGATTTATATTTAATAGTAGATTACTATTTTGGTAGTGTGATGGCATTTTGGGGATTGTGAAGTGAAGATGAATGTGTGGTGAATAATGTGAAGTTTTGCGGTTTGACTTTGAGGTAGGCTTTTGTCTACTCTTCTTCATCTATGATGTGTGATATATATTGTGTGTGAATGTGAATGCTATGTTTGATTATGGATAGGATGACCTAGTATTGAATATTGAAGATAGGAATTAGATGTGGGTTTAAACTCGTTAGTTTAAGTGCTTAATACCCTTTTGGGATCCTATGTCCTCCTACCTTGATTGAACTATGTCATAGATTAGATATGATATAATGCTATGTTTGGGTTGTGGATTTAAGTATTGGAAACATCATTAATATATTTTATCTTTTTGGTCTAGTGTGGTGATCTTGGAACCATTATTTAGGTGGAGTTGACATAGATGCCCATGTTTTTAGACGAAGTTTCTATTTTAGGTTTGGTTGTGCCTTCCTTGACATCTAGAAGTTCAACTAGATACCTTATCCTAGTTTGAGGCATAGTTTGCCTAAACATGGAAATCGAGGATTAGAAGTGGGCTTGTACGACCCATTTAGGCCTAGACTTATGTTAACTTTGGGAATTTAGTTACGGATGCCAGACATAGTAGAGACTATTGAGCCTTTAGAATAAGTTTTCTTTGTGTCTTGGTGAATTGTGATAGTATTTTCCCCATATAATGATTAAATGACTTATGGCCATGATTTCCTAATAGAAATGATATTGGGCCTTTAGAGATACTATCCCTCTTATATATAATAGTTGGTCTATAGAGATGGTATTTCTCATAGTCATGATGTATTCCCTATGGATATGAGATACCTCTTAGATACGAGATAATCACAAATAAGCTCTATGGATTAGATATATGTTATGCCTCATAGCTAGACTATGACTTATAAATACATGATGATAAACTATTATGATTATTGATATAAGTTTCAGATACATATATCATCCAAAGATCCCGATTATGATGTTATGATTATGTCGGACCAAATATTAGGCCAAATGTTGTTTTATGATACGAGTTGGATATCCGAAAAGTAATTATCTTTATAAAGGATATGGTTGTAGCTTATGAATATTTATATGTTATTATATACACATCTCTCTGGTATGGGACAGAGGAAGATGTGGTATAACGTTTATGATTCTAAAGTTTGAATACTCGATGGCCTCCATAGATTTGGTACATTCATGATTATCAAATCAATGATTGATATGATTCCAATTAGATTACAATCTTATTTTTGTTGCCACTATATAAGGGCTAAAGCCCACCTTCCACCTTAAAATGGATTTTTTCATAATATTAACTGCCTAACTTAATGAATAAGTTAAATGTGTAAAAGAGGTTAATGATGATGTTTGTAAGGATTTGACCGAGATATATTTTAGTCCATGATTTGACACTACTATTTACTTTAGTCGTGAGATATTCTGGACCTTTCTACACTTTCATAGATATTTAATCCCCAAGTTCACTCTGGGCAATAAACTTACAAATTTACACTCTTTTAGTCACAACTTAAGTTCGTGCACCTACTATATATACTTATTAAGGATGTGATATTGATGATGAATGATGAATTATGGAAATATACTCTACCTTACTTCTCTTTTCATATCTATTTACTTTAGCCCTTGTGGGGCTTGTCATTTGCTTTAGCCCTTATGGGTCTTGCTCTCTATTATGTGACACTGGTTTGGATATAGTGATGTGATGTCTTCAATGATCTGATTCTTGGGTGGTTATGATCTGATTCTTGGGTGGTTTTAGGAAATCCCCATTTCAGTGCTTGTTTAGCCTAATGAGGCTTGGTGAAGAATTTCTCCTTGATGGTATATACCTATGGTTATTCTTTGCCAAGACGAAGGGTTGGATTGATTAGTTCTTGGCTTAGTTTTATTTCTCTGAATTGCTAGAGTTTTTGCCTTTACTAGTGTAGTTTGTTTCCGTGGGGAGGTTCTAAATATATTAGGATAGTTTATTCCCTCCAGGGGTTATGGAGTGGGTTATTTGCATTTCCAGTCGGCGATTTGTCATTTGGTATGCTTTCTATTTCGTGGTTATATTTAGTACTCTCTAGCTAATATAGAGTTGGTTGCTTGCATTTTCAGTCGATGGTTAACCCTATAGGTGATTTTTGTTCTTTAGATATATCTCGACTATGGATTGGTTTGATTTATCTTGGATATATCAAATTTGGATACTAACAAAACATGATTGGCAATGATGTAGGCTTATTGGTTGAGTTTTGACTTGATGCCTTGGACTAGCGATTTGGAAGTTAGAATTAACCTAGGGTATGAATTCCTACCCGACTTTATATTTGGTTTTGGTAGTTGAGAAAGGGCAATTCAACTTCGATATTGGGGTTTAGAGCCTTTGTTCAACTTTTAGTTTTAACTGGTCTCAGTTTAGATTCCATTTATAGGCTGGTTGAGCCTACTCCGTGGTTGTCTACTGGGTCTTCTCAACTTAGGATGTATTATAGTTGATAAGTTCTCAGATGATAGACCATGGACCCATATTGGTTCGCTTAGATATAACCTTAAGTCTCTAGTTTTCATTGGGAACTATGGATGATATACTCGGTGTAAGTAGTATACTTTAGTTGGATTCAATATGGTTTCATTCCTAGTTGATGGGACACCCTGGAGTGGATAGTTCAGTGATGAGTAGTTATGCCTTGAACATTTGGATCTCAATTCGATTACCATCAAGACTAGTGGTAGCATGTGAAGGAATTAGAACCATTATAGCATGTTGACTAGAAATCCCCAATTTTGTGTAAGGTCATGCATGCCAAGTGTTTGTTGAAAAGCCTTAGTGAAAGAATGGTGACATGTTAGCATGAAATCCCCTAATTATGTGCTCTTTAATGCATGTTAAGTGTTTATTGTAAGACCTTGTTGAATGGAGTATGAGCCAATAGCATGTCTTCCTATACTATCATATGTTTATGATTTCTAAGCACTTGAAGAGATGATTTAATGATTGTAATGGTGGATGAAAGTCCATGGTCATGATTATTTAAGATGGTTATGTTTTACTTTTATGTTATAGAGTCCTGGGGTATTTATACCTGACAAATTAGCTGCAGTCTAGAGCCCGTGTCAGTTTTCACGATAATCTTATTCAAGTCACGATTCTTAGAACTCAGTCAGTTACAGAATTCAGTACTCTCAGACAGCTACAGAACTTAAGAAATCTGAGTAATCCAATATCATTGGTATTCCAGCTTCAGTTCAGTACTCAGCTCAGATATTAGTAGTATTCAATATTAAGTTCAGACCTTAGTAGTATTTCGTCAGTCAACGGAACCAAGTGAATTCAGTCAGATCAGTCAAGAAGTATGAACAGTAATAGATTCAGCTCAGTCTAGTACAGTCTAAGAATTAGTTTAGTGTTTATTCAGTTGGGAGTAGGATTCATCACCAAGCAAGGGTAGGGATGGTGGCTTCCCCGTTATTTAGGCAGAGTCGTTAGTAGCAATCTCTATACCTCCAGAACTACATATCCAGTGCAGGACGAGGAGCCACCCATTATACTAGGCTTGACTACCTCCTAGGACTCACCCATTATATTAGTCTTGGCTCCAACCAGGTGTCACCCGTTATAATAGGCATGGTATACTGGGTTCAGAGAGAATTGTCTTTACCGGTGGCACAATACTGACACCCTTCCAACTGGGGCATATGTTGAACCCTAACTAGCTAGAAGGGGCATGTTGGTTAGATGACTACCTCCCATAGTCTCAGTTTTAGATTCAGTCTCAGTAATAGAAGTTAGCTGAGGAGTCACCCATTATACTAGGCTTGACTATCTCTCAGAGATCACCCATTATATAGGCTTGATCTCAGATTCCGACAATCGTATTCAATATCAGTAGACTCAAATCACCCGTTATATAGGCTTGATCTTAGATTCAGATAATCATATTCAATATCAGTAGACTCAGAGATCACCCGTTATATATAGGCTTGCTCTCAGATTCAGACAATCATATTCATTATTAGTAGACTCAGAGATCACCAATTATATAGGCTTGATCCCAAATTTAGTTTATCCAATATCAGACATCATTACCAGTAAACGCAGAGGTAACCCATTATATAGGCTTGATCTCAGATATAATAAATCAGTATCAGTATCAGCAAGATTAGAAAACAATCTCAATAGACTCAGTTATTCAGTCTCACAGTATTAGTAAACTCAGACATCAGTACTAGTAGACTCAGTCATCAGTAAGCCAGTATTCAGAAACCCGTATTCAGAGTTCGTATTCAGTGATACTGCGATTCCAGTTTTGGTTTGTGCATTCATGTATATGTCCTCTATCAGTACTCTCATGTTATTAAGATAAGTAACTATTCATGCATAAGCCCTTGCATTTAGCCTTACCTCATCTAGTATACCAGTACATTTAAACTACTGACGCATACTTTTCTCTTGCGCTATGGTGTCTTATACCATAGGTTCAGAAGCACAAGATCCAGAGCACCCTTAGTAGTCCAGACTCAGTCTGCAACAGTAGACGTAGCAGTGAGTCCTCTTCATTTGAGGATGATCCTTATTTTATTATGGCATTAGATTCAATTTATTTTCAGTAGATGGAGTTAGTTGGGCACATGTCCCATCATCTCCACAGTTCATACAGTTAGAGGCTTTTCAAACAGATGTATTAGTATTCAGTTTTCAGTATTGATTATTTTAGATGTTTTGAACCTTATGGCAAGTTTTCCGACAATTTTCCACATTATTCAGTATTTTTATATAGTTATTGCAGCAGGTACCAGATAAAGTTTAGATTGTGGTCCTTCAGGATTATGAGAGCCGTGTGGCATTCCGATTCTAGAAAATCGATGAATTACAAATACTTTGAACAATGAGCCTCCTCTAAGATCATCCTAATTCATCCATGAAATATCGACACATAAACATGACCACCAACACACTAAACAACCTCTGGGTTAAGAGATATTATCATTACCTCATAACTAAACATTTTATCATGAATCAACCTAAACTTCTCCTTATCAATCTATAAAGCTTGAATCTGCTCCATCGATGCGTACCTATCCTCAAAATAGTCCAAAATATGCCAAGTGTTGAAATATGAAGCCTAACCAAATGGTTTGCTAAAGACTGAATATCTAAGGATAATGTTACTCCCTTCCAAAAAGATAAGAGAAACTCCCTATACTCACAACCTGAAGACTCAAGGCATCTGCTACCATATTATCCATGTCCAAATGATAAAGAATTGTGAGATCATATTTCTTATGCAGCTCTAACAATAAACGTTGTCTCATATTAAGATAGCAGTATGGAAGAAGTATTGAATCCTACTATATTTAAAAAAGATATAAAAATAAATTATATACAAATAATGATGACATAATTTTAATATAAAAATAACTGCAGTCAACTCCAAACCATGGAAGGGCAGTCGTACTCATGAGGCTTCAACATGCGAATCCTAAGTAATTATCCGAGCCTTTGCATCAACACACCACCCAAGCTAATTCCAGAAGCATCATAAAACACTTTGAAACCCCCATCCTCATCAGGAAAAATCATGATAGGATCTGAATTCAACAACTCTTTGAGCTTTCCAAAACTCTTCTCACAAACATCGGATCACTAGAAAATAATTTTCTTCCTAGTCAACACGGTCAAAAAAACTGCAATGGAAGAGAATCTTTATAAAAATTGACGCTAATAGCCTACTAACCTAATAAAACTTTGAATCTCAATAGGATAATTAGGTTGATCCCAATCATGAACAATTTATACCTTATCCTGATAGATCATAATATCATCATTGGTCTCTATGTGACCTAAGAAAGAAATAGAATCCAACAAAAATGTGAACATGGAGAACTTGGCATACAATTTCACATCTCGAATATTAGAACCACAACCCATAATTATCTCACATGTGCAGGCTTATTTTTGGAATAAAACAATATATCATTGATGAACACAATCACAAAAGAATAAAGATAAGGCAAAAATACTCTATTTATTAACTCCATAAATATTGTTAGAGCATTAGTTAACCCAAAAGACATAACTAAGAACTCTTAATGACCATACCGTGTCTGAAAAGTTATCTTAAGCTCTAGTCCTCAGCTGATGCTAACCAGATCTCAAGTCATTCTTACAAAACATTAAGGAATCTTAAAGTTGATCATACAAATCATCAATATGAGGAAAAGAATACTTATAATTGATAGTCACTTTGTTTAATTGATATTAATCAATACACATATTCTTGGATCAATCTTACTTCTTTACAAACAACACAAGAGAACCTAAGGAGACACACTCAATCTAAAGAAGTCCTTACTTAATAAATCCTGTAATTGCTGCTTCAATTCCATCGATTCCATTGGGCAATTCTATAGGGAGAAATAGAAATGTGCGTAGTGTCTGGCTCAACATCAATGGAAAAATCAATTGACATATATGGAGGCAAACTAGTTAAGTACATACAAAACAATCCATAAACTCTCTAACAACTTGCAAGGAATCTAATAGAGTCAGTAAATCAACACTAGTATCGCATACATAGGCCAAAATAAGAGAGTTATCTCTTTTATACCATGAGACGAGCATGTAGAAAATATATAACCCAACTAGGAGTGCCTTTCCACTCGTACTAAGGTCACGGTCTTTTAACTCTAACTAAGTCACTTTCTTTCCACTCTAAAATGTTGAATTTGGATGAATCTATTAACTTTTAAAAAGAAAAGTATAACGATTTAAAAATTAGATGAAATATATGAAATTTATAATTTTGAATAATTTGACTATTTTACCCCTCCCACGATTGCATTCTGATATTTCTAGTGTGTGGGAGTGATTGAAATAATTTTTTATGCATTTTGGTACCATTTATGTGATATTGTGATTTTTGATGGCTTCGAGAGCCTTATTTTAAACTTATAAGAATATCTTATGATCTGTATGATGAATGGCTGAACAGATAATGCTAGAAGCTCCAAAATATCGATTTAAGGCTAGGTAGACCTTTGGCTTGGATCCTGGTGCATCCGAGCTCATTTCGACCTATTGGTCGGGAAGTTGAAAAATTAGAAATATAAGTGTGGGACCCACATTTGGTCAAAACAACCTTGGATGAAAAATCCAAATTAACCAGCAAATTTGGAATATCGATTTTAGGGTGTTAGCATGTCTGGTATGATTTTACGGCTTTTAAATCTCATTTCGACCCTTGGTTTGGAAAATTGTGATTTCAAGTTTTGGAGGTCAAATTTGTGAAAATTACTTTTTTTTTTGAAAATTTGATATTTACATCGTGTTCAAAACGTTTAATTTAGTATGATTGCATAGTTCGTTTGCATATATCAAACTCCAATAGAATTTCGAGCACCCCATCGAAGTTTGCTTCGGATTAAAAATTTCTGGTGCACTAGGTTGCCGTTGCAACCAGATACATAAAGGGTAAATCGGGAATGAGTTTTATGTGTTAAATATCTGGAAACCCGAGTACAGTATAAATAACCCTTTTTATCCAGTTTTTGCTCATTATTTCAGTTTCCTCTTGTGAGTTAAACACTAAAATAGAGCGGGAGCTTAAAACTGAAGCTTTTGGGAACTTGAGAAGCTTGATTAACATATATTTCTTGGTTTTATGATATATTTAAGGTAAAAATTCACCCTTTTCTTAGTAATTTCTTGATTAATTTTGCAAAACCCAAAAAATCTTAGAGCTTGATTTTAAACTACAATTTCACTTATTTACACTTGAATAATATTTTTATCTTATAATTACTAGTTTTTTATCAATTTAACCCTCAAAACAACTTTGATTCTTAATTTTAACTCGGATTTCAAATATTTTACCTGGTATAGCCAAAAAGTGATTTTTCTTCGATTTAAACCTCATTTATTACTCAATTTAACTTGGGTTTTTAGGTTTATGTTCCTAAAATATGGAGAACATATTTTTGAAGTAAATTTCCAATTTCACATTTTTTTGAAAACCCAATCCAGGGATCCATTTTGACACCGAACGAAGAGTAGTCAATATGGATATCATTGGTTTTGTTTTGATGCGTAGATTTAATATTTGATATTTTTAGAGGAGTTTGGGATAGCTTATAGAAAGTAAGGTCGTGGGTTCAAAGTATAGAGAACTGGTTTTGACTTTTGAGGTAGGCTATGGCTTAACTCTTTCAGACTGGGTAGGGTAGTAAATGATGGTACCAAATACATGTTAAGTGTGGGAACTTATCATAAAAAATAACTATTTATGTGTTGTGCCCATGTGGTTCCCTATATGTTAATTGTCGAAATTGAGTTATTATGTAATATATGTGACCTTGTGGGGTCCTATGTGATATTAATATCCTTGAATACACGTGAATACTTGTATTATGTTGTTAAGATGCTTAATATGGTACCATTGGTGTATTATGATTATATTCATACATTATTGGCATATGAGAAATATGAAAATTCGTGGATGAAACTAAAATAATGAGTGAATATTAGCTCACATGGTTGTGGAATTATATCATTGTGGTTGGTTGTGAAAATATATCATATGGTCGATTGTGAAAATACATCATTGTGGTTGGTTGTGAAAATATATCATATGGTTGGTTGTGGAAATATATCATATAGTTGGTTGTGAAAATACCCATTGTGATTAGTTGTGAGCATTACATCCTCATATCATGCTCATTCGTGAAACATTGGTACCATCGTGGCAATATCTGAGAAACACTGGAAACACCTTTTTAAAACTCTCCCAGAGGGATGTGTCAAGGAGGAGATATTGTAACACCTTATAAAACTCTTTCCGAGGGATATACCTAAAAGGATATATGAGATATGTGGATTGTATACAGGTTGATGAACCCTCCATGGGTTCTACGTCGGGAAGCTTTAGCTCTGTAGATGTATATGGGGATTGTTCGATGATTTCGGAGGTTGGGCGATGACCTCCTGCATCATCATCATCATCATATACATTGCACTTACTTTATGGTGTTTATATTATGTTGTGTTGCCAAACTTGTCATATATGTACTTGTCTTATCTTTTTTTACTTGTATTTATTGATCTTGTATATACATGTTCCTCCTTGTTCTACTTATATGTGATATAATGTATATGTGTGTTCTATCTTGGTGTTATGTTATAATATCTATGATATATTAGAGATATTATTCCAAGCAGGGTGGGCTACCGTTGTGGTACATCTTCTGATTACAGGTGACGTTCCCTTAGAGTATATTTTGTATGCTTTATTTACTACTTTGCTTGGTCGGCCTATGATATCTACTGAGTACAAGTGAACCGTACTCATGCCTACTGCGCACTTTCGGTGCAGGTCCTAGTTCGAGTGCACCTTAACTTTCTTGACTCAGGTGATTGTTGGAGCTTCCAAGGTAGTGGTTGGACATTCATACATCCGAAGTTCACCTCTATCTTTCTATAGTAGTTATGTCTATATTAGTATTCGGAGATAGATATTGTTCCTTTGTGGTTATTTTTCTAATGTATTTGACTCTCGGATTGTATTAGTAGTTCTTACACTATTGATACCTAGTTTTGGGCATGATTGGTATTTTTCATAAGTTCTTTTCGCATTGTTATGATTACTTATATGGTTCGGCTTCATCCTAGAAGTCTTACCTTGAGATATTTTTGTCTTTTTCTCTTGTGTATCAGTTTGGGTAATAGTCTTACTTGTCAAAGTACGCCGCGACAAGTTCCATCATGACCCTCATTTTTGGGTTGTGAGAAATTAGTATTAGAGCCAGGTTTCAATGGTCTCAATGGTGTAAGAACGGGATGTCTGATAGAGTATTAAGGATCGGTATGTAGACATTCGTATCTATCTTTGAGAGGCTTAGGACGTCTTTAGGAAACTTTTCATAACTTGTGTTTTGAGTTATGTTTCACTCTTTCTGCACGGATGGTGTGACTTATACTACTATTAGTTGAGAGATGCTATGAGAGATTAGAATAGAATGTTTGTCGATTGTAGGCCTGTTGATGCTCCTAAGTTGTTATGGGATCAATTTGTTGATGCCTTTCTGGAGAGATTCGTACCTTATATACTAAGGAATCAAATATAGGATGAGTTTGATCATTTAGAAAAGGGCTCCATGATAGTTATGGAGTACAAGGAATGCTTCCATGCCCTGTCCAGATATTTCAATGATAGCATTTCCATCAAGTCTAAAAAGGTTTAAAAGTTTGTGAAGGGTTTAGAGGTTTTCACTTCAGTTGGCTATGTCTTAAATGGTTGTGTTTAGGGCTTTTTTTTAGAGTATTGTGGATCATGCTAAGATGACAGAGGATATTCTTAGTGTGTCTCAGGGAGGCAACAAGAAGGCGCGACATTTTGGTGAGTTCAGGAGGCAGACCTATCGAAGTAGAGATTTTAAAGGTTCTCGTGGATACCATGGTAGGCCAGAGGCGGCTTTACAAAGTTTAGGTGGTGGATATTCTAGTTCAGTAGTTTAGGGTACCCATTCGGGCCTAGTTGTACCTTCTTCTTTTGAGGTTGTTCATAGAGGTTGTTGTATGTGTGATGAGATTAGTCATGTGGCCAAGGATTATCCCCATTGGGTGATTCGGGCTACTCCTATTTTAGTTGTGAAAGGTAGGGCTTCTACCAGAGGTGCAAGAGGTAAAAATTGTGGAGCACATGGTGGTGGTCATGGGTCCACCCAGGCAGTTAGTGGTCATGGTCAGTGTTATGCTACACCAGCCAGACCTAAGGCAGAGGCTTCTGATGTTATGATTACAGGGATCGTTCCCATTTGTTTTAGACCTGTATCTTTATTATTTGATCCCGAATTGACTTTTTTCTATGTGTCTGTGTATTTTGCTTTGGTTTTTTTATTCGATTAGTGAGCCGCTTTCCATGACTATTCGTGTATCTACCCAGTAGGTTATTCTTTAGTGGTGGATCGAGTGCATCGATCTTGTGTTGTAACTTTTGTCGGGTGTGAGACTTTGGTAGACTTACTTGTGTTAGATATGGTTGATTTTGATGTTATTTTAGGCATGGATTGGTTGGCTCATTATCATTCTGTCTTAGATTATTTTGCTAAGACTGACTTTAGCTTCCCCGGGTATGCCAAGGATATCTTGAAAAGGTTCACTTCATTCGAGTCCTAAGAGGATTATATTTTATGTTCAGGCTCGTAATTTGGTTGAGAAGGGATGTTTATTTTACTTGGCCCATATTTATAACACCAGTGTTGTTTTACTTCCTTCCTTGGATTCTATCCGTGTTCTCCATGAGTTTATGGATGTGTTCCCTACAAACTTGTCTGGTATGACTTTGGATTGAGATATTAATTTTATTAATGTTGTTGAGCAGGGCAGTAAGCCTATTTCTATTCCTTTTTATAGGATGGACCCAGCAGAGTTGAAATAACTGAAGGATCAGTTGCAGGAGTTGTTGGATAAGGGATTTATCCGACCTAGTATTTCACCCTGGGGTGCGCCTATCTATTTTGTGACGAAAAAGGATGGGTCTATGCAGATATGTATTGATTATCGACAGTTGAATAAGGTAACAGTTAAGAATAAATATCCTTTTCCTCGCATCGATGATTTGTTTGATCAACTTCAGGGTGCTGTGATATTTTCGAAGATTGATTTGAGGTTTGGTTATCACCATTTGAGGATTAGATCTTTGGATATTCTGAAGACAACTTTTCAAACACAATATGGTCATTATGAGTTCTTGGTCAAATACTTTGATTGACCAATGCCCCTACCACGTTCATGGAGTTGATGAACTAGGTGTTTCGACTGTATTTTGACTCCTTTGATATTGTATTTATAGATGATATCTTGGTGTATTCCAAGAGTGAGGTTGAGCATGAGGAGCATTTGCGGATTATGCTTCAGAGATTGAGAGATAAGAAGCTGTATACTAAGTTCTCTAAGTGTGAGTTGTTGTTAGATTCTATTTTTTCTTAGGGTTATGTGGGGATTAAGAAAGGTATTATGGTTAATCTAGCCAAGGTTGCAGCGGTTCATAATTGGGATAGACCTACTTCGCCCACCGAGATTCAAAGTTATGTTTTCTTAGCAGGCTATTATCGGTGTTTTGTTGAGGGTTTTTATCCACTGCAGCTCCATTGACCAAGTTGACCTAGAAGAAGATTTCTTTTCAGTGGTCTGATGCTTGAGAGGTGAGCTTCCAAAACCTCAAGGATTTATTGACTTTAGCTCTTATTTTGACTTTGCCCAAGAAAGGTGTGGGTTTTGCCATATTTTGTGGTGCTTCGGGTATTGGGTTAGGTTTTGTGTTGATGCAAAAGGGCAAGGTAATTTCTTATGTGTCTCGACAGTTGAAGCCTTATGAGAGGAATTATCCTACCCATGATTTGGAGTTGTGCCCAGTTATGTTTTCCTTGAAGTTATGGAGGTACTACTTGTATGGAGTCTGTTGTGAGATCTTCTCAGATCATCGTAGCCTTCAGTACTTCTTTACCTAGCGATATCATAATATGAGGCAATTTTTTGGCTTGAGTTGCTTAAGGTTATGACTTGACTATTCTCTACCATCCAGGCAAGGCTAATATAGTTGTGGATGCCTTGAACTGGAAGTCGACTAGCATGGGTAGCTTGGAGCATCTTTTGACCTAAGAGACGCCTTTGTCCTTAGAGGTTTAGTCTTTAGCTAACCAGATGGTTAGGCTTGATATTTCAATATTTGGGCTTGTTTTGGCATTTATGAAGGCTAGATCTTCTTTAATGGAAAATATCCGAGCTTATAAGCTTGATGATGTTAGATTAAGGTTGATTCGAGATAAGGTGTTGAGGTGGGGAGACTAAGGAAATATCACTTGATTCGGATGGATTTTGGAGGATTAGGGGATGAGTTTGTATACCAAAAATGGGTGATTGGATTAGGTTGATCTTGGAGGAGGCCTATTGTTCCAGATATTCTATCCATCCAGGTGTGACTAAGATGTATCGTGATTTGAGGCAGCACTACTGGTGGGGTTGTATGAGGCGAGATATAGCATATTTTATGGCTTGTTGCCTATGTTGTCAGCAGGTGAAATTCGAGCATATGAGACCTGTTGGATTGCTTCAGAGGTTACCCATTCCTGAGTGAAATTGGGAATGAATCACTATGGAGTTTGTGACTGGTTTGCCATGTGTATCTTATGATTTTGATAGTTTTTGGGTCACCGTGGATCAATTGACCTAGTCAGCTTTTTTTTTTTGGTTCAGGTCTCATTCAGTGCCGAGAGATTGGCCCACATTTACATTCATAAGATTGTGCATCTTCATGGTGTGCCAGTTTCCATTATTTCAGATCAAGGTCTTGTGTTCACATCTCATTTTTGAAATACTTTTTAGGATGAGTTAGGAACTTGGGTTGATCTTAGCACAGCGTTTCATGCCCAGATTGAGGGCCAGCCAGAGCGGACTATCCAGGTTTTGGAGGATATGCTTTGTTCCTGCGTGATGGATTGTGGTGGCCTGTAGGAGCAGAATTTGTCTTTAATAGAGTTTGCATATAATAATAGCTACCATTCTATTATTGATATGACTTCTTTTGAGGCATTGTATAATACGGGTTGTCACTCCCCAGTGGGTTAGTTTGATGTTTTAGAGGTAAGACCTTGAGGTACGGACTTGCTTTGTGATTCTTTGGATAGAGTTTAGATCATTCAATATAGACTTAGAGTAGCTCAGAGTAGGCAGAAGTGTTATGCTGATTGTAGACTTCGTGCCTTGAGATTTTGTGTTGATAATCGTGTTTTTCTTCAAGTTTTACTCATGAAAGGTCTGATGAGGTTTGGGAAGAGGGGAAAGCTTAGCCCCAAGTGTATTGGTCCATTGGATATTCTTCAGAATGTTGGTAATGTGGCTTATGAGTTGGCCTTGGCCCCTGATTTATCAGTTGTTCATCCAGTTTTTCATGTTTCTATGCTTTGTCTCTATATTCCTAATGAGTCTCATGTCATTCATTGGGAGTCGGTCTTTGTTGAGGAGTCAGTCTCTATTTTGGCTAGGTTTGTTAGGTGGTTGCGCTCTAGAGTTATCATTGTGGTTAAGGTTCAGTGGAGACATCGATCTGTAGATAAGGCTACCTTGGAGGTTGAGTCTGATATTCGTAGTTCTTATCCTCAACTCTTCATTGATTTAGGTATTTCTTTATCTTAGTTCAAGGACAAACTAGGTTTTTAGTGGTGGTTGATGTAATGATCTAAAAATTTGATGAAATATGTGAAATTTATGATTTTTTGTGTTTTTGTTATTTTATCCCTCCCCACAGTTGCATTATGGTATTTCTAGGGTGTGGGTGTGATTGACATGATTTTCAATGAATTTTGTTACCTTTTATGAGATATTGTGGTTTTTGATGGCTTCAAGAGCCTTATTTTAGACTTATGGGATATCTTTTGATCCGTACGATGGATGGCCGAACGAACTGCGCCAACAGCTCTAAAATATCAATTTTAGACTACGTAGACCTTTGGTTTGTGTCCTGGTGCACCCGAGCTCATATCAACCTATTGGTTGGAAAGTTAAAAAATTAGAAATATAGATGGGGGACCCACATTTGATCGAAACAACCTCGGATAGAAAATTTGACTTCGCCAGCAGATTCGGGATATCGATTTTACGGTGTTAGCATGTTTGGTATGATTTTACGGATTTTAAATCTCATTTCAACCCTCGGTTTGGAAAATTATGATTTTGGGTTTTGGGGGTTAACTTTGTTAAAACAATTTTTTAAAAAAAAAAATTGATATTGCCGTTGCGTCCGGAACGTCGAATTTAGTATTGTTGCATAGTTCATTTGCGTATATCAAACTCCGATCGAATTTCGAGCACCCCGCCGAAGTTAGCTTCAAATTAAAAATATCGAGTGCAGCAGGTTGCTGGTGCAACCAGATACATAAAGGGTAAATTGGGATTGTGGAATGAGCTTTATGTGTTAAATGTTTGGTAACCCGGGTACAGTATAAATAGCCCTTTTATCTGTTTTTTGCTCATTCTTTCACTTTCCTCTTGAGAGTTAAACCCTAAAATAGTGTGGGAGCTTAAAATTGAAGCTTGTGGGAGCTTGGGAAGCTAGATTAACATATATTTCTTGGTTTTATTACGGATGTAAGATAAGAATTCACCCTTTTCTTAGTAATTTCTTGATTGATTTCTAAAAACCCCAAAAATTTTAGGACTTGATTTCAAACTCCAATTTCACTTATTTTCACTTGAATAATATTTTTATCTTATAATTACTAATTTTTCATCAATTTAATCCTCAAAACAATTTTGATTCTTAATTTTAACCCGGATTTCAAAGATTTTACCCGATAAAGATCAAAAATGGTTTTTCTTCGATTTAAACCTCGTTTTTTTACTTGATTTAACTTGGGTTTTCAGACATATGTTCCTAAAAATATGGAAAACATATTTTTGAAGTAAAGTTTCTATTTTGCCTTTTTTCGAAAACCCATTCTAGAGGTCCGTTTTGACTCTGAACCAAAAGTAGTAAATATGGGTATCGTTGGTTTTATTTTGACGCGTAGATTTAATATTTGATGTTTATAGAGGAGTTTGGAATCCTTCGTTGAAAGTAAGGTCATGGGTTCCAAGTATAGAAAACAAGTTTTGAGTTTTTAGGTAGGTTATGGTTTAACTCTTTCAGACTGGGCTGGGTAGTAAATGATGGTACAAAATGCATATTAAGGGTGGGAACTAATCATAAAAAATGGCTATTTATGTGTTGTTCTCATGTGGAGGCCTATATGTGATGTAATTGTCGAAACTGAGTTCTTATGTGATATGTATGACCGTGTGGGGTCCTATGTGATATTAATAGCGTTGAATACATATGAATAATTGTATTGTGTTCACTACAAGAAATTTATTTATTTTTGACCAACATTTAAGGATGGATTAATAATCTCGCCTCTAAAAGTACATGTATTAGGACGAGATTATATGTCGTTCCTTAATATTGTATTTTATTGCAAAGGTATGAAATCTGGTCCCAAATTTTTTTTAACCAATCGCAAATTGTAATTCGAGATTTGAGCGGGAGAAAGTTCCGCCGAAATGTAATACAAAAATTTTAATAATATTTTTTATTTCACTAAATATATACTTATGCGCCTAAACCTTTTTTAATATTAATTTTCTAAAAAATGTAACAACACTGTTTTTCTCAAACAGTGCAGCTGGTCACAAATTTACCCTAGCTCTATCATATTGTACGCACATATATTTGCAGAGATGCACGAGGAGTAAGGCAGCATCTTTGCAAATTGCATAAGCATATTTGCAAATATTGGAAGGTTTTATTCTACACGATTGTGGCTTCTTCCTTGGATTATTGCACATATGCATAAATCTCTGTTCATCTCTCTTGAACGTGAATTCGAGGTCTGCTATCTATTCCTTCTACTAGTTTTTTTTCTTTAAAAATTGTTCTAAATTCATTTTATTGCTTGATTGTTCGAGCTACGCTTATTATTTGTATTCCCTATAAAGAATCTATCATTTTTTTTAATTTGTACAACTCAGTAATTTACTATGAAATTTATCAATTTATGGATGGTCAATTATCATCGCCCTACCTTCACAAAGTAGGGGTAAGGTCAATTAATGTCTAGATACTAGGAATAGCAAATGGATGGAGCGGGTGCGGAGTGGGGCGGGTTTACTGCTATGCGGGGCAGGGTGTGGCAAAGCCTTAGCTTTTTAAAACTATGGGGGTATTGTGCGGGGGCAGAGCCTTCATGTTTTTTTTGCTTTTTGTATACTTTTATATTTGGTTATTTTGTGACACATCTACAGATACAAGGTCGAGAGTAGAGAATATTCCCAGCCACTGTATTTTGGTTAGTTCTTCAAAATATTGTATGCTGTTGTTGATGCTGATATTGTTGCTCTTATTTGTTGTCTTTTCTTTCTCTTTTCCTGAGTTTGATATGCATGAGTTATAATCTTTTAGCCACTATTTGATATATTAGTTCTTGAATTATTTGTTGAATTCTTATAATCGCTTGTACTAATATGTTGAATGAGGAATCCAGTGACACGGTTATGGATAGGTTGTTGTCCCGTGTTGGAATAGAGTCAAGTTGTCCAGTTGAGTGTTGTTGAGTAAGGAATCCAGTGACAATATTTTCAACACTACATAAAATAAATTTTAGAACTTCCCAAGTAGCATTTTTGACATAATCATAGGCTACTCTGTCTCTTTTATTTTCTTATATTTAAAAATCCAGACTCTTTCTCTCTTTCTAGATACTCCAGAACACATTTAAAGGTGGGAGCATCCCCTGCCATTAATCTACCTATTTCTATCTTTATTTCTTACCTGCTATGCAACTTTAGGTGGGCATTAGGAGAACTCTCCAGACACGTTTACAGTAAACGTTGTATTGGTTAGGGGTATTAGTTAAAGCTGACATTTTTTATTCCACCATTTGTATTAAAATATTGGAATAATTTAACTCATCCCCCATACCAGACAACCCCTTACTCTAAACACATGCAAGTGTCTATGTGCTCACATGGTTATGGTCATGCATCATCTGAACCTAGGATAAAGTTTTAACAAAATTTAACTCTTGGACTCTAGCTTCCTCCAGAGCATCTCTATGAAGTTATGAGTGCCACATTGTTAAAATAATATGTAATCCGTAAGGATAGATGACATATTAGCATCCAGTTCATTAAAGCTGACAAAACTGACTTCTCACATAGTGTCTAACTGGATACACTAACAGCTACTTTTCTGGAATAAGTTAAATGGCATAAGTATTCTAGAGAGCCCAGGAGTGTAAAAACTTACAAGCTATGCAGCTAGATAGTTTTTAAGGAGAAAGTACCTTAACATTAAGTTTCAATTACAAGTAGCAAATTTTATATATTGAAAATATATTTGGATTGAAGTAAAAATTGATAATTAGCGTTATTTTTTCTTCATTGTGTGCATATGTTTTGTAAAAATCAGTAACCATCCATTAGAAAAATATAATTTTGGTTTATACAATTTAACCATGCATTTTTATAACTAAAAGCAACCAAAATTGAAGAAATTTCTTTTAGACAGTTTGTTTGTTAGAAAAATACTATTGACATTGTTCATGCTAAAGTCACTAGGTTAAGCAAGATCTATATGTAAGATATATATTGCTAATTACTTGATTAAATTTTGCACACCCTTCATAAAATTTCTAGCTCCACCACTGATTCTCCAAGGACACATTATTACAATATGTCATCTGATGTACACTCCTTTTAATTTGATAAAAAATGTTTGTCTGTTACTAAATGGGTGTTGAGTTACCATGACTTATGAATTTCTTGGGTGCTTCACCTACCTGACAGTTTGAGGAAATCGTTTAGGATCTTTAGAATTTTATCCTACTTGTTCTACATTTTGTGTACAAAAAATTCATCAATCATGAGTTAAATGCCTTATAGTTAAAAGGACATTATGACTCTTACCATACTATTCAAATTTCCTATATTTTTATTGTAGCACACTGAAATTTATGTCAAGAAAAAATATGGCTTTAACTCCCTCATATGGAACAGGTTGTCCCAGTGCAGTTGTTCAAACTACACAGTTGTCAAAACCTCCTCCTTTGCATCTCCTTGTTTGGTTGTTGTGCTATAATCCACCCAGTAAGACACAAGCAAGTGAACTTTATAAAGGAAATGAGTAAGATGTCATATTCATAAAAATTAATTGGTAACAATCATTATCAATTAGAGAGTGGAAAAAAGAATTTATTGGTAAAGGTATTAGTGATTGCAACTCATCAGCATGCATAATGTTGATTATTTGACACACACCCTTCCTTTTACAGAACACACCACATCCCAAAAATCCAATGTCTTATTTACAGTAAAAGGACAAAGTAGAACAGCCCCGTGATAAAGTATTTTGATGTAACCATAAGGGTTGGTGTGGTGGTTCAGCACCTTACCCCTTAAACAAGAGGTTGGAGGTTCGATCCCCACCTCTGGTGAATGGAGAAAACTCTGTGGCCAGTTCCCTACCGCTTAGTGCGCTGATGGTGGAACGGAGGATTAGTATCACAGCTGCCGGCTGTGGGGATACCTTGGGAAATAAAAAAAAACATTTTGATGTATACATCAAAGTTTTATTACGTTTACTAGGTAGACAGTTACAACCTAGTTTCTTGAACACTCCAAAAATGTTATTCCCCTATGTCGAATCCTCCAAAAACATGTTACTTTTGGGATGTCCAACACGCACCCGACGTCATTCCTGAAGAGTCTGACTAAACATAGATTATGAATACCTAATTAAATGTACATTATTTGTAGTTTAGAACATTAGGAAAAAGTAACAAAATCTGAATTTTGGCAAGGCTGCAAGACAATAGGTATAAAATTGTGTTGTCTATTAGCTGTTGTTGGATTAATTGCAGCTCATTCCTCAAAAGGACTAAATGAGAATAAATGGGAGAAGTATTCAGTTGTGGCCTTGTTAATTGTTGTTCAATTCTTGATCTAGTGCTTAGCCCTGAATGTAATACCCCGATCGTTTCTTAAGCCTAAATCCGTCTTTTAAGTGGATATGTATGACTTCCAAAGTGATTGATTTTTAGATCATATAGTATTTATATAATTTCTACTTTTTGACACATAGAGCATTGAAGAATCTTTCCATCTATACCAATTTCATTGAAATCCGACATCGGACGTGGGAGTTATTTTTATTTTACTGAACGGTATCGGATCGCCTAGGTTTGATGGTCGACCTGGAGGACCGTCAGGTCCATTGTGGACCGTCAAGTTCCACGTCAACCCAAGGCAGTGACTTATTTTTCATTCCATCGTGCGACGGCCAAGTTGGTGGACCGTCAAAAGGTTGACGGACCGTCAAGGGGTCCGTCGGGTTGAGACAGAATGTCTCATTTCTGGCCCTCAAGTGACGGACGACTTAGTGGTCCTTCAGTTTCCTGACGGACCGTCACTTCGACCGTCACGTCGAGGCAGAACATTCCAGTTTTATCACTCGAGTGACGAACGATCTGGTGGACTGTCAGGAGACTTAACGGACTATCAGATCGATCGTCACAGGCCCCGATCAGCGAATTTCAGCTTTTTCAAAAGGGCATTTTGGTCATTTCCGCCCCATAGGTCTTATATATATATACTAGTAGAGAATATCTCTTCATTTTATCCTTTCCTCTTTCAAGAAATATATAGAAATTAGGGTTTCTTCCAAAACCCAAAAATCCAATCTTCTTCCAATAAAATTTAAGAATCTTCCATAGAGATTCAAAGTGATCCAAGAATCAAGCTTTCCTAATTAAAGGCATCAAGAAATTTATCTCAAGAATGCTATAAAGAAGTTTATACCAAGTTTCTACATATCCAAAATCATAATCCAAGGTATGTGGGGTTTGAACAAGAACACTCCTTTCGTTCTTGTGCCTAAAGATTTACTTTCTATTACTGATTTACATGATTTTGTAAGTGGGTTTACACCCAAATTTCTTTATTTATGATTTATGAGATTTGAGTTGAATAAGTTTGATAGTTATGATTATTTCACCATTATGTTTATTAAATTGAGAATTTATTCCATGAGTTGTATATTGTCATTACGTATTGATGATTTCTAAGCGATTTAAGACAAGTGTCATGAGTTATGCCTTTCCATGAGAAATTTGACTATTGAATATATATCGATATTTGAGATTGAAAGTCAAGGATGAGTCGTATGATGTTTCCTTGAAGCTTTTGATATATGAAATGATTTGATAAGCAAAGGTACTTAATGTTGAGAAAGATTATTTTGATTTTGAGTCGAGTTAGGAATCCACAGTTGTTCATGATTTACAGATGATATATATTAATGTTTTGGTCTCTATGATAGACCCATGAGATTATATTGATTAAGGTGGATTTCCTAACACGTTCTGAGCTGAGTCTGGGAGGAGTATTTAGCACCGAGCGGGAAATGTGGTATTTCTCTGAAACTACGTGCCACCGTAGGATTGATGTTGATAATTTTGGACCAAAGTACGAGTATGGGATTGTGATAATGAGATGAAGGTTGTACTCCCTTGCAAGAGTACAACACCCCCGCCAATGTGGGGTTATCTCCTTAGGAGGGCAAAACATTGGACTCCATGCGGTTCACATGGTGTAGTTGTGTCGGTTATAAGAAATTCCCACATCCATAATGATCTAAGTACCATGAGTTACCGAGTCACTCTAAGTCATGAGTCAAAGTGTTTGAGTTGAGTTAAATGATTTATGAGATTTATGAAGCATATGTTTTTACTAATGACTTACGGAAATGATGTTTTAGATAATTCAAGTGAAGAGAATTATTATTGTCAGCATGCATAATTTTCTTATACATTTATGATATTATTTAAAATGTTGCATCCACCCCCACATACTCAGTACATTCCCAAGTACTGACTCTCATACTCTTTTGTATTCTATATTTCCTCATGATATAGGTTCAGGTGCTTAGTCTCAGTAGCGACAGTGATCCTTGAGTACCTTCATTTACATTTCTATAGTTGGTGAGTCCTCATAGTTCGAGGAACTATGTCTCCGATTTTATCTTGGTAATAGATGGTTGTTTACTTTCAGTTCAATACGAGTCAGTTAGGGATCTGTCCCAATGGCTCCTCAGTCCTATGTAGTAGAGGCTTTGTCAGACTAGTGTGCCATCATGTATAGAGATTTTAGTATTTTATTGTACAGAACCGTATTACTTCGTATCTCAGTATGTTCATGTCATGATTATTCTTCCATACTTTATGATGATTCGTGTCGTAGAGAGTTCTAAAAGTGATGACAGGCTTGGAGGGTTAGCTTAAGGCGACGTGTGGCCTTGAGCAACATGTGATGTCTCGGGATAGGTTCTCGGGGCGTTACACTGACTTTCCAGGTTCGTTAATGCATTCTTGTTAAGAAATTACTCCATCGGTCAGAATTGCGAAACATAAACTAAACACAGTTTGTTAAAATAGAATGTTACTAAAAAACAGAAGTAATAGCCTGGCATCTTATCATAAACTAAACACAATATTCTCTACATATCTGGTAAGAATTGCGTAAAGAAATAAATACTCATTTATATGTGCCTTCTATTGTAGTTTATACGTGCGATTCTATATCTCCTTTATATGTCTGAATGAATTAAGCAGAATATGGTTCAGAATAATGAGTTATCATCATCATCCACATGCATTATCCTTCACTTGCTAACTGCAATTTGGAATCACAGAAGCCCAATGTCCTACTGGTAGAATTTGTAAAACATACTAAATCACAGAAGCCCAATGTCCTACTCGTAGAATTTGTAAAACATACTAATTCTGTCTCTTAAGAGTTTCTACATTCTATTTTTTTCAATAGCATTTTAGTTCTATATGTTCAAAATTCATATAATCAGTACACAGAAACAAAAAACATAATAATCCAGTCGTTATTTATTACCTTTGGTTGGAATATAATGTATATCAAAAAATCTCAGCAGTTTTTCCATGAAATAATGGGAACAATCTAGAACCTGAAGCTCATTACCACGTAAAATAGTTTCCTACAAGAAAGAAAGAACTTAATCAGAGTAAAGAAAAGTTAAATATTTACTCAATAAAAGATTAAGTGTCCATAGTTATGATCTTTTACCTGATTCAGTCATCAATTTTATAAATCAGAATCTCTGATTAGCTATTATATGAATAATCAATTTCTATAGTGATTTACCTCAAAGAAATGAAAACATGATCTACGGAAAGACAATGACAAGAATTAAGGCTTCGGGACAAGGTAGGACAGTCTATATGCATTGCCATTTTAAGTGTGCACAAGAAAAATAAAGGTTGAGTGATGGATTGTGGTGCTAAAAATGAATAATTCAGAAATCTGGGCTTAATCTTCTAGGAGAATAAATGTCCAGATAGAGTTAGAAAAGATGATTTATGTGATGTACTACATGAATGCTATGCGATGGGAAGATATTGAGTCAAGTGAAAGGTAAAGACAGGCGGTGTGAAAGTGAATGGTGGATATTTTAAAGGCCCAATATATTCAAAAGATGAGAGTCTCCAAAATGTAATAGTTAAGATAAATTTGAAGTCATATATCTCTAAAATGCTACAAGTAACGCACAATTTTTATGACGCTGATAATCAGCCTTTATACGTCCTAGTCTTATTGGACAGAGTTACCTAGTTATAATACCCCGAGAATTCTAACCAATAGTGTCACCATGACTCAAGCTAATGAGAAATAAATTATGGTGCTTTGGTAGTTTTATGATCAAGGGTGATGTGTATTAAGTCCTAGCGATTAGGTGAATCAAAATATCCCTTAACGATTGAATTCTTGAGAAGGATTTTGGTATAGTCAACTTTAAATGATCATATCTCTTGTTACACTAATAAATTTTGATCTCATGACCCACCAACAGATATATAATTGAATTAGCTTTCCAATGGTACCAATTTCACCCAAATCCGGTATCGAAGCGAAAACTTATACCTATTTTACTCCAGCGTGTCAGCCTGGAAACTGTGTGACGACATTTTATGGAGACTTCTCACAAGTCTGACGGCTCGTTACAAAATATCATCACCTTAAGCAGAAAGTCACAAATTCCAACATTTTATGACGATATTTTGTGATGACTTGTCACAAGTCTGACGACTTGTCACAAAATGTCATCAACCATAAGCAGAAAGTCATAAATTCCACCCTTTTGTGACGACATTTCGTGACGACTTGTCACAAGTCTGACGACTTGTCACAAATGTCGTCAGCTATTTTTTTCAGCAATTAAAGGACATTTTTACAAGGGTATTTTCCCATCTTTTGGATTCCCCTATATATATGAGAATCCCCATCCAAACCCTAATTTCTTCATTTTCTCTTTCAATTCTCTTAAGAAAATATATCTAGGGTTTCATTCAAGAACATTAATCTTCCAAAAATCATTCATAAATCTTCAAGATTTCTTCAAGAACCAAGTTCCTCATAGTGTGGGCTTTGAGAATCATTTATTACAAGTGCGGATAGAGTCTCAAGCACTAGAATTCATCTAATTTTAAAGATTAAGTTATGTGGGGTTTTAAACAGGAGCAATCCTTTCGTTCTTGTACCCAAAGCTTTGATTTCTATTATGAATTTATATGATTTTGCAAGTGGGTTTAAACCCAAATTACTTCATCATGAGACTATGAGAATATAAATTGTTCAAGCTTTGTTATACATGATTATTTTACTATTCCCAAGTTATGACTTGATATTTAATATTGTGAATTTTATATTTCTACCATGAGTTGATATTTCAAGTGCTTTCAAGATATGTGTCAAGCTTTAAGCTTCCTTATGACAAATTGGATTATTAAGTATATTGATTCATGAGATTGAGTTGTTACAATGAGTCTTGATATTTCCTCAAAGTTATTGATGTTGCCATGATTTAATTTATTGATACATTTTGATATTGAGAAAGATTGATTTGATTTGAGTTTAGTTAGAAATCCACAAATTGATTATGATTTGATAAATGAGAAAGATATTTGATTTGATCTTCATGATAGACCCTTGTGATGTTTGTGGTGGATTTCCTAACGTGTTCTGAGCTTGTGTTTGGGAGTAGTATTTAGCACCAAGCGGTAAATGTGGTATTTTCCCCGAAACTATGTGCCACCGTAGGATTGGTATTGATATTTGTGGGCCAGAGGCCGAATATGAGATTGTGATCACTAAATTGATGGTTTACTCCTTGGCAAGAGTACGACTCTCCCGCCAATGTGGGGTTCTCTTCTTAGGAGGGAAAAACATTGGACACCATGTAGCTCACATGATTTATGTCTGTTATAAGAACCTCCCATGTCCATAAGAGTTGAGTTTCTTTAATTACTGAGTCACTCCGAGTCTTGAATTGAAGAGTTGAGTTTTTTATGATGATTTATTAGGTTTTTATCATATGATTTATTTACTATGAGATCATGAAAAATATGTTTCAATCTAACTCAAGCCAAGTGAGCCATCATTGTACATATGCATATTTTCATGAAATTGATGATGATATTTACATTGTTGCATGCACCCCCACATACTCAGTACATTCCAAAGTACTGACCCACATATTTTCCTATGGGCTATATTTTCTCGTAATGTAGGTTCAGGTACCCAGCCGCAGCCGCGTTAGTGATATTTGGGTGCCTCACTGCGTTTTCTTAGTGGTGAGTCCTCATGGTTCGAAGAACGTGTCTATATTTTTGTGATATCATTTTGTTGTTATGGCTTTCAGTACTGTTAAGTCAGTTGGGGGTTTGTCCCATAGGCTTCTTGATTTTGATGTATAGAGGCTTTGTCAGACTAGAGGGATGGTATGTACAGACATTCAATATATATTTTGGTTGTACAGTTTAGTATTCTCCAGTATCTCTCTTGAACACGATGTGATATATCTCTTTATTATTCATGACTATTGTTGAATTGAGTTCCTTGGGTTAGTGTTTGGCTCCGAGGGTTAGCTTGGGGCTACGTGTAGCCCTATGCACCGTGTGACGTCTAGGGGTGGAAATTTTGGGGTGTTACAAAGCTTGGTATCAGAGCCTAATGTTTAAGGAGTCCTAGATCCTAGGGAGTCTGACAAGACGCATTACGTAGAATCTTGATCATCGGTGTGTAGCGTGCCGCCTCTATGAGCAAGAGGCTACGGGATGTTTTAGAAAAAGCCATTTCTTTCTTTCTAAAGTTTATCATTCATACAAATTTCTCTTTATATGCGATTAACTTGTGCTCTCTTATAAAAAAATTTGCCTCCTCGTTGAGCTTATAGAAATAATGAGAAACCTCAACCTGTTGATCCCTTGAACGAGCATGTGTCTCATGCGGAAGTCCGGGCATCTTTTCAGGCACTAGCCCAGGCAGTTACCGCCAATTCTTAAGCTAATTCCCAGGCTACTGTTCCGCCTCTGCAAGAATATAATTCTGCTGTAGCTCGAGTTTGTGACTTTATACGGATGAATCCGTCTGAGTTCTATGGGTCGAAGATAGGTGAAGACCCACAGATGTACTTGGATGAAGTGAGAAAGATCACCCTGATTATGCACGTAATTGAGGAGGAGAGTGTTGAATTGGCTTCCTATCAAATGAAAGATATTGCATATGATTGGGTGGAGATGTGGAGGAAGAGTAGATGGGAGGATGCCGCTCCCATGACTTGGCAGTTATTCCAGGATGCGTTCTGGGATAGATTCTTTTCTCTTGAGATGAGTGAAGCAAAGATAGAGAAATTCATGAATTTAAGAGAAGGATCCATGACTGTTAAGAAGTATTGTGTTAGATTCAATTAGTTATCCAAATATGCTCCTAGTATGATGGCTGACTCCAGGACCATCATGAGCAAGTTCGTGACAGGCATGTCGAGTTACGTTGTGAAAGAGTGTAGATCTGCTATGTTTAATAGGGATATGGACCTTTCTTGGTTGATGATACATGCCCAATAGATTAAAGCTGATAAGGTTAAAGAGAGGGAGAGATTAAGAGGGAATAAAAGAGCTAGATCAGAGCAGCAGGGATTTGATCAGTCCATATTCCATGGAGGGAACCGCCCTCAATTCCAGAGATGTCCGTTTATGCCCATGCCTTCCTCAGTTAGTGCTCCCGTACCTCGAAGTCAGTAGGAGTAGGGGAACAGGCCTATCACGTCCAATTCTTAGGAAAGTGTAAGTAACAGACCTCGTCCTCCTTTATATGCCACGTGTGGTAGAGATCATTTTGGCGAGTGTTTTGTTGATCAGAGGGGTTGCTTTGGTTGTGGAAAGTTGGGCCACTGACTTAGAAATTGTCTTCATGCTAGACAGTGGATTCAAGATGCTCGTCACCAGAGTCAGGATACCAGTGCCCCCACTTCCATAGTCCGCCCAGTTCCTCCTCAGGGCACCTCTTCTAGTACTGCTGGCGGTTCATGCCAAAATCATTTCTATGCTATACCACCTTCCAGAAGCATAAGGACTCTCCAATTGTTATCACTGGTATGCTCTGTGTCTTTCATTTAGATGTGTATGTATTGATGGATCCCGGTTCGAGTTTCTCTTATGTGACACCTCTGGTTGCTGTAAATTTTGAGATGGACCCTGAACGGATTCTTGAGCCTACTCTGGTTTCTAACCCAGTAGGAGAATATGTTATTACTAAGCGAGTGTATAAGAAGTGTCCTGTCACTGTCCTTCATCTGGTCATATGTGTTGATTTGATTGAGCTAGATATGGTTGATTTTGACGTTATTCTGGGTATAGATTGGCTTCACTTATGCTATGCGTCTATAGATTACCGTACCTGAGTGGTCAAGTTTTAGTTTCCTAACGAGCCCATTTTTGAATGGTCCGGGAGTTCTGTCACTCCGAAGAGCCATTTCATATCCTACCTCAAAGCTAGGAAGTTGATTTCCAAGGGTTGCATCTATCACCTAGTTAGAGTTAAAGACCTCAAGTCTGAGACTCCGACTATTCAGTTAGTTAGCATTGTTAATGAGTTTCCCGATGTTTTCTCGAAAGATCTTCCAGGGGTCCCACCTGATAGAGAAATAGAATTTGGGATTGATCTCCTTCCCAGCACTCACCCTATTTCCATTCCTCCATACCATATGGCTCCCGCATAACTGAAAAAGTTGAAGGAGAAACTCAAAGATCTCTTAGACAAAGGATTTATTAGACCCAATGTTTCCCCGTGGGGTGCACCTATTCTATTCGTGCGTAAGAAAGATAGTACATTGCGTATGTGCATTGACTACCATCAACTCAACAAGGTAACTATCAAGAACAAGTACCCTTGTCCTAGAATTGATGATTTATTTGATTAGCTATAGGGTGCAAGTTATTTCTTAAATATAAACCTTAGATTTGGCTATCATCAGATTAAAGTGAGAGAGTGTGATATTCCAAAGACAACATTTCGAACCCGTTATGGTCACTTTGAGTTTCTTGTCATGTCCTTTGGGTTAACCAATGCTCTAGCAGCCTTCATGGACCTCATGAATCGAGTGTCCAAGCAATATCTTGATATGTTTGTCATTGTATTCATAGATGATATTCTTGTGTATTCCTAAAGAGAGGATGATCATGCCGACCATCTTAGAATTGTCTTGCAAACGCTTAGAGATCACCAATTATTCGCTAAATTTAGAGAGTGTGAATTTTGGCTAAGGTCATTTTCTTTTCTTGGTCACATTATTTCCGTCGAAGGCATTAGAGTCGATCCCCAAAAGATAGAAGTTGTAACAAATTGGCCTAGACCTACCTCCCTATCTGACATTAGGATTTTCTTGGGTCAAGCTGGTTACTACCGTTATTTTGTTGAGGGATTCTCTTCCATTGCATCTCCCGTGACCCGGTTGACCCAAAAGAAAGTTAAGTTCCAGTGGACAGATACCTGTGAGAAGAGTTTTCAGGAGTTGAACACTCGACTCACTTCAGCCCCAGTGTTAGTTTTACCCGATGGTACTGATGGTTTTGTGGTGTATTGCGATGCTTCTAGAGTTGGTTTGGGTTGTGTGTTAATGCAGAGGGGTAAAGTTATAGCTTATGCCTCTAGACAATTGAAGCCTCATGAGAAGAATTACCCAACCTATGATCTTGAATTAACAGCTGTAGTTTTTTCTTTGAAAATTTGGAGACATTATTTGTATGGTGTTCATGTTGATGTGCTTACTGATCACAAAAGCCTGCATTATGTGTTTACTCAGAGGGAGTTAAATCTTAGACAAAGAAGATGGTTAGAGTTGTTAAAATACTACGATATGAGTGTATTGTATCACCCGATCAAGGCCAATGTTGTGGCAGATGCTCTTAGCAGGTTGTCTATGGGTAGTGTAGCTCATACAGAGAATGATAAGAAAGAATTGGCTCATGATGTGCATCGTTTGGCTAGGTTGGGTGTTAGATTGCTTGATTCCGCTTAAGGAAGTATGTTAGATCAGAGTAGTTCCGAGTCCTCTTTGGTCTCGGGGGTTGAGAAGAAGCAAGACAGGGATCCTAGTTTGGTCAGACTGAAGGAGTCAGTTAAGGACCAAAAGGTATAGGTTTTCTCCCAAGGAGGAGATGGTGTGTTGAGATTGTAGGGTAGATTGTGTGTTCCCGATATTGATAATCTAAGGAAGAGAATTATGGCTGAAGAGCATGGCGTGCGATATTCTATTCATCCTGGTGCTACCAAGATGTACTACAATTTGTGGGAAGTCTATTGGTGGAACGGTATAAAGAAAGACATAGCAGGATTTGTGGCAAAGTGTTCTACTGGTCAACAGGTTAAGATAGAGCACCAAAGGCTCGGTGGTGTAATGCAAGAGTTTAGCATTCCTACTTGGAAGTGTGAAGAAGTGAATATGGATTTCGTAATTAGTTTGCCTCCTTCTCGTCGTCTTCATGATTCGATTTGGGTTGTTGTAGACCGGTTGACTAAATCAACTCATTTCTTGCCAGTGTATTCGTCTTATACAACTGAGGATTATGCTAGATTGTATATCTGTGAGTTAGTTATATTTCTTGGAGTTTCTTTGTCTATCATCTCAGATAGAGGTACTCAGTTTACTTCACAGTTTTGGAGAGCCTTTCAGAAGGATCTTGGTACCCAAGTTCATTTGAGTTTAACTTTTCATCCTCAGACTGATGGTCAGAATGAGAGGACTATTTAGACTTTGGAGGATATTTTGAGGGCATGTGCTCTTGATTTCAAAGGTAGTTGGGATGAGCACTTTCCATTGATTGAATTTGCGTACAACAATAGTTTCCATGGTAGTATTCTGATGGTCCCGTTTGAAGCTTTGTATGAGAGAAGATGTAGATCGCCTATAGGTTGGTTTGAAGTAGGAGAAGCAGCTGTGATTGGGCCTGATTCTTTGTTTGAGGCTATGGAAAAAGTTAAGTTGATTCGAGAAAGATTGAAGACCGCTCAAAGTCGTCCGAAGTCGTATGCGGATGTGAGAAGAAAAGATCTTGAGTTTAATGTTAATGATTTGGTGTACTTGAAGGTTTCACCCATGAAAAGGGTGAAGATATTTGGGAAGAAGGGAAAGCTTAGTCCCCGTTATGTTGGTCCATACAGAATTCTGAGCCATGTTGGGAAACTAGCATATGAGATGGAGTTACCCGCGGAGTTGTCTAGAATTCATCTGGTATTCCATGTTCTATGCTTAAGAAGTGTATTGGTGATTCTGTCGTGGTTGATTCTTCCGAAAGCTTAGATATTCAGGATAGCCTTTCATTCGAGGAGATTTCGGTTGAGATTTTGGATTTTCAGATCCGTAGTCTAAGGAATAAAGAAGTTCCTTTGGTTAAACTGCTTTGGCGAAATCAATATGTGGAGGGTGATACTTGGGAAGCCAAAGCTTATATGCGAGCCAAGTACCCTCACCTCTTTTCTGTGAATTCGAAGCGAGCAGAAGGTACAATTCTTTCTTAATTCTTCCCCCTTCTTATTAAAAATTCAGCTGTGTGTCTACTTCCATCATGAATTCATGCATTTTGTATAGTATCTGAAGGTATAGAATGAAGTAAGTCCTTTGAGTGAGTCGTTCTATCTATACGTCCTCATTTTTTTCTTATTCTTGGCCTATCTGGCAACATTCGGGGACGAATATTTCTAAGGGGGAGATATTGTAATACCCCGAGAACTCTAACCAATAGTTCCACCACGACTCAAGCACATGAGAAATAAATTATAGTTCTTTGGTTGTTTTATGATCAAGGGCGATGTGTATTAATTCCTCAAAGATGTCCTAGCGATTAGGTGAATCAAAACATCCTTTACCGATTGAATTCTTGAGAAAAAATTTGGCATAGTCAAATTCAAATGATCATATCTCTTGTTACACTAAGAAATTTTGAGCTCATGACCCACCAACGGATATATAATTGAATTATTTTTCCAACGGTACTAATTTCACTCAAATCCGGCATCGGACCAAAAAGTTATGCCTATTTTACTCCAGTGTATCAGCCTGGAAACTGTGTGATGACATGTTGTGATGACTTGTCACAAATCTGACGGCTTGTCACAAAATGTCATCACCTTAAGCAGAAAGTAAAAAATTCCAACATTTTGTGACGACATTTTGTGATGACTTGTCACAAGGATGATGGCTTGTCACAAAATGTCGTCAACCTTAAGCAGAAAGTCATAAACTCCACCCTTTTGTGGCGACATTTTGTGATGACTTGTCACAAATGTCGTCAGCTATTTTTTTCAGCTATTAAAGGACATTTTTTCATGGGTATTTTGGTCTTTTTTCATTTTTTGGAGGCCCCTATATATATGAGAATCCCCATCCAAACCCTAATTTCTTAATTTTCTCTTCCAATTCTCTTAAGAAAATATATCTATGGTTTCATTCAAGAACATTAATCTTTCAAAAAACATCCATAAATCTTCAAGATTTCTTTAAGAACCAAGTTCCTCATAGTGTGGTCTTCGAGAATCATTTATTACAAGTGCGGATAGAGTCTCAAGCACTAGAATTTATCTAATTTCAAAGATTAAGATATGTGGGGCTTTGAACAACAGCAATCCTTTCGTTCTTGTGCCCAAAGCTTTGATTTCTATTATGGATTTATATGATTTTGCACGTGGGTTTATACCCAAATTACTTCATCATGAGACTATGAGAATACAAATTGTTCAATCTTTGTTATACATGATTATTTTCTTATTCCCAAGTTATGACACTATATTTAATATTGTGAATTTTGTATTTCTACCATGAGTTGATATTTCAAGTGCTTTCAAGATATGTGTCAAGCTTTAAGCTTCCTTATGACGAATTAGATTATTGAGTATATTGATTCATGAGATTGAGTTGTTAAAATGAGTCTTGATATTTCCTCAAAGTTATTCATGTTGCCATGATTTAATGAATTGATACAGAATGATATTGAGAAAGATTGATTTGATTTGAGTCGAGTTAGGAATCCACAAATTGATTATAGTTTAATAAATGAGAAATAGATTTGATTTGATCTTCATGATAGACCCTTGTGATGTTTGTGGTGGATTTCCTAACGCGTTTTGAGCTTCTGTCAGTGAGTTGTATTTAGCACCGAGCAGGAAATGTGGTATTTCCCCCAAAACTGCGTGCCACGGTAGGATTGGTATTGATATTTGTGGGCCAGAGGCCAAGTATGAGATTGTGATCTCTAAATTGAAGTTGTACTCCCTGGCAAGAGTACGACGCTCCCACCAATGTGGGGTTCTCTCCTTAGAATGTCAAAACGTTGGAATCCATGTAGCTCACATAGTTTATGTCGGTTATAAGAACCTCCCATGTCTATAAGAGTTGAGTTTCTTGAATTACCGAGTCACTCTGTGTCTTGAGTTGAAGAGTTGAGTTGCTTATTATGATTTATGAGGTTTTTATCATATGATTTATTTACTATGAGATCATGAAAAGTATGTTTTAATCTAACTCAAGCCAAGTGAGCCATCATTGTACATATGCATATTTTCATGAAATTGAGATGATATTTACATTATTGCATACACCACATACGCAGTACATTCCAAAGTGTTGACCCACATATTTTCCTATGGGCTACATTTTCTCGTAATGTAGGTTCAGGTACTCAGCCGCTACTGCGTTAGCGATATTCGGGTGCCTCACTACGTTTCCTCAGTGGTGAGTCATCATGGTTCGAAGACCGTGTCTATATTTTTGTGACATCGTTTTGTTGTTATAGCTTTTAGTATTGTTGAGTCAGTTGGCGGTTAGTCCCAAAGGCTCCTTGATTTTGATGTATAGAGGCTTTTTCAGACTAGAGGGATGGTATGTACAGACATTCAATAGATATTTTGGTTGTACAGTTTAGTATTCTCCAGTATCTCTCTTGAACCCGATGTGATATATCTCCTTATTATACATGACTATTGTTGAATTAAGTTCCTTTAGGTAGTGTCTGGCTACGAGGGTTAGCCATGGGCTACGTGTAGACCTAAGCACCGTGTGATGTCTCGGGATTGAAATTTTGGGGCGTTACACTAGTAGCGATTGTTGGTGGGAGTTAACAAAAATGCATTCTGTAATTGAAATATTTCCATTCTTTTAGCATTAGAATGTAATACTTTTTGTATAGATTTTGAGTTTTTGAGAAGCACAAAGATTACGTTGACTATATTCTTTAGTTCACTAGATAAAAAGGTTTCTTACTATTTTTTTACTTTGGGCTCTTTTTCCAGGTTCATTATGTAGACTGAAAATGTGGATGGATCAACTATGAAGAGTACTATCATATATATTTTTTGCCTACCTGGGGCAATTGTATAGGGATGGGGACGAGGGCTCAGATCTTTGACAACAAAAGGGAAAACTCTAACTAAGAGTTCATTTTATCAACCTAATTCTCTAGTTAAGCAATACATCCAGGAAGTAGAAACAAGTAAGTTTTTCAAATCAAATTTCTTTTGAGGATTGTCATATTTTACATTCATTTCGATTGATTTCTAGTTGTTTAGGATTAGGATACCTTGGTATTAACGACAAGGTCAACTGAAAACAATTGCACAACTAATTAGCTTTTAATGTTGGTTCTATTTTTCTATTCTGTCTCAATGCTCAAGTTACCTCTCTGTGTAGTGGAATATTGTTTGATGCACACGCACAAAACTATCAACATTATGCAAATTTTTCAGAGATAGCCTATGCTTATTCTCTTTCTCCTAGTAAACTCAAGCATCTTAAGTCTCTTCTTTTCCAACTTGACTCTTCCTCTGGTGCGAACAGACACATGAAAGGTTCCTCTAAAGAACTTCTTAACTACTCTCCATGTCTAAAAAGAGACACTGTAAGAATAGCCGATGATCCTCTTCCCCGGTAGCTGTAACATGTTTTATTTCTTATGCTCCCAATATTAAGCTATCTTATGTCCTTCATGTCCCTAAATTTCCAGTTAATCTTTTAGTATTCCGTGCCACCACCAAAACTCTAAACTGCAAAATTGAGTTTTTTCCTGATCATTATGTCTTTCAAGATCTTTAAACAGAGAAGAGGATTAGCAATAGTAGAATGCATGATGGCTTATATATGTTGGAAAGGTGTCAAGGTGATATTCAATGGGAAAGCTTTTTCTGGAGAAAATAAAAATGTCAATGAAGAAATAGTACGATGGCAAGAGGCGATTGGGGCATCTATCTTTTTTATCGTAGAAAAATTATATTCGAGTCTATTTTCAAGGACTGAGGGTAATTCTTTGTTTTGTGACTCTTGTGAGTATGAAAAATATAGTTGAAACTCTTAGCTTTCCAGCAATAATAAAAGAATAATTCCATTTACGACTGTGCATTCCAATGTTTGGGGGCCTACTCAAACTATTTCTCTATCCGATAGTCGATGCTTTTTGACTTTTATTGATTGTTGCACTAGGATGACTTGGGTGTATCTGGTAAGAGAAAAAAGTGATGTATTTTCTTTCTTTTAATTTTTTCATTAGATGGTTTGCACTCAGTTTGATGCTAAGATAAAAATTTGAGAACTGACATGGCACAAAATTCATAGATCGCCAATTTGGTACTTATTCGGATTCTAATGGGGTCATCCACCGAATAGTTGTCCTAACATTAGTGCACTAAATGGAATGTCTGAAAGGAAATATAGACATTTATTAGAAGTTGCTAGATCTCTTATGTTCACTAGGAAAGAATCCATTGGGTAATTGAAGCAAATATGAGATAACTGCTCAAAAAGTAATTATATAAATGTCAGGATGCAAAATTTATCTACTTGGCTGAGATTACACTGGATTCGTTGTTGTTGTGGAGTAAGTTTTTAGTAGTCCTTGCTATTGGCAGATAATTAAAACTATTTTGGTGGTATAAGCATAGTGCATCTTTATAACTAACACTTGACTTCACGTTTGCAGTTGAGAAACTTGAGTTTCATCTTTAATTTATGAATTTTACTACTGGAAAGAAGGTGAAACTGACACTGGATGTGTCATGCTTGAATAGGTACAGTCTTTGTGTCTATACATGCTTCCTTTTTACTTTCACCTTTCTTTTAAGATGGTGTATGAACTTGTTCATATTTGTCATGTTTCCATTAGTTATCTATATTCTATACTATGCATTATAAAATGTCCATTTAGTTCTCAAAACTAGAAAGAAAAAAGAGAACTAATGTTAAAAATAGTTTGATATGTTGGTTGCTGCACATAGGGTGATAAGACGATAAATATGAAATCATTTAAGCTGGTTTTGAAAACCTATGTATCTAGTCTCAGTTTTCCTTGTCTGCTTTTTTCTATCCCAGTTAGAAACATGGAGAACATAGGTTGTTTGTGTGTAATTTTTTACCAGTAGTTATGGTTAGAAACTTGTAAGTCAGCATAGGGAGAAACGTGTGATTTAAAGTTGTCAATACAAGTCTGTACATACAAGGAGTACATGGTTGATCTGTACATGGAAATAACTATAGAGTAATAATACAGGAATCACTCCTTGAGACTATTTTAATGAAATCCAGAACAAGGAGTACATGGTTGATCTGTACATATAAGTCTTATTGACCTAATTCTGGAGAAACCCTAGTTGTACATATTCTGGTGTTGCAAATTAAAATGAAGCGAGTACTTAATTTTTCATATTCATCTCATTGTTGGACTTAGTTTTCAACTTTGTGTACTTGTTTTATCTATTGGCTAAGTTAGTTATCCATTACTATACTGTGTTCCAATTCTTTGTTTCTTATGTAGATTAAATTTTATATCAATAGTTATTAATTGTCTTTTCAAAATTTTGTTCTTATAGATTTCTGAAGATTAAAGTTACAAGTGAAGATATAAGTTCAGAGAATGCACAAGCTCATTATTATTTTGCTAATAACATTATGTAAACTTGACATCAAATTCTAGCTTGGGATGTTAATTGGTTAAGTTTTTTTGTTTAGCAGATAATAAAACTATTGACATAATATAGCTCGGGATGATAATTGGTTAAGTTTTTATTGTTTAGCAAATATTGAAACTATTGACATCATATTCTAGCAGGGGATGTTAATTGGTTAAGTTTTTTCTATTTCTCAAATACTAAAACTATATTTACCATCCTTTGACATTTTCAGTAGCAATTTTATATTTAGCAATGAAATATATAAATTTTATGATTTTCATAGCAATCTAGGATGAGTTAGTTGTTTGTCTCCAAAGGTTAATTGAGGACGAGTTAGTTGCTCGTTTTTAAAGGTTAATTTAGGATGAGGTAGTCGTTCCTCTATAAGGATTAATCTAGGATGAGTTAGATGCTCGTCGTGATAGATTAATTTAGGATTAGGTAGTTACTCATCACAAAAAATATTTAGCGACTAGAAAATAACCACTTTTTAAAGATTAAAATCATTTATTAGGGATGAGATATACACTCTCTAAAAGTGTTTTTGCGATCAGATAAGTTACCTACCGTCTCTAATGACATTTAACGACCAGCTAGAGTACCTCGTCACAATAGACCTTTAGCGAAGAAGGCTATAAGGAAGAGCTGCGACCAACATTTTCCAATCCTTAAAGATCATTTACAACTAGAAATGGACTTTTAGGGACGGAAATTTCCTTCCCTAGAGGTTTTTTTTCTTGTAGTAGTTGTTTAAGATGCTTAATATGGTACCATTGGTTTATTGTGATTATATTGATACTTTATTGCCATAGGAGACATGTGGAAATTTGTGGATGAAACTAAAATAAAGAGTGGATATTGGATCACGTGGTTGTGGAATTATATCATTGTGGTTGGTTGTGAAAATATATCATATGATTGATTGTGGAAATACATCATTGTGGTTGGTTATGAAAATATATCATATGGTTGGTTGTGGAAATGTATCATATGGTTGGTTGTGAAAATACTCATTGTGATTGGTTCTAGGCATTACATCCTCGTATTATATTCATTCATGAAACATTGGTACCACTGTGACAACATCTGAGAAACACTGGAAACACCTTCTTAAAACTCTCCCCGAGGGATATGTCGGGGAGGAGATATTGTAACTCCTTGTACAACTCTTTCGAGGGATATGTCATAAAGGAAATATGAGATATGGATTGTACACGGGTTAAAAAACCCCCCATAGGTCCTACGTTGGGAAGTTTTAGCTCCATAGTTGTATACGGGGATTGTGGGATGATCCCGGAGGTTGTGTGACGACCTCCTGTGTCATCATCATCATCATCATATATATTGCACTTACTTTATGGTGTTTATATTGTGTTGTATTTCCATATTGGCTTGTCATCTATGTAATTGTCTTATCTTCTTTTACTTGTATTTGTTGATCTTGTATAAGCATGTTCCCCCTTGTTCTACCTATCTATGATATAATTTATACTTGTGTTCTATCTTAGTGTGATGTTATAATATATGTGATATATTAGAATTGTTAGTGCAAGTGGTGCGGGCTACCATTGTGGGACATTTATTGATTGCAGGTGATGTGCCCTTAGTATATATTTTGTATGCTTTATTTACTACTTTGATTGGTCGACCTATGATACCTACTGAGTATAAGTGGACCGTACCCATGCCTACTGTGCCCTTTCAGTGCAGGTCCTAGCTTGAGTGCGCCTCAACTTGCTTGACTCGGGTGATTGTTGGATCTTCCAAGGTAACGGTTGGACATTCAAGCGTCCGAAGTTCACCTCTATCTTTCTATAGTAGTTATGTTTTTATTAGTATTCGGAGACAGATATTATTCCTTTGTGGTTATTTTTCTGATGTATTTGACTCTCGGATTGTATTAGTAGTTCTTACACTATTGATATTTGGTTTTGGGTATGATTGGTATTTTAGATAACTTCTTTTCGCATTGTTATGATTACTTATATAGTTCGGCTTCATTCTAGAAGCCTTATCTTGGAATATTTTTGTCCTTTTCTCTTTTGTATCAGTTTGGGTGATAGGCTTACTTGTCAAGGTATACTGCGACAAGTGTCATCACGACCCTCGTTTTTGGATCGTGACAAGAAGAGTCTATCTTGTGACTACCTTGAAGGTGGTGTGGGCGAGTGGGTGTAGATCGTTCGTCGAAAATAGAGTTGAAGAAGGTGTCCAAAATATTGAATTGTAGTATGGAAGTGTATATCTTATATTTATATATATTTAAGTATATTTTATAATAGCTATCAAATTTCTCCAGACACTTCTCACGGGAGATTTCTATTTCTGGACTCACAAAACCCCCTTTCCCTCCTTCGTCGTCATTTTTTGTACTTTCTCAAATTTGAAATCATTTCATTCTTCATGTAAAAATTATAACATTCTCCAGTGAAATTTCCCTTTTATCCTTTGAAAAACACTTTTTGCTAATAAACGTTTCACCAAGGATATTAGTATTCTTAATGATTATTTTGAACTTTCTCTGATTATTGTAGAAGTGGAGGTATTCTGTTCGCAATTAGACTATATTAGATCCAAATAAATTATAGTATGTTGGAACCTTGAAGTTTTGATGAATGAAACAAGTTGAATTTGATTCAAACACTTGATGATAAGGGAAAGCAAATTGAGTTGAAAAAGGAGTCCTATGTGAAGAAGGAGTTTCACTTCTAAGAATATCCTTAAGAGTCCAATGTGTGGAAGGAGAAAGATTCTGAAAATTAAAGAATTCAAAAGAGTTGGAGTTTTACTACAACACTAAGGAGATAAGAGTTGAAATTGAAGAAGGAGTCTCACTTGAAGTAGAACTCTATGCAATGAGTGTTCTAATTATAGTAGGAGTTTGAAATAAAGAATGAATCTTTGGAGAGTTGTGATTAAATAAAAGATGCAGTATCCAGAATAATTCACACACTTAAAAAAGCAGAAAATCTCAATCGACAGATTGACTTCACGAAGTGC
This sequence comes from Capsicum pubescens, assembly GCA_030864215.1. Taxonomy (NCBI): domain Eukaryota; kingdom Viridiplantae; phylum Streptophyta; class Magnoliopsida; order Solanales; family Solanaceae; genus Capsicum; species Capsicum pubescens. The sequence goes on from CM061546.1 coordinate 220,881,229, forward strand.
TACTCAATCACTGAAGAAACACGTTGAAGAACCTGGTCCTCTGTACAGAATCTAGCTAAGAGTTTTAGCGTTGATTTTTAGAGTTGTTCATTGTGTTTGAGCTATTAATGTAATATTAGTTTCAGTGTGTTATAAACTGAATTAGGAGCTAGTCTTCGAGTTGGGGAAAACTCAGAGACTTTGGGAACACATACCTTGGGAGGTGTGTGTGTAGTTAGGAATTAGAGTTTATAATTCCTAGTTATTGAGTTATAGGGATTAGAGTTTATAATTCCTAGTTGTTGAGTTATAGGAATTAGAGTTTATAATTCCTATTTGTTGGTTACAAGAGTTTTGTAATCAGTCGTTGTTGAGGCACAGAGTTTTTTAGTGAAGTTGGGGTTAAATCCTGTAGAGGTGCAGGTCGTGGTTTTTTACACCTTTTTAGCTGGGTGTTTTCCACGTAAAAATCATTGTGTTCTTTACTTTCTGTTTACTGCTTCCTTGAAACACATCAGTGGAACACGTCAGGCAACACGTTCCATCGATAAGAAAAAGTTAGGTGAAAATAAGAAAATCAGTAGGGCACAAATTCTTATCAAGTGGTATCAAACCAAGGTTTTCTTAAAAAGGGCTAGCACCTAAGACAAAGATCAATATGATGAATTCCGCACCACCTACTGGTCACAGTGAAGGTCGATCCACTATTAGACCTCCACTCTTTGATGGTTCTCACTTCATTTGGTGAAAATCTAGGATGGAAACATTCATTCAAGGGGAAGACTATGAGTTATGGCATAGGATCACTGATGGTCCTACTATTCCAATGAAGTTAGAAGATGGGAAATAGGTCAAGGAAGTAAGAATTGAATTCGCTCCTGTTGACTTATTGGAATTAAAGAAAAATGTTAAGGCCAAAAATATTTTGGTCTGTGGATTAGGACCTTCTGAATACAACAGGGTATTAACATGCACCACTGCTAAGCAAATTTGGGATGCTCTAGTAAATGCTCATGAAGGCACATCTCAAGTAAGAAAATTCAGAATTTCTCTTCTCTTCACTGAGTATGAGGCATTTAAGATGAAGGAGAATGAAACCTTGCATGAGATGATGACAAGACTTACTGCCTTAACAAATGAGCTGACCTCCTTAGGAAAAGTTATATTTAAAGAAGAACAAGTCGAGAAGGTACTGAGGGTATTACCAAAATCAAAGTGAAATGTTAAGGTGACTACAATCAGGGAAGCAAATAAGGATCTTATAGGCATGACCCTGGATGAATTAGTAGGGAATTTAAGAACTTATGAAATGGAAATTGATGTAACTAAAATGGTAGCAGCTTAGGGATTTGACTTAGATGATGATTAAGTTGATGAAGCAGCACTCATGGCTCTTGGAGATTCAGACTTGGAGGAAGAAGATGATGCTTCTGAGGTAAGTATACTTGAACTTAAAGAAAAGTTGCATTTGTTTTCTAAAACAAAACTTATTTCATTGATGAGTGCACTAATTGATGACTTCCAAGAATCAACTTCTGATAGGGATGAGCTGTTCAACAGTCTTGCAAGCATCAAATTTAATTTTATTGATTTAGAAGCTTGCAAGAACATTGTCAAACATGAAAACTACACTTTCAAGAAACAGGTTGAGCAACTTGATTCTTCAAACAATGATCTTAAGTCTGAAGTTCTAAAATTGACACTCTCTGAAAAGGGAAAAAGGCCATGAGTAAAGATCAAGAAAATGCTGAACTTGAGCTAGTTAGATACAAACAAGAATGTCATGACCTAACTGAAAAAATAAATAAGTTGAGTCAAGAAGTTTCTAAAGTAAAACTTGATCTTGAAAGGGCAAATAGGTGAACAAACTCCTCAAGAATTGTTCACAAATTGGGGGAAATAAATTACAGTGAAAAAAAAGGATTAGGATTCCACAAAAATTTTGATGTTCCTAAAGATTTATGTTATATTTGTGGTAATCTTGGACATCCAACCACTGAATGTTCAGTTGCTGCCAAAAGCAGATCTAGCAGTCTAAATCTGGAAAATAAACTATCTCAGACCAAGAAAAGGATAAGTAAACCTGGTCAGAGAAACAGGTCACGTAACCTGTTGCCTGCATGGGCTAGAAGAAATTTGATTCATCCATTTACTCATAAGAAATAACCCAAGCTTGTCTGGGTGCCTAAATTTAACCCCTAATTTGTTTTGCAGGTGAGAGTGAAAAGAGGCAAGCAAAATTTGTACATGGATAAAGCTTGCTCAAGGCATAAGACTAGAAGAAAATAAAGTCTCTTTAACTTACAACATTTAAAAGGGGAATGGATCATTTGAAAGATGGCCAGATTTGTAGTGCTCATGTAAAGGGAAAGCAAAGGAGGTTTAAAAAAATGAAAAAAAGAGGATGACTGGGAAACTGATGTGCATGCACAGGAACATGTTGTACCACCTGGTTCAACTATTGAACATACTGAGGGCATATTGACAGGGGGAACATGTTGTACTACCTGGTTCAACTGCTGTACAGACTGAGGGTATATTGACAGGGGAACAACAAATCAAGAAATTGATGCATCAATAACACCAACAGAAGCTGATGATAATTTTGTTGGTAATTCATAAGAATTGGTGTTGTCACAAGAATCTTGAGATATCTCATGGGAATCAATGGCTTAAGACTATGGTATTTAAATGAAAGTAATTTCACTCTTGAGGGCTATAAAGATGTTGATTATGTGGATTACTTAATTGACTCAAAATGCACCACTATCACTAAGTAGATAGCATTTGAAAAAAATAGGTTAGACTTGGGGATGATTAAAATTGCATGAACTCCCCTCAATGATTGACTAGAATTACCATTTTTCTTTTTGATCTTATTAGCTAATAAATTATTCTATTCAGTCTTGCACATTTAGTTGTGTGTCCCAATTCTAGATTTTTAACCTTTTTAGCCTAATTTTGTATTAGATTGTGCAGAAAAATAGGTACAAGCAAGCAATTGTGACCACAAAGTTTTCTTATTAGGTATGTTCTACACTGACATAAGCATAGGCTGTCTAAGTTGAAACAGTTGAGCACACCTGTTCAATTCCACACACTTCATCCTCTCATTGTCTAATAAAGCTAATGAACTGTTGATCAAACTTTATTTGATTCTCTCCAAATGGGTGTGCACAAGTGTGTTAATCCTATACCAGAAATTCCTTCTTCTTTCTCAACCAAAATATCAGTTGTGTACCATGGATTTGCCAAGTTTGATTATCAATCACATGCAACATATGTTTCTGAAAAATGAAAAGGGTCATGCTTTCCCTTTTAGTTCCTAATTGGTGATTTTTTTTGGGCTTCTCAGTCCTAAATCAGGTTTGACTTATAAAAAAAATTATTCTTGAACAGATGAATCATGTTGCTCTACCCGTTTCAATAAGGAGGGATAAGACTCATTTGAGTAAAAAAATCTGAACTAGAAGCTGCATAAGAGAGTCATGAAGTGTAATAAGTGGTTTGTAAGGTGAGGATCATGACTTTGAATCTTGACCTTGATTGATGGAGGGATGAAAATGTTGAAGACATTCGCCAATTGACACAATTGATATCACCTCTTCCACCTTCCTCATCAGCTCTTCACTAATTATAACCTTAGCCATGTCCTATGTTTATACCGTATTCTTTTTTTATTAATGCTCAGTTGTTTTTCCCTGTTCAGTACTAACTTAGTATTAATGAGGAACATGCTCTGACAGTTAAATGGAATGGTTATCTTTGCTAAATTGACTCATATTTTTTCTCACTTTAATACATTACTATGTTGGCTAAAGTCTTTGTCTGATTGTTTTGGTGGTTTCCCCAGTGGCAATGACTAGCATAACAAATCACTTTGGCTAGTATATTATTGCATTGAAATGGTTTTCGATAATGCCAAAAGGGGGAAGATAAGAGGGTTATGCAATGTTTATAACCCATTGACTAACTTGTTTCATTCTAGTGTTTTAAACTTTAGTGCCAACAGGTGAAGATGTTTGAATGCACAAAGACAAAAGGTTTGTCATCATCAAAAAGGGGGAATTTGTTGGAACCTTGAAGTTTTGATGAATGACAATATGAATGAAACAAGTTGAATTTGATTCAAACGCTTGATGATAAGGTAAAGCAAGTTGAGTTAAAAAAGGAGTCTTATGTGAAGAAGGAGTTTCACTTCTAAGCATATCCTTAAGAGTCCAAAGTGTGAAAGGAGAAAGATTCTGAAAATTGAAGAATTCAAAAGAGTTGGAGTTTTACTACAATGCTAAGGAGACAAGAGTTGGAATTGAAGGAGTCTCACTTGAAGTAGAACTCTATGCAATGAGAGTTCTAATTAAAGTAGGAGTTTGAAATAAAGAATGAATCTTTAGAGAGTTGTGTTTAAATAGAAGATGCAACAGCCAGAATAATTCACGCACTTAAAAAGGCAGAAAATATCAATCGACAGATTGACTTCACGAAGTGCTACTCAATCATTGAAGAAACACGTTGAAGAATCTGGTCCTCAATACAGAATCCAGCTAAGAGTTTTAGCGTTGAGTTTTAGAGTTGTTCATTGTGTTTGAGCTATTCATGTAATATTAGTTTCAGTGTGTTATAAACTGAATTAGGAGCTAGTCTTCGAGTTGGGGAAAACTCAGAGACTTTGGAAACACATACCTTGGGAGGTGTGTGTGTAGTTAGGAATTAGAGTTTATAATTCCTAGTTATTGAGTTATAGGGATTAGAGTTTATAATTCCTAGTTGTTGAGTTATAAGGATTAGAGTTTATAATTCCTAGTTGTTGAGTTATAGGAATTAGAGTTTATAATTCCTATTTATTGGTTACAAGAGTTTTGTAATCAGTTGTTATTGAGGCTCAGAGTTTTTTAGTGAAGTTGGGGTTAAATCCTGTAGAGGTGCAGGTCGTGGTTTTTTACACCTTTTGAGCCGGGTGTTTTCCACGTAAAAATTATTGTGTTCTTTACTTTCTGTTTACTGCTTCCTTGAAACACGTCAGTGGAACACGTCAGGCAACACATTCCATCGATAAGCAAAAGTTAGGCGAAAATAAGAAAATCGTTAGGGCACGAATTCTTAACATAGTAGTTATACAAGGATTTAGGGTATGTTCAATACGGAGGAAAATATTTTCAAAAGGAAAAATGTTTCCTATTTAATTTCTCTTGTTCGTTTGGTCAAAAAAAATTTAAAAAATATTTCTTTAGGAAAACAAGTTATTTGAAAATAATTAAATTGACATCCTTAATGAAAGTAGAAAAATGACATTGTCTCCTCCGGCATCACAATAAACCATCCTACAACCAGACTTGGTGGGGTGTGCATCCTAACGCAGCCCACAAAGAGGTTGTATGAACCCAGTAAAACTGAAGAATCTCTCCCCACTTCCTACCGCACCTCACCCCTACTACAACACCCATAACCCTACACCACCATTCTCAAATTTATATTAAATATATGCAAATGCTTTTAGAAATTATAATATCATTTACTTGCATGTGGAACATTAAAAATAAGTAAGAAACTACCATGAAAATCATTTTCCACCATACCGAGCACATCCTTAGATTGTAACTGACCATGAGTTCCCAATTTAGTATAGCGTTAGAATTAACACGCTATATTCTGCTCCACATATAATTAAACATAATATGGAGCGAATGTCGTGTTAAACTAAAGGTAGCTTTTTACCAAACCTCGTCCAAGCCCTACAACTTTGGAATAAATTCATGTCATGCATGCATTTGTTATCACCTGTATGGATATTTGTTGCCTGATTACGCATGGCAAGGTTCCTGAGACTTAAGTAAATTCATTACTCATATATAAACAAAATTAGTAGCTGATTTCATTTGATAATTTAAATCTATCTTGGAAATTTGATTCTTCATTGCTTCGAGTATTGTGGGCGATTTTATTATTATAAAAACCTAATCTAAACATGATAATTTAGTAATGGTTTAGGTAGTTGATATGCTTCATTAACTATCTAATACAATTTTCTTACAAAGCGGTTTAGCTATCTGCCAACTCACACGTACAATTCTCATCTAACTTTGAACTCTTGGAATAACAACATGGCTGCCAACGCTATATATATTCACTAAGATTAGATGTACGGCCTTTGGTCTAGATAAAAGTTTCAACGTTAAACAGAATGGTGCTTTAGCTACAAAATTATGTTTAGCTACGGAATTTTCGTATTTAGCTACGACATATTTTATAGCTATATATGCATAATGTTCCATGGCTAAACACTTTAGCCATCATATTTTCTTTCGTAGCATGCGTAGCTAGAAGTGGCGTAACTAAAAGTCAGCTACAAATTTTAGCGTTTCATGGCTAAGACCTAGTACCTATTGCTACAAAAATTTTTGTGATGTGGCTAAATATTGAAAAGCAAAATTGCTACGGAAATATATATTTATAGCTAATAGTTAATTTTCTTGCCACGACAAATTCACTCTGTATCTGTGTCTTATACTTTAGACACAAAATAAATTACCGTAGCAAGAGATATACTCGTTATAATTTTGCCACAAAAATTTACGTTTGTCATAGCTATAAATAATTCTCAATATTTGTGACTAGATTTTTAATTATATTGTATTACTAAATTTTTTATACCATTTTAATTTCATTGATTGACTAAATCTTTTTTATTAGTGGCAATAAATGTTTCCATCAGATATACTATCTTTTTCCATTAATTTTTTTAAAAAAATTCAAATATTCCATGTTCATTCATATTTTATGAAAACTAGGAACAAAATAGTCTTATTTCATACAATTATTCTGAAAGAGACATAAGAGAGTTTGTAAAACACAAATTAACTAATGAGAGATTAAAAAATAAATGAGAATTCCAATTCTAATCAAATTAATATAATAAAAATTATTTATAATACATTAGCTATTTTCACTTCAATATATAAAATTTTGATTCACAACAAACTATAAAAAGTTCTAAGTATTTGATTGGAGGGTTGAAGATGTTGATCATATTGCATTTGAGGACGTCGAAGTAGTTTCACTCTTTGCATCAAGGTTGAATCCGTGATCTTCTTTTATCCAAGAATTAAAATTACCCTATAGATTCAAAAGAAAGAAAAATTAATGTAAAAAGCATGAATACATTTAAGAGAAACTTTAATACAAAATGTAACTTTAATTTATAAAATATTAGTAAAACATCAACAACATATTGACGAACAAACCTATATTTATAAGCTTATTATAATAACCTACAAAATTGAACCTCAAAATCTAAGCCAAATATGTATGAATAAATTCAGAAACACAAAAACATAAAAATATAAATATACCTTGAAGGAGAAAGACAAATTTATCATAAGTAAAAAAAAAAAGGGTGAAAGAGGGGTGAAGCCGTGAAGGGGTGTGGCCGCTAAGGAGAAGGAAATAAAGATTATATAGGACTTAGGTTTTGATATGGGCTTTCACCATTACTTTTCATTTCCTTGTACTTTCTTTAACTTCTTACTATAAGTAACATTATGGTCCCTAACATTATTTTGAATAAAATAAAGATTATAAATGTAATAAGTTAAAATAGTAAATATATGAATTATATATAAAAGTGCGGTAAAGCAGACACCTCTTTCTCGAGTTTGCTTGCTTCGTGATTTTACTATATCATCCTCAATTAATTATATTATTTCATTTAATAATGTTTAATAAAAGAAGTAAAATAAACATTTATGACATGTCTACTTCAGCTGTTTCAACTATAATTTTACTATATCGCTCATAATTAATTATTATAAGTCATCTAAGTATTAAAATATTAATAATATTTAATAAAAAAGTAAAATACACATAAAATGATAAATTAACTCTTGATGTTTTAAATTAATTTGACATTTCATATGAGGTTCACTTATATTTTTTTCACAAATATTTTTATAGCAATTTTGCTATATCACTTTTAGTTAGTTATTATGCGTCATTTCACACATGTCTGTTTCGCTACTTCAATCGTGATATTTAATTGACTCTTACATATTAGAAATTTAATCATTTCTAATTAAAAAAAAATAGACATTTATGACTTGCCTGCTTTAGATGTTTCAATTATAATATTACTATATCACCCTTAATTAATTATTGTAAGTCATCTAAGTATTAATTAATTAATAATATTTAATTAAAAAAATAAAATAGAAATAAAATAATAAATTAACTCTTAATGTTTTAAATTAACTTGACATCTTGTATGAGACTCCCTTAAAAAAATTTCACAAACAACTTTTATGTCAATTTTGTTATATCACTTCTAATTAGTTATAATGAGTCATTTAAGACATGTTTGCTTCACTACTTCAATGGTGATATTTAATTGACTCTCGAAATTATACAGTGTTGCTTAAATTGGAATAGAAGAAAAAAATATTATAAATCACAATAATTAAAAATTTAAATTATGTTAAAAATATAATTGACTATCAATGCCACAAAAGTTTGATCAAGTAGAGTATTATAAATTACAATATCTAATAGTTTAAAATAGTAAATTACAATGTCAAAAAAGTGTTAAAATTACAATAGCTAATAGCTTAAAATATCTAAAATCATATTAAAAATATAATTAATTATCTAAATTTTATTTATGTCACATAAATTGAGATAAAAAAAATTAACATATATTGAGCTGGTACTAGCCTGGAAAACTAGTATGAACTATACTTGTGAAAAAAATAAAGAGATTAAATATATAATTCACATCAAGTGAAATAGGGAAATATGAACTATTATTTAATTATATTTATGATAATATGTTTTCTTCATAATATTAAATTAATAAAATAGTATTAGACTATTACTTCAACAAGTTTTATACAGTCAAACTTCATTATAACGATAGTCCATTATAACGGTCTTATTTTCTATAATATCAATTTTTCATGTTATAATTAGTGATCAATATAAATACAAGCACATAATTATTTAATTCAACTATAATTATATATTCAAATTTAATTAAATACAATTACATACTTATTTTAAAGGAATACAAAGTACATTCCACAATATTATATTACACTCAAATAGCCAAAATTTTAAGTTCTCATCTACATAACCCACTATTTGTTTTTATAAAAGTATTTACAAAAAATCAAGCCCATACATTATTATACAAGCTTTGTTTTCTCACAACAATATGTTTAAAAATTCAATATAGAATATTATACACCTAATATAACATATACAAAATTATAAAAGGTGTTTATGCATTTATTTGTGCGATTATACAATATTATATACAAAAATTGATTTCACCTTTTATTCTTTGCGCATATTTTAAAGTTTAACTCACATATACTCCGAATCACTTTAAATTTAAGTTTTGTATTACTCTTGAAATTAAAAATCATTTGAAACAAGATGCAATCAAAATAACTAACCTATTCAAAAAATTCAAATCTGAACTATAACTATAAGTCTAATTTTAAATGGACAATTATAAAAAAGAAAAAGAGAAGATTTTAAATAAATTTCTTTAATTGCAAAAGTTGGTGATTAGCTGCAAATATTTCATTACAAATATAAGCAAAATATTTATGGCTAATCATTTAACTATTGCCGTAATTTTTAATTACTTGAAACAAAAATATTTATTTAGCTATAAATATTTGTTACAAATAATTTATTGTGGCTAAAAGGTTATTATTGTTACGTTAATTTTTTCACGTGAAAACAACTTATGATTAGCTATGGAAATTTATTATAGCAATAAATTTGTGGCTAGTCATTTAACTATTGCCACAATTTTTTTTATTATTTGAAGCAAACAAATTTATTTAGCTATAAAATTTTATTTCAAATAATTTATTGTGGCTAAAATGATACTATTGCTATTGTAACTTTTATCACATAGAAACAACTTATGATTAGCTACAGGATTTCGTTGTAACAAAAATTTTGTAGCTATTCATATAATTATTACCACAATTAGTAACTTTTATAGCAAAAAAGAGAAATTAGTTTTGTCAATTTAATTGTCGTAGCTAAGAAATTTTATGAATTTATATATAGCCACGAAATTTGACTTTTTGTGGCTGTTATTACATACTAGCCACGTTTTCTAAATTTGTAGCTAGGATTTCGTAGCTGTATGTGCAATTTATTGTAGTACGTCGACACAACTGGCGCTAAATCCATGGGAAGCATATACACTTATTTTAATGTTAATGAATGAAATGCCAAAAGAAATGAAAAGTTTGGCAAGTTTGTGGGGGTAGTTTGCAAAATAGATATTTTTAAATCTTATTTTGGCATTTAGACACAAGTCTTGGGAAATTGGGTGTTTAGATACTAATATGACATCATCACTTCTTACATACAAACCTAGCACACAAGTTTTAAACTTTACACTTTAGTCTCCCACCTTATCCATTTAATATTTAATATTTTTCAGCATTTTTTATATTTCAACCATTTTTTCATATTTCCCTATTTTAATTAAAAAAATTGTCCAAGAAGCCACTAATAAGAGCTCCCTTTTTACCAATAATTTCTAATTCCGGTGACTTTTCTGGCCACTTTTTCGATGAAAAGTTGTTTATCACAACTAATCTCCATTCTTGATCATTGCCTCCATTGTTGTTCCATCCTTTTTGAAAAAATGCAAAAAAAATAAAAATTCACCATTTTTACTAGCTTGAAAAGCTTTCCAAATCAGCTCAATACCTCGTCATTAGATATATTTCAGTAGTTTAGAAGTCCTACACATATATTTGTCCATCCCAGAGTTAGGAGGGTATCGATTATATCCAAAATCAGTCCATTCACATCTTTGTATTTACATTTTCATAACAGTGATCGACCAGTCATCGACCAGCTATTGACTGATACCTTAATCTATTATCGATTAGTGTGGTCTATTATAGTAGTAGCTGAGGTAATTATTGTGGGTGGTAATTATATGGGTGTGTGGGAGGAGGGTCTCAACTATTGAAAGTAGAAATTATCTAGCAAGGAGACAGTACCCATCTCACTGTGTCACAATTATTTATACGACGACATGGTTCGAAGCATAATTGAGAGCGGAGAATTAGATTGTAAGTCAAAGAACATTGTGATTAGCTATGTAATGAATGGGCGGAGTAAAATACATCCCACGTTCATAAATAATGATCGACATATGTCGTTATATATGTTGGATGTCGTTGTCGATGGCTCTAGGCCATTATTGAGGATAAATATCATCCCGGGATCTCCAACAATCCCGCCACCACAACCGACAATCGACGAACATGATTCATTTGAAGATGAGAATTTGGATGCTCATCTAATGGATTCAGAAGATCATTCAATAGAATTGGAAGATCCAATTTTCTCTAAAGAAGTGAGAGAAAAGTGCGGATTGGGAGCACAAATCAACCACACCTTCTCCGACGGAATAAATTTTTAGCTAAATCAAATATTTAGCAGCAAAATGAAGCTAAAATTATTGCTGGACATAGAAGTTGTGAGAAATTCTTTTGATTATGATACGTTGAAGAGTTGTGGTAAATTTCTCAAGGTGAAATACATTTGTCCTTGTTATGCATTGATGTTGCGGGTGAAGAAGTATGAATGCACGGATAAATTTATCATCTATTAATATGTCGGTGATCACAGTTGCGGCGTCGAATACGCCACATGTAGCCATAGAAAAATCATGTCTAAAGTCATTGCATTGCTCTATGTGAACATGTATCGCGAAGGAAAGGGTCCGAATACTAGTGAGATTTTGAGGATCATTTTCAAGAACTTAGGAAGTAGACCAACCTATTGGAACTATTGGTTGGGGGTGTGATTGCCAAGGTAATGGTTCGAGGGACAGCGGAGCACTGATATTCCTGCCTGCCGGCTTTTTCGTACATGATTGATGCTCTTATTATTGACACTACCTATTCCATCATGGTGAATAAGGTAGATTGTAGGTTTATGTACTACTTTTTAGCATTGGACCCTTGCATTAGCGAATTCGCTCACATGAGAAAGATTACTGCGGTCGACGATACTCATTTATATGGAAACTACAAGGGCGTACTTCTATGCGCAATTGCATAGGATACCGAGAACCATATTTATCTCATTGCCTTTTGCGTCATTGACAATGAGAACAATGCGTCTTAGACATTCTTCTTTGAGAAGCTGAAATCTATTGTGGTCGATGAACCAGATTGGTGCTTTATCTCTGATAGGCACAAAAGCATCACTAATGACATCACGAGGGCTTACAATCATGCTCATCATGGGTACTTCATGAGGCACCTAGGTGAAAATCTTTGGGTAAATCACCACTGCGGAGAACACCTCTATCTATTCTACAATGTGGCAAAGGCATATCTCCCGAGGAGTTTAGCAACCATTTTGAGGAATTCAAGAGCTACTGTGCCGAGACAGCCTTTTTTCTCGAGCATGAGCTTGATTTTGAGAAATGGAGTAAGGCATATTTCCCCGACAATAAGTTTGATGTGATGACCTCAAATATTGTCGAGTCGATGAATTCTATGTTTATTGCCGAAAGGGAGTATCCTGTGGCATCCATATTTAGTTCAATTGCTAAGAGGTTTAGTGATATATTCAAGGAGAGGCGTGACTATGTCCTCAAATATAAGGACAACAAATTTGTGCCCGCCACCAAAAATATCTTAAGGGACAATATGAGCAAGGGCGACTCCTTCTATATGGAGAACGTAAGAGGGGACGAAAGATAATTCACAGTGTTCGGCAGTGGCTGTACGTCCAAAGTCGACCTACTGGAAATGTCGTGTTCTTGCAGAAAGTTTGAGCTGGTCAAGATACCATGCACTCACGCGATGGTCTCTTTGCGATTGAAGCACGATAATGATTATGGTTTGAGATTCTATGATTATTCTTTGCCCATATATAAAGTGGAAGAGTACCTCGTTGCGTATTTGGAATCAATTAATGTTGTCCCTTTGAAGTCTGAATGGCGTGTGCCAAAAGAATTGCTAGTTGTGAACATTATTCCACCTCTCGTGTTCACCAAGCTCGGAAGGAAGATAAGAAAACGTGTTAAGGGTATGGGCGAGACTTTCAAGTCAAAGAGGAGGAACACGTGTTCACTGTGTAAGAGACCCGAGCACAAGAGAACCACTTGTAACAATAATAAATCGTAGTTAGACTTGTATGAATTTGTGTTTTTGTAAGTCATGGCAGTGTATGCATTTTGACAATCCTTCAGTGGTCTGATCAATGCCAGTCTTTTAGATTTTATTTTATGCCTATTATCGACCTTTTAAGGTATTGCATATATTTTGTGTTAGGTCTATTGCTAGTAATATTTATATACCACATAGTTTATTATCGATCCCATATAAAGTCTATTAGAAACCCTAAATATTCAAAGGGATAAATGAATAGTTGAGCATTTATTACACATCAAAAAAGTTGTTGCACATCTACTCACACCTTACGTCGATTGGGTATATGCTACCTCTTCAAATTTCACCGATCCACGCATCTACCTACCACTGGACGAGAAGTCCACAGGGTTCTATTTTGGTCTATATAAACACCCATCTACTATACCCAAAATTCATCTTTATCAACACATAAAATAGATTAAATCGACAAGATGTCAAGCATTCCTTTAAGACCAAGAAAGAGGGTCCAGCATAACCACGACCTTCTCCTCCTCTGCAACGACCTAGACCGTCTTTTATATGGTCTAGGACAAGATAAGGAGCAATTCCACTGCGAACTCTGACGTATCGCCCATTTTTATCACGACCCAAACCGGGGCCCTGGCCGTGATGGACATCCCGAACCATGAAGGCCCAAATATCCTACTCTATCTGGTAATCATGCACAACATTCATATAAAAAAATGCGGAAATATAATTTAATATGGAAATATGGTCAAAACTCTTGGTTCAGATTAATAATAAGGAATGAAATCCAAAATTAACTAAACAACATCTGGAACAATCTATGAAATCTCTACTACATGAAAATCTTAAAACTGTCTGAAAACTGGGACAAGGCCCCTAGTAGACTAAAACTGTAATAGATGACATAATATAAAAGAACAGGCCTTCTGGAATAGAGAAGGCTCACCAATGCACAATTTGATCTGTTGTCTGAATTATCTACTGCTTATTTGGACCCCTAGATTGAGCCTCAGAACCTGAGAGGTAGGGGAGGGGGGTCAATACACATATACTGGTATGCATAGCAAATCCAAAATAATCATTTACATTCAACATATATGAGAGAAATTTAAAGCAGTTCATAAACATATCATATATTAAAAAATCACATGGGCATTTTAAAAGATTCTATGAAAACATCTAAAATCTGTGACTCTTTGTCTTACTTCTACACTAGGTGGTGTACCCCACAATCTGTAGTCCCACGGGATATATGGGATATGTCATTAACTCGGCAGTTAAGCCACCTACCCAAGTGTGCCGCAAGGGTCGAAGTCTCTGAATCTACTACGTCACACGACCGTCACCAGCGCACAATAATGATCTACCCGTATCAGCAAATACTGTTTCAAGATAAGAGTTACTTGAACTCATGCCTTCTTCGAGTAACCACCCAACCCTCTTTATTCCCATTTTTAGTTCTTTAAACATGCATGCTCTGAAAACATACTCTGAAAGCATATTCTGTTATGGCATACATACTTATGATATCGTCATACCATTGACTTGCAAGTCACATCTCTGAGCCATTATTAGTTTATTATAATCTTTGTTTTCAAAACATAAAGTTTAGGACCACCATATCGATAAATCGGTTCCAAGAACCCTTTCTTTAAATACTCATGTAAACACATGTATGAAACTCTCTTTGATAATAGTTCAATATTACAAGGTGGTCATGTCAAAAATTCTTAATCTTATGCAAATCTTTCTCTCTTTAACAAAACATATTTATGTCAAGAAACTTCCTCTCAAAATCTCAAAATCATGCTCAAAATACTATGGTATTTGAGTAAACTATTTTCAAGCCATAAACCATGGATTTCAAATCTTCACATTAATATCATAAACTTAAAGTTATCACAAGAGAGGGATTTCATAAGTTGTGCTCTCAAACAATCTTCAATCTAAATCTTCTTACATATACATATACATATAAATCAATTTAAAGGGGGGAAAAGGCCTAAAGACCAAATCAACAGTACAATTAAACATTCATAATGTATAATAAAATCATGTATTTCAAAACCCATTTTTCTAAATTCATGCTTGAGAATCTTTAAATCATGTTCCAGTCTTTACAAGTCCATGTAGTTTTTACGATAAACCCCACGTACCTTAGATTATGAACTTTGGATGAACAATTGCTTTTGGTACTCTATTTGTGCTTTTGATGGATGATTCTTGAAGTTCTTAGTTTGGGGATTCTAATTCTTGAATCAATTTTGGAATTTAATTGTGAAATTTTGAGGGATCTTGAATCTTAGGTTGAGGCCCTAGGATTTGGTTCCTAAGAGGATTTGAGAGAAAGGAGTGTATTTTTTGTGAAATGGAGGTTGACTTCAGTTTTTATAGAGTTATGGGGTGAAGGAAAAATACCAAAATACCCCTCCAAAACCTTTTAGGAAATGCTGAATTTTAAAGGTGACGACCATGGCTGATAGGTCGTCACATATGTGATAATTTATCACACCAAGTCATCACTCAGAGGCTGATTTTCTTGAGTTACTGCCTGGGGCTGACATGGCTGATAGGTCGTCACATATGTGATAACTTAACAGCTAAGGTCGTCACTTGTCCGCAGACAGACATGCTGAAGTAAAATGGGTATAACTTTTTGCTCCAATCTCAAATTTGGGCAAAATTGGTATTGTTGGAAATATAATTCAAAGAGATTTAATTTGATATATAGTAGACCACCCAGTTCTCCATATACAAGGAGTTATGGTCGATTGAATTTGATCCAAGTTTTGACGCTCATTAAAACTTGAACGATAGGAAAGCTTTAAACTAGTCCTTGAGTTAAGGGACCTCTATGATCTCGACTCATGCCTAAATCACTACATAGATGATAAACACACTATATTTGCATTGGAGTTATGGCTTTTGGAACATCTATCCATAGGAAAGATGGTTTACATTCTAGCCCAAATTGCGGGTTGTTACATTATCCCCCCTTGGGATCATTCATCCTCCAATAAAGTCTTGGGACATATCAAGCACGAGTTCAAGGGATAAATGAAATAAAAAGGAGTAGTATAGGATTTGTACATTCTAAATCATCATCCATGTCCTCAAAAAGTGTCATATACCTCACACGCATATCATCTTCTGATTACCAAGTAGCCTCTTCTGCTTTTTTATTCCTCCACATCACCTTAACCGAAGCTATCTCCTTACTCCTCAACTTTCTCACTTGACGATCTAAGATTGCAATAGGTTCCTCTTCATATGATAAGGAGTCTTTCACTTTGATTTATTCTACAGGCAACACTAGGGAATGATCTCCTATACACTTCTTCAACATGGAAACATGAAATACCGGATGGACAAAACCCAAACTTGCAGGCAACTCTAACTCATACGGAACTCCATCTATCCTCCTCAAAATCTAATATGGCCCTATATAGCGAGGACTTAGCTTACTTTTTTTCCCAAAATACATAAATCCCTTCATAGGAGAGACTTTGAGAAACACCCACTCACCAGCCTCAAATTCTAAATCCCTTCTCTTAACATCGACATAGGACTTCTGTCGACTCTGGGCTATCTTAAGCTGTTCTCTAATGATTTTTACATCCTCCATCGCCTGATGAACAAGGTAAGTCCCAAAAAACCATGTCTCACCTACTTCATACCACCCTATAGGCAACCTACATCTTCTTCCATACAATGGTTAAAAAGGGGCCATCTTAATACTGACATGGTAGCTATTATTGTAAACAAACTCTATCAATGGCAAGTGATCCGCCCAGCTACCTTTGAAGTCAATTACACAAGTCCTCAACATATTTTCAAGGGTTTGAATGGTGCGCTCAGCTTGCCTATCAGTCTGAGGGTGGAAAGCAGTACTTAGGTTCACTTGGGTACCTAAACCTTTCTGAAAAGACCTCTAAAACTGTGAAGAAAATTGCGTACCTCGGTCAGATATGATGGATACAGGTTCCTTATGTAAGCGAACTATCTCCTCAATGTACAGCTTGGCATAATCATCTCCCGAATAGTTAGTTCTAACAGGCAAAAAATGGGTTGACTTAGTCACCCGATCAACAATCACCCAAATAGAATCATACTGGTTTTAGGACCTCAAAAGTCCCGTAATGAAATCCATATTGATCATTTCCCACTTCCACAGGGGTAAATCTTTCTCTTGGGAAGTACCTTCGAGATTCATATGTTCTACCTTAACTTGTTGACAGTTCAAACACTTTGCAACATAGTTAGCCACATCGCGCTTCTTATTATTCCACTAATAAATGGTTTTCAGATCATGATACATCTTCGTAGATACTAGGTGAACAACATACCTCAAAGTGTGAGCTTCATCAAGGACTCTATTTTGCATACCATCTACATCTGGCACACACAATCTACCCTGATATCTCAAAATACCATCACCACCAATTTCAAAGGACATTACCTTCTGTTGACCCACATCTTTCTTGATCTACATCAATATGGGATCTTCGATCTACTTATCTTTAACTTCCGCACAAAGGGATGATTTAGCTATCTCGTGAAAAACTACCCCTCCATCTTCGGAATCTAAGATTCGCACTCCAAGATTTATGAGTCAGTGAATATCCTTCACCATCTCTCTTTTCCCTTCTTCAACATGAGAAAGGCTACCCATTGACAATCTGCTAAGGGCGTCGGCTACCACATTTGCCTTTCCCGGATGATAGTGCTGGCTCATGTCATAATCCTTTAGCAATTCCATCCAGCGCCTTTGCTTGAGGTTTAATTCTTTCTGCGAGAAAATATACTGTAAACAGTTATGGTCAGTGAAAATATCAACATGCACCCTATAATTATAATGCCTCAAGATTTTAAGTATAATGCCTCCATATTTTAAGTACAAACACCACAACTTCTAACTCCAAGTAATGAGTGGGGTAATTCTACTCATGCACCTTCAACTACCTAGATGCATAAGCCACCACCTTACCGTGTTGCATAAGTACACACCCAAGTCCTACACGGGACGCATCAAAGTACACAAAAAAACCCTCTGTGCCTTTCGAAAGAGTCAGAATAGGTGATGTAGTCAATTTGTCTTTCAACTTATCAAAACTATTCTCACAGGAGTCAGACCACACAAACTTCACCTTTTTCTGGGTCAACTTAGTAAGTGGAGCAGCTATGGAAGAAAAGCTCTCTACAAATCTTCTGTAATACCCTTCCAAACCCAAGAAACTTCAAATGTCGGTTAGAGTCGTGGGTCTAGGGCATTTTCTCACTTCCTCAACCTTTTAGAGATCCACTCTAATCCCGTCACTAGGCATAATATTCCCCAATAAAGCAATAATATTTAGCCAGAATTCAAATTTGGAGAATTTTGCATACAACTTATGATCTCTGAGAGTCTGAAGAATAATTCGGAGGTGATTGGCATGGTCATCCTCACTCTTAGAATAAACCAAAAAGTCATCAATGAATACTATGACAAACAGATCCAGAAACTGATGAAAGACCTTATTTATTAGATCCATGAAGGCTGCAGAGGCGTTAGTCAATGACATGACTAAGAATTCATAATTACCGTATCTGGTTCAAAAAGCTGTTTTGGGAATATATGACCCCCTAACCTTCAACTGATGATATCCCGAACGAAGGTCTATCTTTGATAAACATTTAGCACCCTGAAGCTGGTCAAAAAGATCATTAATCCTAGGAAGAGGATATTTATTTTTAATCATGACCTTATTCAACTGGCGGTAATCTATGCACATACGAAGGGAACCATCTTTTTTTTGCACAAAGAGTACAGGTGCACCTCAGGGAGAAATACTAGGATGGATAAAGCCTTTATCTAGAAGATATGCTAGCTGCTCTTTCAACTCTTTCAACTCTGCTGGAGCCATTCCTTATGGCGGAATAGAAATGGGATGGGTATCCGGTAATAAATCAATGCTAAAATTTATCTCCCTATCAGGTGGTATTCCCGGGAGATCATCTGGAAAGACTTCTGGAAACTCATTTACACCGGGACAGATAGAAAGAAAGGACTTTCGGTATTAGAATCTTTAACCCAAATAAGATGGTACAAACACCCTTTTGAAATAAGTTTACGGGCTATGAGATAATAAATAAAGTTCCCTTTAGGTTCTAAAGAATGTCCCTCCTATTCTAAGACTAGTTCATTCGAAAAAGAAAAAGTGACTCTTCGGGTCCTACAATTTAGTATGGCATAACATGAATGAAGCTATTCCATTCCTAAGATGGTATCAAAGTCAACCATCTCAGGCTCTATGAGGTCTGCCATAGTATCCCGGCCACAGACAGTCAAAATACCATCCCTATATACCCTTCTAGACACAATAGAATCTCCCACCAAAGTGGAAATAAAGAAAGGTTCAGCAATCACATCGGGATCAAACCCAAAACCAACAGCCACATAAGGGGTTACATAGGATAAGGTAGACCCGCGATCAAGTAACATATAAACATCACAAGAAAAGATTCTCACCATACCGTTAACTGCATCTGGTAAGGCCTCTGCCTCCTAGCGGTTGGTCAAGGCGTACAACCGGTTTTGGTCATTTCCTGCGGCTAAAGTGGCACCCTTCCGAGGTGGTGGTGGTATAGAAAAATTAGCCTATGACTTGGCTCCTCCAACATTACCTCTGGCTACAAGAAAGTGTCTCTGGATATGGCCTGGCTGGCCACACAAATAACATACCATAGCGCCAAACTGACATCTCCCGGGATAATTTCTCCCTCATCTCTCGCAGCGAGGGTATGACCGAGAGGTCTGAGCTACACTTCCCTGAGACTGTGTACCTTACACCCTCGGCCCCTGACTAGACTAAACATTCTGGGTGCACTACTTAGTTGGGGGTCTGGACACCAGAGCATTGGCTGTAGACTGCGCATTGCCCCAATTCTTTCTCTTCTGCCAGTTGTTACCCCAATTACCGCTTTGCTGCTGACTGTGACTCTAGTCGGCTATTCTGGCCCTCTTTTCCTTCCTGTCCTTTTCCCTAGATTCAGTAATTTTCTTCTTCTCCTCCTCCTCAACTTGCTGCATAAATACTGATAGTCTGGCGAAGTCCATGTCCCTATTCAGCATAGCTCCCTGACATTCAAGCGCTAGATCATCTGAAAGGCTGGATAAAAATTTCCACATTTGGGCCCTCATATTACCCATTATCTCAGGAGCATAACGGCCCAGTTGGTTGAACTTCAGAGTGTACGTCTGGACACTTATCTTTCCCT
Organism: Capsicum pubescens; assembly: GCA_030864215.1. Taxonomy (NCBI): domain Eukaryota; kingdom Viridiplantae; phylum Streptophyta; class Magnoliopsida; order Solanales; family Solanaceae; genus Capsicum; species Capsicum pubescens. Next base: position 220,901,634 of record CM061546.1, read on the forward strand.
ACCTAAGATTCATGAATTCCTCTATTTTGGCTTCCCTCAACTCTAGAGGAAAGAACCAATCAAGAAAAGCTTCCACGAACTCGCCCCAAACTGTGGGATCAGCACTCTCACCTTTTGCATCATCCCACTCATTATACGATTGGTTAGATACATCCTTAAGCTGTTATGCTCCTAACTCAACTCCTTCCACCTGATCCACATGCATTACTCTGAAAATCTTCTCTATTTCATCTACGAACTCCTGTGGATCCTCGTCTACCTTGGTGCCAGAAATTTGGGCGGGTTCATCCTCATGAACTGAACCACCCTAGTAACCTCAGATATGATAGATCCATACCCAACATCTTCTGACCGTTGAGTCTGTACGGCTACCAATTATATAAGCATGTGAATGGACTGTCTGAATTCGGCATTAGATACCTCTCTCTTATGAGGCTAAGTGCGATTAGTTCCTATTTGAGGAGCTCTGGGAGGACTGGTCGGGACTGGAGGTACCCCCAAAGTAGGAATAGGTCCTGGGGTATGTGTTTTACTACGAGTCCTCATCCCATGGGCTGGGCGGACTTCATCATCCAGAGTATTCTGATTGTTGGGGCGATGAGGAGGCATGCCTGCCCTTTTTTTAAATACAAGAGATCACTTGATTAGGGGACAGATTTGACTCCAAAGCACGAACTAAATCACAAAGAGGGGAAACATTCCTAAACACCTAGTAGCATCCATCTTATAAGTGTGGCGCGCTACACACCCATAAATAAGACTCTACCCAACGCGATTTTGCAGACACCTTGGAACCATGAACCGTGCTCTGATACTAAGTTTGTCACGACCCGAACCGAGGCACTGTCCGTGAGGGACATCCTGAACCATGATAGCCCGGATGTCCTACTCTATCTGGTAATTATGCACAATATTCATCTAATAAAAGAAAATACGGAAATATAATTTAATATGAAGACATGGTCAAAACTCTTGGTTCAGTTTAACAATAAGGAATGAAATTCAAAATCAAATAAACAACATATGGAACAGTCAACGAAATCTCTACTACATGAAAATCTGACAACTATCTGAAAACTAGGACAAGGTGCCCAGTAGACCAAAACTATAATAGATGACATAATCTGAAAGAACAGGCCTTCTGGAATATAGAAGGCTCACCACTGCACAATCTGAGATGCTGTCTGAATTATCTACTACTTATTTAGACCCCTAGATTGAGCCTCTAAACCTGAGAGGTAGGGGAGGGGGGTCAATACAGATGTACTCATACAAAGAGAAAATCTAAAATAATCATTTATATTCAACATATATGAGAGTAATTTATAGCAGTTCATAAACATATCATATAGTAAGAAATCATATGGGCATTTTAAAAAATTCTGTGAAAACATCTGAAATTTGTGACACTCTTTGTCTTACTTTTGCGTTAGTGGTGTACCCTACAATATGTAATCCCATGGTCTATATGGGATCTGTCATTAACTCGGCAGCCAATCCCCCTACCCAAGTATGCTGTAAGGGTTGGATTCTCTGAATCTACTACGCCATACGACCGTCGCCAGCATACAATAATGATCTACCTATATCGACAAATATGGTTTCAGGCTAAGAGTTACTTGAACTCATACCTTCTTTGGGTAACTACCTAACCCTCTTTATTCCCATATTTAGTTCTTTAAACATGCATGCTCTGAAAACATACTCTGAAAACATATTCTGTTATGGCATACATACTTATGATATCGTCATACCATTGACTTGTAAGTCACATCTCTGAGCCGTTGTTAGTTTATTATAATCTTTATGTTCAAAACATAAAATTTAGGACCACCATATCGATAAACCAGTTCGAAGAATCCTTTCTTTAAATACTCATGTAAACACATCTATGCAACTCTCTTTGATAATATTTCAATGTTACAAGGTGGTTATGTCAAACAAATTGTAATCTTATGCAAATTTTTCTCTCTTTAACAAAATACATTTATGTAAATAAACACCCTCTCAAAATCTCTAAATCATGCTCAAAATACTGTGGTATTTGAGTAAACTATTTTCAAGCCATAAATCATGCATTTCAAATCCTTCACATTAATATCATGAACTTAAAGTTATCACAAGAGAGGGATTTCATAAGTTGTGCTCTCAAACAATCTTTAATCTAAATCTTCATATATATACATATACATGTAAATCAATTTAAAGGGGGAAAAGGGACTAAAGACCAAATCAACAGTACAATTAAACATTCATAATGTATAATAAAATCATGTATTTCAAAACCCCTTTTTCTAAATTCATGCTTGATAATCTTTAAATCATGTTCTAGTGTTTACAAGCCCATGTAGTTTTTAGGATAAACCCCACATACCTTAGATTATGAACTCTGGATGAATACTTGCTATTGAGACTCTATTTGTGCTTTTGATGGATGATTCTTGAAGATCATAGTTTGGGGATTCTAATTCTTGTATTAATTTTGGAATTTAATGGTGAAATTTTGAGGGATCTTGAATCTTAGGTTGAGGCCCTAGGGTTTGGTTCTTGAGAGGATTTGAGATAAAGGAGTGTATTTTTGGTGAAATGGAGGTTGAATTCAGTGTTTATGGAGTCATGGGGTGAAGGGAAAATACCAAAATACCCCTCCAAAACCGTTTAGGAAATGCTGAATTTTAAAGGTGACGACCTTGGCTGATAGGTCATCACATATATGATAACTTATCACACCAGGTCATCACTAAGAGGCTGATTTTTGTGAGTTACTGCCTTGGGTTGATGACATGGCTGATAGGTCATCACATATTTGATAACTTATCAGCTCAGGTCATCACTTGTTGACAGACAGACATGCTGAAGTAAAATGGGTATAACGTTTTGATCCGATCTTGGATTCGGTAAAATTGGTATCACTAGAAATATAATTCGAATATATTTCATTTGATATATATTAGGCCACCCAGTTCGCAATATACAAGGAGTTATGGTCGATTGAAGTTAATCCAAATTTTGACGCTCACTAAAACTTTAACTATAGGAAAACTTTCAATTAGTCCTTGAGTTAAAGGACCTCTATGATCTATACCCATGCCCAACTAGATTCACATACTACATAGATGATTAATAAAATATATTTTCATTGGATTTATGGCTTTTGGAACACCTATGCGTAGGAAATAGGGTTTATGTTCTAGCCCAAATTGCGGGTCGTTACAATTTTTTATGGGCGATTGTGGAGCGGCTCAACATGGAGTCCGAGGAGATGATCACCCCCACCATCCCCTTATTTTAGATTTTAATTTATGTTTTTTTTTGTTTTAAGTTCATTGCAATAAGAAGCTTTCATAGTTAGGAATATGTTAGATGAAAGCTTCTTTATTTTGCTATTTTTACTCGTCTTTCATTGTACATATGGTTCTGTACCATTGCAATAAAGTATGAATGAAGTGTATTTTGTTTCCTACATATGTCTCCTTTTTAATTTTGCAATTTTGTTCTTGTTTGAATTTTTACAATTTTCTCTGTTAGAAGATAAATCAAACGGTTGTGAGATATAAAGAATAATTCATATATGATAATGGAAAACGAATCTGGTCTATCTGGGGTTATTTTGCTATAAATATGATGCTAAACCATTGCAATGAACTTATGAATGAAGTATTTTCATGTTTACTGCATTTGTCTCCACTTTTACAATTTTCTTTTTTTTTGAATTTTTGCAATTTACACTAGTAAAAGATAAACGAAACAGTTGTCAGATGTTAAAATTAATTCATATATGCTAATGGATAATGAATCTGATCTATCCGCAATTATGTTGATTTATACAAAATTAAATGCAAAGTCAATGTAGTTTAGTAATTAAGGAGCCCAATATCTATGCACGAACATCTACGTAATCGATGCATTCCACTATGAGGTCCATCGATTGTGTCCAGCGTATATCATAGACTGTAAGCCTTGCCATTTAATTTGCCATACTGATTTATTTCCCTTAGTACCATATTTTAAAAAAAGGAAATAATTAGTTAAGAAAAAAATAAATAATTGAATTTTATGCTATTAAAGGATCTTAAACACGTAATGTGATCGTATGAGAGTCCACGTAATTTGTAGAAGGTGATCAAGGATGTGTGAGGATGGACTGTGGATGAATAAATGAATTCCTCACAACATAGTTGTGATTTGGTAAACATTGCCCTGAGGATGTTGGTGTTCAACCATAACTCATCACCTCACACATCTTTGACCCAACCTTTTAATTTACGTGGACTCGCATACGATCACATGACTTATTTAGGCTCATTCGATTGCATAAAATTCAATTACTTATTATTTTATTAATTAAATAATCCTTTTCAAAATATGTGCTAGTCATGGTCTATAAATATGTGTCCTAGTCTAGTCCACTTGAAGCTGTACATCATATATGCTAGACTATGTTTAGTTATGTACTCGACCTGATATAGTCTAGCATAGACTGTAAACTACTTCCACTATTAAATAACTAGATTATGATATTTAATCATAGACCATGTCTAGCACATATTTTAAGAAGGATTAATAAAATAATATAATAAAAAATTATTGGATATTATGTAATTAAATGAGCCTAAACAAGTCATGTGATCGTATGTGAGTCCACATAAATTGAAAGTGGTGATGAAAGATGTGAGGCGATGAGTTGTGATTGAACAAATGAATTCTCAGCAACATACTTGTGCTTCGAGTAAACATTGCCCAAACATGTTTGTTGTTCATCCACTACCCATTCTCACACATCTTTGATCACCTTATCCAATTTATGTAGACTCTTATACGATCACATGACTTGTTCAAGCTCCTTTAATTGCATAAAATTTAATTATTTATTATTTTATTAATTAAATAATCCTTCTTAAAATATGTGCTAGTCATGGTGTATGAATATATATCATCGTCTAATGCGGTTAATAAGGAATTAACTCTTAGTTTATGTTGGACGGTCTATCTATGCAGTGCATCATCTACCAAACACATGCGAAGGCATCTATTATAAATAAGGTCTATGACACAAGTCGATCTGTAACAAAAATCTAAATATCTGATTTTTACAATGTTAATAAAGTATACGTCAAATCACATCCAACGACAATATCTCATTTTTTCTTCTATAAAAGGAAGGATATATTTGTATTAACACTCTCATTTTTTGGCTTTAATTTTTGTTAACAACTACAATGTCTCAAGCATTCCAAACATCAAATGCAAAAGTGTCCTATATATGTCGTGGCGATCCAGCTGTTTTTAGGACGTCACCCACCGATTCGAATCCAGGTCAAAAAAAATTTAAGTGTGCGGTTGGAAAGGATAATGGTGGATGCTCATTTTTTTAGTAGCTTGACGAAGACTCACCGATGAGCAGCCCATCGACATTAAATTTTTTAGGAATCTGAAGAAAATAGAGATCTAATCACGACATTGCTAAAAGAAGTCGAAGACCAAATGGATTACTTGAAAGGATCACTAAAAGAAGTCAAAATGGAGAGGGATACTCTAAAAAAAAGGTTGATTTTGGCCGAAGAAAAGGATAATGGCCTAAAAAAATTATTGTATGGTTTGTTATTGTTGTTGGCTTTCTAGGAAAGTATAATAGGGATATAGGAACTGAATAAATAGATGTATGGTTTCTTAAATCAATCGTGGGTGTAATCTATAATTAATAGAGTATTATGTCTCTGTCTTTTATCATCGACCTCTATAAACCATGATAGTTACTGTAAATATATGATTTACTCAATCGATAGTCTGTTAAGTCTATAAATTAAAGAGAACAACTTCTACAATGTTTTCAATCAATCACTATAAATTAGGAAAAAAGTTGAACTGATAACGCAATGCAGTCAACTATTTAATCTAACAAAAAAAAGAAATAACTGAACATAATTTCATCAGTAAATGTCATCATTGACATGCCAAATATATGTAATTCAATTATCCATAAAAAAAATAAATCACTAAAAACAACAAATCATTAAGAAAATCGTTTGTTCCAAATCCACCAAACCACTTGTTTTCTTGATTGAATTCCACAACAATGTCCATCACATCAACTTCTTTTTCTTCATGTTTTTTCTCCTCTTCTTCAACTTCTTTTTTCTTATTTTCCTTCTCTTCTTCTTCTGATGATTTCTTCTTTTCTGTTCAACCACTACTTCTTTGTCAACTGCCTTCTCATTTTGTTTTTTTTCTTCTTCTGATTTCTTTTCACCATCTTCTTTTATTTTCTCCTCATTTTCTTCTTCTTCTTCTTCTTAAGCTATCATCTCCTTATCTTTTTCTTTTTCTTTTTCTTCTTCTTCTTTCATATCTTGTTCATCTGTTGTATTCTTCTCTTCCATTTTTTATTTTTTTTCTGTTCTTCAACTTTTTCATCTGCTGCAGCAATGTCCGTCACTACGATTGCAAGTTCTTAGAGGTTTACTTTATGCCAGCTACAAGGGGGACTATCGAGGGGCACTACATTATTTTGAAATAAATACAAAAAATATGCAAGAAAATTAAATTAGAAGAGCAAAAAATAAATTAATTTACCTTTATCTTGTTGTTTCTTCTTATTCTTTTCGATTCTCCTCAGCCTCTCGTCTCTAACAAAAGAAGCAATATCCAGTAAATTTTTCTTGAGCAAAGCAACATACTCGCGCAGGTCATCGTCATTAGAAACGTCTAGTGCAGTTTTGAGTCCACTTGAACTAGTATGATCACAAGTATGTGCTAGACTTGGAACATAATGGTGGCCACCCAAATCTTCGTCTTTGTCCATATAATACCCCGAATCTAGTACACGAAATGCTACACGGTGCTCATGACCCCGAAGGACCAAGAGCTAACCCATAACTGATATCTATACCTGAACACTGTATAATATACTATATAAATGCGAAAATAAAGACTGAAAGGCCATAAGGTTCAAAATTGTAACATAACTGATAAAACATAACATCTGGATAGGGTATGAAATACCAAAAACAACTGAAACAAACTGTCTAAACACGGTAGTCTGAAAGCCTCTAAAGTGTCTAAATAAGGAGTTAATGGGACATGTACCCAACTAACTCCAACTACTGAAATAAATTAATTAATGAGATAATAAAGTATTGTCATGTCCTCGAAGGATGAGGACTCACTGCTAACTCTGACTACTGATATTGGAATGCTATTGATTCTCTGGAGCTCGTGCTTCTGAACCTATGGTATAAAACACCATAGCACAAATGCGTTAGTACGTTTGAATGTACTAGTATGCATGTAAGGTAGGATGAATGCAAAGGGTTCACATGCATGAACTATACTAACTGACTAGATAACATGAACATGAGACTGCATGCATGAATACATAATAACTGTAACTGAGTTTGATGATAACATGATTACTGAGCCTGAGTACTAATAACATGAGATACTGATAACTGTTTAACTCAAATAACTACTATGGAGCGATTGTATCTGATGGTCTAGGTTCTGATGGAACTAGCTGAGTTTCATGCTGCTCTGAGTTGACTGCATGTGACAGTCCTAAATTCTGTAGATCTATCTGAGTTCTATTACTGAGACTGAATGACTGTATCTGACTGTCCTGATTCTGTAACTGAAATTATGGGAAGTAGTTATCTAACTAATATGCCCTAAATAACTCAATATAGCTGAGTTGGGGTCCAATCTGTAACCTCAATTGGAAGGGTGTCAATACCGTACCACCGGTAAGGATAAGTTATGAGTGACCCTCATCTAACATTGTCCCCTAAAGAGAATGGTGGGACCCTCATTTGACAGTGTTTATCCACCTTATCAACCCTCATCTGACAGTGTTGATGTCTCAACCTATGCTTGATACATAGTTCTGGAACGCAAGGATGACTTCTAAGAATCACACCCTCATCTGACAGTGTGTGTTCCCATCCTTGGGTTCACTCGGTGCTAATTTCTACTCCCATCTAAATAGACACTGAACATAATTAACTGAACTAGACAACACTGAATTCATAGAGTTTCGTTAACTGATGAAATACTATTGAGATTACTGAATTACTGAGTTTTTCTTAGTCACATGACTGACTGAGTTCTATGGATCATGGATTGACTGAGGATATCGTGAAACATGTCACTGAATCTAGGCATGCAACTATATTTTTTGGGTACAAGTACCCCCCAGGACTCGATAGAAGGAAATTGACAAAACATGAGTTTCTTGATTACAGGACCAACATCAACAATACATAATCCCTTAGCTAAGGCATTTCATCAAACACTTGACTTACATAACTTATACATGAAGGGGGATTTAATATTATCATACTAGTATGACACTTTTCCTTCACATAGGTATTTAATCAAACATATGGGGAGCATGCTTTGGTTATACAATTATCAACACATCTAATGATCATGGATACATAAACCAACTTGTAGATTGAAGGGTTTATCATGAATATCGCGTAAATCATCACATATTAGAATCAATTCTTGTAAATAAATAGTCTATAACATGGAACGAAACCAACCAAAAACATGAACATCACTTTTCAATTCAATCAAATCATGAACATTCATAAATATACAAATCTTGGATTTTGAAAAGAGATTCTTGAGCTTCATGGGTGAAAGAGACCCATGAATCAACACATGACATACCTTAGAATGTAACTCCATCAAGATCCTTGGAGAGATTATTGATCCTTAACTTTGAATTTTTAAGATTAGGGTTTCTTGGCTTTGAGAGTGTATGAAGAAATTGGGGAAAAATAGAGTGAATAATGATATCCTTAGGTCATGTAGGGTTAAATTTTGTGCTTAAGGATAAACTAAAATCATGGGAAAAACACCCATTTAACCCTGGACGGGTCTATTAAATTTTGTGAAAAATTTCCCGACCTGGACCCCTGGAGCGATGCAGTGCTATCGTGCCGTATCACTAGAATTCGACAACTGGGAAATTGAACGACGGTGCGACGCGGGGTCATCGCGAAGCTTCACTGGATTTTGACAATTGGGATTTGGGAGTCCTCTGCGACGCGGTGAAATCGCGGAGTCTTGATGAAAATTGAAAAATATCATTTTGGCTTATGGCGCGACACACCACTGACTGAGATAACGGTGTTTTATGACTGAAACTTTAAATCGGCATAACTTTTTACCCAGTTGTCGGATTTAGGCGAATTTAGTATCGATGGAAATCTTATTGAATTTTACACACAACAAAAAGTGAAAATCATAAAAATTTCTCATGGAATAAACATCATTCAATTTAGAAGATAATACTTGACATTCTTGGGACAAAATTAGTTAGAAAACTTTGGGGTATTATAGTCCGCGACCTCCACTAATGAAGTTAGGATAGTCATGGCTTTTAGTTGCGCCTTCAACACATCGATGGAAGTATCCTTAACTTCATCTATGTATGGCTTAAATATTTTCATATATCTCTGCTCCATCTCACGGACAGTAAGGGTAAGGTACGAGTGCACAATCTACAAAAAAAAATAAAAAATTACATGACATTCACTAATATAATAATATTATTATATTATAATAAGTATAATTTTATCTTTGTATTATTTACTTTGTACTTTAACGGGTCTCCTTTCATTATGTTGTCTCACTTCGATGTGTGTCATCTAAGAAGACGGGAAATGGGCAGAGGAGAATCCAATGACTTGCCGGCGTACCTTCCCAAATGAGGAAAGGCCTCACATATCCAAACCTACAATCACTAGAAGCATAAGTAAATCTACAGTGTCTATGTAATATTACATGAATATGTAGGAGTCGATAATAAATCAATAAGATGGTAGATTATAAGTACCAAAAATGCCCAGTAAAAGCCAAATAACGCATACGATGCATTATTCCACTTGACAAAAGCTTATTTCTGCTTGGTCAGATCAGTCTTCTTTTTCAGATAGCTCAAGGTCAGCCCAAAGGACTCTTTTCCCTATGGATAGCCCCCAAAGAATTCTAAATCCGTTGCCATCGTGAAGTGGTCCGAATCCACCTTCTTTGATGGGTCCTTTTCCAGCAGCATCGCGTGTACGAACCAAATTAAAGCACACTTCAACTTTTGTTGATTATTCATCCTATTGCCTTTCATCAGGCTAATCAACTTTTCAGCAGTAATGCTCTTGTTCTTCGTCACCTTAAAATGAAAGATTTCTCCATTTTGGAGGACTTTGTTAATTTTTAATTCACGGGAATATGGTGAACAATTCATCCCCATAATCAAAGCAAATTTGTTTAAGCCGAAACAAGCTGGCTTACTGTTCACATAGAACCAAATTTCATGCCAGTTTTTCTGATTTTTTATATGTCGCACCAATATATAATGGACCATTTTTAAATTAAACTTAAAATATCCCGACATATGCCTCAAGTGTCCGAAACATGTCTTCTTAAAATCAGAATACAACTTCAACAAGAATCAGTCTAAACTCTCGATATACCGCCATTCTTGCTCTCAGAAATCTTTGCAAGAAAATAACATAGATCATCCATCCAGGTTGTTATACCATACGACTCAATGGAGATATCTCTCATACAAATTGGGAAAGATAGGGGATCCACCTCCCCGTCTCCGCTATCTCTCCTATTCTTACTTTTCTCTCTATCACTCTCACTTTCATCTTCGCTTTCCCCCACGCTTCTACCTTCACTATCCTCAATATCGTCACTCTCGTGTGCACTACTTTCGTCATATTCAAAAATATCGAAAAGGGTTTTTGATTCAATTTTTGACTCTGATTCATCAACTATGGGTTTTTTCGTCTTGAAAGTTTTCAAAACTTCTTTGGCTTTTCTCTTCACACTGCTAGAAGTAGTGGAATCAGGCCTTTTAGCTGCTCTATGAACTCTTCTCACCATTTATGATCTACAGCAAAAAATGAATCTGTAGTGGTCGATTTATCGATCACTGATCTATTAATAAGAATAAAACAATGCAGCAAAAATAAATCTGTAGTGGTCTATCTATCGACCCTTGATCTATTAAAAACAAAAAAATGCCTCACATCAAACATGCAAATCAAGTTCCATCTTCACAAGATATTGGCAGTGCAATTTACAACAACAAGAACACCATTAAAATGGGTCCAATTCAGTATAAAAAATTCAAAATCAATACGCAATATAAGTACAAAAATTTAAAAATTTTCTACTCATTATCCAAAGAAAAACACGATTAAACATACAGAATCGACAATGTTAACTAAAAACACTCAAATTTCGATTAATTCAACGAAGAACAGTACAATTTTTGTCAAAATCGAAGAACCCCAACACAAAACGTCATAAAAAAATTACTAAAATGGATCTAAAATTGATCGGAAAAGAAGATTAAACTTACCTAAGCAAGAGAAACTGAAAAATTTCGTCTGAGGAAGCAAGAATCATGCAAAAATTTGTTTTTCAAAAATTATGAATTAAAATCGGGAGAAGGTTTTTGAGGAGAGAGAAATGTAGTTGAAAATATTAAATGATTTTAATAAATATTTGAAAAATTAATAAATATAAAAAGGGACCATGTTATATTTTTTCTCCAAGTTTTAAAAATGGTAAGGAAGCACATGACCCCACAATCCTGACCCACTTTTTGCCCTTTTTCAAATCCTAAACCTAAAAAATAAATCAAAAAGAAATTTGGTGTCTAACCCTCAAAATAAGTTTTCAAAGTGGGTAATTTTCAAAATAGTCTCAAGTGGGTTGTGGGTTTGACTCGTTAAAACAAATGATGGTGACATATGTTAAGGGTCATAATAGAGTCAAATTGTCCGTGTTTGAAGAGGTAAAATTAAGACAATATTATAAGTATCTCCAAAGGTGTAAGGCCACCACCTTTACATTGGGTTCGGGCAGTAGTACTTTGACCTACCAGAATGATGTTTTTTTGGTTTAATAAAATCTATATTTTTTCAAAAGAGCTTTAAACATGTTCAAACTAAAGTAAGAATAATCAAATGAATTTGTAATTTCGTATTTATAACTTTGAACTTTGACAAAAAATTCAACCCAATTTATGAACAACAAAATGAAATTCAAACTATTTTTTAGAAAATAGCAAAATCGGACATTAGAAAGAGATAAAAATAAGGAGATTCAAGTCCACCGAATTCACGTTATGTCTTTAGTGATAATATTCTCTTAAAGTATCTAAGATTATGAAATATTCTCTCACGATAAAATGAATCACATCGATAGAATAGCAATACCTCAAATTCTGTCGAACTATGAATGTACTCAACAATTTATAAATCACACTTGAGTTTTTAAGAAAGAGAAGTGTTTTCACTTTAAAATTTCATGCTAAACCTTGAGGAGTAATCAGTTTTTTATAGTCATAAAGAGTTGCTTCAGAAATGAAGCAATGGTTCATAAAAGTTGTAACTTTTTGAAACATTGTAATGACTGCGGACCCCATCTACGACCGCAAGTCGCGACATGCATCCATATGTCAGAATTTGCAAAAAACAATGTGCGCAGGATGACCTCTGTTGGCACCTGCATCCCAGGTGGCTAGGTACCCGCTCTGGTCACCTTTCCATTTAAAACAATTCCTCGACGGGTCGCATTCCCTTGATGTGTGCCACGACATGTGTCCTCACATGCTCGTGTGCGTCTTCAAATGGAGAATTCTTAGCTTAGATTTTTGGATCATTAACTCTCAAGTTTTAAATAAATTTTATTCAAAAAGGTAGTCTCTCGATCAATCATTTGACAAATTCAAATTCAAATTCAAATCTAAAGTCAAAGATGAAGTCGAAGCAGAGCCGAGCAAGCGGCGACGACGACAGCGTGAGGTTTGTCCTCTTATTGCCTCACTATCCACATGAAGGGAAGCTTCTATATATAAAAAAAAAAAAAAAGGATTTTCCTTTCTCCCATCAATGTAAGAGAACACTCCTTTTATACAGTGAACTTACATTTCACTTTTCCTCTATTTTCCATTCACATTTCACTTTTCCTCTATTTTCCATTCACATTTCACTTAGAGCCAATATATCAACTATGCATCCCTAATGTTGATGGGCTTCGAGAAAGAATTATGATTCCAACACAGTGTTCGAGGTATTCATTGCTTCCTAGTTTTAAAAATCAGTAACATGATCATCTTAAGGACGTATTTTGTTGAAAAACATAAAAAACAAATGTTGAAGCTTTTGTAGCAAGTTACTTAAACTTCAAGTATGCTTGGTCGAAGTCCAGAATAAAAAATTCAGTAAGTTATCTGAAAACATAGAAATCCCAAAGCTAAATTTGGAGATGATAGATATGGATTTAGTAGTAGGTCTACCTCAATCATATTATAAGCATGACTTGATTTAAGTTATAATTGATCATTCTACACCTCTTTATACAATACAACTGTCGTTTATAGTCACCCCAATAAAGGAAAGTTTCTCCTAACAAAAAAAGTCTTTCCCAGCTAGCAAAAGTCTACACTTAGCTGAGAAAAATTAGCTTTCTTCTACCTAGTCCTAAGACTTGGCATTTCCATTTATCAAGCTAATAAAAGCCCCTAGTATTTTTAGGATTTGATCAAGAGAGTATTACAATTTGTTGTGAATCAGGTCGGTAGCTAGCTTAGCTAAGGAATCCTCTGCTTGATTTCCTTCTTTGAAATTACAAAGAAAGGTAACATTGACTTTCCCAAGTCCTTTACTGGTTCACTTTGAGTTTGAAGTTGTTGGTAGCTCTTGATTTTAGCATGTTGTTAATCACTTCAGAATCGAGTTTAATAGAAAAATTAGTATATATTTGGAGGGTACACAATTTTCCACCAAACTCGACGGCTGAAACCTCATTCATGTTGTTGCTGTTACATTGTACAACCACTGAGAAGGCAATGATCACATTACCTCAATGCCTGACTATAATTTGAATTCATGCTTCCTAGTAATGGGGTTGTAACTAACATCCGTATTAAACTTGATGGTTCCATGATGTGGTTTCTACCATAAAACCTTTTTGATAATATTTGTAGGCATCAGTAGTTCTATCAATTGACACGAGAGAGGCCACTGTCTATTTGTGCCTATATTTGGTGCTAGCTTGTCGATGATCTGCTTGATATTCCTTATACTTTGTTTCTATATATTGAAAATGTTGAAACTTTTCTAGGATCCATATCTATAAGAACAACTCTATTTCCAAAATTTTCAGATGATACGAAGAGGTGTGATCTGTATAATCACCTTGTGAACTTTATTCTTGGTTTTTGCCTCCCACCATTTCTTGAAACAGAAGAGAAAGATCCATCAGTGTGTTGAATACCGAGAGGCCTTCCAAAGTTTTTCAATATTCTATTGGCTGTCTCACTTGCCACAAAAGCATGTTGACTAGTTTCACGCATAGAGATCATGCTACTTCCTCCTTTAGTTGGCCTCTTACTGAAAATATTTGTTTCAATTTAGTTGTCCCTGTGCTGAAATCAAGAGAATTTTATTTTGTTCTTCCAATACTACTCTTAACATTAAATGACTAAACAAAGTATATTTACTTAAATTTATATTTTCAAAGTATAATTAATAAGACTAATTTGGTAAAATAAATCCCCTAATTAATATTTTTCTTAATAGGTGTGTCAAGTACATAGGGACCAACTAATATGAAACGGAGGGAATACAAGAACAGTCGAATCCCATGTTTGTTCCAAAACTTCCAACGGTATCATTGAAAGGTAGATTATTCTTGAATAGTCTCTAAGAATTAAAGGATATTTTAAAGGTTATGCTACTTTTCCAAACATTGTTAAGAAAAACATTTTTGTTATTGCTATTTTTCAGAAGTTCCCAAGCCGATTAATTGGTATAGTTACAATTGTCAGTAAGATTCCAAATAGGAAAGTCTGCCATGGTCAGAGACGGACCCACGTGGATCCATGAGGATGCACGTACACCTGATAACTTTTAAAAAAAAATCATATATATATGTATAGATATTGTAAAAATGTGGTAATATATTAAATTGTGCACCCATAATATCAAAGTTTCTTTGGGTGCATTGGTTCAAAAAGCGGATGAAAAGTCTCTTGGTCCGTGATGTCGTGGGTTCAACTCCTAGCAATCATCCTTCTTTTATGTTTTTGCGTTTATATTAAATGCTCCAGCCATTTTACTTGGTACCTTTGTCCCCTTCATCTGGCCCCACGCCCCTCTTACTTTAAATTAATCTAATGTATATTCTTATTTAATAAACCCGTGGGCCATGTCAATTCTTCAATTTTCAAACCCAAAACTGCCAAGCCCACAAACATTAAAACCCCCAAATCCCTAAAATTTATAATTTTCCCAAGTTCTCTTTAAGCTAAGTATACCCCGTTTCGCCATTAAAATCATAATTTTTTAGAGTTTAAGTTGGAGTTAGAGTTTTGTTGACCATAAATATAAATTAAAGTTGTTTTTAAAATTTTGTGAGAGAATATGAGTGAAAAAATTTCACTTTTTCAAATATAATTTCGTAATTGGATTTGTAATTTTTATGGCTAAACCCATCTTGTTTTCACTTTTTTCACTAAAGTGAAATAATTTTTCGAAAAAAAATTAATAATTTTCATGACCAAAACGGCTAATAAATATACGCTAGAACACACACACTCAACGGACAGCTTTTTCAGTTCTCTCGCTACTACAACTGTAGAGAGCTTTTTCATCCATGAAGCATACCAAGAATGAGTTGTGTAGCAGCATTGGTGATGCATTTTTTAATTGATTGTTTAGTTTGTTACATTGAAAAGGATGTATTTGTAAATATAAGCAACGATTCAATCATTGACTGTTTTCAGAATATGAAAACGTGTCGATGTCTAGTATGAAAGGATGGTCTACTTTTGTTAAATTAGTACTAAATTAACGTCATTTGATTATTTTGAAGTTTATACTTCGATCATAATTTTTTTTTATAATTTATTAGTTAAAAAAATTGTATGCCAAATTATGTAGTTGATAAACATAACCACGTTAAAAAAAATAGTACACCCCTTATCTTCAAATTCTGGGTTCGCCTCTGGCCATGGTAGGGTTATCTATGGGGATATTTTAAATATGTTCAACCACATGCCGAGATAGCGTAGTGTTGATCTTGTTAATGTTCCAGTTACCATCATTAATAAAGGACATAACACATAGTTTAGTATACTTACCTGGCCTTCAGAAGATGTTAACAAGAGTACACATACCTGTCCAATTATCCCAACTGAAGCTAGAATCACCTGATTGAATCATCAAATAATGCGAGGTTCTGCCTTAGCGTTATTCTTTATCATAATTTTCCATCTATCCTAATCTTTAGAAGTCATCCCCTTGCCCACAAGGTGTGAACTTGTGCAATGTTCGGATTTGGGCCAAGTGCCCCTGAGAGAAGTTTGAGTTCATAATCTTTACCATCTTCTTAGAGCAAAGGTGTTTGTGATGTCTTGCATTTTTCTTATTCCAATACCACCTTCATATTTCGGATAACTATGCTTATCCTATGAACTCCAGTGATATTTATTCTTCCCTTCTGTAGTACTCCACAAAAAAATTGAGAAATGTTTTTCCATCAGTGTATCATGCCTTACGGGGCTTCATAGCCGATAAAATGCAGGTAGGAAGAGCTTGAAGGACATTTTTAATAAGAACCATTCTCCCACCAAAGGATAATATTTTGCCCAGCCAACCATTAAGCTTCTTGATAATTCTGGACAACATGCTATCAAAGTACATTTATCTTTTCTTCCCAAAATAAATGGGACATCCAAGATAGTTACAAGGAAAATCCTTATTCATAAATCCTAAAGCTCCTCGCATTCTGTGAATTCTATTTGCACAAGTGTCAAGAGTACAAATAAAGAAGCTTTTATAAGTGTTTATTTTTGCGGTGATTCTCTTTCATAAATCTTGACTTGTTTCATAAATTAACCTCTATAGAGAAGTTGTTACCCCCAGTGAAAATTACCAATTTACAATCATAAGCTAGATGATTAATAATTGGGCATTTCGGGTTCATACTGTAAGGAGTGAATAAACCCTTTCACTATTAATGGCACAATCCAAGCAGATTGTGTGAACACCTACTCTGATCTACCTAGATAGAAGAACCCTTACCAACCATTTATAAGTGATGCGACAGTTATGAACAATTTTATTAAATATTTCAAAATCTTATAAATATTAAAACATTTTCAAGAGTAACATAAATTAAAATAATTTTTTTGAAGACCTAGTCCAGACATGTACAATAACTTCGAAAGTAAGGGAAAGGGATAACACTTCCACCATGAAATAAAACGATAGAATCGGTTGGAGATATTTAGCCGCACCATGTAAGAAACATCAACTAGTCTTGCAACCAAATTATACCATAAAAGTGTATAGGAAGAGGGGTATTAGTACAACCACACCTAATGATATGATACCAAACGGTATCTAAAAGAGCACGAAACAGTCCACAATCACACAAACAGTCCACATGCACAAGACACATAATGGAAACAACAAACACAAACTTAAACGATAGAGAAAATATGTAACTTGACGCAAGGAGAAATCATAATTCAGCAACTAAAGAGTGTATTAATACTCTAAAACCTCTACAAAATAAGTTAACAAGCACGACGTTCTTACGGAACACAAGAGGATCTCGGTTCCCTCAAGGACTCTCGTTTCTAGCCGATACACACAACACAAGAAGAAACCATTTCTTGTGGTATCAAATGGTGGACTACTCTTTTCTTGAGAGGAAGATGATGTTCAATATTACAAGTAATTTTTAAGAATAAGCTAACTAAAGAGAACAAGACTAAAGAAACACCTTAAATAGTTTTTACAAAAAGGATGGCAAAAGCATCCCTTTGCCCGTAATAAAAGGGGAGGGTGTAGAGTGTTTGGGGAAGACTTGGGATGTATTTTGGGCCCCTAATTTCAGCCCCCACATGTCAATACGCACAATCCCTTGGATGAGTTTGCGACAAGCTCAACTGCGTCCATTTTTATAAACACGTCTTGAAGCCTTTGTAGTTCCCGAGCTTGACTTCTAGTAAATGGTCTCGAGCCCATGACACCTATATCATCCTCTCTATCTTGAGAGGAGTTTGACCTCAAACTCATGGGTTCTTCATCTTCAATGGTATCAATCCGTGAGAGGTCACACACGTTAAACGTGTTATATACTTGGTATTCCGGTGGCAAGTTGATCTTGTAAGCATTATCGTTGATTCTATCAAGAACATAGAATGGAACGTCACCTCTTGGAAGCAACTTTCCCTTTCTTTGGTTGGGTAACCGGTCCTTACGTAGGTGTACCCACACCCAATCTCCTGACTCAAGTACAAGATGCCTTCTCCCTTTATTGACTCATTTGGCCACCTCTTGCTTCTTCTTCTCAAGACGCATCCTTACCTTTTCATGCAAGATTTTCATGGCTTCGGACCTCTTGTTTCCATCTAAGATAATAACAACATCACTTGACAAAGGAGTTAGATCCAAGGGGGTTAGGGGATTGAAGTCGTAGACACATTCAAAGGGCGTAATACCCGTACTCAAATGGATCACCCGATTGTAAGCAAATTCTATGAGAGTTAGGTGATATTCCAAAGACATAAACTTACCTTTAACCATGGAATGTAGCATAGAACCCAAGGTTCGATTCACTACTTTTGTTTGGCCATCAGTTTGTGGGTTGCAAGACGTAGAAAAATACAATTTAGTTTCGAGCCTACCCCACATTGACTTCTAAAAGTGACTAAGGAACATAGAATCCCTATCACTTACAATGTTCCTTGGGATATCGTGTAACTTAACAACATTTTCAATAAATAAAGAAGCGACACTAGACACATCTTCACTATCTTTTGCATGGAATAAAGTATGCCATTTTAGAGAAACAATCAACGACAATAAAGATGCTATCCTGACTCCTTTGAGTCCGTGGCAGACCCAACACGAAATCCATTGAAATATCAAACCACGGGAGTGATAGAGTAGGAAGTGGAATGTATAACCCATGAGGAAGGAGACTCAACTTAGCACTACTACAATCCATGCATTGACCATAAATTTTGACAACATATTTACGCATCCTTGGCCAATAGAATTGCTCCTCCAATATCCCGAGGATCTTACCTATTCTAAAGCGACCCATGAGACCGCCATTGTGTGCCCCCCTCACAAACAACTCTCTCCAAGAGCTAGAAGGTACACACAACCATCCCCTCCAAAATAAGAACCCATCAAACACGACATAAGAACTAGACTTCAAGGGCCTCTTTTCCCTACCCATAACTTTACTTTCCCTAAAGACATGAGCGAAGTAAGGGTCCTCGAGATACAAAGACTTGAGGCTCTCAAACCCCATTATCTTAGACAAAAAAATGGACACAAGAACATGCTTTCTAGATAATGCATCGGCTACCACATTATCCTTTCCCCTTTTGTATTGAATCACACAGGGAAAGGTTTCAAGAAATTCAATCCATTTGGCATGAAGTTTGTTAAGCTTATCTTGTGCCCGAAGGTGCTTCAAGGATTCATGATCCATTCGGATTATGAATTCTTTGGGCCAAAGACAGTGTTGCCAATTGCCTAACGCTCTAATCAAGGCATACAACTCCAAGTCATAAGTAGAGTAGTTTAGAGTTTCTCTTTTGAGATTTTCACCAAAATAAGCAATGGGCTTTAAATCTTGCATCAAAACAGCCCCTATGCCTACTTTACTAGCATCGCATTCAACTTCAAACATCTTATCAATGTTAGGAAATTACAACAACGGTACCTAAATGAGCATATATTTCAAGGTCTTAAAGGCCTTAGATTTCTCCTCACCTTACTAGAAAGGTTGGTCCTTTCAGATGATTTCGGTCAAGGGGGTGGCAATGACACTAAATTCTTTGACGAACCTCCTATAAAAACTTTCCAACCCATGGAAACTCCGAACTTCACCCATGGTTTTTGGGATTGGACAATCTTTAATGGTAGTTGTCTTGGATTAGTCTACCTTCACTCCGCTCGAGGTTACAACAAATCCCAAAAACACAACTTTATCAACACCAAAGGAGATTTTTTCAATATTAGCATACAACTTTTCTTTCCTAAGAACATCAAACACACTCCTTAGATGCAAGACATGATCATTAAGAGGCTTACTATAAACTAAAACATCATCAAAGTACATGACCACAAATTTGCCAATAAACGGCTTTATCACATGATTCATTAGACGCATAAAGGTACTCGGAGCGTTGGTAAGACCAAATGGCATGACCATCTAGTCATATAGATCAAATTTAGTCTTGAATGCGGTCTTTCATTCATCACCCGATTGCATACAAATTTGGTGATATCCACTTCTAAGATCAACCTTAGAAAATACACAAGAGCCATTTAGTTCATTAAGCATATCATCTATCCTAGGAATAGGATGGCGATACTTTACCATAATTTTATTTATGACTGGGAAATCCACGTACATTCACCACGTTCCATCCTTCTTCGGAACAAGAAATACCAGGATAACGCATGGACTCATGTTTTTTTTGATATATCCTTTATTAAGGAGGTCCTCAATTTGTCGTTGGAGTTCCTATGTATCTGTGGGGTTGCTTCTATAAGATGGCTTGTTTGGCAATTGCGACCCCAAAACAAAGTCGATTTGGTTCTTGATTCCTCGAAATGGAGGAAGTCTTTGCGGTAAATAACTTGGGAACACATCATCAAATTCCTGCAGGACATTAAAAATAGAAGACAGGATAGGGGAAGTGGATGGGTTAACATTCAAAGCATGTGGTAAAAGTAGCATGGGAGTAGTATCATCATACTCTTTGAAGAGGTCGCCCTTACGATCCAACATTACCATCAAATCCCTACCCCTCAATGACAAAACTCCCTCTTCACCCTCACCCTTCCCACTCTCGGGTTCCTTCCCTCTACCCATGAGTTCTTTTTTTTTCTTTCCCTTTCCTGGAAAATTCTTCATTTGTTGATGTGCCTCATATAATTGTGATAGTTATAGTGGTCGGAGGTTGTACTTTTGACCCTTGAACTCAAAGGAATAATAGTTGGTTCGGCCATCATGCTTGGTCGACCATCATATTGCCATGGCCGACCCAACAAAAGGTTACAAGTATGCATAGGAATGATTTCGTAAAGTACCTCGTCCTCATAATTTCTAAATTTGAAATGAATCACCACTTGATGAGTCACTTTCAACTCTCCACAATCATTCAACCATTAGGGTCTATACGGACTCGTATGTGGAGTAGTTGGCAACTTCAAGTGATTAACCATTGAGGAACTAGCTACATTAGCACAACTTTTTCTATCAATAATCAAGGAGAACACACATCCCTTAATATGACACTTAGTATGAAATAGGTTTTCCCATTGGCTAGGATCATCCAACGCTTTGCTAATCATAACTCTCCATACCACATAATTAGGTACTTTAAGTTCACCTTCTTGAGGCCAAAACTTCTCTTCCTCATCATGACTAGGCCTCTCGGCATCCTCTCCCTCTCCATCTTGAGCTACTTCTTCATTTTCAGCCCCTTCAAGTCCTAATTCTTCCCTCAAGAAATACAATTTCCCTTCTCTTAATATCACATTTCTCTGATTAGGATACTCACTAGCCTTATGTCCCCATCCGTAGAATTTGAAGGATTGGAATCCCTTGACATTGGAAGAAACATTCGTCTTGCCCTCAAGACGTGGAAGAGGTGGTTGAATACTCTTGCTCATGGGTGGAGGGGTCTTGACTGGTTGTTGTTTGGATTTGTTCCACCCTGAAGATGAGGGAACCATTTCTCTCCCCTTGATCCAACCCGAGGGCCCTTGGTAGGCTTTAGTTTTGTAGGCCGACCTTTCCTTGTTCTCTCGTTCAATCTTAAAAGCCACTTAAAAGATCTCTTCAATAGTTTCAAACTTATGAAGTATCATATGTGTAGAGATTTCCTTATTTAGGCCGACCTTGAAACGGATGATATCGTAGCTCACTTGTTCTCCTCTATGATCAAGTTTCAAGATGAGTTGTTGAAATTCATCATAGTAGGATGCCACACTTTTGTTTCCTTTCTTCAAGTTGTACAATTTTGCATGGATTTCATGTTGATAGCTTTCAAGAAGGTACCTTTTCCTCATAAGATACCTTAATCGAAACCAAGGAGGGGGTTTTCCGTAAATCAATACATTGCCAAACGTTTGACATACTCCCACCACGTGGTAACATATCCCTCAAAATGAGAAATGGCATAGAAACTTTTTTTTCCTCTGTGAGATCATTCACTTGAAATACTCTCTCGCATGCGGATTCCCATGTGAGAAACTCTCCGGGATCACTTTCTCCCTTAAAGATCAGAAGCCCCATTTTGATAGTATTGAGGCTAACATCCCTTTCCCGAACACCTCAGCCTCCCCACCTTCAATACCTCGGTTCTCCCTCAGTTCTATCCTTCTACCTCTCATCCCCTCTTCCATCAAATAAGGATCATCATATATTTCATATCCTCCCCTTCGGTTCTCTCTCACAAATCCCTCTTCTTACATTGGTGGGTTTTGGACATTTGGAATTTGGTATGGTGGATTGGCATTTAGTGGTGGAGTTCTTTGGATTAGCTAATTTTGGTTTGGAGGAGTCGTATTTAAGGGTTGCATTTGGGTTCCAAGTCGGATCTTTGGATTGACATTTGGCTATTTGGTGTTGTTGTTTTGTTGAAGTTTGATATTGTCCAACTTGAATGGTTCAAATTTTTTTGTGTGGTGAGGCTTTTTTAGTTTTTGGAGTGAAAGACAAAGCCTTGGACTTATTTCAAAGGCCAAAAAAAGGTGTCAATAAACTTTTCACCAACTTGCACCAAAATGGCAAAACACCTTTTTGCTTTGGTTTTGTCCCTTTTCGCTTTTGGTTCTTTTTGAAAAAAGGCTTGACACTCTTTTGGTAAGCTTGCTTTTGGGAGGTATTTTGTTTACTTACCTCTTTGGTGTTGTCTTGAAACTAATTCCAAGACAAACACAAGACTTTGTTTCTCTCTTCCCCTTTTTCAAATCAAATAAGCCTTTTATCCAACATTCATCTCAAGAATAATATGAACAACAACAGGAACACTTATGAACAACAACAATAGCTAATCCGTCCAAACTCTCAACGAAAACTAACCAAAGGCTCAAATCTTTGACCTTAGAATGAAGTGTGCCATGGAAACAACAAGCTAACACACGAAACTACCAAGACAAGCAAAATAACACCTAAATCTAGACACTTCTCGACCAAACACTAGTCACCAGATAACACCCTTTTTTTATTTTGATTTTCAACTACAAGATCCCGAGATTGGTGGTGTAAGAACACGGCCATACTTCACTTTGATACCAAATGATACCAAATGGTATCCAAAAGAGAATGAAATAGTCTGCTATCACACAAATAGTCCACACGCACAAGACACTTAACGAAAACAACAAACACCAACTTAAACGATAGAGAAGATATGTTACTTGACACAAGTAGAACTCATAATATAGCAAATAAAGAGTGTATTAATAATCTAAAACCTCTACAAAACAATTTAACAAGCACCACGTTCTTACGGAACACAAGAGGAGCTCGGTTCCCTCAAGCACTCTCATTTTTAACCGATACACACAACACAAGAAGAAACCATTTATTGTGGTATCAAATGGTGGTATAATATCTTTTTGAGAGGAAGATGATGTTAAATATTACAAGTGATTTTTAAGAATAAGCTAACTAAAGAGAACAAGACTAAAGAAACACCTTAAATAGTCTTTACAAAAAAAATGGAAAAAGGACTCTTTTGCCCTTAATGAAAGGGGAGGGTGTGTAGTGTTTGGGGCAGCCATAGGGTGTATTTTGGGCCCCTAATATCAGCCCCCACATGTCAATACTGACAATACCTTGGACGAGTTTGCAACAAGCTCAATCGCGTCTATTTTCATAAACACGCCTTGAAGCCTTTGTAGTTCCCGAGCTTGACTTCTAGTAAATGGTCTCGAGCTTGTGACACCCGTATCATGATAGACATCATTGACCGACCACGTTAAATCCCATAATCATAATATAAAAATTCAAAATTAATCATGAACATATAATACACCAATTTCATACCTTTGGCATATAATTTATGTCTCCACATTTTACAACTTTCTCATCCTTCTCAGAACATCAATATATGCCAGGAAACTCACCTCATTAAAATGACTACCAATAATCTACTAAGTTATCATTTTACCTCATAAAAATCACTAAATTTAAGATACATCAGTAATTAATGCAATTAACTATCTTATTCTACAAATGTACTCCAGTTTCTAAGTCTCCGGCCTAAGTCAAAATATAAGTACACACTTTATCCACCTCAAGATTAAGTATACTTGATTACGAACAAAGGACTATACATCCTTCTTCTTCCAATACTCATATCATCTCATAATTATTTAAGATACATCACTAAATATCGATTAGTCAATACACAAGTTTCTTAGGATCATTTACTCGTAACTAATCTCGTTCTTTTAAGATGAAAAGAGTATGTGTAACTATTTTAGCTTACCATTATTTATTTTTTGTTATCGCATCAACAAAATTACATGACAATAGAAAATACTAAGGTTCCAACAACTTCAACTAAGCCATTTATGTTCAATCACTAAATCGACAAGGGTGATTATGTTGTATTGGCTACACAATTTGTACGTTTATACATTAAACTTCAACACAAGTTCAAGACTATTTCAAGAACACTTATGAAGTTTTTCAACAACTTCAAAACAAGTTCAATATGAACTATCAAAGAAGTGTGTTATATTTAAGAAATAAGATGAAACAGAAATAAAGCCAAGTCCTCCGAATTCACGGAGTGTCCTTAAGGAATTAATTCCCCTCAAGTACCCGAGGTTGAGGAATTTTTCCTTCCAGGATAAAATGGCTTACAATCCGACAGTAGTGGTACCTTAAACTATCAGATTCTTTGAACTCACTCAGCGGGAGATGATCAAAATGAGATTTTTAGAAGGCAGGAAGTGTTTTTCAGCTCTGAAAATTATGTATCTACCTGAGGAATAAGTCAGGTATTTACAGTAATTAGGTGTCCCTTAGGGAGGGAAGCATTGGTTCTGTAAAAGTTGCATTATTACTGAACAGTCACGTCACTTGCGGCCAGTCTGTGCTGGAATTGTGTCGGACTTGCGGCCGCAGGTAACGTTTAACCCATTTCAGTGGCTTCTGCGCTTGACCTACGCTAGGAAAAGCCATCTCGTTCTATTGAATTTTTGGATTAAAAATTCACTTGTTTTACAAGTTTCATATAAAATTTGTCTAAAAAATTAATCTCATTGATAATTTGACAAATCCAAATCCAAATTCAAAGTCGAAGCCGAGCCGAGCGAGCGGTGATGATAACGGCACGATGCACCTCTTTGTTTTTGCCTCACTATCTATGTGGAGATGTGTTTCTTAATAAGAACACATGAAAGTTTATTTCTTTCATCAATGTGAGAGAATTAGTTGTCTTTCCTTATTTTTGTGTACGCCTTTCTTTTTAAGTGTGATTTCATTTTTTTTCCTCCACCAATTCCCTCCATTTACCATTCACACATTTGATTTGAACCCAAAAATATCCCACATGAATGGGGAATGACTACTCTTTGTAAAAATTTTATGGACAAGTATGTGATCATCAAGCAAAGATTGATTGCATCAGGATAAGTGGGTTTCTATTTGAACTTTTCCTAGTGAACATGCATTGTATGCACTCGATCAATCAGTAGATTTGATATTTTTGAATCTTCAAGCTTTAATGTACACCTAGACAACACATGTCACACAACCAGCCTTTTACTATTTATGGTTCTCACGGTTTTGTTTGTTTTAGTCATGAATATATCACGATTTCATGAGAGCTTAGAGAATAAGCCTTTACTAAAATTATCCTTGAAGAGGCTTCCACTTCACCCTCACATAGGTGATTTCTAAATGTTCAATCCTATAGATTAAACTATTTGGTCACATCTGCCAAATTTAGATAATCATTAAAAGACTTTACACCATAAGTTTTATCTTTGTTTACTAAAAATTATCTACATCATGAGAATGAGTTGGGCATATTGATAATGTTGAACCTGTCAGACATAACTTTTTTTGATCTTCTTGAACCTAACTCTTAGGATCTCCAGTATGCTAGGTAGAGTTACCGCTATGCTGGCTTGATAGGTAAAATTGATAAAAAGCAAACATTAGTTGTTTTGATTCATTGATTATAATAGTGTCGTAATAGGTAAAATGGGTAGGAAAATACTAAGCTAGATAGGCAAATTATAGAAATTGATGATTGTGGAATGATTAAATTTTTGTGCTTGAGATTGTTTTATTTTGTCTCTTGAAATTGGAAATTGTATTCATATAGCCGGAGAATGGCCTGAGGCCATTTGTACTTATTCATCGGGGTATGCCCCAAAGTATCTTGTATGTGAAGGACGTTCATGATAAAGGCCCGAGGCATCGGGTAGAGAATAGTTTAGGAGTAGTGTAGGTTAGCGTAGGCTTATTTCAGTATCTTTTATTTCGTATTGTAATAATTGGATTTGATACTATTTGTTTGGACTTGTTTTGTTTTGTTTGTTTGTTCGTTTGTTTTGTGTGTTTTATATGGTTTATTCACCTCATACCATTAGACTAGCTGATATACTCTACGAAGCGACCGTGGTCGAACCACGAGACCGAGGGGTGCCTAACACCTTCCCCTCGGTCAACAGAATTCCTTAATTAGAATCTCTGTTCATGGACCAGTTTTAAAAGAGTCAAAAAATTATTTTGAAAAGGATTTCCAAAGGTGAATTGGCCACCAGATTATGCCAAGTGGCGACTCTAAAATTTGATTGTTAAAAGTCCTTTTTGGAATAAATTATTTTCTTTTGTCATTTAATAATAAAATCCTTTTCAAACTTAAAATTATTTATTTTTAGTAAAAAAGGGGTGTGACAGCTCTTGCGACTTTGTTGGGGATTTTTAGATTTTGAGTTGTTTATGAGTTGTATCATCTTAGAGTGACACTATAGATGTATAGATGTCTTGTTTGTGTTACCGTTTGTGTTATTATTTTATCATTTTTGAGTGCCTATGTGCTACGTGTTTATAGTTTTTCTCTTATGTGTTACAACTTTATGTCTGTCAATATTTCCATAATCGAAGTTATTTTTTCACAGCAAGACTCATAACACATGCTGTGTACACGACCTCTAGTTGAGTCATACTTATTTTTGGAGGGGGTGTCATCAGCTATTATGGAGTTGGTGGAAAGCTATCGCAACAACCATCAATGATGCGCTCCCTAAAACAGCCTTGTTAGTGGACCCCAACCTAGGTCAGCCTTTAGGTCATGCTTATCTGTATTATTTTGAGACCTAGCGCGACTCACTTGGTTCTTTGTAAGAGACTTACCCCTAAAGCATCTGTATGTGCTAATTATTGTATCTGTAAGGGTTATAGGAACATTCAATGAACTGATTTGGGGAAAACATGTGCTAGAATTAAAGAAATGGTTGGAAAAAATAGAGAAAAGAAAAACGAGTCAAAAAAAGAGTTTTCTAGTTTTTAGAGTTCTTTATGGCTTTTGTTTTCTACAATTCAAAATTTAAAAGGATTTTTTTTACCTTTTGGACTCATCTCTCAAAAAAGCAAAACAACAAAAAGATTTTTCCTTTGTTCTCTTTAGCAAGTATTCATAATTCAAAATTTTCAAAAAGATTTTTTTTTTCGATAAGAGCTTTTTATAAAACAAAAATTCAAAAAAAGATGGTAGAAGTCTTGAACATTTCATATAACGAAAATATAAAAAAGATTTTTCTTTCATAGTTATTGGTGTCATTTTTATGTGAGTGTCAAATGAAAAACCCAAAAAATATTTTTTTAACATTTTTAATCTTTTATCTTGGTCGTGTCTCTCAAGTCGTGATTCGATTTGTTCATTAATATTTAATTTTCCAATCTGGATGAACTACGCACACCTGATTCTTTTCTTTCAAGAGTGAGATATGTAGGCAACCCTTCTAGAGTTCGGGGATCTTATCAAAAAAATCCAAAAAAATTTTCTTCATATTTAATTTAGAGTAGGTGTTTCATATACATCTTTAAAAGAAAACTACAAAAATATTTTCCTTTAATAGGTTCAAGATTCATTTTTGTATGAAATTCAAAATTGAAAATACAAAAAAAAAAATTCTTTGATAATCATAGGTTTCATTTTGTATAGGAATTTTAAAGCTAAAAAAATCCAAAAAGATTTTCATCAATTCTCTAAATAATTTGTTTTCTTCTTATAGTTTCAAGAGAAAAAAAGAAAGAGAGTTTGATCGGTCATTTTTTGGCCAAATTTCATGAACTTCGCACACCTGATTCTCCCCTTTCGGTGGTGAGATATGTAGGCGCCCTTCTTGGGTTCGGTGATCTTTTAAAAAAGAAACAAAAGAGGTTTTAAAAAAGTATTGAACTCTAACACATTTGTTATCTCTTATTCAGTTAATTTAAGGTGGTTGGTTTATGACATTCTGGATGGTCTTCAACATCACACCAAATCCAAGAAAAAATTGGTTGCATAAAATAAGGAAAGAGAGAGTGACATCATGGATCAAACAAAGATCTAGGAAAATGAGAATTTAAAGTGAGAGATTGTGAGGCTAAGAAAACAAATGATGGAAATGTATCGAGCTTAGGACAGTGGGTTGCCTCCCCTTCTATTCCCCACTATTGACCTAACAAATACCTTGAGTTTTCTATCATAATTTCAAAGTCAATTTCCTACTGTTGTTGATGCACCACAACATACCTCAGAAATCATTCCAAGCCAAAAACATCCCAATACTTCCATCACTCATTCTCTAGCTCTTGAGTGTAAGTCTACCATATTGATAGAACCACCTATCATCTCAACTTTTTTTGCTCAACCCTCTACTGAGGATCCCACTTTGGCATTCTTCCTAACGATTATGCTTCCTCAATCTGCTAAAGAACAAGAGAAAATGGCTAGGATAATGAAGAGCGCAAAAAAGGCTATGAAAAATTCTCTTGGACTTATGAATTATGAAGATGTTGCATATAAGGATTGTGGCATATCTTCAAGTGATAAACTTCCTCTTAACTTTGAGGTGTCAACATTTGAGGAGCATGATGAGTACGAGGGTTCTATAAAACACTTAGAATAATATTGCAATCAATTAAAGAGGACTGAGGGTAAAAAGAAGGAGAATGTAGCTATGGTTTTGTCGGGGACACAACGGAGCATGAGAGGGTCGAATCAACAATACCGTCAGCCTCAACCCCGAGCCTATACATCAGAACACATAATCACCTGCAACAAGGTTCCTCTTTGGAAAATCCAAGATATTTCATTCCACTTCCTCAATATCCATCGAACAATGCACAACGGTATACTCATCCATCTTTTTATCCACAATGGCATGCACCGGTTCCTCAATATCGTCCTCGACCCCTACATATTTACCAATAAACTTCTAAGTCCATGTTTTAGTGGAGTCCAGATTTTGATAAAAAGAGGAAGTCAAAGGATAATTTTACACGAAATGTGTCTGATAGCAGTGAAATCTCTAGTCATGCTGATATGTAAACTAGTGGCTAAGATGTTAAGATCAGCAATTGAGAATTCACTTCTCTCCCTACCAAGAAGAGGTATGGTAGTTTTTTTTGTTTTCTTTTCTTTTATCCAATTTTTTTTTGAGTTGTAGTTCAGAATCTATCTTGTTTTGTCCCTTTGCCGTTTTTGTTAAAACCCCTTCATCTTTCATTTTAACTAAATGGAGTGTCCTTTTTCCCTTTGTATTTTAAATATGTGTTATTTTTTTTGTTTTCCTTACATAGTACATTTTATGGTGATTCTAGTGATATGACATGCTTGTAGAATTTTTCAGTTAGATCTTAAAATCAAGTTTAAGAAAGAACTTTGAGTCAGAATATTTCATGGAGAAAAAAAACATCAGATAAAATAGGTAGAGTGTGAGATATTTGGTGATTAAGTTGAAGCCTTCTTTAAAAATTAAGGTAATTATTTTAAGAATCATAAGAATAACTTGGTCATAAATTGGAAGGCATATCTCAATTAGGTCAGACAGTGGATGCACGATCCTATAGCAAGAGAAGCAAAGAAAATTAGCTCCACAAAAGCATGGGTCATTCGATGTGAGGGATGTACAACAAAGGTGTAGTTGAATATTTGACATGTTTAGAAGAAGAAGTGGCACACATGCTCAGTTAAAGGTAGTGTTGTTAAAATGTCAAGAATGATCTTTATCTTTCGCTTCATATTGCATGATATGTACTTGTATTTTCAAGGATTGATATGACGAAGGCATTTCATTCTGCTATCCCAACATTGTGTCATCCTTTGTTTACCCCATTTGAGATTTAGTGTTATTTTATTTCATACCCTTATTTTGGAATCAAGATAGAGTCAGCAAACCTAAAAAAAATATCGAGCAAAAGAATAGAGTCAGAAAAGTTAAAAAAAAAGAGAAAAATATGTCAAAAAGGAAGAAAAGAGATGAGTGTCAAGAAAAATAGAGTCAGAAAAAGATCCAAAGAGGAAAGATTCAACGAAAAAAATCAGAATCAAGCAAAACAAGTTGTCAGAACTATGTATGACCTGATTATTCTCTCTCAGGGGTAATATACGTAGGCTGCCCTATCTGGGTTCGATCCCACCAAATAAATAATTTAGAATCACACAACCAAAAGAAACTGGGTCATGAGTTAATATTTATTATTTGAGTCGATTTTAAAAATGTAAGTCCTACCCTACTTTAAGTGTTGTTTGGGCCTCACGCCATCCTTTCTTTCTAACCTTATCCAAAAGCCAAGTTACAACTAAAGAAGGATCTTCAGATCATTCTTTTAGAATATTAAGGCTAAGAATGCAATGGATATAATGAGACATTTTGGGTACTACTTGTCTTCCTCAACATAAGAAATTCGAAGAGAAATAAAAATGGAAGAGTCTTATTGGTGAAAACCCTCACGAGCACTGTAAGGAGATGGTATATTGAAAGAGATAAAAATGATAGTCTTATTGGTGAAAACCCTTATGAGAATTGTAAGACGATTCTGAGTTGGGATAAATAAAAATAAAAGACTCTCATTGGTGAAAACCCTCACGGACACCATAGGGCAATGGTGAGCTGAGATAAAGATAGGGTAATGGTGAGCTGACAGAAAGAAAATGAGATAGGCTTGTTGGAGAAAACCTTTCAAGGAGTCACTATCCTAATGCATTCATTGAATGCGATTGGCCCAAGAAAGTAACTCAATTTCATGGCCATTAAATCAAAAAAAATTGGTGAAAGTTTAGATGGAAAGATCAGACAACTTAATCCAAAATGCATGTCATAATCATTAGAGTTGACTGTCACTTTCAGATAAATTTTTCTTATCTCTGTTTCAATGGGGATATTCTATTTCAATGGGGACATTTTTTATTTGTTCTTTATTCTTTAAATTTATTATTTATTTTTTCTTAAGTCAGTTATTCAAATAAAAAGTCATTTTTCTTATGTTTTTGAGTCAAATCAATGTCAAAGCAAGTGAGAAAAGATTTCAAAACTGGCTACCAACTTCTTCAGTTGCACAAAGCAAGACAAAAAGGCCCGCACATAAAAGACACATGATTTTAAGCTAAAATAAGGAATGTAGAAAGTTTTGTCAATAGACAAGTCTGAACTCATGGAAATGCCAAGGTTCAAAGGGTTTATCCGAGGAGCATGGCAAAGTAGAGATACTCTATTTTGTTTCAGAGTCACTCTTAATAATCTGATTTTGGGTCAATGATGTAGAAAGTCAATGACATATTCTAATGGTTGGAAGCAAGATTAAATGTGACGGGGGCAAGAGCTATTGTCGCGAAAGCTAAAGCCACAAACAAGCCACCATGTTTTTCAACTAACAAGTTTTCTTTGTATGAAATAGGAACACATGTTACCTTTAATTCAAGGACTTCAATGCCTAAACATCAAAGGCCATCATTTCTCAAATCTACAAATGCAAGGGGAAATATTGCTGCACAGGTTTGGTATTCAAAATCATTGTAAAACTTATAATCCAATATCTCTAGGAAACACACTTACTTATCTATGTAATTAGGTTCATTTATTAGGTGATGCACTTCATAAATTGAACCTTCACTCTTAGAAGTTGCACTTTCTAGTTGAGTCTTTCCATTTAATCTTAAGGAGACACATTTCCTTATCTGGATAGTTTAAGTGGTATTTGTAAGGAGACACATTTTCTTGTTTGGGTAATTCCAATGGCATATGTAAGGAGACACATTTTATTTTTCTGGTAATTCAAGCGGCATTTGTAAGGAAATGTATTTTTAGGTAATTCTAGTGGTATCTGTATGGATATGTGTTTCCTTGTCTGGGTAATTTAAGTGTCATTTGTAAGGAGACACATTTCCTTGTAAGGGTAATTTAAGTAGCATTTGTAAGGAGACGCATTTCCTTGTTTGGGTAATTCAAGTGGCATATGTAAGGAGACACGTTTCCTTGTTCGGGTAATTCAAGCAACATTTGTAAGGAGACATATTTTCTTGGTTAATTCAAGTGGCATTTGTAAGGAGACATAATTTCTTGTCTGGGTAATTTAAGTGGCATTTGTAAGGAGATGAATTTTCTTGTTTGGGTAATTCAAATGACATTTGTTAGAAGACATATTTCCTTGTCTGGGTAATTTAAGTGGTATTTGTAAGGAGACGTATTTCCTTATCTGGATAATTCAAGTGGAATTTGTAAGGAGACGCACTTCCTTGATTGGGTAATTCAAATTTTACTTGTTAGGTGATGCACTCCCTAACTTAAGTTTTAACTTCTAGAAAATTCACTTTCTAGTCGAGTCATTCTACTAGATACTTAGGAGACACACTTCCTTGGCGGGTATTTAAGTTTTTCTTGTTAGGTGGTTTACTTCCTAACTTAATACTTTACTCCTAGAAAATTTACTTTCTAGTTGAGTAGTTAACCCTTAGGAGATGCACTTTCTTGTCAGGGTAATTCCAGTTTCGCTTGTTAGGTTGTTCCCTTCCTAACTTAAGCCTTTACTCCTAGAAAATGCACTTTCTAGTCGAGTCATTCCACTTAACCCTTAGGAGACACACTTCCTTGTCAGGGTAGTTTAAGTTTTGGCTTTCTAGGTGAAATACTTCCTAACTTAAGCCTTTACTCCTAGAAGATGCACTTTCTGTTTGAGTCCTTCCGTGTAACCCCTAGGAGATGCACCTCCTTATCTAAGTAATTTAGGTTTAATTTATTAGGTGATGCACTTCCTAAATTAAACCTTCACTCCTAGAAGCCGCATTTTCTATTTGAGTCATTGCACTTAACCCATAGGAGACGTACTTCCTTGTTAGTTTTTACTTGTCAGGTGGCACATTTCCTAACTTAAACCTTTATCTATAGAAGACACACATTGGAATTCCTCACTTTGATTCTTTGGAGGCGCACTTCCTAGTCTTGGTTATTTAATTTTACTCTCAAGAGATACATTTTTTGGTTAGAGTCTTGACTCATCATTGCAACGTGCAAGTAGTTATGATTGGATTTGATATTCGCAAAAGTTTTTTGATGATAAATCGGGGCAAAAATGTTATTGAAAGCATCATTTTAGGACCCTCTTAAAAATGAGACTTTATTTTTAAAAAGTGAGATCTCTCTTTATCAAAACCATTGTTTGGGATAATTTTCTTTCTAGTTTTGATGTGATTTCAGGAGCCCACCTGGAGAACAAAGTGATGAAATTGAAAATCAACATATTGAAGACATAGAAATTCAAGAGCACACCTGGAGAATAGTGTGAAGAAATGCAAAACCAAGTAACAAGGCGAAGAAATTGCAAGTCAGGAGCCCACATGGAGAATAGGGTGATGAAATAGCAAGTCAAGAGTCAAGAGAAGCTGTATAGATAGGATTTTATTAATTTCATTTATCTTTTTCACTTGTAATTTTCATTTTTGATGTAATGACAGAGCCTTGGAACGAAACCTCGACTGGACCTCACTCAACTCTTCAAATCGGTATAGTCCCCCTCCTTCAAACCCTTTAAGATACCTGTGACTTGATTTCTTCATAACTTGGTAGGTAGGATGTCCTAAATCAAGACTCAGTGGTACTCTGTCCTTCTTTTCCTCCCTTTTGAATAATGATCGGGTCAAAATTTGGTCTCGTTATCTACTTCTTTGTCTGAAAACACTTTGTGCTTACATCTAAAGAGGGGAATGATTTAGACACCTATTTTGGTTCCTCCCAAAAGTCGAATTTTACCATTTACCGTGTTTTACCATGCACTTTGAATCATGTGATAAGTTCCACAAAATATAACAACTTCATAACCATTTTTGAAATGTCACCCAAGCAAATTTCACCCCATCCTAACTACCCCAACTCCTACCCCATATACCCCTACCTATCCCATGGACCCCTAGCCTCACCCTCCTTGTCACATTTTTTTCTTCTCTTTGCACTATAATAGAATACAACTCACACACTCCTATACTCTATACAAATATAGACATACACAAACCGACTAAAAACAAACAACTCACAATAATCACTGATCCCTACAGAAAATTCCACTCAACATACATACATAATTCTCAAAAATACAAAAAAATTTCCATTGAATACATAATAATACATACACAGATACACACAATTATCACATAAAACTCACACGCCATCATACATAGAGGATAAACACCCCATATATACACACTTAAAAAGGGGGACATACATATACACCTCCATACAACTTCCTCACTATAGACACACACACACCATACACCATAAATGTTCTCACAATACACACACAACTTCACTGGAAAATAAAACAAAAACATTAAAATAGAGAGTAAAGTAAGGGAAAATAGAGAGAAAAATATGATGCAAGAGAGAAGAGAAAACCAATGAGATAGTGAAATCGAGAGTGATATGGAGAAATAAGCATTCATTGGTGATTTCCAATGAGTTTCTTGCTGGATTCACCATCGGAAAACACCGCCATCCATTGTTCATCCCTGTTTTATCTAAATCTACCAGAAAACAACACCATCAACCCCACTTTTCTGAAAACATGACTTGGAACCGTGTTAGCATTTGTATTTCACTTAGATTTGTGTAGCATTGTTTCAGATTGTCCCTTTTTCTTCGTGGGTTTGTGTATAAATTAGTTTTCAGGATTGACGTGATTGAGTTGGATCCTAATCTTTTATTTAGGGTTCGAATTGAGGTCTTTTGTTTTGTTTGATTTTTGTTTGGGTTGGCGGGTCTCGATACCGAGCTGGTGTTATTTATTTTGATATTTTTCATTGGTTTCCAAATTTTTCCAAGTTGTATTTCTTAATACCGAGTTGAGTTTGATCATTTTTGAGGTTTGACTCGAGGTTTCTGAGTACAGACTCTCTTTATTCGAGTAACATTGAGTTTGAATGCTTGAAAATGAGGTCCAATTCTACTCTTTCCCTCTTTTTATTTTATGGTTGATTATATCTAGTGAATCAGATTAAATATCACGTGTTGGTTGATCTTGATTGGTGATAAATTGCTACTTGTTTGATTGCCTTGATTATGTACTATGTGATGAAATGGTATCTCATTCGAGATGTAAAATCAGTTATTTGGGGAGACGAAAATTGAAAATTGATAAAAACCAGGCATTAGTATTTTTATTAATTGATTATGATAGTGCCGTGATAGATCCAATGGGTAGGTAAATACAAAGTTGGGTAGGCAAATTGTAGAAATTGACGATTGTGGAATGATTAAATTTTTGTTCTTGAAATTATTTCAGTTTGTCTCTTGAAATTGGAGAATGTATTCATTTAGACGGGGGAATTCCCTGAGGCCATTTGTAATTATTCATCGGGGTATACCCCAAAGTATCTTGTACGTGAAGGATTTTCAGAATCAAGGCCCAAGAAATACGGTAGAGCATAGTTTAGGACTAGTGTATGTTAGCATAGGTTATTTCAATATCTTTTATTTCGGACTGTAACATTTGGACTGGACACTATTTTTTGGACTTGTTTTGTTTGGTTTGGTTTGTTTGTTTGTTTTGTGTGTTTTATGTGGTTTATTCACTTTATAGTGTTACATTAGCTGATATATTCCACGAAGCAACCATGGTTAAGCCACGGGACTGAGGGGTGCCTAACTCCTTCCCCTCAGTCAACAAAATTCCTTAACCGGAATCTCTGTTTGTGGACCAGTTTTAAAAGAGTCAAAAAATTATTTTGAAATGGATTTCCAAAGCTGACTTGGCACACCAGATTATGCCAAGTGGCGACTCTAAAATTTGATTGTTAAAAGTCCTTTGCAGAATAGTTTTTTTTCTTTTGTCACTTAATAATAAAACCCTTTTCAAACTTAAAATTAATCTTTTTTTTGGTAAAAATGGGGTGTGAAATTGAGTATGCAAGATGCAAAGCTAGCTGATATACATATATACTGAGCATGAATGCATGCATATGAAATCAAATGCAAGACCAAGTATAATCATATGGTGTGTATCTGAATAACTGAATACTGAATACTTGGTCATTCAAAACAGAGCTAAACATAATCTTAATACTGAATTGAGGACTGTGGGGGATAAAATTTAACCGACATGCTCTAATTTGAGCTAATCGGCGTCCAACCTGAAACCAAGATTAAAGGGTGTTGGTAACTTTCCAAGGGTACAAACACTGGCTGGCGTGAATCTTTACTGGAATAAAAATGACTCACATGTAACGAATCATTACATTTGGTAACGACTCATTATCAGAGTCATTATTACTGTAGTGTGACAGGCTCTAAGGAAAATTTCCACAACTTTTTCCATGACATCAGATTAAGGCGAGACTTGCGATATTGGAAAACAAACTTAATGGCCTATTATTTGATGGGTCCAGAGCTTGAGAATTTTGGGGTATTACATTATCTCCCCTTTGGGATCATTCATCCTCGAATGAAACTATCTAAGCTAAAATACTAAGAAGAAGTTGTGATTTTTGTATAGAACATTTATAAGCTGAATTATGAGCTGATATCTATATCTATGACTGATGTATGAACTGAACTACAATCATGAAGTCATTCCATTCCATGAACATAACTATATTTATAAGATATAAATGAAAGAATTAATTACTTAAAGAAGCTATTACCTCAAATTGGGAGTGGGTTCAAATAGAAGAGATATGGGTACTTGGTCATCATATTTTTTTCTGCTTCACAAGTAGCTTCATCAACTAACTGAATTCTCCATAGAACCTTAACTGAAGTGACATATTTTTTCCTAAACCTATGAGATTGACGATCAAGGATCTAAACTGGGACTTCT
This sequence comes from Capsicum pubescens, assembly GCA_030864215.1. Classification (NCBI taxonomy): domain Eukaryota; kingdom Viridiplantae; phylum Streptophyta; class Magnoliopsida; order Solanales; family Solanaceae; genus Capsicum; species Capsicum pubescens. The sequence goes on from CM061546.1 coordinate 220,939,017, forward strand.
TCATAAGAGAGGTTATTTTCCATGCTAATCCCTTCTAAAGAGACCATTAAAGCTGGATCACTAATGTAATTCTTTAATAAGGAATATGGAACATTGGTTGTATTGATGCTAACTCTGTGGATAGATTTAGCTCGAACGCTACCTTCCCATACTGACTCAAAATCTTATAGGGGCCAACATAGCAAGGACTATGCTTCCCTTTCTTAACAAATCTCTTCACCTCTTTCATGGGTGAAATTTTCAAGTATATAAAATCACTAATATCAATATCAATCTCCGTTCTTCTCATATCTGCATAGGATTTTTGATTTCTCTAGGCTATGTTCAACCTTTCTCAAATCAGCTATACCTTCTCCATCGCCTTATGCACTGAGTATAGCCCTATCAAAGCAGCTTTACCATCCTCAAACAAACCAATAATAGATCTACATCTCCTAACATATAAAGCCTCTAATAGGGAAATTTAAATACTAGAGGGATAGTTTTTATTGTAGGCTAATTCAATCAGAGGCAAGTTATCATCTCACTACTTTTGAAATCGACAACACAATTTCTCAACATAGCCTCTAAAGTTTGAATGGTCCTCTCTGCTTGACCATCTGTCTACGGGTGAAAATGTGTACTAATACAAACTTGGGTACCAAGACCCTTCTAGAAAGTCTTCCAAAAAATGAGAGGTAAACTAGGTACCTCGGTATGAAATGATAGTCAAAGGGACTCCAAAAATGTTCAATAACTCCCTTATATAAAGTTTTGCATAATCTTCAGTTGAGTTTAAGGCATTAACTGGCAGTAAATGAGCTGACTTGGTCATTCGATCCATAATGATGCAAATAAAATCATGCTGATAATGAGTATGAGGCAATCCTATGACAAAATCCATATTCACCACTTCCCGCTTCTATATGGGTATACTAAATTCTTGAAGAATATCATTGGGTATCTAGTGCTCAACCTTAACCTACTATAATATTGGACACTTAGCTATTAATTACACTATATGTTTCTTCATCCCATTCCACCAATAGACTTCTCGCAAATCACAGTACTTGTTAGTGGCTTCGGGATGAATCAAATATCAAAAACCATATGCTTCTACTGATACCCACTACCTTAAATCACTCGTATTTTGAACAATTATCTTTCCCTGACTTCAAATAACACCATCCCTCCTTGGGAGAAAACCTCAACCATCTAATTTTGGGTTGTATCTTTTAACTGAAGAAAAAAAGGATCACTATCTTTCTTTTCCTTTACCTCTGAAACCAAGGAGTATTCCAAACCATTCTAAACCCAAACACTATGTTAAATTGAATCAACTAACTAAACTTCTAACCTAGCAAGCTAATAAATCTTGTGATCTAACTCATTATTATCATCATCAATGTAGGCGACACTTTCCATCGACAATATACTAAGGGAATCGGCCATAACATTAGCCTTAACCATAAGGAATAAGACACTTATATAAGTCATATGGTATGGGTATGAGGCAGGTAACCCTAGTCGTTCGGTGACCAATAATTGGTGGTTGGGTTTTTGGTCTTGGCAATGGTTTAGTGGTACGAGTCGTTAGGGTTAGTGATGAGTCATTAGGATGATCCTTAATAAATTTAGAAACTTAGTGACTTTACATGGATTTGAGTATGACTGGCTCACTAAGATCCGTGAGGATAGGGTACGGGTGGTATAGTTGAATCATATGTTGTCCAGTGTCTTATCCCTTTGGATTCTATCTTGGGTACAACTAGGACATACGGGTTGTATGGTTTGGTAATGAATGGGATCAGGGATTTATATGGTGGACAATGGGTAGGTGTCCAACTTACTGTATTGGTGATAACTCAATGGTATGAGTAGTATGGTATGGTCATGAGTCACGGGATCGACTCGTAACCACCTGCAGTATTTTTACAATTTTATGTTGGGGGCATTCTGGACATTTCTCCTCTTAAATCCCTTTGATACTATGAAATAAAAAACTTTTTGGGACTTTATTAACCTATTATTCCCAATAAAATACTCTTAAAATACCTCTCAAACTTTCTTTCAAGAAAAAAGCTAAGGATTCATCAAGATAATCAACTATGACTTTCAAGGGTGGTTTCTCTCATTCTTCTTTGGTGTCTAAGGCATGTGACTCTTCTCTCATTTTTAGTTTACTAAAATCACACATTTAAAGCATTGTTCATGAATCATTAATGGTTGTTCTGAAATCAAGGTTGAGGGGTCTGAATGCATATTATTGAATATTATTTTCTATGGTTTAAATTGGAATTATGCATATTTTAACTGTGGGTTTGCACATGTGGGTGCATGGGAAAGGTGATTTAATCAAGGGGTCAAGGTTGAAGACCCACGATTTGATGAGTTTTGCTTTGAAAATGGCATGCCCTCAACTTATTTGTAAAATTGTCAATGAGAATTATTTTTGTCACATAGTTTAATTATTCTTGGAGTCCTTGCTTTGCATAAATAGTAATTATAAAATTAATTGGCTTTGGTTGGTTTCATATGGTTTTGGAAAGGACTCTGAGGCCATGGTTTGATTATAATGGTTTTGGTTAATTGGAAATGATGGAGTCTAATTTGGTTAAATTGTTTATATGGTAGAAGGTAATAGACTTGCAAGCTCTAATTTAGGTATGCCAATATCAATGTTTAATGCCTAATTAAAAACACTCCTTGTTAAATGGTTGTGAATGTGTAATTGGTTTTAATATAGGATAAAAGGGGGTTGTGTAACAAAGCTGAGGAAGGCGGAGGTTCCAGGGAAAATACTAGAAACTCATATTTGCCGATGTGAGGTTTGGTCATGGTGACCATATGCATGATGTCATACTTTATATTTAGGGAGTTGTACTAATCATCTCAGGTTATTCTCTGATTCGTGCAGCTAATACGCACCGAGGCCCTTTCAACTAAGGGAGCTAAACCCATATAGCCCATGGGTGGACATTTAGGATGGCAGAGCTACACAGTCTAGGTTAAGGTTTTAAATACATGCTAAACCTTGTTCCCTATCCCAGCATGATATATATTTATACATGTAATTACATATGGTTATTTGATTTGGTTTTGAATGATGGCATTATTTTATCTTTATTCTTAAGTTACATGAGAGCGTTCACTCTGCTAATAGTCTTCGGGCGCTGTATGCCCACGTGATGCAGGAAACGACCATCCCATTCGTCTTTCTCAGTGACTTGAATTTGGGGACAATTTTGAGTCAAATTAAAGTGTTGAGCTTCAATACTCCAAAAGACCTTATTTCATTCTATGGACTTTTTTTTATCAGTGTTATTTCTTGGATTTAGTTTTTATCTATGGTAGGGGGCATGTCCCTATCGAATATTCTTTGATTCTAGTTAGAGGCCTTGTTAGACTACTATGGGAATGACAGGTGGCAGTATTGGTGTTAGCCTTCATATTGGTATTGACATTAGGGTTGCACCAGTTGTATATTTGGTTGAGATAGTTGGATTTTAATTCTAGAAGTCATTTATTGTCTTTGAATTATTATTATTTTATCTTGTTATATGTTTAAAATTCATCTGACATAGGGTGTAGGGTTGTTATGGTTGGGTATTGGGGGTGGTCTCTGGTCCTGGTTGGACTTGAGATGCTCGACATGACTAGGACCTGGTTTGGTTGATGTTAAATTGGTATCAGAGCCCTAGTTTCACAGTAAATATGGTATTCGACAAAGCCATGTTTAGTAGAGTCTGTTTTAAGGATGTGTAGCATGCCACACTCATAAGGGAGAGGCTACGAGGTATTTAGTAATGTTTCTCTTTCTTGTGTTTTTTTTTCAGCTGTAGAGTCTAAGGTCATGAAATCTTCTCTAATACCTGTTTGTTCGCTTTTTAGATCATGCCTCCCCTATAATCTTAAGATCACGAAAGCTTCTCTATCCAACCCAAGGACATTTTTGATGGAACACATCCTACTTATAGAGTCCAGACCCGGTCTAAGGGTCCAGTTTATGATTGACCTTTTGGAGTTCCACTATTCCCCTCTAATCCTTCTCGAGCTCCTCAGGTTGATGTGATAAATACTAAGTTTTGTCAGTCTATTCATATGGTGGCACAGTTGGTAGCTTCTCAGTCTTAGCATGGTGCTTCTGTTACTCCATATTTTGAGTCCACAAGGGTTGGATAATTTATAAGGTTGTACCCTTTTTTGTTCACTGGTATTAAGGTTGAGGAGGACCCTCAAGGTTTTATTGATGACATGGAGAAGATTTTCTGCATTATGCATGTGTGAACGTAGAGGGTGCGGAATTCACTGCCTATCAACTGAAGGATATGGCATACCAATGGTATGAGGAATGGGAATAGTCTAGGGGTGAAGATGATGAGTCAAACTTGTGGGATGATTTCTCTAGTGCTTTTCAAGACCTCTTCTTTCCTTAGAAGTTAACGGAAGCAAAGACAAAATGAATTTATTAATCTGAAGCAAGGCAAGATATCAGTCAATGAGTATTTCTTAAAGTTTCACCAGTTATCACTGTATGCTCTTGAGTTGTTTCTATAATGAGGTCTAGAATAAGGATATTTGCTTTTAGGTTGTCCTGAGACTTAATTTTAGAAAGTAAGGCTGCCTTGTTGAACATGGACATGGAATTCTCCAGGTTGGTTGTGTACATGAAACAAGTTGAGAAAGAGAAGATGAAGCAAGATGAAATAGAGGAGAGGCAGAGCAAGAAATTTAGATTTTTGGAGTAGAGTGGTGGTCAACAGAAGTATGGAAGGGATAGCAGAAAGTTGTCCAAATAAAGCGGGGAAATTCTGTGTCTTGCGCGTCTACTATTGTTCCCTACCCAAAGCCGTCTGGTGATAGACATTTCTAAAGTTAAGATAATTATAGGGCATAGAGTGCCCAATTCTAGGTTAGTTGCACCCAATAAGCTACATCCTATCCTTTCTGCAGATTTTACGGTCGATTGCATCGGGGTTACTGTGATGAAGGAAAGGAAAAATGCTTCAACTATGGTCAGCCATGACACATGATTAGGAAATGTCCAGTTGGTAAGGTTGCTTCAAGGAAAACAAAGTTCCTGTTGCCTCTTCTTCAGTTCCTGCTCTAAAGAGTGAACCATCTGACTCCGACACTGGTCATAATCAACTCAATGCTCTTATTAACCGTTAAGAGTCCGAGGAATTGCCTGAAGTTCTTATCGGTAAGTTGAAAATCTTTTCCCATGATGTATACTATTTATTTGATCTTGAGTCCACTCTCTCTTATATGACCCTATTTGTGGTTGTGCATATTGGTTTAAATCTTTAGTGTATTTCAGATCCTTTTTCTATTTATACCATGGTTGGTGACTCTATGGTGGCTAGAAGAGTCGATAGGAGTTGTGTGGTGTCTATGGGAAGTCTGGAGACTCAGGTGGATCAATTTGAGTTAGACATAGTTGATTTTGACGTCATATTGGGGATGAATTGGTTGCACTCGTGCTATGTGTCTTTAGACTATTGGGCCCATAAGGTCATCTTTAAATTCCCTAATGAGCTAGTTATTAAGTGAGAGGGTGGTTCCCTAGCCCCTAAGGGAAGGTTCATGTCATATCTTAGAGCTCGGAGATTAATCTCCAAGGGGTGTCTCTATCATCTGACTCGATTTAAAGATTCTAACTCGAAAGGTCCTTCCTTACATTCTATCCCAGTGGTGAATGAATTTCCTAAGGTCTTCCCTGATGAATTTCCTGGTGTTTCTCCCGATGGGGAGATTGATTTTAGGATTAATCTTATTCCTGACACTTGTCCTATTTCTATTCCCCCTTATAGAATGGTTGCAGCTGAGTTAAAGGAGCTTAAGGAAAAACTAAAGGATCTTCTATACAAGGGTTTAATCCATCCTAGTGTGTCTTCATAGGGTGCACCAGTGTTGTTTGTGCATAAGAAGGATGGTTCCCTAAGTGTATTGATTACCAATGATTGAATAAGGTAATAGTAAAGAATAAGTACTCTCTTCTAAGGATAGATGATTTGTTTGATCAGTTTCAGGGTGCCAAGTTTTTCTCCAAGATTGACCTTCAATTCGGGTATCATTAGTTAAAGATTAGGGAAGTGGATATTCCTAAGACTTCCTTTTGTACCTATTATGGGCATTTTGAGTTCTTAGTTATGCCTTTTAGGTTGACTAATGCCCTGGCGATAATAATGGACTTGATGAATAGAGTTTTTCATCAGTTTCTAGATTTGTTTTTCATTGTGTTCATAGATGATATTCTAGTGTACTCTAAGAGAGAGATACATCATACCAATCACCTATACATTGTATTGTAGACCTTGATTGATCAACATTTGTATGCCAAATTTTTGAAATGTGAATTCTAGTTAAACACTGTCAGTTTTTTGGGTCATGTTATTTCTTGTGAGGGGATCATGGTGGATGTATAGAAAGTTGCAGTGGCTAAGAAAAGGCCTAGACCCATTACTCCAACCAATATTCAGAGTTTCTTGGGTTTAGATGGTTATTACAAAAGGTTTGTAGAAAGTTTCTTGTCTATAGCTACCCCGTTGGCTAAGCTAACATAGAAGAAGTTGAAGTTCTTATGGTTGGACTCTTGTGAGGGTAGTTTCGAAAAGATGAAGAATAAGCTGACTTAAGCTCCTTTCTTGACCTTGCCTGAAAGAACTAATGGATTTATGGTCTATTGTGATGCGTACCATTTGGGGCCCTGTTGTATTCTAATACAGTATGGTGAGATAATAGCTTATGCCTCTAGACAGTTGAAGGTGCATTAGAAGAATTATCTGACTCAAGACTTGGAATTATGTTCATATTAAATATCTGGTGTCACTATTTGTATGGAGTGTATATGGATATCTTTTTTGATCATAATATCTTGCAATATGTGATTACTCTGAAAGAGTTGAACCTTAGGCAAATGAGGTGGCGTGAGCTGCTCAATGATAATAACATGAGTCTTTACTACCTTCCAGGTAAAATTAATATGGTTGTTAATGCTCTTAGCAGGTTATCCACGGGGAGTCAAACTCATGTGGATAAGGAGAAGAAGGAATTGACAAAGGATATTCACCGTTTGGCTAAACTTGGAGTTTATCTCTTGGACTCTGAGGATGGTGGTGTGTTTGTATAGGAGGTGGCACAGTCGTCTCTTGGTTCTAAAATTAAAGAAAAACAAGTGTTAGATCCTATCTTAATGAGGATCAAGGGTAATATAGGTAGGCAGAAGGTGATGGACTTTGAGTTCAGTGATGATGATAACTTGCAGTACCAAGGAAGGTTATGTGATCCTGATGTAGATGGTTTGCGGGAGAGGATCTTGGTTGAGGCATATGAGAGGCGTTATGCTATTTATCCTAGTTCGATAAAAATATATCATGACCATAAGGAGATGTATTAGTGGAACAATATGAAGCAGGATATGGCCAGTTTTATAGCTAAGTTCACGGTGTGCCAATAAGTAAAGGTTGAGAATATAAGTCCCAGAGGGTTGTACCAAGAAATTAAGTTTCTTGTATGGAAATGGGAAACGATCAACATAGATTTCATTACTGGTCTTTCTCAAACTCGGAATCAATTTGATTCGATTTGGGTCATCGTGGATAGGATGACAAAGTTGACTCAATTCTTGTCGTTGAGGACTAATTTCTCGACTGAAGATTATGCAAGGTTATATCTCCTTGAGATTTTGAAGTTGCATGGGGTAACTTCTTTCATCATCTTAGATTGTGGCACATAATTTTTATCACACTTTTGGCAGTTAATTTAGAAAGGTTTGGGGACCATGCTGAGTCTTAGTACTGCTTTCTACCCGTGGTCGGAAGGGAAAGTAGAAAAGACTATTTAGACGTTGGAGGATATGCTTTGAGCTTGCATGATCTACTATTGTAGTAGCTGGGTTGAACATCTGCCTCTTATAGAGTTTGCTAGTAATAATAGCTATTAATCTAGCATTGGGATGGATCCATTTTAGGCCATGAATGGTAGGAGGTGTAGGTCTCTGATTGGGTGGTTCAAGGTGGGTGAAGCGTAAATGTTTGGCCTAGAGTTTGTTCCCCACTCTATGAAGAATGTGAAGGTGATTCAGGATAGACTTAAAGCCGCCCAAAGTCTCCAATAGTCTTATAAAAATTTGAGGCATAGGAAGTTAGAGTTCGAGGTTAGGGATAGGGTGTTCCCAAAGATGTCTCCCATGAAGGGGTGATGCGGTTTGGGAAAAAGGGGAAGCTTAGTCCCTAGAATGTTTGTCTATTCTTTTTTTTAAGAAGGGATGTCAATATTGCATATGAGTTAGAAACCTTCTAATTTTAGCTCCATTCACCTAGAATTCCATGTTTCAATGTTGAGAAAGTGCTTGGGTTATCCATTGTAAATTGTGCCTATAAAGTATATTGGTATTTCAAATTTCTTGTCTTATGAAGGGATCCCGGTTAAAATCTTAGATCGGCAGGTTCGGTTATTACAGACAAAAGATGAGTCTTCGGTAAAGGTTTTATGGATGAACCACAAGGTTGAAGAGGCTACTGGGGAAGCTAAAGAGGACATGAAGTCCAAGTATCGATTCTTGTTTTTTGCTTCAGAAGATTGTGTGTAAGGTATTTATTATTCTTAACATCTTTGTTTTCTAACTTAGTTAAATGTCAGAGTAGAGACGTTCGGGGTTTGATCGAGCTAGTCAATGCCTTTTCCCATCATTTGGGGATGAATGATCCGAGAGGGGAAGAATTGAAACACCTTGGTTTTTGGTCCTTGGAAAATTCCTTATCTTTGAGCTCATTGTCCTTCTGACGAATTAACCATACAAGTCGTATGGTGTGGGTACGGGTCAGGTGGCCCTAGTCGTTAGGTGACCAGTGAGTGGTGGTTGGGTTTTTGGTCTTGGTAAAATTTTGGTGGTACGAGTTATTAGGGGTGGCAATGAGTCATTGGGACGATCCTTAATCAAATTAGAAACTCAGTGACTTAACTTGGCTCTGAGTATGAGTGGCTAACTAAGAGCCGTGAGGATAGGGTAAGAGTGATATAGTTGAATCATATGTTGTCCAATGTCTATTACCTTTGGATTCAGTCTTGGGCACGACTAGGCCATACAAGTGATATGGTTTAGTAACGAGTGGGATCAGGGAGTCGTATATTTGACAGTGTATGGGAGTCCAACTAACTGTATTGGCGACGACTCAAAGATACGAGTCGTATGTTGTGGTCATGAGTTACAGGATTGACTCGTAACTACCTGTGATATTTTTATAGTTTTAAGTTGGGGGCATTTTGTACATTTCCCCTTTTAACTCTCTTTTATACCACGACATAAAACACTATTTGGGACTTCATTAACCTATTATTCCCAATCAAGCTCTCTTAAAATCCCTCTCAAATTCTCTCTCAAGCAAAAAGCTAGGTTTTCATCAAGATAATCAATTAAGGATTTAAAGGGTGGTTTTTTTCCATCTTCCTTAGTGTCTATGAGATGTGACTCTTCCCTCGTTGTTAGTTTACTAAAAGCACATGTTTAAAGCATTGTTCATGAATCATTAATAGTGGTTTTGAAATCAAGGTTGAGGGCTTTGAATGCATATTATTGAATATTGTTTTCTATGGTTTAAATTTTGATTATCCATGTTTTAATTATGGTTTTGAACATGTGTTTTCATGGGAAAGGTGATTTAATGAAGGGGTTATGGTTGAACCCCCACAATTTGATGAGTTTGGCTTTGCTAATGACATGCCCTCAACCTATTTGTGAAATTGTCAATGATAATGATTTCTGTCACATAGTTTAATATTCTTGGAGTCCTTGTATTTCATAAATGGTAAATGGAACATGATTTGGTTTTGGTTGGTTTCATATGGTTTTGTAAAGGCCTTGATGTCCACGGTTCGATTATAAACGGTTTTGGTTAATTGGAACAATGGAGTCTAATTTGGTTAAATGGTTTATATGGCATAAGGTAATAGACTTGCAAGCTTTAATTTGGGTATGACAATACCAATGGTTAATTCCTAATTAAACGAACTCCTTGGTAAATGGCTGTGAATGTGTAATTGGTTTTACTATGGGCTTAAAGGGGTTAGGTAGCAAAGCTGTGGAAGGTGGAGGTCTCGAGAGGGGAGGGGGGACCAATACTGGAAACTCATGTTTTCCAATGTGAGGTTTGGTCATGGTGACCATGTGCATGATGTCACTCTTTATATTTTGGGTGATGTACTAGTCATCTCAGATTATTCTCCAGTTCGTTTGGCTAATACGCACTGCGACCCTTTCAGCAAAGGGAGTTGAACCCATATATCTTGTGGGTGGACATTTAGGATGGCAGAGCTAAACTGTCCAGGTTAAGGTTTTAAATGCATGAAAAATATTGTTCCTTATCCCGACATAATATATATGAATACATGTGATTGCATATGGTTATTTGATTTGGTTTTGAATGATGGCTTTATTTTATCTTTATCCCTAAGTTACATCCTAGTGTTCACTCCACTTACCGTCTTCGGGCGCTATATCCCCATGCGATGCAAGAATCGTCTATACTACAATTCCTCCAGCCCAGTGACATGGATTCGGGAAAAACATTAAGTCAGATTAAAGGAGTGAGCTTTTATACTCCGAAAAACTCTATTTGATGCAATGGACTTCTTTTCATTATTGTTATTTCTTGGATTTTGGTTTTAGCTATGGTCAGGGGCATGTTATGACCAGATGTTCTTTGATTCTGGTTAGAGGCTTTGTCAAACAACTATGGGCATGGGAAGTGTCAGTATTGTTGTCATCCTTTGTATTGGTATTGGTATTGTTATTGGTATTGGTATTGGCATTAGGGTTGGCACCGGTTGGATATTTGGTTGAGGTTGTTAGATTATGATTCTATACTTTATTTAATGTCATTGAATTGTTATTGTTTTATCTTGTTATATGTTCAAAATTCATCCGACATAGGGTGCAGGTTAGTTACGATTGGGTATTGGGGGTGCGCTCTGGTCCTTATTGGACTTGAGATGCCCGATACTACTAGGACCTGGTTCGGGTAGTGTCAATGAACCCTATATGGCTTTGGGAGAGATATGAATAACTTCTTTTCTATGTGTTGACTAATTTCTGAGTTATGAGAGGTTAGGGTAATGATTAGCCTTGATAACTGATGTTTTTTTAGGCTTAAACAACGTGGGTTTGGTTAAAAATTGGTGGATTTTACCAATGAGTCCTTGTTTAAAACATCTATAATTTTTTGTTCCAGTCGTCACGGCTCACCCTACGACTCTTAACTTCTGGTCATGAGTTGTGGTATGTGTCATGACCTAAGTTTGTAAGGTCTGGCTCTTCACTGCTAAGTTAACGACTCCCCCTCCTAACGACTCATAAGGTCTGAATACGAGTCCTTAGGAGTACTCATTGTCTGAGACTTAGTTCCTGGTTTCCTTTCAGCTAAGGTGATGAGACCAGATACCGATTCACTATCACTAATAACGAGTCGTATGGTCTAGTCGTTATCCCTTGACTGAAGTTTGAGATCTTCATTGGTGTGGAAATGACTCACACATAATGACTCATTACGTTTGGTAATAACTCGTTACTAGAGTCGTTGTCACTGTAGTGTGACAGGCTCTAAGGAAATTTCCACAACATTTTCCATGACATCAAATTAATGCGAGACTTGGTACATTGTAAAGCTAACTAAATGGCTTATCTTTTGATGGGATAGAGCTTGCGAATTTGGGGCATTACAATATCTCCCCCTTAGGATCATTCATAATCGAATGAAACTGTCTAAGTTGAAATTCTAGGGAGAAGCTGAGATTTTTGCACTAAACATTTAAGAGCTGAATCATGAGCTAATATTTGAATCTATGAGTGATGCATGAACTGAACTTATGAAGGCATGTAATGACATTAACATGGCTGGATGGATAAGATAGAAATGAAAGAATTAATAACTTAAGGAAACTATTTACTCAAACTAGGACTGGGTTCAAACAAAATAGATATGGGTACTTGGTCATCAAATCTTCTTCTGCTTCTCAAGTAACATCCTCAACTAACTGATTTCTCCACTGAACCTTTACTAAAGCAACCTCTTTGTTCCTCAACCATCGAACCTGATGATCAAGGATCTAAATTGGGACTTCTTCATAAAAGAGGTTACTTTCCATGCTAATCCCTCCGAAAGTGACAACTGAGGCTGGATCCCCAATGAGACAGAAACACTAGGTGTACTGATTCTAACACTTCGAGTAGCTCTATCTCTTTTTCTACCTTCCCATACCGACTCAAAATCTTATTGGGCCCAACTGAGAAAGGACTAAAGTTTCCTTTCTAACCAAATCTCATCACCCCTTTAATGGGCAAAATTTTTCAAGTATACAAAATCACCAATATCAAACTCAAGCTCCCTTCTCCTTACATTTGCATAGGATTTTTGATGGCTCTAGGCTATTTTCATACTTTCAAGAATTAGCTGAACCTTCTCCATTCCCTCATGCATTGAATCTGTCCCTATTAAAGAAGCTTTTCCAACCTTAAGTAAACTAATAAGAGATCTACATCTCCTTCCATAAAGAGCCTCAAATGGGGCTATCTGAATACTGGAGTGACAATGTTATTGTAGGTAAATTTGATCAGAGGAAAGTGATCATCCCATGTACCTTTGAAATCAATAAAACAAGACCTCAACATGTACTCTAAAGTCTTAATGGTCCCCTCTACTTGACCATCTGTCTTTGGGTGAAGACACATACTGAGTTGTACTTGGGTACGAAGACACTTCTAGAAAGTCTTTCAAAAATGAGATGTAAACTGGGTACCTTAGTTTGAAATGATGGTCAAAGGTCTTCCATGCAACTTCAATAACTTCCTAAGATAAAGTCTAGCATAATCTTTAATTGAGTCTGAGGAATAATCTTGAAAGAAATGAGCCGACTTGGTCATCCGATCCACAATGACCCAAATAAAATCATGCTGACAATGAGTACGAGTCAAACCTGTGAAAAAATCCATATTCACTATTTCCCACTACAAAGTGGGTATGCTTTATATCTTAAGAGTACCATTAGGTCTCTTGTCCTCAACCTTAATCCGCCGGTAGTTTGGACACTTATCTACAAATTTTGTAATATCTTTCTTCATACCATTCCACCAATAGATTTCTTGCAAATTTCTGTACAACATAGTGGCTCCTGGATCAATCGAATATCGCAAACCATATGCTTCTGCTAACATCCGCTTCCTTAAATCACCCACATTCGGAACCCATAACCTTCCTAGATAATGGAGAACACCATTTCCCCCTTGGGAGAAAACCTCAACCTTGTAATTTCGGACTGCCTCCTTCAACTTTAGTAAAATAGGATAACTATCTTTCTTTTTTTAACCTCTGTAACCAAGGAAGACTCCTAACCATTCTGAATCCAAACACTACCTTCAGTCAAATTAACCAATTGAACTCCCAATGTAGCAAGCTGATGAACCTCGCGAGATAAATCTTTCTTATCATTGTCAATGTGGGAGACACTTCCTATGGATAATCTACTTAGGCATCGTCCAAAACATTGGCCGTACACCGATGGTACAAGTCACTTATGATATCGCTCAACTTACACATCAATTTAGTGCAAGGCGGTCGTCGTCAATATATTTACCCAACTTTTGGAGTCGGGGTCGAATCCACAGGGAACAATGTGAGTGGAGATTAAACTAATTCGAAACTATAGCTATAGGTTGAATTCAAACAACTAGCACAAAAAGATAAAATGGGGGTTTTGGAGATTAGCAAATAATTTTTGGTCACCTTAGTTTCAGTTTGTAATCAAGAGTTTATGGAAAAACCAGAATTATGTTCACTAGGGATTTTGGTACTTGACAGATGCTACTAGTGGTTCAAAATTTTCATGGTAGGTAGGACAACAAGTTATCTTTATCAAAGTTATGCTTAAATGTCTCTCGACCTACTTAATGATTTAATTACCTAATCCTCTCGGACATAGGGAATTTATATTCATTGCCCAGATTTTACCTCAGGTTAACCAACCTTGTTACAACACTGATTATTAAACAGAAGTTTAGTGTTTCCAAGTCCCTGTTGATAATTCACTTCCCACTATATTTGATTTCTTTCTCAATCAAATCAAAGAAGGTGTTATCTATCGTTTGCAACCAATAGACAATAATTAAAACATCAGAATTGCCAAGAAGTCCTACCACCTTTCGAATCCTGAACACTCAACACCTTATCAAGACCTAACCCTAGATCCCATAATTCAGGTTAAAGGAATTTAGCCGCTCATGACATAATAATCAAAGAAACTAGATGAATTCATGCTTTGAAAGATAAACTTACCACAAGATGAATAGAAACTAGAGATTCTCCGATTAAATCACAAAGGAAATCCCAAAATAATGATTAAATTCTCTTCAAAGTAATTGTTTTTTCAAGCCAAGAAGTTAGAGAGAGAAAATATCAAACTATCGTGTCTCAAAACTCAAGGTTTGGAACTCTTAAGAAAACCCTAAACAATGCTTTAAATAGTTCACCCTAATTATGGAAACAAAATAATAAAGTTCAGGAATTCCTCGGACAGGTGACGCCATCCCTAACGCCCTATCAGGAGGCTGACGAATTATCACCAATGTCGTCAGCTCCTCTTTGATTTTGGTATTTGTTGCCTTAGGATAACAATGATTTTGATGACCTATCAGCTCCTTGATGACTTATCACGAATGTCGTCACGTCTCTACCTCAGCTCTCATGTTCTTCCTTAAGCTGACTCCAATTTTGACGACCTATCAGCTCCTTGACGGCTTATCACAAAATATCATCACAACTCTCAACTCAGGTCCATTCTCTGTCTAAGACTGACGATGAAGCTGATAACTTATCACAAGGCTGATGACTTATCTGAAATGTCGTCAGTCACACTTCTCTTCTAATTATTTCAGATTTCAACTCTTTTGCTTCCATCCTTGTTGATTCTCTAGCATCTTGGCTTCTACTGTAAAATCAAAGATAAAACAATCAAAAACGACAAAATTTTCTTACGACTTTGCAATTATTCTCAGTTAAAAGACTCAAATGTGTTAGCATCTGCTCACACATCAACTTATATCATAATCTTTGAAAAAATTTAGCCACCTTCTCTGACAAAGATTTAGGTCTTTCTAAGTGAACAAAAATTGTAAACTTTTGTGATCAGTAAACACATAAACATTAACCCCATAAAGGTACTACCTCTAAATATGTAAGGCAAAGATAACTGCAGCCAACTCAGGATCACGAGTCGGGTAGTTCTTCTAATAGGGTTTGAGCTGTCTAGAGAAATATTCTTTAACATTTCCTCGATATAACCAAATAAAACAATGACAAACCCTATATGAATCACAATACACTACGAAACTTTCTGAACCCTTTGGTAGAGTCAAAATTGGAGTGTAGGTGAGTCGAGTCTTTAACTCTTGAAAACTCTTCTAGCAAGAATCTGACCACTAAGAAACTTGACTTTCTTTTGAGTAAGTCTGAACATAGGAGAAGAGATAAAAGACAATCCCACAACAAACCATCTATAGTAACCGACTAAACCCAGGAAACTACTAATATCTTATAAAGAGATGGGTCTAGGCCAGTTTCTCATAACTTTGGCATTTTGAAGATCAACTCAAATGTCCTCACCGAAAATAATATGATCAAGTAAAGCTACTGATTTCAACTTGAATTCACACTTGCAGAACTTATCAAATAACTAATGATCCTTAAGAGTCTGCAAGACAATCGTCAAATGGCCTGCATGCTCACCCTTACTTCGAGAATAGACGAGAATGTCGTCAATGAAGATTATAACAAATATTTCCAAATGCTGCTTAAACACCCTATTCATCAATTCCACAAAAGTTGCAGGAGCATTTGGTAGTCTAAAAGATATAACTACAAATTCAAAGTGACCATATTGAGTTCTAAAAGCTTTCTTTGGGATGTCACATTCTCAAATTCTTAGTTGGTCATATCCAGATCTGAGGTCTATCTAAGAGAAATAATTTGCACCCTGAAGTTGGTTGAAAAGCCAGTAATCCTGCGGAGTGGATACTTATTCTTGATTATGACTTTCTTTAACTGGCGATAATTGATGCACATTATGAGAGACCCATCTTTCTTTTGCACAAAAAGAACATGGGCAGCTCATGGGGAAATACTAGGTCTGATGAAACCCTTATATAGAAGATCTTTTAGCTTCTCTTTCAATAACATAAGCTTATCTGGAGCCATTCTATAAGGTGGAATTAAGATAGGCTGGGTATTTGGAAGGAGATCTATTTTGAAGTCAATTTCCCTCTCGGGAGGAACTCCAAGGTAGATCTTTGGGAAATAGTTTTTGAAACCTTTTTACAATTGGAATTGGCTCTCGACTCAGGGTCTCAAAACATGAGTCCTTGACTCGAACGAGATGATAGATACATCCCTTGGAGGTCATCTTCCTTGCCTTAAGGTAGGAGGCGATAGGCACTGAGGTACTATCCCTCTATTCTATAACTGTCTCATTAGGAAATGGAAACTAGACTATTATATTTTTATAATCAATTGAGACATAGAAAAAGTAAAGCCAATCTATGCCATGAATGACATCAAAATTTTCATCTCTAATTCTCTAAGATCGAATGAGGTGACTTTTTGGGACACTATGACTGAGAAATTTATATATACCCATATAGCTATGACTAAACTACAAATTGGAGTAGAAACTATGAAGGGCTATACTAGGATTTTGGGACTGACGCCGAAGTCTACGGCTATATAGGGAGTCACAATGAAAAGTGTGGATCCAGGGTCTAATAAGGAATATACCTGAATATGAAAGATCTGTAATATACCATTAACCACATCAGGTGAATCCTCTTGATCCTATCGATTCAAAAGGACATAAATTTGATTCTAACGCTGTCCACTGGTGGCACTAGAAGTGGCACCCTACTTAGTCAGGCGACCTTCTAGAGCTAATGAGGAGTTATCCTGACCTTCCAGGCGAATATCCGTATCTCTCTGTGCAACCACTGGACAATACCTTATTTTATGCCCTGTCTTACCACACTCAAAGCAATTGCCACATCCTTCCATGCACTCACCCTTGTGGTTCCTACCATATCTCTTGCTTACTGGATTGGTGTGATCACTGTTCATGCTATCTTGGAACCTAGAGCGTGGTACTCTATCACAGGTATCCTATCTAAACTTAATCATTGGAATTCTCGTAGACCACGGGGCTAAAGCTAGAAATTTCTGCTAGAACTAAGATCAGTTCCCATCATCTGATCTCTGCTAAGAAAAACTGAAACTACTAGTTTTGGCCCATATATTTTCCCTTCCTCTCTGCTTAATCTTTTCCTTCTCGATCTGCTGATCAAGCACCATTAATCAAGAGATATCTATATCCTTAACCAACAAGGCTGTCCTACACTCCTTGACCATATCTTCTGAGATACCCAACACAAACTTTCTAATTTAGCTCGTAGAATCATCCACTATAGTTGGAGCATATCTCTCTAAGTGAGTAAACTTGAGTTAATTCTCCTTCACACTCATGTTACCCTACTTCAAGATAATAAACTCTTGCACCTTGGCCTTCCTCTATTCGAGTGGGAAGAACATTTCAAGAAAAGTAGTAGCAAATTCGTCCCTCTCTATATGACCTACTTTAAAACCCGTGTCCTCTTTCCATTGGTTAAACTAAGTATGAGACACTCCCTATAATTGGTAGATATCCAAATCATCACTCTCACCTGAAATTACACCCAATGATCTCAGTCACTTTTGGAACACTGTTGAGGAACTCCTAATCATGACACGATTTATAAGTCATGACGACACCTACTAAATCTCGCTAGTAGGTTAACCAATACCATAGCTCGGAGATATTGCAATTGGTTAATTCAGTAAGAAATGCCAACATATGCCAAATTTAATGAACACATGTTAAAATATAAATATAGTATTCTAATATAGATAAACAATCATCATAAGATACCAATCCCACGACCTAGTAAAGTCAGTATAAGAGCATCTAATGTGAATAGTATAACCCAAAAGACTTAAAGTATAGTCAATACATTTGTCTAAAATAATAAATATGTATGTAAAAGATAGAGGGAAAATTGGTGACTCGAACTCTATTCGCTCACCATATCTTTGAAAGATCAACTGTGCACAAACTCGTATCAATGATGACAACTAGTAATCATATCTGCACCAAAAATGTACAGAAGTGTAGATTGAGATAAAAATGATGGGTACTCAGTAGGAATCATTAGCAAAACCGAGATAAGTCATTATATAAAGATATAAGGTAAGATAATCCTAAGTAAGTCATGGTACCAAATCAAACCTGAATTATCTCCATCATTACTGTACAAAATAAGTAATTACACCATAATAATAGTATAACATAGGGCGTCAGCACATACCAATATCATCAGGTATAAGAAATATACAATTAGGAACCACACCGCATCACAAAGTACAACAACACATAAACACAAGTACAAAGTTGGCGCCCATACACAATCTAGTGCATAAAGTAAAGAACTCATCACGACATCCCATACTACCGGAGAGTACATCCAAGATAAATAATAATAAAGCATTTAACCAACCACCTAGCCAAGTCTCGTTATTTTCCAGCCATATTCCACATTTATCATCAATCGGGTATTTTACCAAACTTTCATTAGTTATCAACATTCACCACACAACCATATTTCATAGTATTATCCTCATTATTCTCGTGTTACTCATACTTATTAGCCACTAGTAGTTAGCTCGACAAGGAACATAAACTAGTTTATTTGATTTCTATCCATTATATAATATAGCAATTTGTTAGACATCTGGGCATCATATCACTATTTTGATAGCTATTATTCCTCAATTGACCATTATTTAACACTAACATTACTCACTAGATGAACCTTCAGTATTCAATTAGTTTATCTCTTAACAACTAGTCTTGGCTAAACATTAAACAATATTCATTACAAATTCCTATTTATCATTTATCATTGATTACACCACCTTATAGGACTTTACACTACTGAACTATAATTGGCACCCTAAGTTTAACATCACACCCTTATCACACACATGGATGTATATATATAAATATAAATATATATGTATATATATATTCCATACATAAGGTTATCTAAACTTGAACCAATAGGTGTACACATAGCCACATCAATAATAATCTTCTGTCCTTATCGGGTAAATCACATCATCAACATAATCCTTCAGTATTGCTGGGCATCATCATATATAAGCAACATAATACTTTGGGCTTGTGGGTATCATCAGATCACAAAAATAATCCTTTAGCCTTGCTGGGCAACATCATAACACCAGCATAATCCTCCGTCCTTGTCAGGCATTATCATATCGTCAACATAATCCTCTGGCCTTGTCGAATATATCAACATAATAAACCATCCATAACAATAATAAAGGATAAGCCCCATAAGGGATAAAGTAAATAACCAGCACCACGAGGGATAAATTAAATGACAAGCCCCACGAGGGCTAAAGTAAATGATAATACACACGTGGGGTAAAGTAAATGAACATAAAGGAAAGGTAAAGAAAAGTTTAACTCCATTACTCAACATTCGTGTTCCATGTAAATTTATCAATAGATATAAATATATAAATGTCACATGAGCATTACCATTATCATTGGGTTTCAAGCATAATTAGTCACATAACTTCCCATGTAGTCAACAAGCATTCCTTCTAGAAGCGTTAGTGTCAAGACTCACAATATTAGCAGTATGAGGGCTTTCCAGCATGCTTACTAGTATGGTTACTAAACAAGAGTACACCATGAGTAATAGAGTAGCCCAAGGTCCAGAATAATAACACAATTAATGGCACAAATGATAAAATAGACATGGGCTTAATTGATAACATAAATCGTAATACTCATAACATTACAATAATTTAGTCAACAAACCATATACATCACTTCTAATGTCATTCCCATAATATAAATACTTAAATAGACAACATTCTTTACAAGAGAGCATTCTCTAGGCTTTTAGTAGCCATTTAAGGTTTTCGAGAGAACTACACCAATCAAAGCTTAAGGAAGGTTAAGTACCCACTTCTAGTTTCCCAAAATAGATTTCAACTTCAACTTCTATCTAAAACTAAGCTAAGATATCTAAGTTACAATAGTCCTAAGTTAAAGGTCTTTCTCAAGTAATACTACTCATCCATGGAAACTAATGTACTTTACACCAATATAAGCAACTAGGGTGAACTTACCCTTTACATGAGTGACAAGGTCAATCCCATCTAACTAGAAAAACTAGAGCATCCTTATACTATCCATGAGACACTAAGTCTAATTTACCAAGGTTAAAGCCTACAAGTAAAGCATTTCATCCTATGCATTCCAAATAACCTAAATGATTCAACTAATCCCAAGTGTTATCATTTATCAATCCCACACCTAGAACCCCTCCCAATCTAACAATATATCATAATTATATTATAACATAGATCAATCTAACAAGAAGTAAGCCTAGGATACCTCAAATCCAAAGAAATCTCACAAACTTCTAAACCTTTACTTTTCTCATTCGAGTAGATTCTTCAAAGTGCACAACTATGAAAAACACAATCTATACATTATAACAGGAATATTGATACCTATAATGGGCTCCACTTATGGAAAACATATTTTTGAGGGCAACCCGATGTTCATACACCATAAAGGAGTAATATCTCTAAATAAATAGGCGAGGGTTATGCTTATTTGGCACTGAATCAAGCCTCTACTCTAATTGAGGTTTTGATCAAGAATTCAAGAAATCTAAGCATGAAATAGATGGATTCATACCATAAATCAGTTGTTAATCCCAAAATATGCATTATCTAAGTGAAACACCTAAGCTTTGAACTATTGAGAAATTTCTTCATTTGATATCACTGGGGTGGGTACAACTAGGGGCATGAGTCATACCCCATGGATACCAGTAATATCCTTTTGTCCCTACTCTCTCATACCTTAGTTAATGTGGTGAGGGTCACTCACTATCCTAGGTATGAGTGATCCTCCAAATAATCATACCTTAAGGTATGAGTAGTATTAAGATCAATCATATAGAGTGATGCCTTGATCAAAAGTGTACTATTTTGGGTACGGGCGAAGTGTATGAGTAAGGGCATGAGTCATACCCTTTGGATATGACTAAAGGGTGTGTAGTCATACCATAACTAGTGTAGATGACCTAGGAGAATCATAAGGTATGATTTAGGGTACCACTCGTATGCTATTATATGGTTCCTTAAGTGAGTTATACCCTTACATGGGCTCATTTTCTAGCTTTTAACAAAGGGCTATGTGGTCATTTAATACACCCAAAACCCTAAGTATCCTCATTATATAAGTGTTTGAAGCCTCCTAAACATCCCTTTTGATGGATCAAATACCCTAAATACTCTCTTAAACTTAATTGTGAACAATTAAAGGCTAGGGTTTCAAGGGTGATCTTCAAAAGGCAAAGTGAAGTCTAGACTCGTTGCAAATAAAGTTTTATAAGGAATGTAACTCTTCCCCTTGATAAATAAGTCTAGACCCATGTATTTTATACTTGAATTAGTATATGTACATGGTGATTTTGAAATTAAATAAAAAGGGCTTTGTTGCCTAATAATGAATAGTGTGGACTTTTGTTTAGACTTGTGTTTATACATGTTATTAATGATGAATTGCACATGTGGGTACTTTTTTATGTGGTATAACATGCGAGTCTTGATTTACTCTAATATTGATGATTTCTACCATGAAAATGGACTTGGTAAAGGTATGCACACAAGGTGTTTGTGAAAATGTCTAAGTGAATTGCCTAGTCTTATGTTTGTGATGTTTTGAACTAGGGAAATGGCCAATAAGTATAAATAGTTGTTAAATGATATTGTAAAGGTATTATGAGCTATGTATGGCATAATTGATGATATTTTTTATGGATAATTATTGAGGGGTTAAAGTCTCTAAACATGAATATGAACTTAATTATGTATTGAACTGAAGTATGGTAAGAATGTGGCATAATATTGTAAATGATATATGAATGGTTTTGAAAAGTCTTGATGACCCTAAATTGGATTGTATGATGAATTGAGTTAAGTCATTTGCCTATTTAAATGGTTGAGCAGCAAAGTCTCCTATGAGGACCATGTAGTTATGTATAATGTTGAATTATCTAAATGGGTTAAAGTCCTTGAGTGTGAATTGATTAGATGATGATTCATGGTCAAAGGGTTAGAGTCCTAATGTCAAATAATAATATTTTTAATGTCTTATGGTTGAAGTCCCTTGCCTAATAAAAAGGCATGAGGTTAAAGTCCCTTGCCTAATGAAATCACTTATGGTTAAAGTTCCTTGCACCATGAGATCTCTTGATGTTAAAGTGCCTCGCCAAATGAAATATCTTGGGTTAGAGTTCACTATCTAATATAGCATGAGGTTAGAGTCCCTTGGCTAAATAAATATGAGTGTATGGTTAGAGTCCCTTGCCTAAATTAATGTGAGTGTATGGTTAGAGTCCCTTGCCTAAATAAATGTGAGTGTGTGTTTAGAGTCCTTTGCCTAAATAAATATGACTGTGTGGTTAGAGTCCCTTCCTTGAAATAATGTGTATGTGGTTAGAGTCCCTTGAGCGTATGCATGGTCAAAGTCCTTCATCAAAGTGATATGTTAATGTGGTCGAAGTCCCATACCTAATAAGAATTGTTGAATCTAAGTGTGGAAGGTTGGAGTCCTCCATTTTATGTTTCATCTTTGAGTTCTTTTATAATGTTGCTATGACTTGTTTACTTATTTAGCATGTGGTATACCTATACGTATGGATAAGGTCATGAATATTGTTGAATATGATATATTGACTTGTTGTTGATTGATTATGCTATTTTATCCTTATACTTGAGTTACATGCTAGCGTTCCAACCACTAACTATCTCTGGACACTATGTCTCTATGATACATAATGGCTGAAGAATTATTTTGTCTTCCTGCATAGTGATTAGGTGATCAAAGCAGTTCGTTCTTTGACTTTGGAGTGGTGAGCTTCCTTACTTAGGAAGAAATTCCTTCTTGGTCTCTAATCTTTAAACTTAGTCTTATTTTGACTTGCTTTGGCTATTGTTGGGGGCTTGTCCCGACATATACATTTCTAAACATTGGTTTATATAGAAGTATTGTGGATGACTATGGACTTGGGTATATTTGTTAGTTTGATGAATCTAATGTAGTGTTTAGACATATTTAAGTTATGACTTAGAGTATGTTTCTGCTATCTTATCTTATGGTTGGGATTTACTCAACCCTTATGTTTTATATTAATGCTTAGGTTCGGTTATCGGGGTGACCTTTGATTCATGTGAGGTTGAGGTGCCCATATGATAATGCTCATATTTGGGTCGTGTCAAGTTGGTATCAGAGCCAGGTTTATGATCAGTTGGGTGTCCATAATACCATGTTAAGTATAACCTCTTTTATTAGTGTAAAGCACGCCACACTTATAAAAGAGGGGATATGAGATATTTTAGGAAATATTTCTCTTTCTTATGTTTCAATCTCAAGATATAGGGTCTAAGGTCTTGGATTCCTCATATTTTTATTTGCTATCTTTCAGATCATGCCACTAAGGAGATCTGAGGTTCAGGCAAACACTTTTTCCCCGACTGAGGGCCCTATGGACGAAGCTCATCTAACTTTTAGAGTTTTGACCCAAGATAGGGCTGCAGCATCTGACCATCTTCATGGGATTCCACCTGTCCCCACGAACCCCGTCAATAAGAGTAACCCTTCTATTTCATCACCTCAAGGGGATGCTACTAATGCCGAGTTTCATTGCTCTATCAACGTCTGGACTCAATCGGTAACCTCTTAATCGGGGCGTGGTACTCTAACTTTTGTTTTTTTTGAGGCCATAAGAATTGGCCAATTCACGAAGTTGAGCCCTTTTATGTTCTCAGGTATGAAGGTTAAGGAAGATCCTTAAGTCTTTGATGATGAAATACAAAAGATCTTTCAAATCATGCTTGCTTTGGAGGGTGAGGCCTCTGAATTTGTTTCCTACCAATTAAAAGATATAGCGTACCAATGGTACGAGGGGTGTGAGTTGTTTTAACATGTAGATTCTAGTTCTGTCATATGGGAGAGCTTCTCTGAGGCTTTGCTAGACTGTTTCTTTCCCCAAGAGTTTAGGAAATCAAAAGTGGAAGAGTTTGTGAACTTGAAGCAATGAGTATGATCGTTTAAGAGTATGTCTTGATATTCCATCAATTGTCAAGGTATTCTCTCGAGATGGACTCTAGCATGAGGGCTAGGATGCGTAAGTTTGTCTTAGGATTGTCCCGTGAATTAGTCCTCTAGAGAAAAGCGACCTTGTTTATTGAAAATATGGACATATTTAGGTTGATTGTGTATATGCAACAAGTGGAATAAGAGAAAAAGATGCAAGTTGAGTTTAGTGAAAGGCAAGGAAAGAAGTTTAGGTCTTTCTAGCCTAGTGTAGAGATAGGGGTAAGTGCCTACGAAAGAAGTGGGGGAGTTTGGGTTTTTTCTACTTAGGTAGTGCTCACTCTTCTTACCTAAATTCATTGAGTGATCATCGATCTCAGTTTAGTATTGGGTTTCGAGCACAGGATGCCCAATTCTAGTCTAGTGGTGCCCAGTTAGCTCCACCCCGCCTTTTTGTAGATTCTATGGCCAGAGTCATCATGGTCAGCATGAGAAGGGGAGAAACAAATATTTTAGTTGTGTCATATCGACATATGTAGCATGAGTTCTCTTCTTTAGCATCTTTATGGGACAATAGAGCCCATATTGATTCTCTATCTACTCCTGCACCAAAGGGTACTATGCCTACTTCTGCTTCTATTTCTAGCACCGACACTAGCTGGAACCGCTTATATACACTTGCTACTCGCTAGGATTCTAAGGCGTGTACCGATGTTATCAGGGGTATGTTGAGAGTTTTCTCCTGTGATTTATATTGTTTTCTTGATCCAGGGTCTACACTTTCTTATGTGACCCCTTATATGGATGTGCATCTTAATTGTGATCCCGAGAGTCTATTGGTTCTTTTTTCTATTTTTACCTAGGTAGGAGACTCTTTGATTTCTAAAATGGTCTATAGGGGGTGTGTGGTATCTGTTGGTGGTAGAGATACTCTTGAGGACTTGATAGAGTTAGACATGGTCAATTTTGATGTCATTCTGGGGATGGATTGGTTGCATTCATGTTATGTTTCCTTAGATTGTTGGACCTGTAGGGTCATGTTTAATTTCCCTAATGAGCCGGTTATTATATAGGAAGGTGGTTCTTTAGTTCCTAAGGGGAAATTCATTTCTTTACTTAAAGCCCAAAAGTTGATTTCAAAGGGGTATTTGTAACATTTGGTTCGAGTTAAAGATTCTAACTCAGGAAAACCTTCTCTAGAATTTGATCTCATAGTTAATGAGTTTCCAGGTGTTTCTCAAGATAGGGAAATTTATTTTTAGATTGATCTTGTTTCGGACACTCGTCCGATTTCCATCCCTCCTTATCGAATGGCTCCGGCGGAGCTAAAGGATCTTAAGGAGCAATTGAAGGACTTCTTAGATAAAGGTTTTATTTGTCCTAGTGTGTCTCCTTGGGGTGCTCCCGTATTTTTTATGCGTAAGAAGGATGGTTCCTTTCGTATGTGCATTGATCATCGTCATTTTAACAAGGTCACAATAAGGAATAAATATCCTCTTCCTAGTATAGATTATTTGTTTAATCAACTTCAGTGTATGAAGTGTATCTCTAAGATCTGCTTAAAATTAGGGATGCAGATATCCCTTAGTTTGCCTTTAGAACCCGATGTGGTCACTATGAGTTTTTTGTCATATCTTTTGGGTTGACCAATGCCTCGACCATATTCATGGACTTTATGAATCGGGTATTTTGTCCATTCTTGGACATGTTTTTCATTATCTTCATTGATGACATCTTAGTCTATTCTAAAAGTGAGGTGGATCATGTCGAACACCTCTGTGCCATGTAGCAAACTTTGAAGGATCATTGTTTGTATGCGAAGTTTTCCAAGTGTGAGTTTTGGTTGAACGCCGTAGCTTTTCATGGTCATGTTATCGCTAGTGAAGGGATCATGGTAGATCCCCAAAATGTTGTGGTGGTTCAAAAGTTTCCTAGAACTATGACACCAATCGATATTTGGAGTTTTTTAAGGTCAAGACGGTTACTACAGATGATTTGTAGAGAGTTTCTAAACTATAGCTGCCCCATTGACCAAGTTGACCCAAAAGAAGGTTAAGTTCTTATTGTTGGATACGTGTGATGGTAGTTTTGAGAAGTTGAAAGATAAATTGTCTTCGTCCCCATTTTTTACCTTGCCTGAAGGTAATGATGGTTTTGTATTTTATTATGATGGTTGTCGTATTAGTCTCGATTGTGTTTTGATGCAACATGGTATAGTGGAGGCCTATGCTTCTAGGCAATTGAAAGTTCATGAAAGGAACAACCCTATTCATGACTCGTGGTTTTTACGTTAAAGATTTGGCGACATTATCTTTATGGGATTCATATTGATATCTTTTCCGATCATAGGATTCATCAATATGTGTTTACTCAAAACAAGTTAAACCTTAGGCAAAAGAGCTGGATTGAGTTGTTGAAAGACTATGATATGAGTCTTCATTACCACCCCAGTAAAGCCAATGTAGTGGTCTATGCTCTTAGTAGATTGTCCATGGGAAGTTTGGCCCATGTGAATAAGGACAAGTGGGAAATGGTGAAGGACGTTCACCGTTTGGCTAATCTTGGAGTTTGAATTGCCGACTCTGAGAATGGTAGTGTATTTGTTCTTCCGGTATCTTAGTCGTCTCTTGTTGTTAAGATAAAGGAAAAATATGTATTGGACCCCGACATGACGAAGATCAAGAGTAATATAGGTCAACACAAAGTTGCTGACTTTGTGATTAGTGGTGATGGTATCTTTAGATACCAAGGTAGGCTATGTGTTCCCAACGTCTATGGATTGAGGGAAAAGGTTGTGGCCTAAGCTCATAAATCTCAGAATCCTATTAACCCTAATTCCACCAATATGTATCATGATCTTACACAGTTCTATTGGTGGGGTAACATGAAATGAATGTGGCTAGTTATGTGGCCAAGTATATGTTGTACCAACAAGTGAAAGTTAAGAACATGAGGGCCGGTGGCTTGTATCAAGAGATTCCATTACCCAAATAGAAGGGGGAGGAAGTTAATATGGATTTCCTTTCCGGTCATCCTCGATCTCGGAGTCAATGTGATTCTATTTGGGTCATTATTGATAGGATGACCAAGTCCACTCACTTTTTGTATGAGAGGACTAATTTCTCGGCAGCAGATTATGCTAAGTTGTATCTTGCAGAGATCATGAAGATGCACGATTCTCCAGTTTTAACTATCTCGGATTGTGGTCCTCCATTTTCATCCCATTTTTGGAAGTCATTCCAAAAAGGTTTAGGTACTAGAGGATGTTAATATCTCGAACTCTTTGTCCTATGAGGATATCTCGATGAGGTTCTTGGATCGGCAAGTTCACTGGTTGCGAACGAAAGAAGTATCTTCGGTGAAGGTTCTATGGAGGAAACAAAAGTTCGAGTAAGCTACTTGAGAGGCGGAAGAGAAGATGAAGTCCAAGTATCCACATTTGTTTCCCATTTCGGGAACTTGTGATGATGGTATGTGTTAATCTTCTTACCTTGATTTATATCTTAATAGACAATGGGTTAAAGTCCCTAATGTGTTGAATTGAGATATGCCTTGTTTAGAGAATGGGTTAAAGTCACCAAGCTTTGAATTGATTTACGTCTTGTTAGACCATGGGTTTAAGTCCCTAATGCCTTGAAATTTTTGGTGTCCATGTTGTAATGGGCTTAAGTCCCTAGTATTTTGAGTTGATTCATACCTTTGATAGATGATGGGATCGAGTCCCTATTCCTTGAGTTAAGAAAGTATCTTCGTTAAGTTGATAGGTTAAAGTCCCTAAGTTGTGAAATGAGAAAGTGTTTTGATAAGTAGGGGGCTTGAGTCTCAAAGTCAATAGAATGAATAGTCAATTGGTAATGAGCATGATATGTGTTGTATCCTTGTTGTGTGATTGTTCCTAACTTTCAT
The DNA here is from genome assembly GCA_030864215.1 of Capsicum pubescens. Lineage (NCBI taxonomy): Eukaryota > Viridiplantae > Streptophyta > Magnoliopsida > Solanales > Solanaceae > Capsicum > Capsicum pubescens. Next base: position 220,967,175 of record CM061546.1, read on the forward strand.
AAAAGTTGGTTTGATTTGTAATAAATGTTTTAAATTGTGTTTATTCTTTCCTTACCCATCATTTGAGGACGAATGATCCAAGTGGGGTAGAATTGAAACACCTAGGTTTTGAACTATTGAGAAATTTCTTCATTTGATGTTACTGGGGTGGGTACGACTAGGTTCATGAGTCTTTCCCTTTGGATACAATTCATATCGTTATCTCCCTCCCCTCGTGTACCATAGGAAGCGTGGTGAGGATCACTCAATGTCCTAGTTACAAGTGAGACTCCAACCAATTGTACCTTAATGTACGAGTCGTACTGAGACAAATCGTATAGAGTGATGCCTTGATCAAAAGTGGACTGTTTTGGGTACGGGTGAAGTGTATGAGTGAGGGCATGAGTCTTACCCTGTGGATATCACTCAAGGGTGTGTAGTTGTATGCTAACCAGTGTAGATGACCTAGGAGAAGCCTAGGGTACGAGTTAGGGTACCACTCATACCCTAGGATACGGTTCTTTAATTGAGTCATACTCTTACACGAGCTCATTTTATGGATTTTAACTAAGTACCTTGTGGTCATTTCCTACACACAAAACCCTAATTCCCCTCACTATATAAGTGTTTTAGCCTCCTAAACAACTATTTTGATGGATAAAACACCCTAAATACTCTCTCAAACTCAATTGTGAAGAATTGGAGGCTAGGGTATCAAAGGTGATCTTCAAGAGGCAAAGTGAAGTCAAGAATCTTGGTGAATCAAGTTTTCTAAGGCATGTAACACTTCACTTTGATAAATAAATCTAAACCCATGTAGTTTATACTTGAATTAGTAAGTGTACATGGTGATTTTGAAATCAAATGAAAATGGTTTTGTTTCCTAATGATGAATAATCTGGACTTTTGTTTAGAATTGTGTTTATACATGTTATTGATGATGAATTGCACATGTGGGTGCTTGTTTTATGTGGTATAAAATGTGAGTCTTGAGTAACTCTAATCTTGATGATTTCTACTTGAAAATACCTTGGTAAAGGCATGCGCACAAGGTGTTTGTGAAAATGTCTAAGTGAATTTTCTAGTCTTATTTTGGTGATGTTTTGAACTAGGGAAATGGCCCAATAAGTATGAATAGTTTTTAAATGATATTGTAAAGCTATTATGAGCCATGTATGTTAAAATTGATGATGTTGTTGATGGATGTTTATTGAGGGGTTAAAGTCGTTAAACATGAATATGAACTTGAATTGTGTGTTGAACCAAAGTGTGGTAAGAATGTGGTATGTGATTGCCAATGATATGTGAATGGCTTGTGAAGGTCTTTATGACCCTAAATTGGATTGTATGATGAACTAAGGCATTTTCATATTGAAATGGTTGAGCAACAAAGTCTTCCATGAGGACCATGTGGTCATGTATAATGTTGAATTGTCTATATGGGTTGAAGTCCTTGAGTATGAATTGAATAAATAATGATGCATGGACGAAGGGTTGGATTCACAATGTAGACTAATGATAGTCGTAATGGTTTGTGGTTGAATTCCCTTACCTAATAAATGGGCTTGAGGTTAAAGTCCCTTTCCTAATGAAATTACTTGTAATTAAAGTCCCTTTCACCATGATATCTCTTGAGGTTGAAGTGCCTCGCCAAATGAAATGGCTTGGGTTAGAGTCCCCTATCTAATACATATTGAGGTTAGTGTCCATTGCCTAATATGTGGGCATGTGGTTAGAGTCCCTTTCCTAGATGAATGCGAGTGTGTGGTTAAAGTCCCTTGCCTAAATGAATGTGAGTGTGTGGTTAGATCCCCTTGCCTAAATTAAAGTGAGTGTGTGGTTAGAGTCCTTTCCTTGAATGGATATGTATGCGGTTAGAGTCACTTGCTTAATAAGTGTATACATGGTTAAGAGTATAAATATTTAAGGGCTGGAGCATCATATTATCTTCCTGTGCAGTGATTAGGTGATTGAAGTGATTCGTTCTTTGAATTTGGAGTGGTGAGCTTCCTTACTTAGGAAGTCATTCCTTCTTGGTATTCTATCTTTAGACTTAGTCTTATTTTGACTTGGTTTGGCTATTGTCGGGGGCTTCCCTTAACATATATATTTCTAAACATCGATTTGTACAGAGGTATTGTGGATGACTGTGGACTTAGGTATATTGGTTTTTTTGATGAATCTTATGGAGTGTTTAGACATGTTTAAGTTATGACTTATAGAATGTTTCCACTACATTATCTTATGGTCGGGATTTACCCGACCCTTGTGTTTTATATTGATGATTAGGTTGGGATATCTGGAGGACTTCCAGTTCATGTGGGCTTGAGGTGCCCATACGACATGACCCGATTTCGCATCGTGTCACTAAGCTCCCGAGAGGTACCCAAGACTCAATTTGAGTTTAGCACACAATTTTAGGGTTCCTTGATCTCTAATATGAGAGAAGAGTGCTCAAAACGCGGCCTAAAGCCCTTTAAATCCCCATCCCAAGTCCTCAGCTATGCCGATCGCCGTCCATGGATGGAAATCACACTAGGGCAATCGCATCCACTTACATGGTGATTACACAAGGGCGATCGCGATGCCATTTGTGCGATCGTGCACACCTCAACACCAGCTACTTGGGAAATTTTCATGTTTTCCAACGATGCCTCAGGATTTATTCAAAATCCAATTTATGCAAATGACCTATGTAACCACAATAATTTTGATATTCCGAACGCGTTAGCGAGGTCAGATTTTCATCCAAGGTTGTTTCAACAAAATATGGGTCCCACACCTAAACTCCTAATTTTTCAACTTTTCGACCAACAGGTCAAAATGAGTTTGTGCGCATTAGGACCCAAACTGAAGGTCTACCATCCCAATATTTGTATTTCGGAGCTGCTTGCATAGTCAGAATTCGCATCCGAGATAGTTTGTGTGAAGTTTTTCCCTGGTGGCCATTTGGAACAAGTAAAGACCTATTAATGGGGAATTTACTGTAAAAACCCAATGAACTTCCTGGAAATCGGGCAATCTATCCCAACAAGTCATAAATGACTTAGGGCAGCTATGGCAAATCTCTAACGGTGAAAGTAAGTGGAAATATGGAGAATGACTAGAAGGGTCATTACAATATCCCCTACTAAAGGAACTTTTATCCCTAAAATTTAAAGATAAGAAAATACCTGAAATCTCAAATCAGTTGGGATATTGGGCCCGCATCTTGGTCTCGATCTCCTAAGTGGCCTACTCTATTGGGCATTTTCTCCACGGAACCTTAACTATAGGAATGTCCCAAGTATGCAACCACCTCATATCACTAACAAAAATAAGCAAATGCTCCTCTACAAAGGTCAAATGCTTATATAACTTGATGGAGTCCCATCTAAGCATATAGGACGGATCAGGAATATACTGCAACAATATAGAGACATAGAAAACTGGATGGACAACCACAAAATCTAGAGGTAAAATAACTCATATGCTACCTCGCCAACTGCACGTAATATCTCAAAACGACCAATACATCGAGAACTGAGCTTACCCATTCTCCTAAATCTCATCTCACCCTTCATGGGCGATACACAAAGGAATGCACGATCACTAACTAAAAATGTCAAGGGCCAAAGCCTACAATCTGCATAGGCCTTCTGCGTACTCCGGGATACTGTCAGTATATCCTGAACCACCCTGACACTATCTAATGAGTCCTAAAAAAATCTATACCGCGGGGCCTAACCTCATAAGTTTCAAACCATCCGATCTGAGAATGATATCTCTTACAATACAGAGCCCAAAAAGGCTCCATCTCAATACTCAAATGATAACTGTTGTTATATGTGAACTATACCAAGGCTAAGTTCAGATTCCACTATCCCCCAAAATCTATAATATAGGCTCGAAACATATCCTCTATTACCTGAATGGTCTGATCAGACTTACCATCAGTCTACTGGTGAAAAGCTATACTCATATCAATCCGAGTGCCCAACTCCTCCTGAAATGATCTCCATAACCTAGAAGTGAACATAGAGCCACAGTCTGAAATGATAGAAACAGGCACCCTATGCAAACATACTATCTCTCAAACATCGATGTGGGCTAATCTCTTAGCACTGAAGGTCATCTGAATAGGAATGAAATGCGCCAACTTGGTCAAATGATCCACAATAACCCAAATGCCATCGAATTCATAGGAAGTACGAAGAAAACCACTAATGAAGTCTATAGTAATCCGCTCCCATTTCCACACGGGAATGGGCAACCTTACAGTCAAACAACCAGGACGTAGATGTTCATCCTTAACTTGCTGACAACACAGGCAATGAGACATAAAGTCTACCATATCTCTATTCATTCCACTCAACCAATAGTGCCGCCTCAAATATCTATACATCTTGGCCATATCGGGATTAATGGAATATTTAGAGCTATGAGCCTCATACAAAATCGAATGAATCAAATCACTATTATAAGGAGCACAAATACAGTCATCAAACCTCAAAATACACTTAGAATCAATAGTGTTCCTCCCAGACTCACCGCTCGACACCTGATCATGAAGAAAGCTTATCTTCACATCCTTAAACTATCGATCATGAACATGCTCAAATAGTGAGGAACTTATCTCCACACTATCCAAAATCCTCTTAGGATCTAAAATATCAAGGAATACCATCAAATTTGCTAAGGACCGAATGTCTCGTGTCAAAACCCTCTGAGAAACTATTATGCAAGCCAAACTAGCCATACTTACAACCTTGTGACGCAAGGCATCAACTACTATATTCTCCTACAAAATGAAAATATCATAGTCCTTAAATCTCGATGGTTCATAAGATGCTGAAAGCTATGATGATTGGTGAAAATCTCATAATGCACCTTATACAAATAATGCCTCCAAATCATAAGCACGAAAACTACCACCGCAATTCCAAATCATGAGCGGGGTAGTTGCGCTCATGCACCTCAAGCTGTTAAGAAACATATGCAATAAAATGACCCTGCTGTATCCAAACACAACCTAGACCAACACCAAAAGCATTAAAAAACATATTCAATCCCTCACCTACAATAAAAAAAGCTAACACAGGAGCTGAAGTGAGGAAATTTTGGAGCTTTCCATATATCGAGTCACACTTCTCGAACCATCAAAGAGGAACCTCATTTTGATAAAATCTTGTCATAGGGGTTTAAATAGTAGCAAAGACCTCAACGAAGCATCTATAATAACCGACCCAAACCAATAAAGCTATGAACCTCATTCGAAGATGTATGCCTATCCTAATGATAAATCACCTCTCTTTTGGCTGGGTCCACCATAGTAATATCCTAAGACACCACATGGCGATGGAAAGTCGCTTACTCAAACCAAAACTCACAGTTAGAGAACTTGGTGAAAAGAAAATGACCTCTCAAAGTCAGAAGCACGGTCCTCAAATACTGTGCATGCTCCCCATTACTACTAAAATACACAAGGATGTCGTCAATGAAAACAATCACAAAAGAGTATAGATAAGGCCTGAATACTAGGTTCATCAAGTCCATTAATGTTGTTGGGCATTATTCACCCGAAAGGACATCACTAAAAATTTATAATGACCATAACAGGTCTTCAAAGTTGTCTTTGGGTTATCCTCAGCCTAAATCCTCAGCTGATGGTAATTGGATCTCAAGTTAATTTTAGAAAATACCGTGACACCCTAAAGATGGTTAAGCAAATTATTAATACGAGGCATAGGATAACAGTTCTTCACCGTCATCTTATTAAGCTGCCTATAATCAATGCACATATGCATCAAACCATCTTTCTTCTTTACAAACAATACTGGGGAAACCTAAGAAGACACACTTGATCTAATCAAACCCTTACCAAGAAGATCCTGAAGTTTAGAATTTATCTTCTTAAGCTCAACAGGAGCCCATATGATAATTTTCCATAGAAAGAGGTTCAGTGCTAGGCTCGAGGCCAATAGCAAACTCAATCATATAGACAGGGGGAATACCAGGAACGTAGGTAGGGAAAATATAAAGAAACTTATAAATAATAGGCATAAAGTCAAGCGACAGACTCTCCATATGAGTATAACAAATATAAGTGAGATAAGACTTGCAATGCTTCAAAATAAGTCTGCTAGTGGTCTAAGCGTAGAATCACATCGAAATTCAACATATCAAAAATAATAAGATCAACATAAGTAGCAACATCACTAATTGTCACAACACATGATCTGAATTCCCGGTCCACTACTAAAGAATCACCCACGGGAGTAAATACACGCAAAGGCACAAATAATAAATTTCTAGGCAACTCCAACCATCGTGCATAATAAATAGATATATAAGGATAAGTGAATCCTGAATCAAATAAAGCAAGAGAAGACTTGTAACTACAATATCTGAAGTCTCAGACTCAAGTTTAGCAGGTATCACATAAAATAGACCACGCCTATTGCTGAGATGGGCACCTGATCGACTTCCTATCCGACCTGCCTGAGAACCACCTTAAGCACCTTGGTAACTACCCTTACCCAAGGTATGAACTACTAAAATAGGGGTAGCACCCTAAGATGAAACAACCATCACCCTACGACTAGGAAAATCCCATAAATAATGAAAAAAAATCCCGAAGTATTATAGGAAATCTAAGTAGACATAGAACCAACAGATCGGGTTGACGTAGAAAACTGCCACATCTAGATCGACCCATGGATGAACCTCTAAAAAACTGGGTAACTCCATTATCAGGGCGACTAATAGCACTACACTAAACTCTGTCAGTAATCTAAAGAACTACTGGAACTGGTCGACTAGGCTTACTCTGACATGAAAAGATGGATGCAGAGAATTGCCACCATGAGAACTACCAACTTTGAATCGGGAATATCTACGACTCCCATTGTATCTTTCTTGAAATCTAGACTTTTTATCATTGACCTCACGACCCTCATGGTGTATCTCCTCTATCACCCTAGATTAATTTGAAACCTTAGAAAAATTCCTACCTACAATGTCTAAACTCTGAGTTTCCATAAAAATGGGTAGTCTCAACCCCTTAACAAAGAAACAAACTCTCTCATACTCAGTATCAAAAATAAAAGTTGCATGCTTGACTAACTGATTAAAATGGTCCTCATACTCAGCAACTGTCATAGAGCCCTACTCCAATCTGGAGAATTGGACCCTTAGTTGATCTCTAAGGCTGTGCAGTATATACTTCTCTAAGAATATCATGGAGAATTGAATACAAGAAAAACAAGAAGATCCAACTTGTCTAGAATCCATAAAACCTCTCCACCAATAACGAGTAAAAAAATACACACCATGAGTCTCAACAAGGGCTAAACCACAAAGCCTATATTAGAAAGAAATATGAAACTTATATGAATTCTCGCCTGGAAACCAGAAAACCTAGGTAGAGCCAACCTGAAGAATCATCCCAACATCTTCTGATCCTCAAAAGACATATTGGTTGGGTCACAACTGGCTGAGTAGCTACCAACTGAATAACTGCTGGAGAAGGGGGAACGTCATCTCTGGGAACTAAAACTACAAGCTGTGCCCCTGCCTCAATGGCACTCTGATAAGTATACTCTGCACCATATGACGACATACCACCAACAATTTACAAAAGTTGAATCAAGGCATCTTTGATATATATGGAAGGAATAAATCCTGGTGGAGATTGGGCTAGTTCCTGGCCTCCCGCTGTCTGTGGCGGAAGAATCTATAGCTCACATGCAGGAATAGGGTCTAGGGAAGGCGTTCTATTCTGGTACTAAGTTGGGAACAAATCATGAGGCTATCCTTGACTCCTAGGTCATCCATGAATAGGAGTAGGATCCCTGGGCTCGATCTAGGCATCATCATCTCATGTAGAGGTAAAACGTGTCCTAGCTATCTACAAAACAGTAATGTCAAGGGAATAGTCTACAAACCAACTCAGACTCTTAGCAAAATATGAGTGAAAAATGTTAAAAACTCATAAGAATCACCCATAGACTTCGAAATATAGGAAATAGACATAAATATTTTCATTTGCAGGTCCATACAAGACACTTGCTCTTATACCAGCAATACCGGTAAAACCTGGCTTCGATAACAATTTATTATTACCTAATTTACAAGTCATGATGGTACATACTAAATTTGCGCAAGTAGGTAGCTAATACCAAAACCCTGAGCTCTCACTAGGGGTTAATTCGGTAAGAAATGCAACATAGGCAAAATTTAATGAACAAAAGTTAAAATATAAACATAATGTACTAATATAGATAAACAATCATCATAAGATACCAATCCCATTACCAGGTAAATTCAGTACAAGAACATCTAATGTGAATAACACAACCGAAAAGATTTAAAGTATAATCAATGCACCTGTCTCAAATACTAAAGATTTTATGTAAAAAATAGTGGTAAAATAGGCAACTCGAACTCCATGAGCTTACCCATCTCAAAAAAATCAACTCTATACGATCTTGAATCAATGGCGGCAATTACTATTCAAATCTGCACCAAAAAGGTATAAAAGTGTAGTATGTGTAGCAAAACAATGAGTACTCAAAAGGCATTATTGGCCGATTGATATAAGTCATGATATAATGATTATATAATGCAAGATAGTCCTAAGTAAGTAAAGGTACAAAATCAAACATGAATTATCTCCATCATCATTGTATATAATAATTATTTACACCAGAATAATAGTATAACATAGGGTGTCAGCCCATAGCAGTATCATTGTGTATAAAAAATATACAATGTAGAACCATAACATGTCACAAAGTACAATAACACACAAACACAAGTACAAAGTTGGCGCCCATAAACCAACTAGTGCATAAAGTAAAGAACTCATCACGGTATCCCATATTATTGGAGAGTACACCTAAGTGAAATAATAATAAGGCATTTAACCCACCATCTATGCAAGTCTTGTCATTTTCCAACCATATTTAAATTTGTCACCAATCTTGTATTTTACCAAACTTTCATTAGGTATCAACATTGAACACACAACTATATTTCATAGAAATATCCTAAATAGTCACGTGTTACCCACACTCACTAGCCACTAGTTATTAGCTAAACAAGCAACATAAACTAGTCAATTGGATTACTAGGCATTATATAATATAGTCATTCATTAGACATCTAGGAATCAAATCACTATTTTGATAGCTAATATTTCTCAATTAACAATTATTTAACACTAACATTACTCACTAGGTGAACCTTCATTATTCAACTAGTTTCTCTCTTACCAACTAATCTTGGCTAAACATTAAATGGTATTCATTACAAATCCTTATTTATCATTGATAATCAATTACACCACCTTATCGGTATTTAACAGTAGTGAACTATAACTGGCACCTTAAGGTTAACATCACACCCTCATCCCACATAGATGTATATATATGTATATATATATATATATATAAGCATATATAAATATTTTCCATACATATGTCTAGCCGAACTCGAACCGGTAGGTATTCACATAGGCATATTAAAAATAATCTTTTGTACTTGCTGGTTAAATCACATCATCAACTTAATCGTACGACTTTAATGAGAATCATCATATTCGAAACATAATCCTTGGGACTTTCTGGGCATCATCATATCCCCAACATAATCCTCCAGCCTTGCTGGGAATATCAATATAATAAACTATCCATAGAAATTATAAAGGACAAGCTCCACAAGGGCTAAAGAAAATGACAAGCCCCACGAGGGCTAAAGTAAATGAACATAAAAGAAACATAAAGAAAGGCTTATCTCCAATACTTATCATTTTTCTTCCATGTCAATTTATCAATATATATATATTGACATGAGCATTATCATAATATATATATATATATATATATGACATGAACATTATCATAATCATTTTGGTTTCAAGAATAATTAGCCACATAACTTCCCATGTATTCAATAGGCATGCCTTCTAGAAATGTTAGTGTCAAGACTCACAATATTATCCATATGAGGGATTTCTATCTTGGTTACTAGTTTGGTTACTAAACAAGAGTACAACATGAGTAATAACATAGACCAAAATAAAAAAACAATAGCTTAATTAATGGCCCACATGATAACATAGACATGGGCCTAATTTATAGCTTAAACCATAATACTCATAGTACTTATTGCAATTTAGTCAACAAACTATATACATACTTCTAATATCATTACCATAATATAACTACACAAATTAGCCAACATGTTTTCCAAGAGAGAATTTTTTAGGTATTTAGTAGTCGTTTAAGGTCTTCAAGAGAACTATATCAATCCAAGCTTAAGGTGGGTTAAGTACCCACTTCTAGTTCCCAAAAATACACTTTATGTTTAACTTCTATTTAGGACTAAGATAAGGTATCTAAATCAAGTTAGCAAGCCATAATAGTCCTACGGTAAAGGTCTTTCTGAAGTACTACTACTAACTCATCCATGGAAACTAATGTACTTTCCACCAATGTAAGAGACTAGGGTCAACTTACCCCTAACATGAGTGACAAGGTCACTACCATCTAACCAGAGCTACTAGAGAATCCTTATACTATCCATGAGACACGAAGTCTAATTTACCACGGTTCAAGCCTATAAGTCAAACTTTTCATCCTATACGTCCCAAATAACCTAAATGATTCAACAAATCCCAAGTCTTACAATTTATCAATCCAACACCCCAAAGAACTCCTAATTTAACAAGATATCATAATTATACTATAACATAGCTCAATCTAACTAGAAGTAAGCCTATCCTAACTCAAATCCAAAGAAAGCTCACGAACCACTAACCTTTGATTTTTCCCTCCCAAAAGCTTCTTTAAGGTGCCAAGATATCAAAAGCACAATCTACATATTATAACGAGAATATTGATACCTATATTGCACTATTATACTTCGGGTCCAACAACGAAACCAAAAACCACTAAGTGGCTCCCAGTTATGGAAGACACATTTTCTAGGGAAACCCAATGTTCATACAATATCAAGGAGTTATAACCTCAAAGAAATAGGCAAGGGTTAAGCTTATTTCGGGATAAATAAGGCCTCTAAGCTAAATGGGATTTTGACCAAGAATTCAAGAAAACTAAGCATTATATGGAAGGATTCGTACCTCAAATCCTTTGTTACTCACAAAATATACATTATCTAAGCTCCCAAGAGGTACCCAAGATTGAATTTGAGTTTAACACACTATTTTAGGGTTCTTTGGTATCTAAGATGAGAGAAAAATGATTAAAATGTGGCCTGAAGGCCTTTAAATACTCATACTAGCCCCACAACTATAACGATCACCATCCAGGGATGGCTATAACGTAAGGGCAATCGCGACAACTTACATAACGATCGTGCAAGGGCAATCACGATGCCCTTTTTTCTATTGCGCACACCTTAGTACCAGCTACTTAGGAAATTTTCAAGTATTCCAACTAATCCTTGGGATTTATTAAAAGTATGATTTATGCAAATGAACTATGTACCATACTAATTTGATGTTCCAGACACGTTGGAAAATTTAGATTTGCCATCCAAGGTCATTTCGACCAAATGTGTGACCCACACCTAAACTCCTAATTTTTTAACTTTCCAACTAATAGGTCGAAATAAGTTTGGGATTATATGGACTAGAACCAAAGGTATACCTAGCCTAAAAATATTCAAAAGCCATCAGCGTAGTCAAAAATTACATCCAAGATAATTTATCTAAAGTTTTTGCCCGGTTTCTGTTTGGAACTAGTGAAGACCTCTAAACAAGGAATTGACTCTAAAAACCAATTGAACTGCCTAGTAAAATGGGCTATCAGTCCCAATAATTCATAAATGACTTAGGGAAGCTAAGGAAAATTGCTAATGGGAAAGTAAGAAAAAATATGGAAAATGACATGAAGAGTCATTACACTCTTGTGGGTCCTCGTCAGACTTGGATCCGAAGAGTACTAGAGGATTCATTCGAGTGAAATCTCAAATTTTGGTTATTGACATACTCACCACTAGGTTGGGTGGGGCACCGGCCTACTGATTATTATGAGAAGCCATGGATTGGCCCAAATATCATAAAAGTAGTGCTAAATTCAGCGTGACAGACCTTCTTACACAGAGAATCTTTAGGAACATGTAGTGGTGCTGGATGGTCCCCATTCCTTCTTCCGTTAACTCTTCTGGGAGGCATTTTCTATAAATGATAGAGAACAATTTATATGAACAAGTTTAACAGAGCTTGCACTCTATTACACGACACGAATATTGAAAGAATGAGACTTTTCTTATATGTTTCATAGCCTGTTGCCCATACATATAGAGAGCTTAATACCCATGAGAAAGACTCTACTCAATTCAGATTTTAGACACCCTAGTATGATTAACCTTATGCCATGATACCAAGTTAGTCACGACCTGAGACTATACCTTAGTTGTAAAATGGTGCTTAGATTCATAAGTGACCCCAAGCTAACCCATGGTCTGACATAAGAAATAAATACTGGAGGAATGTAACAAAATGCTAAGCAGAATAAAATCAAGATAAACATCATCTAGAAGATACATAATGAACTTTAAAAGAAACATGTCGAACTGTCTGAAATCCTCTAAACCTTATGAGTTGTTAGTATAGGTCCCCAACTAACTCTGACTAACTGAAATAAAATAAAGTACTACTACGAATAGCTGATAAGATAAATAGTATTCAGCTTATGAGGAAACATAAAGGCTACAGTTGAGTGGAGTGTGAATGTGCTAAGAATGGTTCAAGTATTGAGCTTTCAAACCTATATTATGATAAAATATCGTGCAAAGAAGTATGCGATCAGTACTTTGAATGTATTGAGTATGTGAGATGAAAATGTAGCTTATATACATATATACTGAGCATGAATGCATGGATAAGAAAATCAAATGCAAGACCAAGTATAATTATATGTTGTGTATCTGAATAACTGAATGACTTAATACTAAACACATGGTCATGCAAACCTGAACTGAACATAATCTGAATACTAAAATGAGTACTCTGGAAGTTAATATTTAACTGGAATGACCTAATATAATCTAATTAGGGTCCAACCTATAACCCCAGTTGGAAGGGTATTGGTACCTTACTATGGGTACCGACACTGTCTGGCGTGGATCGAAAAAAATAATGTCCCAAAGGATTAGGGCGTCAGTCCTCTACTAACCAGAGACCCCTCATAACCTACGTTGGTAGTGTAGTTCAAGAACTTAGTGATTTCTACTAGGGGTCTCAGTCCTTAACTGGAGTGTGAGTCTTCATACCTAGGTTTGCTTGTTTAACACCCCGATTTGCTGAATCAGAATACTACACGGTGCTTATGATCCTGAGGGACCACAAGCTAACCCATGACTGATATATGTATATGTACACTGCATAATATACTTGTAGAATACAGAAAACATGAACAATAGGCCATAAGGTTCAACTGAATAGAATATGTGATAAATAATAACATCCATATAGGGTAACAATTACCCAAAACAACTGAAAGCTGAATCTAAAATATGAACTAAATCTGAAAGCCTCTAAATACTGTCTGAAATAAGGAGTTGAAGAAACATGTCTCCAACTAACTCCATCTAGAAAAAAAAAATTGAAATAATCAATGAAATAAAATAATATCATCATCGAATGGATGAGGACTCACTGTAACTCTACGACTGGAATGCTACTGCTGATCTAGAACTCGTGTCTCTGAACCTATGGTGAAACATGAAAGAAATCACCATAGCGCAAATGCGTCAGTACGACTGAGAGTACTGAGTATACGAGTGAGGTAGGCTAAATGAAAAAGGGTTTACATGTATGAACAATGCTAACTGACTGACTGATATGAATGTAAAAGTACAAACATGCATACATAGTAACTAAAATCATGAATACATGATATCTGGATCTGTACGCTAATACATGGTTTACTGTTATCTAACATGACTGATATAGAAATTTTAATAGCATGGTTGACTGTGTCTAACAGTGTTGAATCTGATAAAACTACCTAAGTTCTGTACTGTAACTGAATTAACTATAACTGACAGTCCTGGTATACTAAAATTTGAAGAACTATCTAAGTTCTTTTACTGAGACTAGGACTGAAACTATGGGAGGTAATTGCTTAACCAACATGCTCCAATAACGCATATATCTAGGTTGGGGTCCAATCTCTGCCCCGACTAGAAGGATGTCAATACTGCGCCACTGGTAAGGACAGCCATGAGTGACCCTTAGCTGGCAGGTACTCGTATGAGAATGGTGGAAATCCTAAATTGACAGGTTAAGCCACCTCATCAACCCTAATGTGGCAGGTTAAGATATCTCAACCTATGTTGGCTACGTAGTTCTGGGACACAAGGATGACCACTAAGAATCATACCCTAAGCTGGAAGGTAAGTTCCCATCCTTGGGTTCACTCTGTGCTAATTTCTAATCCCATCTGAAGAGACTGAACATGATTTAACTGGTTGTACATGGACTGAGTAACTGGCTTCTGTTGACTGATGGAATAGTACTACTATCTGAGAATTTCTTGAGATATGAGATTTCTGAGATTTCCAAAGTCACATGACTGACTGAGTTTTATAGATCATGGCTTGACTGAGATTATCGTGATAACGTGACATGGATCTAAGCACAAAACTATATTTTCAAGTACTAGTACCCCCAGGACTCGATGGAAGGAAATTGACACACATACCTGACTTGATCATAAAATGAAGTCCACAATTCACCATATCATAAGTAGGGTATTTCACCCGAAGCATAGTTCTCAATTTCTTACGTATGGAAGGGAAATTCATACAACATGTGTATACTTGCATAGCTTCAATATCATGGTCAATCCATATCACAACAGTGAAGCATATCAATCACATGAAATTCATGTGAAATCATAAAGTATAGAGCATGGACTTGTCATTTAAGCACTAGTAAATCATGGGATATGAATTCTATCATCCTAGGCCTTTTATCAAACACTTTGCATGCATTCTTTTATATTTGGTGTGTTTTCAAGAATTTCCCCATTTTAAACCACATAAATTTCATGGATTTCAACTAACGAACACATATACTTCATGAAAACACCTTTAGATATAATTTTGAAACTTAAACAACAATCATCAACATGTACATGGTCATACCATAACAAGAAAATCACAAAATAATATTTAAAACATAATTCTTAATCTCTATGAACAAAATGGATCCATAGATGAACACTACGCATACCTTATATGGAAGATTCTTGATGATTGATGGAGGAATTTGCTTGAACTTGAATCCCCAATTGAAAACCCTAATGTGTTCTTGAGAGGATTTTGAGAGAAAGAGTATGTTTTGGTGAAATAAGGGCTTAATTTTGTGTTTATGGAATATATATAGGGGTGGAAATATTACCCAAATACCCCTCTAGATGCGTCATTTAATTTCTATAAAAATTACCTGATTTAGGACCCCGACACTACGCGAAGATATCACGTTGCCCCCCATTTGTGACCTGGAAACTCACCGTGACATGGTGGAATCGTGGAGAGACACTGGAAATTGAAAAACCTCATTTTAACTTATGGCGCGACGCCCCACTAACTGAAATAACGCAGCTGAAACTTTAAATTGTCATAACTTCTTCACCGGGTGTCCGTTTTAGGCGAATTTGGTATAGACCGAAAGCTTATTCAATTATCTAAAATTTGGAGGTATAAATATGCAAAAATACCATCTATAAACCAAGTTATTCTCATTCAAAGATGACCTATGTGAAATCACACACAAAAACTTGGTGGATTCAAATGTTCTTAGCTTGGCTTACTCTAAGTGACTCTTATGAACATGCTTAACACATCATAAGATCTATTATCACTAGGATAATCATCCTAATTCATGTACTACAATATGAATCACAGGATAGGAGGTTTCATGTGTAGGAACAATGGTTTATTTTCTAGCTTAGAAATATACGGGGTATTATAATATCTCCCCCTTGGAAACATTCGTCCTCGAATGAGATTGACTGAAATGGGGATAGATGATAAACTGGATTACGTGCAAGACATACACTACTGTAACATGATTTCTCGATAAATATGACTGATATGCTAAACATATCATGCTGGACATGCATATCTGATATATGAGTAACTAATTCATGAATACATAACTGAGATTTTTGATACTGAGTTCTCCCAATGAGAATGCATATTTGATGCATGATTATACACTAGACTGATACATGAATTCATGAATGAATATGCAATGGTACTTGATACCAGATTTGTGATGACTTATGAGTATGAACTGAATACCAAGTTGTAAAGAATACTGAACGGGAAACTAAATAAGCTTAAGGAGAATTGTTACCTTGAGGTTGATCTGGATTGAAGGAGAAGAGGTGATGATACTAGGTACGCATGTATTCTCCTGCTTCCCAAGTATCTCCCTCAATGGACTGATTTCTCCAAAGAACTTTGACTAGAAGGACTTCTTTGTTCCTCAGTCTACGAGTCTGATAGTCTAGAATTTTGACCGGAATTTACTCATAGAAGAGACTGTTCTGACTATCAATGCTCTGAATAAGGACTACGACTGATAGATCACCTATTCACTTCTTGAGCAAAGAGACATGAAAGACTGGATGAACTGAGGCTAGATCTGAAGGCAATTCAAGCTCATAAGATACCTTGCCTAAGCGACTGAGAATCTTAAAGGGACCTACATATCGGGGACTGAGATTTCCCTTCTTGCCGAATTGCTTTACTCCTTTTATGGGAGAGATATTTAGATAGATATAGTCATTGACCTCGAACTCTAGATCCTTTCTACGAACGTCAGCATATGACTTCTGTCGGCTCTGAGAAGCCCGAAGTCTTTCTCTGATTAACTGAACTTTCTCTAAGGCGTCGAATACTAAGTCAGGCCCTATGACTGACGCCTCACTAACTTCAAACCACCCGATTGTAGATCTGCACCACCTACCATATAGAGCTTCGAACAGAGCTATTTTAATACTGGAATGATAGCTATTATTGTATGCAAACTCAATCAAAGGAAAGTGGTCATCCCAACTTCCCTTGAAATCAATTGAACACGCCCTTACCATATCTTCAAGAGTCTGAATGAACCTTTCTGCTTGACCATCTGTCTGAGGATGAAAAGCTATACTGAGATGAACTTAGGTACCAAGACCCTTTTGGAATGCTTTCTAGAAGTGAGATGTGAACTGGGTACCTCTTTCTGAGATGATAGATAATGGAACACCGTGTAATCTAATCAACTCCCTGATATAGAGTTTGGCATAATCCTCGACTGAATAAGAGGTATGGACTGGAAGAAAATGGGATGACTTGGTCATTCTATCTACAATGACCCAAACTAAATCATGTTGATGACGAGTTCGAGGCAAACCCATCACGAAGTCCATGTTCACTTTTTCCCACTTCCAAGTAGAAATGGTGAACTCCTGCATGGACCCACTAGATTTCTAATGCTCTATCTTAACCTGCTGACATGTAGGGCACTTAGCCATAAATTCTGCAATATCTCTCTTCATCCCACTCCACCAATAGATCTTTCGTAGGTCGCGGTACATCTTAGTGGACCTTGGATGAATAGAGTATAACGTACCATGCGCTTCTACAATAATTCGCTACTTTAAATCATCTACACCTGGAACACAAAGACGACCATGACAACGAATGACACCATCTCCCCCTTGGGAGAAAACCTCTACTTTTTAATTCTGAACTGACTCTTTTAGCTTGACAAGTCTAGGATCCCTATCTTACTTTTCTTTCACCTCAGAAACTAGAGATGACTCTGAACTATCCTGAACATATACACCATCCTCTGAAGAATCGACTAAACAAACACCTAGTCTGGCCAGCCGATGGATTTCTTGAGCTATTTTCTTCTTGCTATCCTCAACGTGAGAAACAATACCTATGGAGAGTCTACTGAGAGAATCGACCACACCGTTGACCTTGACCGGATGATAAAGGACACTCATGTCATAATCTTTCAATAACTCTAACCACCTTCTCTGACGAAGATTGAGATTTTTATGAGAAAAGACATATTGAAGACTCTTATGACCTATGAAGACATCTACATGAACTTCGTATAGATAATGCCTCCAAATATTCAAGGCAAATACTATTGCTTCTAACTCAAGATCATGAGTAGGATAATTTTTCTCATAGGGCTTTAACCGCCTGGAGGCATAGGCTATGACCTTACCATGCTGCATGAGGACATAATCCAAACCTACTCTGGATGCATCACAGTATACTACGAATCCATCTAAACCATCTGGAAGAGCTAAGACTGGAGATGAGGTGAGTCGAGTCTTCAATTCTAGAAAACTCTTCTCACAAGGATCTGACCACTGAAACTTGACCTTCTTCTAAGTCAATCTAGACATAGGGGATGCAATAGAAGAAAATCCCTAAATAAACTACCTGTAATAGCCAGCCAAACCCAAGAAACTCCTGATATCTAATGGAGAGATAGGGCGAGGCCAGTTTCTTACCACTTCAGTCTTTTGAGGATATACTCTAATACGATAACCAGAAATAATATGGCCAAGGAATGCTACTAACCTTAGACAAAACTCACACTTACTGAATTTGGCGAATAGCTGGTGATCTTTGAGAGTCTGAAGAACAATTATGAGATGGTCTGAATGATCACGTTCTGTGCGGGAATAGACCAGGATATTATCTATGAAGACTATAACGAACATGTCCAAGTACTGCTTGAAAACAAGGTTCATCAAGACCATGAAAGCGACTGGGGCATTGGTAAGACCAAAGGACATAACTAGAAATTCAAAGTGACCATACCGAGTATGGAAAACTGTCTTCGGGATGTCACATTCTCCAACTCTGAGCTGATGATATCCTGATCTAAGGTCTATCTTGGAGAAATAACTGGTACCCTGAAGTTGGTCAAACAAGTCATCTATTCTAGGAAGAGGATACTTGTTCTTGACTATAACTTTGTTGAGTTGATGGTAATCAATACACATCCTGAGAGAACCATCTTTCTTGCGCACGAATACGACTGGTGCGCCCCACGGGGAAATGCTGGGTCTAATGAATCCCTTATCTAAGAGATACTTCAATTGATCCTTCAGTTCTTTGAGTTCTACTGGTGCCATTCTGTATGGTGGAATAGAAATAGGCTGAGTATCTGGAATAAGGTCAATGCCGAAGTCTATTTCCCTTTCGAGAGGAATGCCTGGAAGATCTTCGCAAAAGAAATCTAAATATTCTTTAACCACTGGGATTGATTCAAGTCTAGGATATTCAGAACCAGAGTCTTTAAGATGAACGACATGATAAACAGATCCCTTAGAAATCATTTTCCTTTCTCGAAGGTAGGAAACAATCTTACCCCTGAAATATGATGTACTACCCTTCCACTCTAAGATGGGCTCATTCAAGAACTAAAATTGGACTATTCTATTTCTATAGTCGACTGTGATATAGCAGGAATGAAGCCAATCCATGTCAAGAATGACATCAAAATCAGTCATCTCTAACTCAACTAAATCTACTAATATGGCTTTCTGAAATATCATAACCGGGAAGTTCCTGTATACCCACCAAGCTATGATGGTTTTACCCACTGGGGTGGAGACTGAAAATGGATCTACTAAAATTTCGAACTGATTCTAAAATCGCCTGTTAAATAAGGAGTGACAAAAGACAATGATGCACCTGGATCTAGCAAAGCGTAAACATGAACATGGAAAATCTGTAACATACCAGTAACGACATTAGAAGAATTTTCCTAATCCCTTCAGGTCTAAAGAGTATAGAGTTTGTTTAGGCGTTGCCCACTAGAAGCACTGGAAGTGGCACCCTACTGATTTGGGCGATCGGACTGGGCTGTGGAACGATTCTGCTGACCCTATAGATCTGACTGCGAACACTCTCTAATTCTGTATCCTGGCTTGCCACAATCGAAACAAACATCGCTACCAGCTCTACAGGTACCCTTTTGGTTCTTACCACAAGTCTGACACAGAGGATTAGTTCGGGCACTTCTGACACTACCCTGAGACTTAGAGCCTGGTGCTCGATCTTTGTTGCCGTCTCTGAATTTTGGCGCTGGGGAACTGGCGTAGGAAGGAGCTGGAACTGCTGTCTTAGGATGGAACTGCAAACGGTTTCCTCCTTCTAATTTGGGTTGAACAAAATTGAAACTTCCTGATATTGCTTTCTTTTTCTGCCTCTCCCTAGTCCTAATCTTCTGCTCCTCTATTTTCTGAGCATGGGTCATGATCCTTGCTGAAGTCATATCACTATTAAGCATTGCAGACCTACACTCATTTACCATGCTAGCATTAACTCCTGACACGAACTTGCTCATCTTAGCCCTGTTGTCTGCAACCACATAAGGGGCATATCTGGCTAGCTCAGTAAATTTGAGAGAATACTCTTTAACCATCATATTCCCCTGCCCGAGGTTGATGAACTCAAGAACCTTTTCCTCCCTCAACTCTTGGGGAAATAATCTGTCTAAGAAAGACATGACAAATGCCTCCCACTCTATAGGACCTGCACCATCTACCCTCTCGGACTTCTACTGTTTGTACTAAGTGTGAGAAACATCCTGTAACTGGTATGCGGCTAACTCGGTACTCTGATAAGAAGTAACTCCCATGATGTCTATGACCTTCTGTACTTGGTCAATGAATTCTTGAGGGTCTTCATCAGACTTAGACCAAAAAAAAGATAGAGGGTTCATTCGGGTGAAGTCCCGAATCCTAGATACGGCTGAGTTGGCCACTAGATTGGCTGGAATAACTGGTGGCCATTCATTTTTAGGTAGCCACAGACTGTTTAATTCTGTATCCTGGCTTTCCACAACCAAAACAAACATCGCTACCAGCTCTACAGGTACCCTTTTGGTTCTTACCACAAGTCTGACATAGAGAATTAGTTCGGGCACTGCTGACACTACCCTGACACTTAGAGCCTGGCGCTCGATCTTTATTGCCGTCTCTAAATTTTGGCGCTGGGGCACTGGCGTAGGAAGGAGCTGGAACTACTGGCTTAGGACGGAACTACAAACTGTTTCCTCCTTCTGATTTGGGTTGAGCAAAATTGAAACTTCCTGATCTTGCTTTTTTTTTCTGCCTCTCCCTAGTCCTAATCTTCTGCTCCTCTATTTGCTGAGCTTTGGTCATGAGCCTTGCTGAATTCATATCACTATTTAGCATCACACACCTACACTCATTTACCACACTATCATTAACTCCTAACACGAACTTGCTCATCTTAGCCCTGTTGTCTTCAACCACATAAGGGGCATATCTGGCTAGCTCAGTAAATCTGAGAGAATACTCTTTAACCATCATATTCCCCTACCTGAGGTTGATGAGGTCAAGAACCTTTGCCTCCCTCATCTCTTTGGGATAGAATCTGTTTAAGAAAGCCGTGACAAATTCCTCCCACTCTATAGGACCTGCACCATCTACCCTATCGGACTTCCACTGTTTGTACTAAGTGTGAGCAACATCTTGTAACTGGTATGTCGCTAACTCGACACTCTGATAAGAAGTAAATCCCATGATGTCTATGACTTTCTATACTTGGTCAATGAATTCTTGAGGGTCTTCATCAGACTTAGACACGAAAAAATTTAGAGGGTTCATTCGGGTGAAGTCCCGACTCCTAGCTGCAGCTGAGTTGGCCAGTAGATTGGATGGAATAACTGGTGGCCGTTCATTTTTGGGTAGCCATCGACTGAAAAAGTGTGGTAAATGCGGCCCTAAACTCCACATGAGAAACATGTTCGCCCAAAGGATCTACAGGCTGAGGAGCGGGCTAGTTTCTTCTCTTTGGAAGCATATTCAGAAATAAGAGAAGAACGAATTAGACTGAGAGTTTAACTTGAGATTATACTCACTAACACAACATGAATACTGAAAGAGGGAAAAATGTTCCTAAAACATCTTATAGCCTCTTGCACATAAATGTGGCGCGCAATAAACCCATCCACAAGACTCTACTAGATACGGCTTTAGAATTTCCAAGGACTCTATTGAACCTTAGGCTTTGATACCAAGTTTGTAATGCCTCAATTTGCTGAACCGGAATGCTACACGGTGCTTATGACCCCGAGGGACCACAATCTAACCCATGACTAATATATGTACCTGTACACTGCATAATATACTTGTAGAATATGGAAAACATGAACAATAGGCCATAAGGTTCAACTGAATAGAATATCTAATAAATAATAACATCCATATAGGGTAACAATTACCCAAAACAACTGAAAGCTGAATCTAAAATCTGAACTAAATCTGAAAGCCTCTAAATACTGTCTGAAATAAGGAGTTGAAAGAATACATATCCAACTAACTCCGTCTAGCAAAACTGAACTGAAATAATTAATGAAATAAAATAATATCATCCTTGAATGGATGAGGACTCACTGCAACTCTGCGACTCGAATGCTACTGCTGATCTAGAACTCATGTCTCTGAACCTATGGTGTAACATGAAAGAAAGCACCATAGCGCAAATGCGTCAGTATGACAGGGAGTACTGAGTATACGAGTTAGGTAGGCTAAATGCAAAAGGGTTTACATGCATGAACAATGCTAACTGACTGACTGATATGAACGTAAGAGTACAAATATTCATACATAGTAACTAAAATCGTGAATACATGATATCTGGATCTATACGCTAATACATGGTTTACTGTTATCTAACATGACTGATACTAAAATTTTGATAACATGGATGACTGTGTCTGATAGTGCTGAATTTGATGGAACTACCTGAGTTTCGTACTGTAACTAAATTGACTATAACTGACGGTCCTGCTATACATAAATCTAAAGAACTATCTGTGTTCTTTTACTGAGACTGAAACTTTGGGAGGTAGTTTCTTTAACGATATGCCCTAATAATGCATATAGCTAGGTTGAGGTCCAATCCCTGCACCGACTGGAAGGGTGTCAATATCGCGCTACTGGTAAGGAGAGTTGTGAGTGACCCTTAGCTAACAGGTACTCAAATGAGAATGGTGGGAACCCTAAACTGACAGGTTAAGCCACCTCATCAACCCTAATCTGGTAGGTTAATATGTCTCAACCTATGCTAGCTACGTAGTTCTGGAACACAAGGATGACCACTATGAATCACACCCTAAACTGGCAGGTGAGTTCCTATCCTTGGGTCCACTCGGCGCTAAATTCTACTCCCATATGAAGAGGCTGAACATGATTTAATTGGCTGTACATGGACTGAGTAACTGACGGAATAGTACTACTATCTGAGAATTTATTCAGATCATAAGATTTCTGAGATTTCCTGAGTCACATGACTGACTGAGTTCTATAGATCATGGCTTGAATGATATTATCATGATAACGTGACATGGATCTAGGCACACAACTATGTTTTTCGGGTACTAGTACCCCCAGGATTCGATGGAAGGAAACTAACAGACATAACTGACTTGATCATAAAATGGAGTCCACAATTCACCATATCATAAGTAGGGGATTTCACCCTAAGCATAGTTCTCAACTTCTTACGTATGGAAGGGAAATTCATACGACATGCGTATACTTGCATAGCTTCAATATCATGCTCAATCCATATCATAACAACATCGTATATCAATCACGTGGAATTTATGTGAAATCATAAATCATAGAGCATGGACTTGTCATTTAATCACTATTAAATCATGGGACATGAATTCTATCATCCTAGGCCTTTTATCAAACACTTTGCATGAATTCTTTTAGCTTAGGTGTGTTTTCATGAATTTCCCCATTTTAAACCAGATAAAGTTCACGGATTTCAAATAACGAACACATATTCTTCATGAAAACACCTTTAGATATAATCTTGAAACTTAAACAACAATCATCAACAAGTACATGGTCATACCACAACAAGAAAATCACAAAATAATATTTAAAACATGATTCTTGAGCTCGATTCTTAAGCTCTATGAACCAAATTGATCCATAGATGAACACAACACATACCTTAGATGGAAGATTCTTGATGATTGATGGAGGAATTTGCTTGAACTTGAATCCCCAATTGAGAACCCTAATGTGTTCTTGAGAGGGTTTTGAGAGAAAGAGTATGTTTTGGTGAAATAAGGGCTTAATTCTATGTTTATGCAATATATATAGGGGTGAAAAGATGATGTTGGGCGTATTTATACGTCTAAGCACCATAACTTACCTATGTTTTAGCTAAGTTTTGAGGATAACATACATAATTCTTGCAATTTTAGTCTATTTTTAGTTAAGTGAGCTGACCTATGTGATTAGCATGCTTTTCAGGTACTAATGAAGAAGATTTCAGCACTTTGGGGACCTGTGGACAACAAAGGAAAACTTCACATAAAAAGAAAAGCAGCTCTTGGACTGAATGTGATGCATGGGAACTTTTTCCCGGGCAAACTCAGTATTTTTAAATAGTTAAGGATGCAGTAGCAATTTATTAGAGTAGGATGTTATTAAAAGCATTATTGCTGAATTTTTAGGGATTATTATTCACATTTTTCAGATTCTGTAATATTTTTGAAAGCAGAAAATGGCTTAGCTTGAGCAACGGAGAGAGAGAAACACGTTTCTCTCTTAAAGTCACTTATTATATTCATCACCAAGATCGTGCTAAGTTTTGGTATGATGAATATTTCTATGTCGATTTCTGTTTTATTCATGAGTAGCTAAGCTTATTTGTTAGGGTTATGGAAACCTTGTAGTATACTCTCTATTTCTATGGGTTTGTTAATTTATGATGTGTAATGCACTTATATCATTACTCTCTTCATTATAATTGAATTCTCGTGGTTGCAAACATAGAGAATGTGCCATTATAACAATAATTTGTTCGATAGAAAAATTACTGTTTGGAAAAGAGAGTGTGACGAAAAAATAGGGTTTCCAACCTCTATTTTACATGTTAATGCCCTAGCAGGATTAACTTCTTGGAGAATTCGTACCATTTGTTGTACACTTTAGGTTCGAGAGAGCTAAGGTGAATAAATCCTTGATGGTTGAAAAACACTTGGATTAGAATTAGAATACACCTCTCTATAAGTGCATGCATGTATAAAATCCGTATTACCCATAGTTAATAAAGAAGTAGAAGCTACAAGGTGGACATAAACCTAAATTGTCATTCTTTGGGATCAAATATAATTACACATATCATCTCATTGTTACACTGATAATATTACTGTGCACTTAAACCAAACCCCCCTTATCTTGGAACCTTCGACCAACAGTCTAATAATAATCGCAATACTTAGTGATCATAGTATTCCCTGTGGGATTCGACACCCAACCCAGTTGGGTTCTATATTTGACAGTGACCGCTTACACTTTCTAACGAGAGTTGTAATTTGGGCGTATCAATAGATGACCCAAATATCCCTCTAGATGTGTCATTTAATTTTTATGAAAATTACCCGAGATGGGCCCCTGGCGCAACGCGGAGATATCGCGTTGCCCCCCGTTTGTGACCTGGAAACTCACCGCGATGAGGTGGAATCATGGAGAGACACTGGAAATTGACAAACATCATTTTATTTTATGGCGCAACATACCACTAACTGAAATGACGCTGCTGAAACTTTAAATCGCCATAACTTTTTCACCGGGTGTTTGTTTTAAGCAAATTTGGTATCAAAGTAAAGCTTATTCAATTCTCTACAATTTGGAGGGTATAGATCTTCCAAAATACCACCTATAAACCAAGTTATGATCATTCAAAGATGACCTATGTGAAATCACACACGAAAACTTGGTGGATTCAAAAGTTCTTAGCTTGGCTTACTCTAAGTTACTCTTATGAACATGCTTAACACATCATAAAATCTATTATCACTAGGATACTCATTATAATTCATGTACTACAATATGAATCACAGGATAGGAGGTTTCAAGTGTAGGAGCAACAGTTCATTTTCTAGCTTAGAAATATACGGGGTATTACAGCTTGGTGCTAAGTACTACTCCCAACTGGGATGACACTGATAACTGATATATCCTCACCATGATATGTAATTGATATATGCTAAACATGATATGATAACTGAATTTAACAACATAAGCATGATCTGAATATCTCATAACATGTAAACTAATATATGAATAGAATTACTAAGTATTAGGTGTTCATAACCCACCAACTCTCATTAATACAATTGAACATGATAGTTTTTACTGAGTATGATAATAAGAGAATTTCTTAATTTACAACCAATAACTTAGTAATATGATAAAATGGGAAAAGTCATATTTTGAACATGGGAGATCATTGATCTCATGGGAAACACATACTCATGGTTGGATGTAACGCCCCAAAATCCCATATCGAGATGTCACATGGTGCTTATGACCCCGAAGGACCACAAGTTAACCCTTTACTTATATCTGTACCTGTATACTAAAATAAATGCAAAAACTGGCCATAAGGTTCAACACATCTATGAATACTCATAATACACATCAACAACATCCATTTGAAAATCCTCTAAACTGTCTGAACTGTGGAGTTGATGGGACAAGTCCCCAACTAACTCCATCAACTCAAAATAAATAAAGTCTGAAGAAATAATAGTAAACTGAGATTCATCCTTGAAATAAGAGGACTCACTGCTACTGTTGCTGATTGGGACTGAACTGTTGAGGATACTCTGGATCCTATACCTCTGAACCTATGGTGTTAAATAAAACACCATAGCGCAAATATGTCAGTATAGGAATGTACTGAGTATATAGATGGGGTAGGCTAATGCAAGGGTTTATGTATGCACAATATCTCAACTGAATAATCATGAAAATATCGTATGAGAACACATACATGAATGCACAAAACATGAGCACAATCATCACAACTTTAGATACTGAAACTCGGATACCACTTTACTGTAGACTGAACTTACTACTGATACTGAGATACTGAATCACTAACTCATCTGATACTGATGACTGAGGATCTGGACGTGCTTACATCAAGGACTGAAATCTAAGCTTACTGCTTTCGACTGACAAAATTAGAGATCAACTTTGCTAATAGATTATTTCGTAAGCGATTATCAATGATAATAAGTATGATCATGTCCGAATCTGACAACAAGAATACTCAATAGAATAAAGGATCTGCGATAGAGATCAAGCCTATCTGACGGGAGATCTCTAGATATGATAATAAGAATAATCAATATGGTATGAGACTAAGATCAATCCAATATGATGGGAGATCTCTATATATGATAATAAACATCTATATATGATACCAAACCTATCTGACGGGATGGTCCATGAATTAATGGAACTATCTGAGTTCTTTATAGAGATGGATGACTGTGTCTGACAATCCTGATTTCTGAAGATAGATACTGAAACTGCAACTGTGGGAAGTAGTTACTTAACCAACATTCCCCAACCTACCACATGTGAGTTCCAACCTGTGAACCCAGCTGGAAGGGTGTCAATACCATGCCACGGGTAAAGACTTCTCTTGTCAAGTCTCTCTGACGGGATGACCCTCGCAGAAAGTCAGCCTGAGGCAATATAATAGTCAAACCTCTCTAACGGTGACAACCTCTACTGATGGGAGACTCCTGCATCCTGCGCTGGCTACGTAGTTCTGGAGTTCAGGGATTTCTCCTAATGACTCGGCCTCTCTGACGGGAGAGCTTCCATCTCTTACCTCGCTCGGTGCTAGCTTCTACTCTCAACTGATAGACTCTGAACTGAATTCTCAACTGAACACAACTGAATTGAGTCTGTTACTGATCATGTTTCTCAAAAGATCTGACTGAGTTACGCTGAGATTACTTAGTTTTGTATTTGATGAAAAAGGTATCGAATTATGGTATCTGACTGATGATACAGAGCTTGAATAGATTACTCGAATCACTTCTGAGATTAGAATTGAATTGCTTGAATACTATTAGATCTGCGTTGATTATAGGACTAAGGCTAGATTACTATAGATACAAAGATTACAGAGATAACTAAGATTACTGAGCTTTCTTAAGTTCTGCACTTGTCTGAAGATACAGAGTTCTATAGCTCTCTGAGTTCTGAGAATCATGGATCGACTGGAGTTATCGAGAAACTGACACGGGCTCTAGACAATAACTCTATTGTCGGGTATAAATACCCCCAGGACTCGATAGTGTAAAAGTAAAGCATAATCATTCATTCATCATCACAATCATTCATGTATTATCACAATCATTCATGCATCATCACAAGCGTTCATTAAGACATCACCTCAAGTATTTAAGTATCGCAAACCTCTATTCATCACTACAATTACTACAGAGTCACTGCAAGCATTTAGAAATCATCAACATATACTAGTGTTGAGAAAATATATTATTAGATTATACCCCATTTAAGAAGGTCTTACATCAAGTACTTCATATCTATATTAGTATTGACCCCTGTTTGGGTATCACATGGCTTGGGGAAACTTCATACTATCATTTCACAACTTACTTACTAACCACTTGACATGTATTAAAAAATTAGCATATATCAAAGAGCACATAATCGGGGAATTTACTACCATCATATCTCGACTTGTTCACTAGGGTCTTTCAACAACCACTAGACATGACTAATTTTTACACCTACTTGGGGATTTCATGCTATCTTGGCACATTTCACTCACTAAGGCATTTTATCAAACACTAGGCATGCATGGGTTCACACTTATTTGGGAATTTCCTGCTACCATGGAATAATTCATTCATTTGAGCATTTTTATCAAATCTATTAGGGGACATTGATGATAGGCGAATTTACACACCTATAGCACTATATTTTGCCCATATTTTAGCCTAGTTTTGAGAACAAATTATATATTTCATGCACTTTTAGTCCCTTTTCCTGTAAAGTGAGCTAACAAACATGATTAGCAAAGTTTCAGGTATAAATGATGCAGAATTCAGCATTTTATGGATAACTTGATGCCAAAGAAATCTTCACGAAAGGAGAAAATCCAATCTTGGACTCCAAGGACTAAAGATGGCGCATGGAAAATCTGTCCCGGGCTAAAACAGCATTTCTGAAGATTTGGGGACTAGCAGTAATTTATTAGGATTAGGATAATGATATATTAACCTAGTACAATTGGGTTAAGTATTTCATTAGCTTAGTAGGATTTGGTTAAGCATTTCATTAGCTTAGTAGGAATAGGATATGGGTATTATAAATACCCTATCTTGCTAGAGATTTAGGGACATCTTCTTACATTTAATTCTATTCTATTCTACTTCTAAGACATTCTAGTTCTAAACAATCATTCTTCCATTGATTCTATTTTTCTTCTTCTATTCATCTATTCTTAAATTCCACAACAAGAGAAACGTTACTTTGCTAAGGGATTCACGCCTAACGCCTACCACACCATTACAAACGTGAAATCTTTATTGTGGTATAACAACAATGTCAATTGTGATTTCCTTCGCACTCATGGGTAACTAAACTTCTCTGTTGGGGTTATGGAAGCCGAATGAGATACTATCTATTGCTGTGAGTTTGTGAGTTCGTGACACGTATGTTACTTATATCATTATTCTCTTCATCTTAATCTAAATTCTTTGTGGTTGCAAATGCAAGAATACGCCAGTATAACATTTAACTTGTTCGAAAGAAAGGTTATCTGTTTGGAAAAAAGATAATGCCAAGGTAGTAGGGTCCCATCCCCTATTAAAAAGTTAGTGCCGTAACTGGATTAACCTCTTGGAGAATTCGTACCGTTAGACACGCTTTAAGCTCGAAAGAGTTAAAGTGAAATAATCTTCGAAAAGGTCGAAAGACGCCTAGATTTACCATCGAATACAATTCTCTATAAGCACATGCATGTCTGAATTCCGCACACTCATAGCCAATAGAGACGTATAACTCAGAAGGTGGACATAACCCCAACTCCTCAATTCTCATTGTTTACATATTACAAAACATTCATTCTTTTACTTTGCTATTTTCTGCTTTACTCTCTTATTTTGGTTACATTACTATCACAATACAATTCCCCCCTTTTTATGAGACTTGCACTAAAAGTCTAGTAATCTTTGCTTACTTGTTGACCAAGCTATTCCCTGTGGGATTGATACCCAACCTAGTTGGGTTCTATATTTGACAAATGACCGCTTTACACTCCTACGAGAGCTGTAGATTGAGCGTTATAAAAAATTAGCGCCGTTGCCGGGGAATACAAGTGTCAATTAAGTTCGTAATAATTACTAGACCCTTTGGTCAAAGATTCTCGTACTTTTACTTTTAGTTTTTGTTTTTGTTTACTGCAGGTTTTTATTCAGTGCATGCCCCATACCCGAAGTTCTAGTCAACCGTTATTACCAATCAATCCTGAACCACAACGTATTCGCAGAATGGAGGCACAAAACGCAATTGAAAGGATGGCTACTCAACAGGAACAGGCGAGACTAGCTGCGCTAGCCGCCTCTCAAGTGCATCAAAAGAATATTGATAACCCTGGGCGAGCAACGAATCCTGACGATAAAGATCTAGGTGATGACGAGCTACTAAACCCTAGGCATGCCGCTGAGATTGCAACACCTGCCAAAAGAAGAGATCGTCAAGCTAGGTTTAGGCCTGAACGCCAAGCTATGCAGCCAGCTTTCAACGATGATGATGATGATCTTGATGGAGCCGGAGCCACAAGAGCCATTATTCCCCCACCATTAGCGCCCGGAGCCAAGTTCAACATCACAAGTACCATGATTCAGTTATTGCAACTCAAGGGATTATTTGGTGGACTAGAAGGCGATGATCCGAATATACATCTCATCAACTTTATTTCTACATAAAAGTCGTTTGACAATCCTGGAGTTGGTCAAAATGCAATTCGATTACGTCTATTTCCATTGTCTTTGTCTGGGGAGGCAACTCTATGGTTGAATGGGCTGACTCCTGATTCTATTACAAATTGGAGGAAATTAAGAGACGCTTTCCTAGAAAGATTCTTTCCGCCATCCAAAAGAGCATGATTGAGAGATGAAATTAGCAACTTTCGTCAGCTTCCCACTGAAGCTCTTCATGAAACATGGGAGAGGTTCAAGACAAAGCTAGCGAGGTGCCCAAACCATCATATGACTAATGTTCACCTAATAGAGATATTATATAGAGCCTTGAATTCAATAACTAAACCAGTGGTGGATAATGCGGCTGGAGGATCCTTTATGGATCTCACCTTTGGTCAAGCAAGCAATATGCTAGATCGTATGACGAAACAAAGTAGAGCTTGGCATACCAAGGATTCTGAGGTAGCAAGCCCCACTTTATCTATAGGCATGACTGCAGACCAAAGGAGAAGAGAAGAAGAACGTGATCAAGATATGGCGCACATGAAAACACAAGTGGATCTTTTTACAAAGCATTTATTATCAGGGAAGAACGAAAAAGTGAAAGCTATTGCGTCAAAAGGAAGAGACGAATCTGATTCGGAAGAGGAAGCCAACTACTTGAACAATCAGGGGGGTTTCCGAGGCAATGCCCAAGGAAACCAAGTTCGGAACTATCATGGTAAATCTGGAAACATGGACCAAGGTAGTTGGAAGAACAAGAATGACAGTAATGGTTTGTATGTCCCCCCTGGAAGACCACATCTAGTTCTGGAAGTATGGAAGACATGACGGCTAAACTACTGAAAGGAGTGGAAACAACTAGCGCGGGAGTAATGGAGGTAATAAATGATTTGTCCTCTATGAAGAAATTAGTTGATTCACATTCCACTTCAATCAAGCAAATAGAGCAACAATTGAGCCAACTTTCAGCAGCACTCAATCAAAGAAAGGCTGGCACTTTACCTAGCGACACTGTGCAAAATCCAAGAAATGAGGGATCATGCATGGCTATTACTACTCGAAGTGGTAAGGTGCTGGAAACTTCAGAAAAAGGCAAGCAAGTGGTTGATGAAGAAGCGGAAATTGATGATAAGGCGAAAGGGGAAGATGTCGCAGCAGCCGATCCTAACGTCCTTAACGTCACTCCTCACGACGTGCAGCCTGGAAAAGCTGAAAAATGGAAGCAAGAGGAGAAGAAAGCCGTGGAAAGAACAATTCCATACCCACCACCACCTTTTCCCCAAATATTGAAGAAGGTGGCGGATGATACGAAGTTCAGCAAATTCATGACTATGTTAAAGCAGCTGACCATTAATGTTCCATTGGTGTAAGCACTTGAACAAATGCCTGGGTATGCGAAATTTATGAAGGATCTTTTGAAAAAGAAGCGGGCAGTAAGTTATGAGTTTAAAGATGATGTCCATCACTGCAGCGCAATCGCTACCCGATCAATAGTTCAGAAGAAGGCTGACCCCGGAGCTTTCACTATTCCTTGCACCGTTGGATCTTTGAATTTTGCCAAAGCATTATGTGATTTAAGAGCCAGCATCAATTTGATGCCATTATCTATCTATAAGAAGTTGGGGTTGGGTGATCCTACTCCAACCAATATGAGGCTCGTCATGGCGGATAGGTCGGTAAAACGACCTGTTGGTATCCTATGTGATGTCTTGGTAAAGGTTTCTTCATTCATCTTTCCAGCAGACTTTGTTATTTTGGATTGTGAAGAGGACTCAGAGGTTCCCATAATCTTGGGACGCCCTTTCCTTGCAACGGGAAGTGTTCTTATTGACATGAGAGCTAATGAGCTTTTATTTCGGTTGAATGACGAAGTGGTCCGCTTTGATATATGCAAAGAAATGAAGTAGCCCAGCGATATGAATGTGTTCTCTGTAGCTGATGTTCATCATGAGGATAAGAAAGCATTATCTGTAGAGAAACAGCTTACTGTTGAGCCATTGTCTACTGCGCCACTGAATGTTGAGCATGAGGACGATGAAGATTATGAAGAACTTATGGGTGCTCTAACAGAAATAGAGTCCTATTCCCATACTCCTATGCAACCAGACCATGATCTTAAGAATCAACCGTCACCAACAGCGAAGACTTCCCTTGAAGAGCCACCAATGCTAGAATCGAAAGAGCTCCCCGATTATCTAAGGTATGTGTTCTTGGAAAGTATAAATATACTTCCGGTGAGTGCGGATGATTTAAGTAAACAGCACGTAGAGGCTCTCATCTCTGCTCTGAAGAGATACATGAGAGCTATGGGTTGGACTATTGATGATATAATTGGTATCCCTCCTGGGATAGGCATGCACAAGGGTCATCTCAAAGAAGATTGCATGCCTACAAGTAAGCCTCATTATCGTCTAAATCCATTCAGAAAATGATCAACCATCTATCTCGATGAAGTCTAAGTAATCGAGATATCTATGTCATGCCGCGACAATAAATCAAGCGCTAGATGGGAGGCAACCCATCATTTATCGTTTTTCATTTTTTGTCTTTCTCTCATTGTAGTACGTGTTTCGTTTTTGATAAATAAAAATCCAAAAATAAGAGTCGTGCCACGACCAAAACTAAGGCGCTTGATGGGAGGAAACCCATCGTACTAATCATTTTCATTGGTTTTGAGCGAATGTAGGTGCAAGAGGTATAAAATGAGGAGATTGATTTCAGATGCGATTTGGACGTATGGCATGGTAAAGGTGGTAAGTTAGGAATTAAGATGCATAAGGCTATGGATTGAGCATTGCTCATGACAAAATAGGCATCGATCAAGGCTAGGCCTAGGTAAAACTAGGCCACGAACAAGGAAAAGCCTATACTATAGCCCAAGGTCTCGGAATCTAGTGTGCTATAGCATAGGCGCCGCCCATGCTCAAGTATGCCATAGCATAGGCGCCGCCTATGCTAAAGAATTTGGTCTCTGAATCTCATATGCCATGCTAAAGGTGCCGCCTATGGTAACTAAAGGCATTGAACTAGGCGCCGCCTATGCTAGCAAATGCTTTGCATTAGGCGCCGCCTATGGTCACCATAGGCAAAGCTAAAGGCGCCGCCTATGGTCACTTTTTATCTCCAAAACCGATTTTAAATGGGTCAAAACCCGACCCATTCTTTTCCTATATAAAGGAGACTTAGTCTTGAAACACAAACACATAGAAAACTTGACCTAGGCGCCGCACATACTCTCCAAATCATCTCAAAACTTTTCTTTTTGCTCTCCCACTTCACAAGAACATCTCCAAAGGCTTCAATCACGTAAGTACTCTTTTGTTCTTCATCTATTTTTCATTAGTTCTACGTTGCTATGTCTATTATGAATTGCTACATCTTGAAGAAATATTGGTGATGTTAATGTGTTTGAATTGTTGATACAAAACCAAGTTAGTGAACATGTACGTTAGGATACTCTTAACTTGTTTCCGACTTGAATATTGATTTTGATGCAGTGTTATACTACTTGCGGAATTGCTATAGTCATGAACATTGCATAATCTTGTCACTAGAATGCTTACATGTTAGAATGTCCCGTTCATCGGAATAAGACTTATAGTTGCCTACCGACATAGGAGGTTGTGATTATTTAGATACTATACCTTGATTCAATCCCTATGTAGTAGTCATGATATATCAAACATGAAAGTATTTCCAAGATTACAAGAAGTATGATTGCTCTGATTTTATTGTTGGAATATAGCACCTAAAACGTATGTCGATGAAGTCTGACTAGTCGACCACTTTCACTTCACTAGTCTGTACCAACAAACTAAGTGTGGGGTGGTGCCCCTACTACTCGTTTATAGATTGTATCCATCGAGATGATGCTAACATGAACATTATTTTAGTCTCAGGTACAATGGCACCCAAAGCAAGACAAGGAAAATATAAGGCTACCACTTCACAAAAAGGCAAGAAAAGAGGCCTAAAAGAGCAAGGAGAATCATCCTCGATGCAATTACCACGCCGCATGTTCGGAATAAAATGGGTTCTTGAGGAGGAAGCGAAGGAATGGTATAGGAACAACAAAGAAAGAAAATATGTTCATGTGGACCTGATCAACAAGGAAAGCCTAGCGAAGAAGGAGCCGTGCATGTTGGCAAAGATCATGACATTACCTTTGGATTTCATCTTCCGAGACATGGGAGAATGCAATCTTGATTTGACAAGGGAATTTTATGCCAACTGGTCGCCGAAAACCACAGGCAGCGAAGTCAAGATTCGGGGCCAAGTTTTGCAACTCAATGCGGATTTCATCAACTCCTTTCTTGGTTTGCCTTCAGTCGATCCAAAACCATTCAAAGAGCTGTACAGTAGACCTTCATATAGAGCAATTCCACACACACTTTGTGGAAGTATATCCATGGCAAGGTGGAGCAGACATAAAGACACCGGGCGACACAACACCTTCCCCTATGCTCCTTTGAATAGGGAAGCAAGGATATGGTTGTGTATTGTCAACTCTTGCCTCATACTAGGGACTCAGTACACCAAGATAATAAGAGATAGAGTGTGCTTGGTATACGTATTGATGACGAATGTCCCTATCAATGTCGGGTCAATTATTCATTCCAAAATGCGGAAAGCTAGGCTACACAAGAGGTCCCACTTCAGTTTTGGCAACCTGTTGACTGCAATACTAAGGAAAGAAGACATCAAAGAGGAACCGGATGATCACAAACTCCCACACAACACAAAGAAGGTTGACCTCACGAAGGTTAAAGATGCTGAAACCACTCATGGAGTCAACCTTACCACTTCAGAAAGGCATGCTCGCGACGAAAGCTTCTCCCGCTATTTATATGGCATGATGAAGTTTACCATGATGAGCGGGGGTCATGTTCCAACTGCTGCAGAGCTCCAACAGTTGGATTATGACTACCCAATGAACGAGCATGCGAGGGCGATGTGTGGAGAAGGTGTATGTTTTGAGGAACCTTTTGATGACGACATGCCAATCGATGATGATCGACTAATGCCAGACTCCGACGTGGAAGAGAACTCTGATGACGACGACTCTGATGATG
This sequence comes from Capsicum pubescens, assembly GCA_030864215.1. Lineage (NCBI taxonomy): Eukaryota > Viridiplantae > Streptophyta > Magnoliopsida > Solanales > Solanaceae > Capsicum > Capsicum pubescens. Next base: position 221,003,082 of record CM061546.1, read on the forward strand.
ATTCCGATGCAGGGGGTATGACCCCAGACATAGAGGATGAGTTTGACTAATCAGGTTCTTCTTATTTATTTTTCACTGAGGGCAGTGTGTCCCGTCTAAGTGTGGGGTGCTGGTATTTGCATAATATACTTCTCTATCCACATTTGAATTTATTTATGTTTGTTTGTTTTGTTAGTAGTTAATTGTTTTTTTCCAGTAGTTAAAATTTTATTTTTAAACTTAGCATCGCATGGAATTATTCTAATAGGCAGCATGAGATTATGACAAGAGTTTGTGCTAAAATCATGACTATTGAGACGTTTAGGCTCTAATTGTGACTCACTATGTGATATTGTTTGGTTTAATCCCTTCATCTGTTGGGTCAAGAGTCTATACTACTCCCAATAAAGTCGACCATGTGCCTTGTGTGTGTGAGCTAATAGTATATTCTGTGCTTGTGGCTGATGCTAGAACTTGCCTGGTATTTATGTAAAGCGGAAATAAGGAGTGTAAGTTTAGGAGATGATTTAGGCATTTCTTTGGCAACCTATATTTGTTTACCTTTATTTTTACCTACCCATGGACATTATCCTAGTTAACCCTTTTGAGCCTTTAGCCTATTTTCTTTGAAAACCTCATATGTAAGCCTAATCCATTTTTTTCAAGACCATAATTTGATCCAAATTCCTAAGTGCTTTAAAGTGTAAAGTCATGTGACAAAATAAGAGGAAATTGGGTGAGTATGATGCTTTAGAATGCATTGGTGCTTGAAATTGCTATGAAAAAGAAGTGCTATCATAAGAGGTATGTTATGAAAAGAAAAAGGAAGAAAAAACTGAAAAGTTAGTCATGTTTAAAATCGAAAAACAAAAGAGGAGAAAAAGGGTGGTAGAATAAATGAAAGAAAGGTTGTTAGAAAGAAAAGTGTTAATGACACAATGTGATGTATTAAAGCTCTTAGGAACATAGTCACTATTTCTGGCCAAAATAGTCCTACCCGTCCCTTAGCCTACATTACAACCATCAAAAGACCTATTTGATTCTAAGCTTAGCATTCTGACATTTAGTGGAGCATTACACTAAGGGCAAGCCTATGGTCATCAGTTGCTACATATGAATTCTTTGTGAGAGTGAGAGCAAGGATATTTTGATACCCATGTTTGAAAAATATGCTATTCTTGTGAGTGATTATGGGTAATATATTGTGAGACACACATGGTTGATGAGTTTTGGGTAGTTGTGTATGATTCTTTGTGCCTTAACTTTTGAATATGAGTTGACCACCATCACGAGTCTATGTTGGAGGCTAAATGGTCTCTACTAATGATCGGAAAACTACTCTTTGTTGATAATTGTTGTGCTTGTCTTGACGAATATTTTATGTTGTTGCTGTGAAACCCTAAGTTGATGTTTAGAGGGACATGATATTTTGTTCGAGGATGAACAAAGCTTTAAGTGTGGGGTGTTGATGATAGGCGAATTTACACGCCTATAGCACTATATTTTGCCCATATTTTAGCCTAGTTTTGAGAACAAATTATATATTTCATGCACTTTTAGTCCTTTTTCCTGTAAAGTGAGCTAACGAACATGATTAGCAAAGTTTCAGGTATAAATGATGCATAATTCAGCATTTTATGGATAACTTGACGCCAAAGAAAGATTCACGAAAGGAGAAAAGCCAATCTTGGATGCCAAGGACTAAAAATGGCGCATGGAAAATCTGTCCCGGGCTAAAACAACATTTCTGAAGACTTTGGGGACTAGCAGTAATTTATTAGGATTAGGATAATGATACATTAACCTATTACAATTGGGTTAAGTATTTCATTAGCTTGTTAGGATTAGGATAATGATACATTAACCTAGTACAATTGGGTTAAGTATTTCATTAGCTTAGTAGGATTTGGTTAAGCATTTCATTAGCTTAGTAGGAATAGGATATGGGTATTATAAATACCCTATCTTTCTAGAGATTTAGGGACATCTTCTTACATTTAATTCTATTCTATTCTACTTCTAAGACATTCTAGTTCTAAACAATTATTCTTCCATTGATTCTATTTTTCTTCTTCTATTCATCTATTCTTAAATTCCACAACAAGAGAAACGTTACTTTGCTAAGGGATTCACGCCTAACTCCTACCACACCATTACAAACGTGAAATCTTTATTGTGGTATAACAAAAATGTCAATTGTGATTTCCTTCGCACTCATGGGTAACTAAACTTCTCTGTTGGGGTTATGGAAGCCGAATGAGATACTATCTATTGCTGTGAGTTTGTGAGTTCGTGACACGTATGTTGCTTATATCATTATTCTCTTCATATTAATCTAAATTCTTTGTGGTTGCAAACGCAAGAATATGCCAGTATAACATTTAACTTGTTCGAAATAAAGGTTATCTGTCTGGAAAAGAGATAATGTCAAGGTAGTAGGGTCCCATCCCCTATTAAAAAGTTAGTGCCATAACTGGATTAACCTCTTGGAGAATTCGTACCGTTAGACACGCTTTAAGCTCGAAAGAGTTAAAGTGAAATAATCCTCGAATAGGTCGAAAGACGCCTGGATTTACCATCGAATACAATTCTCTATAAGCACATGCATGTCTGAATTATGCACACTCATAGCCAATAGAGACGTATAACTCAGAAGGTGGACATAACCCCAACTCCTCAATTCTCATTATTTACATATTACAAAACATTTGTTCTTTTACTTTGCTATTTTCTGCTTTACTCTCTTATTTTGGTTACATTACTATCACAATACAATTCCCCCCTTTTTACGAGACTTGCACTAAAAGTCTAGTAATCTTTTCTTACTTGTTGACCAAGCTATTCCCTGTGGGATCGATACCCAACCCAGTTGGGTTCTATATTTGACAAACGACCGCTTTACACTCCTACGAGAGCTGTAGATTGAGCGTTATCAGACATGATTCTCTTATTCAACCATTTATACACCCAAAAGTCATGAACACATCACATAGAAAACAACTTCAAGAGGTTCTATCACATTAGTTCCACATACTAGGGTCAAAGCTCATAAATTTTGTAGACAAACATAAATCAAAACTCCACAATACCTTGAACATCTATTTAACTCATATAAATCATTAAAAACTCACAAACATAAAAATCTTTTCGTTTTTAAAAAGGGTTCTTGAGCTTCTTGGATGAAAGGGACCCAAGAATCAATATCTACATACCTTAACCTTTGAAATTGAATGAATCCTAATACTTGAGACTCTATACGCACTTGTAATAAATAATCCTTGAAGACCACACTAGGAGGAACTTAGTTCTTGAAGAAATATTGAAGATTTATGGAAGATTAGGGTTCTTGAATTGAAACCCTAGATATTCTCTCTTTAGAGAATTGGAAGAGAAATGGAGAAATTAGGGTTTGAATGAGGGTTCCTCATATTTATAGAGGCTAAAAAAATGGATAATGACCAAAATACCCTTGAAAAAATACCCTTAAATTGCTGGAAAAATATTCTTGACGACATTCGTGACAAGCCATCAAGTTGGTGATAGGCCGTCATGAATGTCGTAAAAAAAAGGTGAAATATTGAGTTTCTGGTTAAGGCTGGCGACATTGGTGATAGGCCATCACGAGCGTGACGCTTATCACAAAATGTCATCACTGGGGTCAGAAATCTGCCCAGGGATGATGACATTGGTGATAGGCCGTCACGGGCGTGATAGCTTATCACGAATGTTGTCACTAGTTTCCCAGCAAGACATGCTGGAGTAAAATGGGCATAACTCTTTGCTCCGATATCCGTTTTGATGAAATTGGTATCGTTGAAAAGATAATTCAAAGAGATTTCATTTGATATATAGTAGGTACTCTAATTCAATATATACAAGGAGTAATGGTCGATTGAACTTGATCCAAATTTTGACGGTCACTAAAACTTGAACGATAGGAAAGTTTTCAACTCGACCATGAGTTAGGGGACCTCTATGATCTTACTTCATGCTCAAATATATTCCCACACGATTCAAAGTATTTCATACTTGGGAGGATATTTCTGAAACATTTTGACTCAAATTTTTGCTTTACCAAATACGCTCTAAGGCTTAGAATGGAAGAGGATTTTGCAAGGCATTACATTGGATTATACACATAAACTGAAGAGAGTTAAGAAATTCATATTTTACCTTAAACCCAATTAAATAGAAATGAATTATGTTTGTAAGTTTAGAGAGTTCTTTGGACTCAGTTGGTGAAAGGGACCCACTAATAAAATACCACAAACCTAATGGCAAACCCCTTGAAGAAATCTTCTTGAAGCATGAACTTTCTTGATGAACCCTAGTTGGCTTTGGGAGAGAAAAGAATCATTTTTTTTCTATATGTTAACTTATTTCTGAGTTATGAGAGTTTAGGGTAATGTTTACCTTTGATAACTAATTTTTTTAGGGCTTAAACAACGTGTGTTGGGTTAAAAGGGGGTGAAATTTACCAAAGTGCCCTTTTTGAAATTGTGTATGAATTTTTGTTCCAGTCATCACGTCTTACCCTATGACTAGTACCTTCTGGCGATGATTCATGGCCTGAGTCGTAAGCTGAGCTTCTAAGGTCTGGTTCTTCACTGCTAAGGTAATGAATCGCCCTCCTAATGACTCATAAGGTCTGACTACGAGTTGTTAGGAGTAGTAATAGTCTGAGACTTAGTTTCAGGGTTCCTTTCTCCTAATGTAACGAGACTACCTAAAGACTCATCATCACCGATAACGAGTCGTAGGGTCTAGTTGTTACCCCTAGGATGAAGTTTGATATCTTTACTTGTGTGGGAATGAATCTCACGTAATGACTTATTACTTCTGGTAATGACTCATTACTAGAGTCGTTGTCACATTAGTGTGATAGGCTCTCAGGAAAAAATTTCCACAACTTTTGCCATGAAATCGAATTAAGGCGAGACTTGCAACATTGGAAAGCTAACTAAATGGCCTATATTTTTATGGGTCTAGAGCTTGAGAATTCTTGGCTATTATAGTATTGGTGATAGGAAATGTGCATGCAAGGATGAATGCAACAGAATTCACAATACCATAACCGATCTAAGTATCATAATGTATATCTAGACTCAAATTGGTAAGTATAATCACTATCATAATCATCCTCCGCATAGAACCAAGTATAGAAGAATATCATCATAATCATCCTCTAATTTTTCTGGGTATATAAGCATATCACATCTTTAAGACATCTCATATCTATAGGCCATATATACTAACTATGAGGCATATCACATCTATAATGCATCTCATATCTATAAATCATATATCTTAACTATGTCTAAGGCTATATTACTAAGCATGTCGATTGGATATATTATAATCAAGTCTGAAAAACATATCATAGATATAAGCCATTAATCATAATTTGGGAAAACCATCATCATTCACCAAGTCACGAAGAAACCTTATACCAAAGGATTAATAGTCTTAGGTATGTGTAACATGCGTAAATAAGTCCACAACGGCTAAAATAAGTCTTGACCTAAGGTGGGCTGGAATAACCCACTTCTAATCCTCAAATTTTATATTTAGGAAATTCCTACTCAGAACTAGGCTAAGGTATCTAAATTGATGTCTATATGATACATAAGCCATAATTAGTCCCAAGATAGGAATTCCACCTAGAAGATGAGTGATCAAATCAACTCCACCTAAATTATGATTTCAAGGTCTCTAAATAGCTCACATAAGGATATTCATACTAATCATGCTTCCAACACTTAAGCTACATCCTAATATAGAATCATATAAACTATTCTAAAGATTAGCTAACTCTATGATGAAGACAGTAGGATCCTAAAGTTGTAATAAGCATTTCACCTTACAAGTCAAATCCCTCATCTAATCTCCAAGATTTCAATAATCAAGACTAAGTCCCAGTGTTTTACCCATAATCAATATTATCATTCATATTCATATGCAATACATAAAACACATCATCTTTGAAGAAAGGTAGACCAAAGCATACATCGAATTCAAACCAAAAATTCTTGAATCATTTATAAAACGTTCATCTTCAGTCCATGATCTCAAGATTCTACTACACTATCAAAATTGTAATCTATGCGTCGTTAGGAGTAAATCAAGACCCATATTTCCATATAATGAGTTGGGTCAAATTTTTAGTCAGGAATGAACCCGTGGGGCCTGCTAATAGAATAAAAAATTAAACCCATCCCAAGGTAGCTCAAAGGATAAGGATTGTGTTCAAAAGTTGATAAAAAATGGAACACAAATCAGGTCTCAAACCAACCCTTAATGTTTAGGAATTCAATGCCCTAATTTCTGAGAATTTATCAAGAAATCAAAGGAATCTTACCATGAATTAAATGAAAAATCACAAAATAATCGTTATCCATGATCCCAAGTCATCCACAAACTTCAATCCCACCTAATCAAACTCTTTAGGGTTTATGCTCTCAAGAAATGGGTGAGAAATGGCTAAAATCGCAACCAAAGGGGTCTATTTATACCTAACCAGGTACTCAGGTCCTGCTGTTGCGGCCCAAGACCTGTGATAGCAATATTTAATGGTTGCACAAGCGAGTTGCAATCATAACTCATGCCTTTCTATTGCACTACTTGATGATCGCACAAGGTGTTATGATTTAAACACCTCTTCCCGCGATCGCACCATTTCCCCTGACAAGGGTATCATGATTGTGGCCCTTGGCTTGCGATAGCAGCTGTACCAGATGACATCTGAAACTAGGAAAATCTTCCAATTCTTTGCCATTCCCTCGGGATTCAATAGGAATCTCATATACATAAATGAACTATGTAACCACACCAAATTAGACATTCTAGACTGAATAACACAGTAAAAATTTCCATCCTAGGTTGTTTCAACAAAACGTGGGTCCCACACCCAATTCTAATTTCCTAACTTTTCGACTAATAGGTCTAGTTGAGACCAAGTTCCTTAGGACCCAAACCAAGAGTCTATCCACTCTAAAATCGTCATTCCAAAGCTATTGGCACAATCAAAGATTGTATCCGAGGTTAGTAACTAGGACTTTTTGTACAAGAACAAATCCTAACCTTCGAAAGCTCCAAAATAGGGAAACGAGCCTAAAATACAAATGAATTGTCTGATCATTGAACTAACAGTTCTAACACATCATAGATGACTTATAGTTATTGTGGGAAGGTTCAAAATAATGATAATGCACAAAAATCAAGGAAATGACATGTAGGATCATTACAATATCCACTACTAAAAAGACATTGGTCTTTGAAAGTCAACGGATAGAAGAATCTCAAAAGCTTGAAAGGATGCGGTACTGGGCCCGCATGCTACAAACATGACTTCTCAGATAACCTCTAATAAGAGAGATCACTTCCAAGGGATTTTGCCATAGGTATCCCTATTTCAAATAGCTCTCTAACTTAACTTTAAAATAGCCAGAACTCAATCTCCACCACCAAATGGCCTCCAACTAAACTGAAAAAAGGATGATGCATGCAAGTTCAAACCATGACACACTGATAACATCTCCATACAATCCCAAATCAACTAGAGTCTTACCCAATCCAAAAGAAAACCAAGGGATGGGTCGTACAATCGACTATAAATCCAAATATGACTTTTTTCACCATTCCACACCTGCTATCCACTCCAAACCATGAGGAAAATCACCTGGGTCCTATCCGAAAAATCTCATCATAGAAAACACAAAGAACAAAGGTTGATCTACTAAAAGTCCATAAGAAAAATAAGAGAACAAGCCTACAAGGCACTATCTGGGCATACGAATGGAGATAACCAAGGAATGTAATATTTACCAATGTTACAACTAATCCAGATAGTAATCAAAACTAAAATCCAAAAGTCCAAGACACAAATATTTACCACTGAACGATTTATTCTAGGATGTCCCATTAACAGAGAATGAAGCTAAGCTGAATCCAACTAAAGTATATTACTCTTGCTGAGTATATCATCAAAAATCCTTAAAGAACACTGAAGACCCAAGGTCAAAGATGAAGAAACCAATGCTAGGTCCATGAACTACATCTGAACACCTATCCAATAATAATACATCTGAATGCAAGAAGATCGAATAGGTAACCACAGAGTGGGATCAACCATCCTACAGAGGAAATCCAAATTGAGACAAATATAAAACAAAGGTTGCAATAATACTTTGCAACTCCAAGATGAAATCTTAGCACCAAGGCTAAATTGCTCAGTCTCAACTACCAAACCAAACCTGGAGATGGGTAGACATACATACTCCAAATTTGTCATAGCTTCCAAATTTGCATTCTAAGGCATTGAATCTAAAATTGAGCCAACAAATCCAAACTAAATTCAAGTAAACACATTGACCATACTAACCTCATTAGACATATATGTACTAAATCATGTCGAGCTAAACTAAATATAGCTGAAGAAAAAAATTGCAATAGAGGATAAATCACCTATTGAAACACAAGAAATCAACTCTACGTCTATTGGAGGGCATGATATATCAAAGAACACTCAAGAAATCTCCAAGGCTACAACTTACGCTAGTAATAGAAAAATTCTAGCAACTTAGAGAAATGCAACTTTAGCCAAAAACTAACCAGTCCAATACTCCATCTTCACAAAGATTAGACATAGGCACATATCATCAATGATAAGCACTCCATCATTGATAAAGAATTTAACAAACCATGCATCATCTCACCGAGGAAGAAAATATTAATCTCAATAATAATGTCAAGGTCAAGAAAACTATTAAAAAGAACCAAGCAACTCAAGATAAAGAATTTTTTCTTTGCCAACTCAAGAAGGGATCATAGGACCCACTTGAGGTTTTTGGTGTCATTTTTAGACCTGAAGCACAATGATACAATATGTATATCGATATTGTTTTCATGATATGTAGAATGTGTCTTTGATAGATTCAAACCTTGAAGAAGCTTCTCAGAAGGAAAAAGTGAAGGTTTAGCGGTTTGTGAGATTTATTTGGATTTGAGGTACGTTAGATTTATTCCTTGTTATATTGAGCTATGTTACAGTAAAATTATGATATCTTGTTATATTATAGGGGTTTTAGATGTTTGATTGATAAATGGTAAGGGTTGGAATTAATTGCATTATTTAGCTGACTTGAACTTATAGATTAGAATGCTTGACTTGTAGGCTTGAACCTTAATGAATTGGGCTTCATGTATCATGGTTAGCATGAGGATGCCATATTTACTCTAGTTGGATGAGAGTGACCTTGTCACTCATATTGTGAGTAAGTTAACCCTAGTTTCCTATATTAATGGAGGTTCCTTAGCTATTATGGTTTAGTTTGGTGTAGTGCTTGGGAAAGACCTTTAGCTTAGGACTATTGGTGGCTTGCTATACATCTAAGATATGATTTAGATACCTTATACTAGTACCAGTTAAAAATTAGACTTGGAATGTATTTTGGGGAATTCGAAGTAGGTTCTTAACCCACCTTAGACTTGGATTGATATAGTTTCTTTGATGACCTTAGACACTTATTAAATGCCTAGGAAATGCTTCCTTGGAAGTATGTTGGATAACTTTGGTAGTAAATCATTGTGATGCCATTTTAACTAATGTTGATCGTCTAATTGACTAAAATTATCAATGATGCCATAATAAGCTACTTCTTATGATATTAAAGGAGCCCATGATGATGTTATTAATCAAGCCATTAATTTTGTATTTGTTAAGTTAGTGATAAAATTTCTTTATGTTAATGGTGGGCCAATGAATATGTTACATTGGGCCATTACTCATGATAATGCTTACAGTTATGCTCATGATCAAATGGACTAGATTATTGGCTTATAACTTATAATATTCATATTATATGTGTACATACACTTATCGATAATGTGACATTAATGATGAACAAGGGAATATGGAGGTATGCTCTTTTTTCTTCTCCTTTTATGCTTTTTTAATTTAGCCCTCATGGGCTTATTTCTTACTTAAGCCTTCATGGGGCTTGTTATTTAGCCTTTGTTGTGCTTGCTCTGTATTATCAACATTGAATTTGTTATGATTTTGATACCCAACAAGGACGAAGGGTATTATGATGATATATTTATATCCGGCATGATCGGAGGAGATTATTATGATGATATTGCTACATGGCAAGGCCAGACAATATTGTGATGATGATGATGATACACGATAAGGCTAAAGGGTGAATATGATAATATAATCGACAAGGCCGAAGCATGATCATTTGATGTTCCTACTTGTACATTCGTCGGTTCGAGTTCACCTAGCCCTATGAATGGTAATTTTATACTTTTATATAAATATATATCTCCATGTGTGTAATATAGACATAATGTGACATTAAAATACCAGATATAGCCCACTAGTGTTAAATTTATAAAAAATGGTGTAGTTAATAATTAATTGAGACTAAGTGACACGACCTAAACTAGGGTCTTATCGTATTGGCCATCCTAAGTCCAACCAGACTAGGTACCACCCTCGTAACCCAACCTAACCTTTAAATATGCATATCCTGTGTTGGATAAATTCAAAATATATAACAAGATAGCATGTAAGCATAACCTAAGACTCTGGTATAGGTCTATAACCATGAGCAACCTAAACAAGTCCAACCATCCATTACCAACCAAAAACCATAACCAAACCAATATGAAAACAAAGTTTTTGTCCATTACATAGGATTAAAAGATGGAACAATCATAAATTTAGTCCATCGGTATTAGACCCAATACCAATGCCAAAACAAAGGCTGACACCAAAATCGACACCGCCTATTCCAACCTATAGTAGTCATACAAAGACTCTAACTAATAGAAAAAATATATTCAGTTGGGATATGCCCCCAACCATAGCAAAAAATAATATAAATAAAATGACCAAAGTATGTAAAGACATCAATGACATGAAATATAGCCTTCTAGAATATGGAAGCTCACTAATTCAATCAAATAGATGATACCAAATTCGATCACTATGAATGAGAAGTAGAACAACTAATTCCTACATGACGTGAGGATACAACCACCCAAATATGGGTTAGCGGGTGAACGCTAGCATAAACTCAGGATAAGGATAAAATAATACCATCCGATAAAACCAAGTAAACCAACCATATGCACACAACCATATATATAGCCATACTGGGAAAGAGAGAAAGATTTAGCATGAATTTATACGATTAACTTGAGTATGTGTAGCTTAACCATCCTAGAACCACCAATGGGCTATAGGGGTCCAGTGTTACCCCTTGAACGAGCCTCGATGCGTGTAGCAGCAAGAACCAGAGATACTATAAGAGTAGGGGATTACCAAGAACCTTTTTATCTCCATGATACATATTTACAGTGTACTTATAAGATTCTCGTGTACCTCATAGTATCATATATGGCCTCTATGACTAACCATCATGTTGGTAAATATAAGTTTCTAGTGTCCACCTATTAGACTCACAACTTCACGATTAGCTATAACACCCCGCTATTATTTCTCAATTAAAACCATTTTCCACCAACCAAACCATTATTTCATCATGATTAACCGAGGCTATAGGTAGTGGTATTTCCATACTGATTATAGCTTGAAAATAATGTACTTAGCCAACCTTTTATATAAGGGGATTCCCATGTACCAATAGATTACATTATCAAGTTAGTTTGGGGGAATCCCATGTACCACATAAGTGTTCCATTATTAATTTTGCTTTGGGAAATACCATGTACCCCACAAGTTATTCATTAACATATTTACTTGGGGGATTCCATTATACGCCACAAGGAGATCAATTAACCATAACCATGACCACCAAACTTTACTATTTAACCATTTTAGACCATTTAATCCATTTATACCATTTAGGGTTCCATTACCAATCCATACCATGCAATAGTTCCATTAAAAGTCCAATAGTATAGTAAAAGCATTATCATAGGCATTTTATCAAACATGTTGGGGGCATAGTGTTTTTAGAACCAATTATAATTACCAATTAGCCATTCCCATGAAACTAATTGTCCAAAGCACTATTAAATAAAGTAAAAATATAATTAAATATGGGAAAAACATAACCAAGAATTTAATACAAAACCCCCAATATATCTTTTAAGATCCCAAAACCATACAATAATTCTGCCATGAAAACATTGTGTAAAACATGCCTTTAGTTGGATTTAACAATGAAGGAGGAGTACATGACTTAGATTACAAAGATAAGGGAGAGAAATCACCCGGAAAATACCCAATTGATCCTCTAGATGAAACCCTAGCCTACCATTACCCAAGATCCTTAGAGAGAATTAGTGAGATTTTTGAAGTGTTTAAGATTAGAATAATTAGATAAATAATGTCCCAATAGTGATATAAGTCGTGGGGCCTTAAGAGGTTAAGTGGGGAAATATCTAGATTACCACCAACTTAAAATTCTTAAAATTCCCATTAGATGGTATGACTAACCTGTACAAGTCATATATTATAATATGAGTGGAACCCACTACTCGTACCCTAGGCCACCAGAAATAAACTTGGTTTTTGGCCCTTACAAATTTCTAGTATTTCTAGTCCCTAGACAAAATATGACTAGGGGAAATGAATCATACATTGGGATATGAGTGGTATGAGTTAGTCGTATACTGACCAAAGTTGGTTAGAGGGTTGGATTTAGTTTCTAGAATGTGTATACCTTGGGTGGTTTAAGTTGTATGAATGGATAAGGGTTGTTTGGTTACTTTAATTAGTATTAGACTTGGTAAATTAAGTTTGATATGAGTAGGAGTAGCTCACCATGAGCTGTAATCTAGGGTACGAGTCATACCATGAACTCTTATGGTGGTCAATGTTCAATTCTCTTGGGATTCTATTCTGCCAGGGATACGGATCATGGGTACAAGTCATATACTTGGATACGACATGGTTTAGGGTGAATCATACCTTGGAAAATATTAGGTCCAAGGGAGATGTCCTTGGGTATGAGTGGTGGGTACCACTCGTATGGAAGGGTACGATTGGTATGGATAGTCGTACCCACCTGACAAGATTTCTTGGAGTTTAAGTAAGGGAAATCTGGATATTTCCGCACTTAAACTTATAAGGCTACAAGACTTATTTTCATATTGGGAGGTTATTTACCCTATTATTCTATTCATTAACACTTAGAAACTTCTTAAACACTCTACAGTTCTCTCTAAAGCTTTTGGGTAAATGAAGGCTAGGGTTTCATCTTAAGGATTAATTTGGGGATTATGTTGGATATTTATCTTCATTATCTTCTTGGTTTAAGGCATATTATATTCCCTTATTGTTAGTTCCAACTAAAACCATGGTTTTATATAATGTTTTCATGGTTTGATTATTGTATGGTTATGGATTTTCAAATATAATTTGGGGGTTTTGGTTATAAATCCTTGGTTATGGTTTTAGGATGTTTTAATAATTCTTTTATATTCTTTAATGGTTATTTTGGATAATTGGTTGCATAGGAATGGTTATTTGATAATTGGCTTTGGTTTTGGAAATAGTATGCCCCTAATATGATTGATAAAATGCCTATGAGAATACTTTTACTACATTGTTGGATTTTAATGGAACTTATTAAAGGTTTGAACTTTGTATTGGAACCCTAAATGGTTAAATGGGTTAGAATGGTTTAAATAGAATGATTTGGTGGTCATGATTATGGTTAATTAGACTCCTTGTGGGGTACAATGGAATCCCCCGAGTAAACATGTTAATGAACAACTTATGGGGTACAGGGGACTCCACCAAGAAACTTAATAATGGAACACTTATGGGGTAGATGGGACTCCCCAAGTTAACTTGATAAATAGGTATATGGGAATCCCTTTACCATAAATGTTTTGGCTAAGGACAATACTTGCAAGTTATAGTCGGTACAATGATACCACTACTCCTAGCCTTGGTAAATAATACATAGAATATTAGATCAGTTGGTTGGAAATGGTTTTAATTCGGAAATAATGGTGGGGTGTGATAGCTAACCATAAAAGTGGGAGTTCCATGAACACACACTGGAAACTCATGTTTTTCGACATAAGGGGTAGGGCATTGAGATTGCTTTATGATACTATGAGGTGCTTGCAAATCCTATAATTACATTGTACATATGTATTAGAGGGTGAGGGTACTTGGTAATCCCTTACTCTTATATTATCTCCGGTTCGTATGGCTACATGTACCAGGGCCCATTTAGAGGGTTACACTAAACCCATATAGCCGATGGGTGGTTAAGGATGGTTAAGCTTCATATACCCAAGTACAGGTTTTAACTATATGCTAAACCCGATTCCTTTTCTTAGCATGGTTATATATATGTATGGTTTGTATGTATATGGTTGGTTTACTTGGTTTTACTGGTTGGAATTATTTTATCCTTATCCTAATTTCATGATAGCATTTACCCGCTAACCCTTCTTCAAGCGGCTATATCCCTACTTGATATAGGAATCAACCATTCTATTTCTCATACTTAGCTATTGGACATTCGAGATCAGATACTGAATTGAAGTGGTAAGCTTCCATCTTTCCAGAAGGCTTCATTTTATGGATGTTATTTTATACTTTGGTTCATTTATGGATATTTGTTTTGGCTATAGTTGGGGTCATATCACAACAAAATTTTGGTATTCTTTTGGTTAGAGGCTTTTGTAGAACCAATATGGGTTGGAATAGGCTGGATCGGTAGGGGTGTTAGCCTTAGTATTGTCATTGGTATTAGGGATGATACCGGTTGATTGTATTGTTTGTTGTTCCATTATTTTTTATTTTGGGATTATATTTAACTATTATAGAAATCATATGGTTATGGTTTATGGTTTGGTTTGGCTATTGGTTGGGTTTGGAAGGTTGGACTCGATTGGGTCAGTTTCAATAATAGACCAATTCCATAGTTTGTAAATTTGATAGTTACACTATCGTATTATATGCTCAAAATTTAGCCAAATTAGGGCAGATGGCTGGAGGTTGGGTTAGGTAACGGGGTTGGTCTCCAGTCCTGATCTAACTTGGGACGCCCATTACAAGAAAGCCTTGGGTCAGATCATGTCAAGTTGGTATCAGAGCTTTAGGTTCATGGTCTTATGGGATTCTAGTAAGTTGTGTTTAGTAGAGTCTCTTTTAGAGATGTGTAGCATACCACACTTATAAGAAAGAGGCTACATGATAATTACGAATGTTACACTTTTTTGGTATTATTGGTTTATGCTTAGAGTCTAAGTTATGGAATTTTCTCTAATCCTTATTTGTTTGCTTTTCAAATCATACCTCATCGATTTGGAACACAAAAAATCCTTCTGTCCCATCTGGGTATGATGTTGATGTAGTATGCCCTACACCTGGAGTTCACTCTCAATCTCAGGATCCTATCCCTGATTATTTTGGAGTTCCTCTTGTTTTTACTAGTCCTCCTCAAGGTGAGGTGACTAATGCAGAATTTTGCTAGTCGATTCATACTATTGCTTAGTTTGTTGCTACTCAGGTTGAGTGGGATGCATCTGGTGGTTTATCTGTTGAGGCCACACGAGTTGGCCAGTTAATAAAAATGAATCCTCATACTTTTATTGGTGTGAGGGTGGAGGAGGATCCTCAGGGTTTCTTGGATAAAATAGAGAAGATACTTAGAGTGATGCAGACCACTAATGCAGAAGGGGTAAATTTTGTAGCTTATCAACTCAAAGATGTTACATACCAATATTAATAGGAGTGGGTAGGGGTAAAGGTGATTTTGAGAAGCTTTATTTGTGGGAGGAATTTTCTAATGCCTTCTTGGATCGCTTCTTTCTTAATGATCAAAGAGAAGCAAAGATGAAGGAGTTTGTGAATCTTAAATAGGGAAAAAAGTTTGTTAAGGAGTACACCTTGAAATTTCATCAGCTGTTAAGGTATGCTCCAGATTTGGTGGTTGATATGAAGGAGAGAATAAGAAAGTTCACTTCTGAGCTATCTCAAGATTGGATCCTTGAAAGAAACACTGCTTTGTTAATAAATGATATGGATATTTGTTAGGTTGATTTTTCATATGCAGTAGTAGAAGGAAGAAAAAATAAAATAGGCAGAGTTTGGGGAAAGGAAAGGTAAGAGAAACAGGTTTTCTATGCAGGGTGATGCTCAGCATCAGGGTGGTTGGGATGGCAGCAAATGGCCAAAGAAGAAATAGGGGATTTCTGGTTCCTTCTTTACTGCTAGCGCTCCTTACTTAAAGTAGTTGGGTGAAAGACGTTAGTAAGGTGGTGATAATTTTCAGGCATAGGGTGTTTAATCTCAGGCAAGTGAGGCACAGTCAACTTCTTCGTGTCCTCCTTTCCATTTCTGTGATCATATTTATCTAGGATTTTGGGATAAAGTGAGTGATAATTTTTAGGCATAGGGTGCTTAATCTCAGGCGACTGAGGCACAGTTAACTTCTTCGTGTCCTCTTTTCCGTTTCTGTGGTCATATTTATCTAGGATTTTGGGATAAAGGGAGTAAAAAAAATTCAAAATATGGCTAGCCAGGCCATATGCTCAGAAACTATTCGATTGGTAAGGGTGATTCGGGAGCAATCAAAGCTTCGATTACTTCATCTTCTACTCCTATGCCTAATGGTGCTGCTTCTACATCATTTCCTATTTCTGGTATGGCACTAGCAAAAATAGGTTATATGTTATTGCCTCTTGGCAGGAATCTGAGACATTACCCAATGTCGTGACTGTTACTTTACAACTCTTTTCTCATGGCGTGAATTATCTTCTTGATTTGGGGTCCACTCTTTTCTATGTGATCCCATATATAACTGTGTGTTTTGGTTTTGATCCCAATGTTATTTCATATTCTTTTTCTATTTCTACCCTGGTAGGTGACTCGATTAATGCTAAAAGAGTCTATAGGGGTGTGTGGTATCTGTTGGTAGTAAATAGACCTTGGTAGATCTTCTTGAGCAATATATGGTAGATTTTGATGTTATTCTGGGGATAGATTGGTTAAAATCTTGTTACATATCCTTAGATTATTGGACCCATAAAGTTGTCCTTAGGTTCCTTGGTGAACAAGTAATAGAGTGGGAGGGTGGTTCCTTAACTCCTAGGGGAGGTTTATTTCTTATCTTAGAGTTTGGAGATTAATCTCCAAAGGGTGTCCTTATCACTTGGTCCAGGTAAAATATTCTAACTTGGAGGGTCCTTCTTTTCACTCTGTTCTGTTGGTAAAAGAGTTTCTTGAGGTTTTTCACAATGATCTTCCTGGTGTTCATCTAGATAGGGAAATCTAGTTTGTTATTGATATGGTTTTAAACACTCATCCAATATTAATTCCTCCTTATAGAATGGCTCCAGTAGAGTTGAGGGAACTCAAGGAGCAACTTAAGGATCTTCTGGATAAGGGGTTTATTTATCCTAGTGTATCCCGGTAGGGTAACCTGGTGTTGTTCATATGCAAGAAGTATGGTTCCCTTCGGATGTGCATTGACTATCGACAGTTGAATAAGGTAACAGTCAAGATCAAGTATCCTCTTCCAACAATAGCTGACTTGTTTTATCAGTTAAAAGGTGAAAAGTTTTTTTCTAAGATAGAGTTTTGGTCTTGGTATCATTAACTTAAGATTAGGGAGGAGGATATCCCTAAGACATATTTTCATACTCGGTATGGGCACTTCGAATTCTTAATTATATCATTTGGTTTGACTAATGCCCCGATGACATTTTTGCATTTGATGAACAGGGTTTTCAGGTTGTTTTTGGATCTTTTTGTCATTATGTTCATTGATGATATCTTGGTGTACTTTAAGATTGAGGTAGATCATGCCAATCACATACGTGTGGTGTTGAAGACCTTGAAGAAACAACAGTTTTATGCCAAGTTCTCCAAGTGTAAGTTTTGGTTAAATGCTATAACTTTTTTGGGTCATATTATTTCTAATGAGGGGATCATGGTGGATCCACAAAAGGTGGATGTGGTTAAAAGGGGGCCTAGACCTATGACTCCAACCGGTATTCGAAGCTTTTTGGGTTTTACAGGGTATTATAGGAGGTTTGCGGAAAGCTTTTCTTCCATAGATACTCATTTGACTAAGTTAACTCAGAAGGAAATAAGAGTTTATTGGTTAGAAGCATGTGAAATAAGTTTTGAGAAGCCTAAGGATAAGCTAACTTGTAATACCCCACAAAGTCCTCTTCTAGTCTGAGCCTTAGAGCGTATTCAGTAAAGCGGAAATCTAAGTTCAAAAGTTTCAGAAGTGTCTTCCCAAGTATGAAATACTTTGAATCATATAGAATTTCCCTAATTTTTACTTTTTTATGTAGAGCATTGAATAAGATTTCCATCGATTCCAAATTTGCCCAAATCGGACACTCAGATGAAGAGTTAGAGTTATTTTAGTAAGACAGTGTGACACCTGGCACCTTAGTACGTCGCGGAGCCAGCCAAAATGGCAGTCGTCAAAATTCAGTGAGCCTCCGCGATTCCTCCGCATCGTGGTATAGTTCCAGTTCGTAACCAAAGATGGCAATGCGACTTCCACCGCATCGCGTCGTCATGTAGTTTCTCAATTGTCCAATTTCCAGTGAACTAGCGTGACTATGGCGTGTCGCGCCAACATGTAAAATTGTGATTTTACAGTTTATAATTCCAAGGACTTTTTGGTATTTTGCCCTTATTCCCAACCTCTATAAATACCCAGCTAAGGGATTTTAGCCTCATTTTCTCTTCTTCCGCCAAGAACTAGGGTTTCCAAAAAAATAAAATCCTCTCTTCTTCTTCAAGCAAAAATCAAGAAAGATCTGGAGAAATCAAGAAATCTTTTGAAGGCTTTCAAGAAAAGATTTTCCCCAAGGTATGTAGATGTTGATTCTTGGGTCCCTTTCATCCAAGAAGCTGAAGTACCCTTTTATAAAGCTCAAAGATTTTATATTTATGAGTTGTTAATGATTCATGTGAGTTGAAATTGATGTTCCAGCTAATGTTGAGTTTTGATTCATGTTTTTTTATAAGATTTATGAGCTTTGACCCTTGTATGTGGAATCCATGTGATATTTGTGATGAATCTTCCTTATGTGGTTTTCTATGTGATGTGTTCATGATATTTGGGTGTAGAAATGGTGGAAAAAGCAAATTATGTCCCCCATAGGTTTGATGAAAGCTTAGATGAAGCATAAAAGGGCCATTGTAGTATGTTGAAGATGAAACCCCAAATTGTGAGTTAGTTTATGCATGCCTAGTGTTTGATAAAATGCCCAAGTGGATGAATTATTCTATGATAGTGGGAAATCCCTAAATAAGTATGTACCCGTGCATGTCTAGTGTTTGTTGAAGGACCTTAGTGAACAAGGAGATATGTGATAGTAGTAAATTCCCCAATTATGTTCTCTTTGATATATGCTAAGCTTTTAATACATGCTAAGTGGTTAGAAAGTAAGTTGAGGAATGATAGTATGAAGTTTTCCACAAATCATGTGATGTCCAAATACATGTCAAGACTGATTTAGGTGTGAAGTACTTGAGGTAAGACCTTGTTGAAGGAAGTATAATCTAGTAGCATGTTTCCCAACATTAGTATATGTTGATGTTTCCGAAATGCTTGACGCGATGCCTTAGTGATTGTAAAGGTGAAGGTATGTTATGTTTCCTACATACTTGAAGAGATGCTTTAATGATAATGATGATGAATGAATGATTGTGATGATGAATGGATGATTGTGATGATGATGATGAATGAATGGTTATGATGATGGAGGAATGATTATGCTTTATTTTATGTTATTGAGTCCTGGGGGTATTTATACCCGACAATTTAGCTGTTGTCTAGAGCCCATGTCAGTTTCGCAATAATTCCAGTCGATCCATGATTCTTAGAACTTAGTGAATTATAGAACATTTTATCCTTAGACAATTGCAGAACTTAAGAAAGCTCAGTAATCTCAATTATCTCTGTAATCTCCGTATCGCTAGTAATCTAGCCCCATTCCTGAAATCAACTCAGATCTAATAGTACTCAAGTGTTCAATTCTAATCTCAGAAGCAATTCGAATAATTTAATCAAGCTCTGTATCATCATTCTGATACCGTGATCTAATAGCATCCTATCAGATATAGAACCAAGTGATCTCACCGTAACTCAGTCAGATCTTTTGAGAAACATGATTAGTATCAGATTCAGTTCAGTTGTGTTCAATTAAGAATTCAGTCAGAGTCTTTCAGTTGGGAGTAGAAACTAGCACCGAGTGAGGGAAAGAATGGCGACTCATCCCATCAGAGAGAGAGACCGGAGTCGTTAGTAGCAATCCCTGACCTCCAAAACTACGTAGCTAGCGCAGGATATAGGAGTAACCGTCAGGAAAAGGTTGTCACCTCCAGAGAGAGATTTAACTATTATATTGACTTAGGTCGATTTCCTGGTAAGGGTTATCCATCAGAGAGGATTGATCAGAGAGAGGTCTTTACCCATGGCACGGTATTGACGCCCTTCCAACTTTGGGTTACAGGTTGACCCCACCTGTGGTAGGTCGGGGCATATCAGTTAAGTAACTACTACCCACAGTTTTAGTTACAGTTTCAGTTTCAGTATCAATCTTCAGAAATCAGGACTTTTGGATACAGTCATCTATCATTATAAGGAACTCAGATAGTTCCATTGATTTATGGACCATCCCATAAGATAGGCTTGGTCTCATATACAGTTATTTGATATCATATTCTGAGATATGTCGCCAGACAGGCTTGATCATAGTCTCATATTCTATTGAGTATTCTTGTTGTCAGATTCAGATATGATCATTTCCTTACCATTGATAATAGCTTCCTTAATCATCCGTTAGAGAGGTTAATCTTTAATCTTTTCAGTCAAGAGCAGTAAGCTCAAAATTCAGTCATCGATGTAAGTACATCCAGTTTCTCAGTCATCAGTATCAGATGAGTCAGTATCTCAGTGTCTGTAGTGAGTTCAGTCTGCAGTAATATGGTATCTGAGTTTCAGTATTTAGAGTTGTGATGATTGTGATTATGGTCTGTGCATTCATGTATGTGTATGGGTTCTCGTTCGGCATTATCATGATTGTTCAGTTTAGATATTATGTATACATGAGCCCTTGCATTTAGCCTTACCCCGTCTACATACTCAGTACATTCCTGTACTGACGCATTTGCGCTATAGTGTTTTATTTGGCACCATAGATTTTGAGGCAAAGGACCCAGAGTTTCCTCAGCAGTTCAGTCCCATCCAGAAGCAGTATCCATAGCCATGAGTCCTCTTTTTTTGAGGACGAATCTCAGTTTACAATTATGATATCAGACTTTGTTTATATTTTCATTAGATGGAGTTAGTTGGGACATGTCCCATCAACTCCACAGTTTGGATAGTTTAGAGGCTTTTTAGACAGATGTATTAGTATTCAGTTTTCATTTTTGAGTATGTATAGATGTGTTGAACCTTATGGACAACTTCCGTATTTATTTCAGATATTAAGTAGTGTACAGGTATAGATATCAGAAAAAGGGTTAGCTTGTGGTCCTTCGGGGTCATAAGCACCGTGTGACGTCTCGGGATGGGATCTCGGGGAGTTACAAACTTGGTATCAGAGCCTAAGGTTCAAGAGTGTCCTAAGGAGTCTGAAAAGCCGCATCTAGTAGAGTCTTGTGCCTGGGTGTGTAGTGCGCCATATTTATGTACAAGAGGCTACAGGATATTCTTAGGAGCCGTTTCCCTTTTTTCAGTATTCATATCGTGCGAGTAAGCATGAACTCAAGTTCATCTGCAGTCTAATACACTTCTTTATTCCAATTACAGAGTATGCCTCCTCGCAGAGACTTTGTCCATAGGGTTGATGACCAGCCCTCACAACCAGTAGATCCTGAGAATGAGAGTGTGTCACATGCAGAGTTTCGGGTAGCATTTCAGGCGCTATCCCAAGCTGTGAATAATGTTCAAAGTATTCGTCTGGTTGCAGTCCCACCTCAGCAAGATGGGAATTCTGCCGCAGCCAGGGTTAGAAATTTCATAAAAATAAACCCGCTAGAATTCTTTGGGTCAGTGGTAGGTGAGTACCAATAGTTTTATCTTGAAGAGGTAAAGAAGATCACCCAAATTATGCATATTTCTGAGGAGGAGAGTTTTGAGTTAGCATCTTATAGGTTGAAGGATGTTGTTCATGATTAGGTAGTGATGTGGGAGAAGAGTAGAGGGGAGAATGCAGCTCCTGTGACTTGGCTAGAGTTTCAGAGTGCCTTTCTAGATAGATTTTTCCAGCTAGAGATGAGAGAGGATAAAGTAGAAGAGTTCATGAACCTAAGGCAAGGTTCCATAACCGTTAAAGAGTATTGTCTTAAGTTTAACCAATTAGCTAAGTATGCTTCCGACTTGGTAGCTGACCCTAGAGAGAGTATGAGTAAGTTTTTGTCTGGGGTATCGAGTTATATGTTAAAAGAGTGTAGAGCTGCTATTCTCAATAGAGATATGGATCTTTCTAGGCTAATGATGCATGCGCAACAGATTGAGGCAGATAAGATGAAGGAGAGACAGAGTAAGCAAGAGAGCCAAGACAAGTAGTCATAGTTTCTCTCAGGCAGGGTCCCAGAGTGGTAGTCATTCTCGGCATGGTCAGATATTTTTATCCCCAGCTCCATCTTTAGCTAGTGTACCCGCACTTGTGTTTGGGGGTGTCA
This sequence comes from Capsicum pubescens, assembly GCA_030864215.1. Taxonomy (NCBI): domain Eukaryota; kingdom Viridiplantae; phylum Streptophyta; class Magnoliopsida; order Solanales; family Solanaceae; genus Capsicum; species Capsicum pubescens. The sequence continues at coordinate 221,025,718 of CM061546.1, forward strand.
GATCTGAGGGAGCGCTAAGCACCGAAGCCCAGAGTAGTGCTAGTGGTGTTCGTTCTCATCCGCATTGTGGAGAGTGTGGAGAGTGCCACCAAGGTGTGTGTATAGCCTGTAGTGATATGTACTTTGGGTGTATAACCGGTAGTTAATTAACTTGGGGCTTTGATACTAATTGTAGGGGGTGCGGATAACTTGGGTAATAAATAGATCTATTATAGTTCTAATGGATCTATTTTTATTTGTGCGTGGATATTTTTTAACTTGTCTAAACATTTTTATTAAGGATAAAGCTACCAGGAGGCTTCTTCTTTCTAGTCCAAGTAAAAATGGTCTCTACACTAAGCCACTCAATCTCTCATCTGAATTTCATCCCTCTGTATATATTTTAGTCAAAGCTTCTCAAAATCTTTGGCATATTCGCTTGGATCATCCTCACAAACATGTCCTTCATCAAGTTCTACACTAATATGTTTTACCGATTTCTATCTCTAAGTTGAATAATAGTTGTAGCACTTACCATCTAGGATAGTCACACAAATTAACTCTCTCTATTAGTCGTAATAAAAGTTTATCATTTTTAAAATTATTGTATGCAGAAGTTTGGGGACCATTTCCTTTCATTTATTTTGAAGGTTATCGTTACTTTCTTATTTTTGTGGAGGACTATAGTAATTTTATTTGGGGTTTTCCATTGTTTAAGAAATTACCTGTTTTACTTATTTTTCTTCAATTTAAGGTACTTGTTGAAAATCAATTCAATACCACTATAAATGTTATCAAAACTGATGGAGCCAGCTAATTTTGTGCACTAACTCCAGTTTTAAATAAACATGGAATCCTTCATCATCTTTTTTGTCCCCATACTCATTAACAATAGGGAAATGTATAACAAAAGCATCATAACATAGTTTAAATCGATCTTAATCTCATGGCACATAGCTCCACTCCATCATATTATTGATTATTTTCTTTTGAGGTTGTCGTTTATCTAATTAACATTCGTTATTCTCAGTCTATTAATGATTTTCTCTTTTTTAATTAGCTCACAAAAATCTTTTTGGTTATCTCTTTCTTAAGACTTTTTGGTGTCTCTGTTTTCTATATTTGTGTCCTTATAACAAACATAAGTTTGAGACCAAAACAATGCCTTGTGTTTTTCTGGGCTATAATATGAGATATTTTTTTTATAGATGACTTGATGTAAAGTTAGGCAGTTTACATTTGGCTCACCATGTGCCTTTTAACCAAGACTAGTTTTCTTTCTTCTCAAATTTGTTACTAGGTTCACCCCCAACGCCCATGGTCCTACCTAAATCTCCTTGGCTCTCAACTCTCATTCAACTAACTATTTCTCATCCCACATCCTATTTTCCTACATTACCCAGTGCATCTAAATAAACTTCATCTTTAGTGTCTCCAAATACCTCCCACAATTAGGCTACATTCTAGTCCAACCTTTTCAATTGTTTCCCATCCTCATTAATTATAAAATAACTATGTCCCACACTGCTAAACCTCCTTTTATCCCTAAGTTTACTATTATAACTCAAACTACATAGCTATATTATATGCCACTATCCACCAACCTTGCAGCTGTATCATCCTAAATGGCTCCTCCAACCAGTGAGCTAAAAAGCTTCAGCACTACTAATAGGTTGTAATGACCCTCCAAAATTTTTTATATATTTTCACTCATTTTTTATGTTTATAGATTTACTATAGCTTCCCAAATTCATTTATGACTTTCTGAGACTGAAAGTTCAGTTATCGGGCAATTCATTAGATTTTTAGAGCCAATTCCCTATTTTGAAGCCTTTGGGGGATCAAATTAGCTACCTGGCAAAAAATGTAGTCGAACAATCTTGTATGGTAAATCTTACTATTTCAATGGCTTTTAAATATCAATTTTAGGCTTAGTGGACTCTTGGTTTTGGTTTTGAGGCACTTGGGCTCATTTTGAGCTATTGGTCGGATGTTAAGAAAAATAGCAAATGGGTGTGGGACCCACTTTTCATCGAAATGACCTAAAATGGAAATTTTGACCTATCCAGCGAGTTTGGAAAGTCAAATTTGATAGGGTACCATAGTCCATTTACATATATGGGATTTCAAATGTATCCGAGGGGTTGGAAGAGACTTGGAAATTTCCAAGTCTCAGTTGGTGTTGGTGCACTCGCATCCGCGAGCCTCTGGTTACTTATGTGATCTTCCAACTATCAAAAAGTGTCTAGTAAGTGATGATTGTTTTCATAAACAAATTTCTCAACACTGACCCAAGAGTTGCATACGTGACTGCTGATTATTACATATGCAATAGGATGACTAGTGGGCAAGCATTGCATATGTGATATAAGTTTCATGTAAGCAACATTTTCCCATCTGTCAAGGTATCATGCAAATGATAATTGTATCGTATATGGGATAACCGTGTACCTAGGAAGGGTATAAATACTCCCTTTAGCCCGATTTTCACCATTTCTCATCCATTTTGCAAGATCCTTAAACCCTAAAAATTGGGAAAAGCTTAGAGGAAACATTTGTGGGTGATTTTTGGATCTTGAATAAAGTTTATTAATGCGATTCTCATTCTAATTTGTAGTAAGATTTACTTATTTTCATGGTTGATTTTTCCATTATCTTCTAAAATCCCTAAAGGTTTGGTGACTTGATTTTAGCACTAATATAGCTTGGAATTCACCTATTTTAATGGAAAATATTCCTAGATCACAGAGGACGTTGAGTTGGTTTTGGTGTCATGACCCAATTTCCCAGTTCATGATGGAGTCAACTATAACCCACTAGTAGGTAAGACAAAACCATAGTATGGAACGGCTAGTAACAGACTATCCAAAGTTATAAAGGAAATAATGTGGAATAGATGTAATAAAAGATCAAATACTTAATATAGTCCCAAAACCTAGTGGTATCAGTACAAGAGCTTCTAAAAAAATAAGAGTACAACAAGGCAATACCAAAGGTAATTACACTGATATGACTTATCTCCGAATAAAACATAGAGACTAGTCTAGTACATAAGAGGGAGGAAAGTAATACTTTGGAAGGAAAGAGTTCACTCTATATCTTCGAACCATGGTTGCTCTGCACGACACATATATCACAACGATAACCCCTATTATGATCTGCAAGCTGCAAAAGTATAGTATGAGTACTAAACACTTGGTACTCTGTAGGAAACTACCATCTGAGCTCCAAAGACTAGGCAAATACATATAACATATAAACAGAATGAAAACTACATCCAAGTGTCCGACAATCATATAAGACATCCAATGAGATAATAAGGAATAACTATCCTATTCATGTCCAAGAGACTAGCATATAAAGGCTAAGGAAGTAAGGAGGACACACTATCTTATTCTAGACATAATTAGGAATCTCAACACTATATCGTATATCACCGAACAATATACAAATAGAGGGCAAAACAAGGATATGTAACAGCATACAGGCTAAGAAATGAGTATATAATTCGAGTAAATAAAGGAAGAAAATGATATATGGTAATATAATAGCTACATGTAAATAGGTATAGATATATTTTTATAAATAAGGTCAATTCAAGGTACAACTTAAATTATCAGGCTAGCATCTTAAGACCCCAAAATCATAACAGGAACTAGTTCTAGAATACTCAGGGTTCTAATCCATATATCAAATCATAAGATGATCATGCATAATAGAATAATCATAGGATAGAAGAAGCTAGAATCATACCTCAAATCTCGATATCGAATCGATGATGAATATGTCATAAACTATCCATAACAATGATCATAATAATTATAATAACAATGATAATAACAATATCAATAACAACGCGAGTAACTAGCTAGTCCGGACAAACAATACCTAGAAAAGACTTTTATGTACTCCCACCGCCCTAGGCTCAGAAGGTTTAATCAACATTTAACACACCACAAGACATATTCATCACCCATACCTCTACAACCCTCCTATATGGGCTTACAAATATAGGCACATATGAATGATAGGCAATGTGTATGCAAGAATGAATGAAAAGTATATAATCAATAACACAATGTCATCATCATAACCATCTCCATCATAACCATCATCAACATAACCATCGTCATCATAACCATCATCATCATAACTATCATCATCCCTTATCATAACCATCATCATCATAATTATCCTCCGACCTGGTCGGGTATATAGATGCCATACATAGGGCTAGCTGGTCTTGAATCGGTATAATACACATAGTCACATTAATATAATCATTCTCCAGACTTTCCGAGTATCAACATCATCATAAAAATGTCCTACATCCTTGTCTAGTATCAATATATCATCATAATGTCCTCCAACATTGATGAGTATTAATAAATCATCATAATGTCCTCCGACATTACTGGGTATATAAGCATATCATCATATTCATCCTTTGTCCTTGCCAGATATATAATCAGTATCATCATAATCATCAAAACACACATATATATAACATCAATACTAAAATCTAAAACCAGCTTTTTATCCAAATTTATATCATCAATAAAAATTCTTTCTCTATCCCATATTAGAGAGATATATATATAGATATAATAGGTGCACAGACTCAAATCGTGGCTAAAATGAGTGTAAATCCATAAATCCATTGCCCAAAGTAAACTTTAGGACTAAATCATTATAAATGTGTAGAAAGGGTCGGCATCCCTTACGACCAAAATAATTAGTAGTATTAATTCATAGATCGGAATCTATCTCGATCAAATCCTTAAAACATCATTCATAATCTCTTTTACATATAAGTTATACATTAAGATAGGCAGTTATTTTTATGAAAAAATCTATTTTTAAGGAGAAAAGTAGGCTTTAGCCCTTATTTAGGAAAGAAAGTAATGAGGTTATATTTTAGCTAGAATCACATTATTTACCAATTTAATTATCATGAATGTACTAGATCAATGCATACCATCACCAGTATTCAAACAATGGAACCATAAGCATCAATATATACATAAACTAAAACTACATCCTTTACAAGGATAAATATTTTTCGGATGTCCAACCAATATCATAACATGGCCTTTAGCCCAATAATGTGTTTGAAATAATTACAGCATCATAATTACGTCCTTAGGTCCACATACACATCTGAAATTCATATCCATAATCATATTTGTAATCCACCTCGTATTTATAAGCCATAACATACTATGAGGCATAAGTATCTATATTTGTAATTGTCTCTCATCTAAGAGGAATATTATCAATATGCATCTGACATCTAGGAGACATAATATCAATAAGCATCTCACATCTAGGAGGCATAATATCATTAAATATCTCACATCTAGGAGGCACAATATATCACTAGGCCATAAATCATAACTATGAGGCATATCACATTTATAAGGCATCTCATATCTATAGGTTATATATCATAACTATGAAGAGTATCATATCTATAGGACAATTACCATATCTGCGAGGAACTTTATCTCTATAGGAAAAACATCACATCTTTAACTATATCATGGCCATGAGCCATTAATCATTAACCGAAGAAATAGAACCATTACTCACTAAGTCGCTAAGTAACCTTACACTAAAGGCTTACTAGACTCGGATATGTCTAACATCTATAAATAAGTCACATGGGTTAACACAAGTCTTGGACTATGATGGACCGGAAGAACCCACTTCTAATTTTTGAATTCCATAAATAGGCAATTTATACCCCAGACTAGGCTAAAGTATCTAAATTCACTTCTTGATGGTACATAAGACATAATCAGTCCTAAGATAGGAATCCCACCTAGAAACATGAGAAATTAGGTCAATTCCACCTAAATTACTATTTCAAGATCACTGAAATAGTCCAAATAAGGTTAATCATACTAACCATGCTTTCAAATTATTAAACCACATCCCAAAACTACCATCATATCATATTCACTCTACGAATTAGTTGAATCTCAAAAGAAGACAATTATATTCTAAAAGTGTTATAAGAATTTTACCTTACAGGTCAAAAACCCTCATCTAATCCCCAAACATTAATAATCAATACTAATTCATCCTACCCATAATCAATCTTAACAATAACATTAACATGGAATATATAACATGTATCATCTTATGAAGAAGCGTAGACAGAAGCCTAGCTCAAAGTCAAAACATAAATTCCTGAATCGTTCACCAAATATGTATCTTCACTTCACAATCCTAAAGTTTCGTCATTCTAGAAAAATCATAATATACTCATCAACATAAGAATAATGATACCCATATTTCACCATTGTGCTTCAGGTACAAAAATCACCTCAAAACCCCATGCGGGTCCTACTTATGGAAACCATATTTTTGAGGCCAACCCAACGTCCATAAATGATCAAGGATTCATAAACCTCAAGAATGGGTAAAGACTAAATTAATTTGGGTCTAAAATTAAGCCCCCAAGCTATTGGGGTTTTGGTTAAGAAATCATTAAAATTTCACCAAGAATGGGTAGAATCTTACCTTAGTTTGAATGATAATCACATAGATGTTAAACAAACTTTCCAATAACCAACAAGACTCAATTTTGAGCCGTCACACTCTTTAGGGATTTTTCTCTCAAGGTATGGATGAAAACTAAGCTAATTCATGACCTAAGGGGCCTATTTATACCCCTTCCAGGTAATCTGATATTGCAATCGCACACCCAGGTGTGCAATCATACTATATGGCTGCAGGGGAAGATGATTCAATTTCCACCACCCTTAGTGAGATCAAACTATCTCCTATGCACACTATGTGTGATCGTTGGCACTAGATATCAACTGAAACATAGACATTTTCCAAGTTTCTTCTAAAGCCTCAGAATTAAAATCTGATATAGGCAAATAAACTATATAATCACACTAAATTTGATATTTTGGATGTGATGGAAAATTTGTATTTTCCATTTGAGGTCGTTCAACCAAATGTGTGTCCCAAATCATATTTCTAATTTTCTAACTTTCCGACCAATAAGTTGAATTAGCTCGGGTCCATTGAGAACCGAACCCAAGGTCTACCTAGCCTAAAAATGATTTTCTGGATCTGTTGACACAGTTGAAATTTGCATATGAGATTGTTATACTAAAATATTTGCTCGATGGCTATTTGTAACCAACGAAGTATTCTAAATACGGAATTGAATCTAAGAACTAAAGGAACTGCCAAGTAACCAAACTGTCAGTCCTATCAAGTCATAAATGACTTGGGGAAGCTATGAAAATCTTTAATATCAAAATTAAGTAGAAATATGAAAATTGACCTAAAGGGTCATTACATTTGGAAACGTTATCTCCATAAATGGGCCACACATGAGATTTTCATATAATTTTGGATCCAAAGAATAATAGCTCAACATGGATATCGTTGTTCTCATTTTGATAAGTAGATTATGATTATGATAGTGTGACACCTTGCAGAAGCTTCTCAAAATTTTTTTGATGATTTAACAAATTCATTGGCCTTTTTTTGTTGCTCAGATAGACTAGGTTTACCTTCTTCATAGATTGAGCTATTTCATAGTATGATTATAATATTATGCTAGATATAGGGTGAGATTTAGGTGTTGGAAGTTCGAATTAGAATATTTAGTTTTAATAGACTGTTAGGCCATCTTAAAACCTTAGACTTAGAGTAGTTAGTATAGCTAGTCATGGATCAGGTGAATTGAACCCTTTTGATGTATATTTAGGATGGAAATGATTTAATTAATCATGGTAGGTGAAATTATTCTAGTCATTCTTGTTAGAGAAAAATTGTCCTTAGTTTCTTAAGTTGAGGAATTGCTTTAGTTGTTATCACTTGGGGTAGGATAGCCTTAGTTTCTCATGTGTGGGAAGGATCACTATCTTAGGACTAATTATGGCTTACTTGACATATAGGAGAGAGCTTATATACCTTAGAGTAGTCCAGGGTAGAAGTTACTTAAATGAACTTTTGGGAATCAGGGGTGGGCCCTTCGGCCCATCTTAGGCCAAGACTTAGATTAGCCTTGTAAGCTTAGTTGCACATGTTATACATTTACTATCGATGGGTTTGACACTCAAGGAGATTGAATATATTAATTTTGTACGTTAGTTGGATATTAGAAGATCGATACTAATCTCGGATATTATTAATGATATTTCTTAAATATGTGATGTATGACATTGATTGTATGTATATGATTATTAAGATGGCTTCTAGATATTACTAACGATATGAGTCTAAGATATGTGAATAATGATTTTTTGATGTATATACATGCATGATCATTGATATATCCTCCAAATATAATAATAATATGGCTTATAGATGTGTTATGGCTTATAGCTATGATTAAGGCCTTAGTGATATAATATGGCTTTTGGAGATAATATGGCTTGCTGATTTAATGTGGCGTATAGATATGGTGTGGTCCATAGATATCATTAATGACTCCTATCCATGATGTGGCTTATAGATATGGGTAATGTCTTATAGACTAATTTGTTGACTTATATCTATGAGTATTGGGATATCTTATGATGTTGACATTGATGATATGAGCACCGGTTAAATTCCAACAATTGATTATGACTCTAATGGCATGAGCACCGGTTCAAGTCTAGAAATTGATTGTGATATTGACGATATGCATTTCGGTTCAAATCCAAAAATTGAGGGTTGTTATACAAAGTGGTACGTGTCAGATGGATACTTGGATATGGCATGACAAATTGGTGACTTACGGCTTTTCAACTGTGCAGCTCCTTGATTGTACCTTCATGGATTATGGAGGCTTGTGTTAGGTTATTTAATTTTCCACACTTATTGGCTTATGGATGGCAATCTTTTAGAATTAATTGAGGTAATTTCCATTGGTAGGCACTCATGTTTTGGCAATTGCCTACAAATATTAGTTTGGTTTCATTAAGGACAAGAATTTCACTCAACTATCCCTATTTTTCTCAAAAAATACTTAGCACTTTAAAAATTTTCTTCTCTCTTACTTGGCATGCCATGTTAAAATCTTATTTTCTTAATAATAAACTTGTTTAATTCTTCAAATTCATTTATTCAAACCTATGTCTTATAAACTACAAAAAAAATCTAAATTACGTAAAAAAATCTTTATTGAAAATTTGCAAAATAATTTACCAGTAACCTAATTCTTTACACGTTTTTCAACCAAACTAATTCTATGAAAAGCCTACAAATTTTTGTATCAAACAAATTTTGAAGGAGAAAATCTAAGTTTTTCCTTTCAAACAAAATTCAATCGAAAAATCTTGAAAGTAATTATCACAGAATTTTTTTAATTTGCATGTAGATCACCTGCAAAATTTTAAGCAAGATCTTTTTGATAAAAAAATGATAAAAAATGGATTTATCTTGCAGATTTTCCAAAAGTAAATTCATAAACTAATCAAATAAATCCTCAAATTCAACATAGGTAAAAACTTTAGAAAACAAAAATTTATTATTTTTAATTTAGTTTTTTCAAATTAATTTTTATTTCTATTATACTATATTTTGTCTTATTATATAATTAAACGCCAATTTATATTCTTTCCTCACCCTAAACAAACAAGGGATAATTGGTTGGGTACTATTTTAATGATTTATTTTAATATTAGATCATTTGGTTAATATTTTTAAAAAATTTTAATTTGTTTCATAACTAAATAATTTTTCTTTCCTTCAAAAAATAGTACATTTAGTATGTATATGAAAATCTGAAAGCCATCATGTTTATTTCTTTTACATTTTAAGAATCTTTAGTATATGAAATAAATAACCAAAAAATATTAAATTAGTACCAATTCATGTAAATACCTTGAGTTTTAAAAATATTATTAAGTGGTGAAATAAATAAATTAGAAAAACTTTGAAAAGTACCAGATAAAATAATCCAAACTTTACACATCAACTACTTCATTGATGAGTAATGTGCATAACATTACTAGACAAATTATTTTCATTTAGGTTGTGTGATTATCTGATATGTTTATCATGTGATGTAATAATTTTTCTCGTATTGAATAAAGAATAAATATAATATATATTTTTTTAAGATGGACAAAATAAAAATAAAATTTAAAGTACATAATTAAATTGTTCCTCAATGATAAATATATCATTTGTGTTGTTTTTTAAAAAAAATAGGATAAAATTTTAGTTAAATAAATTTGATAAGTTAAATAGATCTATTTATTATATATATAAAAAAGAAATTTTAATGACATGGCATGGCAACTAGGAGAGAAGAAATATTTTTGAAGTATCAAGTATATTTTGAGGAAAATAGAGATAGTTGAGTGATATTTTTGTCCTAAAAGAAACAAAAGTGATATTTGTAGGTAATTTTCAAAACATGGGTGACTATCCATGGAAATTACTCCATTAATTATGTAATTTTTATGTTATCATCTGATATCGCCAAAACTAACCTCCAAAGATATATGCTGCGATCGATGACAAATATAGTAACCCAACTAGGTTGGGGTCGTCCCACAGGGAAAATATTGACCAGTTTCTTAACTTTAAGAAATCCACGAGCAATATGGGAAGGTAGATTGGATGATTTAAAATCAATCATAAGTTATAACCGAACTTGAGTGTTTTGAGTTTGTAAACAATAGAATATAAACAATAGAACTGTGTCCCCTTGGCTTGTCAAATCCATAAATTTCTCTTGTTCAACCCACACATTCTGCTACTCTGCATGTAAAGTAAACAAGATATGTAATATCAACCGTCTTGTGATCGTGTTGATAAATCTCACCTTTTACCTTGTAAGTCTCAGGGCACCACCTTATTGCTCCTTGTCTATGACTTCAGCTCAACTTTTAGCTTCTGAGTCTCAAGTTGATTAGCTAAGACGATAGAATAATAAGATGGACGTGAATCTCAAATTATTTTCTTAATCCTCTTTTACTAATATCAAACTACCTTGTCAGGACGTTATCAAATACAGGCAATCCTCAAGTTTCTATAGTATCTGAAAGGTTAATTAATATAAACAAGACTAAGATACATGTGTAATCGTTAGAATAGATGAATCTCCCACTTTCTTTACGTAGCTAATTTGCTAAGGTTCCCACCACCCTAGTCAGGAAAATTATCCTCTCATGTTCATTCAATAATCCATGATAATCAATAAAGAATTCATGTAATTGATAACATAAGAATAAGAAGAATAAAATCCAAAGTCTTCAATTGAATAATAACACAAAAATCTCAAGAATAATGGAAAGTATTGTAAAAGTATGTAAAAATAATGTTAAGTAATGTAAACTAATAAGACAATAACCCTAGGGTATTTATAGTCTCAAAACAACCCAGAAATCCTAATTAAAATGGAATAGAAAAAGTAATGTCAACACAAGTTACAACTCTCTCATCCACTCGTAAGGTCTTCTTACGAGTTATACAGTGCCTCTGGTATGTTCTCCCATGTCTGATCTTTCAGGGCTTCAACTTTCTATTATCTTTACAACTCATGCTCACGATTCATACCTTGACCATACGACTCATGGCCTTCACTCGTTACCACCTGGTACTTCTTCTTTTAATACTATGAACACTGGTTTTCTTATAGTTTACCAATACGAGTCGTACTCAGACTTCCAAATCGCCTTCTTTTGTGACTTTAACTCTAAATCTGGATTTTGTTTCTGTTCTCTTGATGGTGGCTTCTTTAGACTTGTATCCTCATCTTAGGATCTGTATGCTCCAGTCATATCTTATCATCACTTGGTCTTTTTGTTTGGATTTTGTCACTGTTATGCTTACGAGTCAACCTAAGAGTCGTATAATGTGTTGATGACTAGTAAGGTGACTTTATCATCTGTAACTTTGTCTTCTTTGGATCTTTTTCTTCAAATTTTATCCCAACAGTATTATTGACCTGTTTCACCTACAACAAGCATAAAAGGACATTATATCTACTAAAATAACCTAAGTACAAGCATAAATTCTTTGTTTTAAGCATCAAAACCGTTGTGTTTCCATGATGCATCAACACTCTTAACTTAGAAAGTTTGCGAGTCCATAGGCAAAACAAAAACTAACAATCACAACAATGATGCTTAAATAAGAAGATTTTAAGATACCTATGACAGTGACTTTCAATTCAATTTTCAATTTTTTTACTCTCCCTCCTATTTTTAACTTTTCAAGAATCAAGCTGTGTATAAAATTTGGCACACGAAGAAGTATAACAAAATTTGATGATGGCATTACATTAGTAATAGGCAAGTAGGAATTAAGACAAATAACATTAACTGACTAATCTAGAAACCTAACAACATAAGCCATATACTTTTGCAATTAAAGAAATCCCATTTCACTCTGTTTAGATCAATCAAATTATTCAGGGATATAGTAAAAGGCATTTTCTCTCACAAAGAAGTATTACCAGAGTATACAAAATACCATAAGATTGCACATATACTCTCTTTCTTAATTTTTGTACTATCGAGATAGGATTACTATAGAACTTTATTTGTCTTGTAACGTAGGCTTGGGGTTGGTATAGTATCTTTCTGGGATTTTTAGTGACTACACCTCCTTGACACTATGCTTTGTTTGAGGTTCAATTATTTTCCACTTTTTCTTCATTTTATTTTCGCCCGTATGTCTCCCTTTTTTTAATTTTAAATCACATTCAGATTGGACCAGGTGTGGTTTTTTTTTCTCACTTCTTTTTGCTTTTTTTCTTTTCTTGTTATTATTTTTCTTTTTTTTTCTTTTATTTTCACCGCACCTGTCCTTTTTTATTTTTTTCTTTCACATATCTTTCTTCATACTTTTTTTACCTACATACTCCTATAATAGCCATCCTCAACTTAGGCAATTTACCTGAGTTGAGGTGCACAGTGTCCAAGGAGGACTAGGGCAAATACAGGTTCATTATAAGTGAAATAGGAAGGTAAAATCGGTGTAATAAAAAAATAGGTCAATTAAGGCTCAACTTTTTGGATCAAAGGGATTCATATCACATATTTGGTTGGGCATTTAGGCTCTAGTGGACTCAAAACAAGAACCTATGATCATCTCCTACTCGAATAACTTGAACCCTATATAAGAGCAATCAGGCAAGTTCTAAATTCCCACACACTGGAAACTGAGTAATGCCTTACACACACTCACACAAGGTTATACTGCTAGGTACTACTTATCCAGTTATGCAATTATTCGCCCTAGTTTCTCTATTCCTAATACTAATTCCATTATCAAATTCATAATCATCTCACACAAATACACACATCACATAATTAACATAAAAATTTAGGAGGGGTATCAATTTTTCAGCACAATTATTTCAAAATCAAACAATTTCAGCATATTTATTTAAAGCAACATCTACTTCCACAAGTACAAATTTTCTTCCTATTTTCAGCTATTCCAGCACACACATAACAAAAATAAAAACAAAAATATGCCAGTTCTCAAATTTTTCAAATTATGGCCACGAGATTTAAAATATGGCAAGTATAGCCCATGGCGACCTTGGTACACCCCCACCCCTAACTTAAAGCCTATGTATTCTCCCCAGTTATGTAACAATGAAATACAAAGGATTGGGAACATAACTGGGCGCCTAAGGCACCAACTCATACTGTCACATCATCACGTGGGCCCTCAAATCGAGTCCAACTATGATTAATTGTTGTCCCATCAGCTACCAGGACTGTCTCTATATTAGTGGCACCGATTGTGGACGGTGCGCTCAGTGGTACATCAATCGGCAAGGCTACATCACCACCTCCCTCAAGATTAATAATCGTCGGTTTAGAGCTTTCGACTCCAGCATGTATCTCATAGACCCTCACCTGTCAGTCCTTCTCACTCTATAGGGTATCTTGATTAGCCTTTTTCATATTTTTTTTTCTACACTTTGGTGTCTTCCCTTTTTTTTTTCTCTCGGGGCTCTTCTTCCAATTCTGGGATCTCCCAAATATTCTCAATATGTATGTCGGGCTCAACTTTCATAACCACAGGTGCTAGGATGAATGGCTTGTCATAAAGCTCGTCCACTATGTTCTTGATTCTAGTGACCTTCTCTTTTACCTCTGCAATATTGGGATTTGAACGCTCCCCAACTAACGAGTCATCCGCTACTCAAATACATCCAGTCTACCCTGCACCCATCTGTCTTGTTTTTCTAACTTAATTTTAACCCAGGGCTTCATACCCCTTCTATATTACGGACCTTTGCCTCCAACATATCTAATCTCTTCATCACCTCATGCCACATGGCCTTTGATACCCCTATCAAGCTAGTAGTCATCGCTCTAGGATGAGGTAGTATAGACTATGTAGGAAGAGGGGCACTAGATATACCCGTTGCATTAGATGTTTGCTGCTCAGTCTGCACACGTGTTTTATTTATCCCCATAGACTTAGTATGTCCACCCTGTCTAAATATCTCTTCTATCATATCAGCTCCTCACCTCGTTTTCTTGGCCATAGAGTTGGCAACATCTCTAATCAACCTCAAATTTGTAGTGTGTGTGGGTTTAATAATCCCATTAATCCCAAAAAGATTCTACACACCTGAAGGATATACAAGTAATAGCTTCTCTTCACCCATAACTCTATCATGTATTTCTCAAGATAAAAACTCTACCACATCAAACTAGTACCCAACCATAAACCCGTTTATCAATGCTTCAAGAATCAAGTTGAGTACGTTTTCTCCAGTAGTAGGACAAAGTCTGTGTCTGGACAGTGTGCACCGCGCCTTAGCCTCAAAGTTTATTTATTTATTTCTATCTTCTGTGAAGTCACACCTAGAACACCTACTACCCAACCGACTTCTTCCTCGTTCAAGGAAATCAACCCTATAATCCATCAAAAGAACCTCATCTTGTCTTCCTAACCCAACTATTTTCTTGTAATTTTCTTCATTTCATCCATGTTGTAATCCATTCCCCTATTTTTACTGGGTGGATATAAGTTTGGTACATTCAAGAATAGAGAAATAGTAAGCGGGGAGATGTTAACCCACACTACCCAAATGGTCAATAAGGTAATAGGCTCTCCACCCCTCCACAAGTTTCCCTGCGGATACTTCCTCTTTAAATCTCCCTTGTATGCCGCATAAAACTCCCACACTAATGTTGTACTATATTTCATAAGTGGTGTAGTCATCCACTGAAACCCACATTGGATGAATCAAGACTCAAATCTAGGCCACTCGTACATTCCTATGGTGGTCAATCTCATCCCAAGATGAAGACTTCTTTTGATTATTCTGTTAGGGAGTCTGCACAACCCATCATTATATATTTCCTTCATACCGAAGTACCCCCATCATTCAATGATGGGTACCAGAGCAGGTATAATGGAAAAAGATGTGTTTTGTGTGTTAATCAGAGTAGTATCAACCTCTTCCTCACAAGCATCCTCTAAACTTTCTTTCTCTGAGATTGATTTAACATATTTCTTCTCCCTTGAATCACCCTTAAGTTCATCATTTTCGTTATCTTTATTAACCTTAAAAGATGAAGGTGGGTGTGGGGGAGGTACTTGGGTTTTTCATTCTTGGTCCCCATGGAGTTGTGTCCTCTAGAGTGGCTATTTTCTTTCCCCAAAAGTGTTTTTCCCTAGGATCTACTTTTTTATTCATAGGGAACTCCACAAAGTCATCATTCAAATCATATACTTCTTCGTCTGTACATTGATGAGTGGCCTTGGGAGCCAACTTATTTTTGGTGTTCTTCTTTGGGGAGTCTCCTTTAGAATCCATAGTACCTGTGTACATATATTAATTAGTAAATATTAAGGAAATGAAAGAAAAACAAAGAAAAGTCTATATTAGTGTGCATGTTCTGTTCAGGTTACGACTGGGGGAGGTAAGATTCGTGTGATCTGGGTACGACTTATATGATTAAGTCGTATGATAAATAGTGTAGATAAGTAGGTTCACTAGTCATCTTATGAGTCCTCCTAACTAGTCATAAGGATAAGTTACAACTCATTACCAACAATCGTAAGTAGACCAAAAATAAAATTATAATATGTCATTTCTTTATAGGTCAGTACGACTTGTGTTTACGATTCATAAGGGTTGGATATGACTCATATAGGCAAGTTGTACCCACACCATAATCTACACACAGTTAGACTTCTATGTTTTCATTGGTTACAAGTTTCGTCATGACTCATAACTTATAGGTATAAGTTGTAAGAGGTCTCATATCTACTACAACATAGAAGTTAAACTTATGAGTTGATTCCAACAAACAATCCCCAAACTACCCTTTCAATGTTCAACATTACCACCTCATTTTAGTCCAATAACATACAATTTTTAACATAAAATATCAAGTTCACCCCAACTTCCATTTTAAGCTCAATTTCTAAGAACTAGGGTTCCAAATTTCGACACACATTGATATCCAACTCAAATAAATGCTAAAATCTCAACCTATTTTATACTTTAATCTTGAAATAGAGCATTTGGGTTCAAAAACTTAGTTGAGAGATTAGGGTTCTTGAATTTTCACCTTTCTTCCCTAAATTCTTGTGTAATTCATGCAATGTAAAAGAAACCAATAATTTTGTGTGTGTTTTGTCTTGAAATAGTGCGTTTAGAGATTTAGAGATTGATCACAAATGAAGGTATTTGATTTTAGTAATATCTGGTACCCAAATTGGGTGCCCTTTTTGTTTAAAACCATAGATTTGGGTTGGGTTGTCCCACGAACTTCGACTAGGTAATCTTGGTTACGAGTCATGATTATGACTTGTATCCAATATTACGGGACTTTTTCTCCATTAGTAAAGTCCTGGAACGTTACTTGGGTTTTGGAGTTGATACGACTCAATGTGATGACTCATACCCTTACGGTATGACTTATTCTGAGAGTCGTGACTCTAAAAACTATTACGTTGATCTATATTAACTCCCAAGTCCTTACGACTCCTACTCACGAATCGTTACCTTAAGATATGACTTGTGAAGAGTCTGTATGACCTTATTTTCTGGAATTTTTTGTCTCTTTTCTGCAATGTTTCTTCCTGAACACTGAATACACATATTAACCTATAAATATATAAGTACAAGAACATGGGTTGCCTCCCATGCAGCCCTTGATTTAATGTCTTATCACAACATGGCTAAGTTAGATACTATATTTCACCAACTAGCCATAGGGTTTACCTCCCATGCAACACTTCATAGACCATCGCAGCATGATACAATTGCCTTGGTTACTCAGACTTCACCAAGGTCAATCTCAAGAATCACATTAATCTCCTTCGTATTACCCATATAATGCTTTACTCTTTGTCTATTCACCTTGAACGGGGCTTCACCATCCCTCTTCAGTTCTAAAGAACCAAATGGGAACACTCATAGCATAATAAATGAAACATACCATCTAGACTTCAACTTACCTAGAAACAAGCGAAGCCTTGATGTAACAACCCACATTTCGGGCAAGAATAAAAATCATCGTTTTTATGCATAAATGATCCAAAAGCCATAAATCCTATGCAGATTTGGCATGTTAATTAATTATGTAGTGTGTGAACTAATTTAGGCATGAATTGAGATAATAGAGGTCCCCTAACTCAAGAACGAGTTGAAAGTTTTCGTATCATTCGAGTTTAAGTGACCGTCGAAACTTGGGTTGACTTCAATCGACTATACCTCTTTGTATATAATGAATTAAAGGGCCTACTATATATCATATGAAATCTCTTTGAATTATCTTTCCAACGATTCTAATTTTGCCTAAATTCAATACCTAAGTGAAAAGTTATGGCCATTTTAGTGACTGAGATAGTAGTATCATGCGATAAGCCTGTGACGCACGCCCTATCGCATGTACAAAAATTTCAGGTTCTATTTCCGCATTTTTAAGGTCAAAATGGGTATCTTCCATCCCTTATCCATCTATAACATGGGATTAAACTTCCAAAACACCAAATTATGATTCTTTTCTCTCAAATTCATCAAGAACTCACCCTGGGGTTTCAAACTAAAAAACCAAATATCTCAAGATTTAATCGTGGATTTTCCTTAATTCTTCAAGATTTTGAATCCCCATTGCGAAGGATACAAGAGGCACCCATCAATCATACATATAGCATCCCAAAATCTAGAGTTCATTCAAAAGATTCTAATTAAAGGTACGCGGGGTTTTGCTAAGATCTCATGGGTATGGAAATCATGATTTTAAGAAAGGGTTTTTCAGATTTATGAATATATTCATACTTTAGAAGCATTGATGATATTGTTTTGGCCTTTAGGCTTTCACCAAAATTGATTTAAAATTATATATATATTGTAAGCATGTGTCTTAAGGATGATGATTGAATTGAGAGAATGATTCATGAAATATCCCTCTCTTGTGATGATTTTCATTTAATTATGATATACTATGAAATTGTTTGAATGCATTTTCAAAAGCATGTTATGAAATATCTTGAATAATGTTATATTTGGATTATGATTTTGATTTGAAAAGAGAGACGATTGTTTATGTTGATGAATGTTGAACATAATTATATAATGAGAAGGGTTGCATGGCTTGTTAAAGATTACATGACCACCACTTGTTTATTGAAAGGATGGGAATTTTGCATAGTTTTTACTTATGGTTTCGAAACATGAATTCCCTTTGTTAAATTATATGTTTGGGTGGTCTAAACTATGTTTTAAGGAAAGAATCATGCATGATGCATTATGGCTCAGAAATAGGACTTGCAAGTCTTGTGACGATGCCAAATCAGATAATTCCATGGTAATTCAGAACAAAATAGAATGCATGTTTGAAGTCATATTTTTCAGATGTTGAAACTAGAATAATGCATGATTCAGAATAGGATAAAAATTGGAATAAAGAGAGATTATTTGGTTCTCCGAAGACGGCATGAGTTCAGACAACTCATTGCCCAAAGCTGTGATTTGCCGATCCGGGTATATTATTATACGCTGGCCTAGTACCCCGTGGCGTATCAGAATCATACAGTCCAACCCTTGCGACACACATGGGTTGGGGGCTTCCCGATCGAGTCAATGGTAGATTTCATATAGCCCGTGGAATATCAGACTTGTATGACAGTGCCACCTAACTCAGAAGTAATTCAAAGATCAGAAACTGCTTTTGACAGAAAGGTTTTTTGTGTTTTTTGAAGAATGCCCATGTGTTTTGAAAATTATATCTTTCATGATGTTTATGACTGTATCTCAACTATTTTATTTATATAAATGCTTTTGTTTGGATTGCTTTGTGTACCAGTATAATTGTATTGACCCCCCCTCCAAGTTCTGAGGCACAGTCTAGGGGTCCTGATAAGCAGTAGATTTCATCAGACAGGAGTGAAGAGTACTAGTTGGTGAGCCTTCTATATTTTAGAAGGTCTTGTTTCTTTCAGACCATTATTATTTATTATAGTTTGGGTCTACTAGGGGCCTTGTCCCAGTTTTTAGACAGTTGTTATTCGATCATATAGTAGAGATTTCGCAGATGATTTTCAGATGGTGTTTAGTTGCTATTGGATTTTATTCCTCATTATTAAACTAAATTTAGATTATGACCATGTTTTCATAGCAGATTTTATTTCCATATTTCTTATTTATATATGAATGGTGTATATGATTACAAGTTAGAAGGGCTCTCGGGACTTCATGGTTCGGATGTCCGTCATGGGCAGGGCCCTGGTTCGGGTTGTGACAAACTTGGTATCAGAGCACGGTTCATGGTCCTAGGGTGTCTGGAATATCGCGTCGGGTAGAGTCTTGTTTATGGGTTTGTAGCGTACCACACTTATAAGCAGGGGGCTACTAGGCGTTTAGGAATTTTTCCCTTTCTTCATGATCTAGTTCATGCTATTGAGCCAGAATGTTCCTCTTCCATACTCTATTTCGTTCTATGGTGTCACCCATACGAAAGTTAAGTTATCCCAATTATTTTCTTACTTTGATGTGCCCAGATATGTCTCGTTATTGGGGTGATTCAAGTGCGGAAGTTTAGAGTCTAATTGGTATGGTCCTTTCTGATTGAGCCATATAAGAATTTAAAATTTTTGCAAGGACATGAGAAGAGTCTGTTAGTTCTTAGAGTTCATTGATCTTTGTGTGAACTTTGATTTTGATGAAATTGTTCTTTTCGGCCTGCGGTATTAAGAGTATTCCGTCTCTTTTCAAAAATTTACGTTGCAAATGTCATGCTTCAGGGGGAATGATGTGTAGCAGAATGTTGGAACTATATTTCCACCTGATTTGTAGTATAAGTTAAAGCATCGGTGTCATGACCTATTGGTAGTGAGATTAGACCAAGAGGTTGGTGATATGAAGTCACAAAGTTAGAAGTCTTAGTGAGGGTGACTTTTGTGTAAGTAAATATTTTAGTTGAATAATTGATGTTTGAGGATGACTTACCACTTTATAGTGAAAGACTAATGCAGTAGCTAGTAGTATGTGGGGATTGTATGGTAGTCTGTGGAGGAAATGTTTGACTCAGATTTTTATTTATACAGAGTAAGATGTGTAGCTTTAGATCATTGAATATTGTGTGTCAATTTTCTATCTCTTATAATATGTAATCTTGTTATCATAGTGTTTTTGAAAAAAAATCAAAGTTTAGTGAAGCCGTGTGGGGCTCTTGCGATTCACTACCATAGTTGCTTTGTTATTCATTTCATTTTCTTGTTCAAAACACAAAAATCAAAGTCTAGTGAAGTCGTATGAGGACTATTTCGATTCACTAGCAACTTGTTGTTCAACTTGTTATTCTTGTGTTGGTAGAATATATGTATAGTCAAATCTTTTCGCATGAGATTGAGTTGGTAATAAAGTGATACGTCCTTGTGTGTTAGTTTAGTAGAAGGTAGAGAAGGAGTTATTAGTTAAGGTGAATTGTTGTCTGCTTGAAGTATGAAAATGGCTAGATGAGCCAGTAAGTTATAATTATAGACTCATGGTTGTTTGTTGAATTTGAAAGTAGTCTAAATGTACGCTTGGGTAACTAAGTGTGATATGAGAAAGTCGTATAAGTAGATAAGATTGTATGGGGTTAAAATATAAGATTACGGTTGATCGTGTCTATTATGTGACTTTAACCCCTTTGACCTTCTTTTCGTTGGTAGTTGTAAACTAGTACTACATGTGAGAAGGTATGTAGTAGATTTTTGAGGTATTTGGATAGAATTTCCCAATTTGATGGACTAGTATATTATGTTGCCTTCTTCATTGGTGGTAGATGATTGATGCTAGACTATTGGCTTGAATTTAATGTAGGATGTGGATCTAAGAATAATGGCTTAAGATTAATGATGAATGCTTTGTGAGAATTATGTGTTAGGTTGGGTTGTAAATCATGCTTAGCACTAGACATTAAGTTTGAACAGTTGATGTCCATCAAGGTGGATATGATGATTTCTTTGCTAATGATACTAGTTATATGGAAGTGATCTAATAGGGTTGAATGGTGTATGCAATAGATTAGGTTTATTTGATTAGTAACAAAGTATGATGTTGTATGTATGAGGTAGAAGTATTACCAAGGTGATATGGAGTTGCGGCATTTTCTAAAACTATTACATGTTACATGTGGCTAGTGGACATAGTAGTACCATTGAGTTGCTAGGTGGAGAAAGACTAGTAGTATGATTCATCAAAGGCTTGGTGATATCCATGATTAAGTGTTATAATCTAAGTTTGAATTTTTAAAGGTTGAACCGACAAAAATAAGAGTTGAAGCGCTATAGGGTATGTACTCCGACTATGGGAATACTCATAAGGATTCGAAGTTAGTAAGTGTTCAAGTATTATGTGATTGACTATTGGGGCTATAAAAAGGTAGAGTGTGTCTCAGAAGGTAGGATTAGCAGTGGGTTTTCCCCTTCTAGGTGTAGCCATTTGGGTTAAGTTCTATTAATTACGTGTATTATCGTATTCCAGACCCCAGAGTGCAGTGAGTGTAGTTCAGTTTAGAGTCTAGTAAGGTATCTCTAAAACTTAAGATTATGTCTTAAAGATAAGGGGGAGATGATAGAACAAGTAACCAAGTCAGACTCTAAGATTCTAGTAGTGATGTCAGTATGATATAGAACATCTGAAAGTGAGGGTGAGACTCAACCCATTCTTATCTCAGTATTTTTCAGTGATCGAAATACCTACTCATGCCTTACGTTTTATTTCCATGATCATAGTTCATGTTCATGTATATGATAAAGAATCACGTGCTTTTCCAGTTCTAAAATGAGGAGTTACAGTTCATTCAGTAGTCGGAATCACATTTATATATTATGAACTTCAAATTGAGGTGATGCAATTCATGACTCATGTACTCATGCTTCATAGTGTGTTCAGTTCCCATAATTCATGCTATACTCTTTATGATTGATGAGATTCAGCTTATAGTTATGTATGCCCCAATTCAGATCACTTTGATGAATCCCTGATGTTAATTTGCTATTCCTTCGGCCTTAGTTAAGTGTCTAGTCTCATATAATATCCTCCCATACTTCAAGGTATTATGTTCTAACCTTTTAGTGACTCCTCTTTATGTAATGATAGTGGTGATGAGTAAATGTTTCTTGTTAATAGAAGATCATAGTATGCTTGTTTTAAATAAGGCCATAAGTGTGAAGTAAGATCGGGGGCCAAGTCTTTGATATATATGATGGTTAGTGGAAATTTGTGTGTGTATGTTTTTTCGGTAGTGCGTGGGAGTTATATTGATAGTGGATTAGAGAATATGTGAAGTATGTCCTTATGGGTGTTTTCCTTGGAGTTCATATGTAGTTATAGACATAGGTTTGTATGACATATTGAGATTTTAATTGGAGGAACGCAATATGCGCTAGTAAATCCATAGTAAGAGATCAGAGTTAGTCATTGAAGTGGTAAGGCACGATATGCTTAGGGTGTGATCTCTAAAAAAAAATTATATATAAAAGATTGAATCATATGGTTTAGACTAGTATCGTAGTGTGGCATGTTGTATTTTGTGATTTGAAGTTAGGCTTTATCATGGTGAGAGGACTTATGTTACTTTAGGCATTAGTATAAAGATTTATTAATGCCCATATAAGAATTCTAAGTTGAATCAAATGAGTATGGTATTTAAAGGGAATAATATAGTTAAGGGAGTATTCGAGAAGTGCGCTAAGATTGAAAGTTAGAAGTTGCATTGCCTAAGGACTGGTAATTCTATCCTAGTTTATAAGTTATATGTCTATATTCCATGCTATAGAATAGTGTCACTTTTTTCATTCCTTAGGTGGGTGTCTAGTGTAACTCATGCCCAAGATTCCTTACTCCCGAATGCTACTAGAACTTCTTTAGAAAGATTATTGAAGAGATACTCCAGTTAAGTATAAGTTTTCAATATAATTCAGCCAGAATAACTAGCAGTTCAGTTTAACAGTCAGGCAGATAAGTTACTGTGGTTTTCCATCTTTACATCCAGGCATGCTATCTAAAGTCCAATGTCTATGACCATCCAAAGAGATAATATATTTCATCCATGTGAATTGCGAATTCAGTTCAGTCCGAACATCATCTTTCAGATTCAGCTCTTTAGTCGTGACTCAGTTCATAAGAGTTCACCGCATAGTCTGAAATCTCTGTAGGCATTTTAGCTCAGACAGTGTAATACCTTTGTAGGATCTAAATCTTGTTGTCTCGAGATTCATACTTACATAAGTTATCACTTCTCAATTCGATACATATGATTGGATCATGAATACCTCAAGGGAATCCTAAATTCTTAGCATGAATTAGCTCCTTAAAGCAAGTAAGAGCAAGTCAGCTCAAAATTTATTTTCATGATGGAAATTTAAATATTTTAGATTAGTATATTCTTTCATAGAATACATATCATGTCCACGTTATTCCATACCTTTAAGACTTCAACATTCTTGCCCATCATTCGGGGATGAATGATCCCAAGGGGGAGATAATGTAACACCCTGCATTTTAGGCTAGAATAAAAAGAGTCGTTTCTATGCATAGATGATCCAAAAGGCATAAATCCTATGAAAATTTAGCATGTTAATCAATTATGTAGCGTGTGAACCTATTTAAGCATGAATTGACATCAAAGAGGTCCCCTAACTCAAGGACGGGTTGAAAGCTTTCCTATCATTCGAGTTTGAGTGAGCTTCAAAACTTGGGTCAACTTCAATCAACCATACCTCATTGTATATAATGAATTTGAGGGTCTATTATATATAAAATGAAAGCTCTTTGAATTATATTTCTAACGATACCAATTTCGCCTAAATTCAATACCCGAGTGAAAAGTTATGGCCATTTTAGTGACTGAGATAGTATTATCATGCGATAAGCGTGCGACGCACGTCCTATCACATGCACCAAAATTTTAGGTTCTATGTCTGCATTTTTATGGGCAAACTAGGTATCGTCCATCCGTTATCCATCTATAACACGAGATTAAACTCACAAAACATCAAAATATGATTCTTTTCTCTCAAATTCATCAAGGACTCACCCTAGGGTTTCAACCTAAAAACCCAAATATCTCAAGATTTAACCGTGAGTTTTTATTAATTCTTCAAGATTCAGAATCCCCATTGCGAGGGCTACAAGAGGCACCCATCAATCATACATATAGAATCCCAAAATCTAGAGTTTATTCAAAAGATTCTAATTTAAGGTACGCAGGGTTTTCCTAAAATCTCATGGGTATGGAAATCTTTATTTTAAGAAAGGGTTTTTTAGATTTATGAATATATTCATCCTTTAGAAGCATTGATGATATTTTTTTGTCCTTTAGGCTCTCCCCCAAATTGATTTGAAATTATATATATATATTGTAAGCATGTGTTTTAAGTTTTATGATTGAATTAAGAGAATGATTTATAAAAATCCCTCTCTTGTGATGATTTTCTTTTACTTATGATATACTATGAAATCGTTTGAATGCATTTTGAAAAGCATGTTATGAAATGTCTTGAATAATGTTATATTTGGATTATGATTTTGATTTCAAAAGAGAGACGGTTGTTTATGTTGATGAATGTTGAACATAATTATATAATGACAAGGGTTGCATGGTTTGTTAAAGATTACATGACCACTATTTGTTTATTGAAAGGATGGGAATTTTGCATAGTTTTGACTTATGTTTTTGAAATATAAATTGCTTTTGTTAAATTGCATGTTTGGGTGGTCTGAACTATGTTTTATTGAAAAAATCATGCATGATGCATTATGGCTCAGAAATAGGACTTGAAAGTCTTGGTGTGATGACACCAATACAGATAATGCCATGGTAATTCAGAATAGAATAGAATGCATGTTTGAAGTCATATTTTTCAGATGTTGAAACCAGAATAATGTATGATTTAAAATAGGATAAAATTGCGAATAAAGAGATCTTAGGTGGTTCTCCAAAGAAGGCATGAGTTCAGATAACTCATTGCCTAAAACCGTGATTTGCCGATCCGGGTATATTATTATATGCTGGCCTAGTGCCCGGCGGCGTATCAGACTCAGACACTACAAACCTTGCGGCACACTTGGGTTGGGGACTTTCCCGTCGAGTCAATGGCGGATTTCATATAGCCCATGGAATATAAAACTTGTAGGGGAGTGCCACCTAACTCAGAAGTAATTCAAAGATCAGAAACTATTTTTGACAGAAAGGTTTTTATGTTTTTTCAAGAATGACCATGTGTTTTAAAAATTATATCTTTCATGATGTTTATGACAAGCTCTCAACTATTTTATTTATATAAAAGCTTCATTTTGGATTGCTCTGCATATCAATACCTTTGTATTGACCCCCCTCCCTCCAGGTTCTGAGGCACGGTCTAGGGGTCCTGATAAGCAGTAGATTTCATCAGACAGGAGTGAAGAGTACCAGTTGGTGAGCCTTCTATATTTTAGACAGCCTAGTTTCTTTCAGTAATGTTATTGTTTATTATAATTTTGATTTACTGGGGGCCTTGTCCCAGTTTTTAGATAGTTGTTATTTGATCATATAGTAGAGATTTCGCAGAAGGTTTTAAGACGGTGTTTAGTTGATATTGGATTTTATTCCTCATTGTTAAAATAAATTTAGATTATGACCATGTTTCCATAGAAGATTTTATTTACATATCTCCTATTTATATATGAATGGTGTGTATGATTAAAAGTTAGAAGGGCTTCCAGGCCTTCATGGTTCGGATGTCCGTCACGGCCAGGGACCTATTTTGGGTCGTGACAAACATGGTATCAGAGCATGGTTCATGGTCCCAGGGTGTCTGCAAAATCGCATCGGGTAGAGTCTTGTTTATGGGTATGTAGCATGCCACACTTATAAGCAGGAGGCTACTAGGTGTTTAGGAATGTTTCCCTTTCTTTATTCTCTAATTCGTGTTATTGAGCCAGAATGTTCCCCTTCCATATTCTAATTCATGTTATGGTGTCGCCCATACGAAAATAAAGTTATCCCAATTCTTTCCTTACTTTGATGTACCCAGATATATCTCGTTATTTGGGTGATTCAAGTGCGGATGTTTAGAGTCTAAATGGTATGGTCCTTTTTGATTAAGCCATGTAAGAGTTTAACATTTTTGCAAGGACTTGAGAAGAGTCCGTTAGCGTTTAGAGTTTGTTGATTTTTGTGTGAACTTTGCTTCTGATGAAATTGTGTTTTCGGCCTGCTGTATTAAGAGTATTCAATCTCTTTTCTAAAATTTATGTTGCAGATGTCATGCTTTAGGGGGAATAATGTGTAGCAGAATGTTGGAACTGTATTTTCACACGATTAGTAGTATAAGTTAAATTTTCGGTGTCATGACCTATAGGTAGTGAGATTAGACCAAGAGGTTGGTGATATGAAATCACAAAGTTAGAAGTCAGAGTAAGGGTGACTTTTGTGTAAATAAATATTTTAGTTGAATAACCGATGTTTGAGGATGATTTACCACTTTATAGTGAAAGAATAATGTGGTAGCTAGTAGCATGTGTGGATTGTATGGTACTCTGTGGGAGAAGTGTTTGACTCAGATTTTTATTTATACAGAGTAAGAAGTGTATCTTTAGATCATTGAATATTGTGTATCAATTTTCTATCTCTTATAATATGTAATCTTGTTATCATAATGTTTTTGAAAAAAAAAATCAAAGTCTAGTGAAGCCGTGTGGGGCTCTTGCGATTCACTAGCATAGTTGCTTTGTTATTCATTTCATTTTCTTGTTCAAAACATAAAAATCAAAGTCTAGTGAAGTCGTGTGAGGCTATTTCGATTCACTAGCAACTTGTTGTTCAACTTGTTGTTCTTGTGTTGGTTGAATATACGTATAGTCGAATCTTTTCGCATGAGATTGAGTTGGTAATAAAGAGATACATCTTTGTGTGGTAGTTTAGTAGAAGGTATAGAAGGAGTTATTAGTTAAGGTGAATTGTTTTCTGCTTGAAGTATGAAAATGGCTAGATGAGCCAGTAAGTTATAATTATAGACTAATGGTTGTTTGTGGAATTTGAAGGTAGTCTAAATGTACGCTTGGGTAAGTAAGTGTAATAGCAGAAATTCGTATAAGTAGATAAGATTGTATGGGGTTATAATATAAGATTAAGGTTAACTATGTCTATTATGTGACTCTACCCCGCTTGACCTTCTTTTCGTTGGTAATTGTAAACTAGTACTACATGTGAGAAGGTATGTAGTAGTATTTTGAGGTATTTGGATAGAATGTCCCAATTAGGTGAACTAGTATATTATGTTGCCTTCTTCATTGGTGGTAGATGATTGATGGTAGACTATTGTCTTGAATTTAATGTAGGATGTGGATGTAAGAATAGTGGCTTAACATTAATGATGAATGTTTTGTGAGAATTATGTGTTAGGTTGGGCTGTAAATCATGCTTAGCACTAGACATTAACTTTGAACAGTTCATGTCCATAAAACTAGATGTGATGATTTCTTTGTTAATGATACTAGTTATATGGAAGTGATCTAGTGTATGCAATAGATTAAGTTTATTTGATTAGTAACAAAGTATAATGTTATATGTATGAGGTAGAAGTATGCCCAAGGTGATATGGAGTTGCGGCATTTTCTAAACCTATTACATGTTACGTATGGCTAGTGGACATAGTAGTACCATTGAGTTTCTAGGTGGAGAAAGACTAGTAGTATGATTCATCAAAGCCTTGGCGATATCCATGATTAAGTGTTATAATCTAAGTTTGAATTTTTGATGGTTGAGCCGACAAAAATAAGAGTTGAAGCACTTTAGGGTGTCTACTCTGACTATGGGAATACTCACGAGGATTCGAAGTTAGTAAGTGTTCAAGTATTATGTGATTGACTATTGGGGCTATAGAAAGATAGTGTGTGTCTCAGAAGGTAGGATTAGAAGAGGGTTTTCCCCTTCCAGGTGTAGCCATTCGGGTTAAGTTCTATTAATTACGTGTATTGTCGTATTCCAGACCCCATAGTGCAATGAGTGTAGTTCAGTTTAGAGTCTAGTAAGGTATCTCTTGAATTTAAGATAATGACTTAAAGCTAAGGGGGAGATGATAGAACAAGTAACCAAGTCAGGATCTTAGATTTTAGTAGTGATGTCAGTTTGATATAGAACATCAAAAAGTGAGGGTGAGACTCAACCCATTCTTATCTCAGTATTTTTCAGTGATCCCAATATCTACTCATGCCTTACGTTTTATTTCCATGATCATAGTTCATGTTCATGAATATGATAGAGAATCACGTGCTTTTCCAGTTCTAAAATGAGGAGTTCTAGTTCATTCAGTAGTCGGAATCACATTCCATTTGTTATGAACTTCAAATTGAGGTCATGCAGTTCACGACTCATGTACTCATACTTCATAGTGTGCTCAGTTCCACTAATTCATGCTATTCTTTTTAAAATTGAGGAGATTCATCTTATAGTCATGTATGCCCCAATTCAGATCACTTTGATGAATCCCTGATGTTGATTTGCTATTCCTTCGGCCTCAGTTAAGTGTCATGTGCCGTATAATATCCTTCTATGCTTCAAGGTCTTATGTTCTAACCTTTTAGTGACTTCTCCTTATGGGATAATTGTGGTGATAAGTAAATGTTTCTTGTTAATGAAAGATCATAGTATGCTTATTTTAGATAAGGCCATAAGTGTGAAGTAAGATCTGGGGCGTGGGACTTATATTGATAGTGGATTAGTGAATATTTGAAGTATGTCCTTATGGGTGTTTGCCTTGGAGTTCCCATGTGGTTATAAAGATAGGCTTGAATGACATGTTGAGATTTAAGTGGAGTAACGCAATATGCGCTAGTGAATCCATAGTAATAGATCAGAGTTAGTCATTGTAGTGGTAAGACACGATATGCTTAGGTTGTGTTCTCTAAAAATATATTATATATAAAAGATTGAATCATATGGTTTAGACTAGTATCGTGGTGTGGCATGTTGTATTTTGTGATTTGAAGTTAGGATTGATCATGGTGAAAGGACATATGTTACTTCAGGCATTAGTAGAATGATTTATCAATGCCCATATAAGAATTCTAAGTTGAATCAAATGAGTATGGTATTTAAAGGGAATAATATAGATAAGGGAGTATTCAAGAAATGCGTTTAGCTTCTAAGTAAGAAGTTGCATTGCCTAAGGCCTGGTAATTCTATCCTAGTTTATAAGTTATGTGTCTATATTCCATGCTATAGAGTAGTGTCACTGTTGTGATTCCTTAGTTGGGTGTCTTTTGTAACTCATGCCCAAGATTCTTTGCTCCCGAATGCTACTAGAACTTCTTTAGAAAGAGTGTTGAAGAGATACTCTAGTTAAGTATAAGTTTCCAGTATAATTCAGCCAGTATAACCAGCAGTTCTATTTAACAGTCAGGCAGACAAGTTACTGTGGTTTTCTACCTATACACCTAGTCCTTCTATGTGAATTCCCATGTGTATGACCATCCCAAGAGATATTATGTTTCATCCATGTAAATTGTGAATTCACTTCAGTCCGAACATCATCTTTACGATTCAGCTATTTTGTCATGACTCAGTTCATAAGAGTTCACCGCATAGTCACAAATCTCTCTAGGCATTTTTGCTCGGATAGTGTAATACTTTTGTACGATCTAAATCTTGTTGTCTCAAGATTCGTATTTACATAAATTATCACTCCTCAATTCGATACGTAGGATAATATCATGAACACCTCAAGGGAATCTTAAATTCTCAGCATGAATTAGCTCCTTAAAGTAAGTAAGGGCAAGTCATCTCAGAATTCAGTTTCATGATGGAAATTTAAATGTTTCAGATCAGTATATTCTTTCCTAGAAGAAATATCATTTCCACATTATTTCATACCTTTAAGACTTCAACATTCCTACCCATCATTCGGGGATGAATGATCCCAAGGGGGAGATAATGTAACACCCCGTATTTTGGGCTAGAATAAAAATCATCGTTTCTATGCATAGATGATCCAAAAGCCACAAATCCTATGCAAATTTGGAATCTTAATCAATTATGTAGTGTGTGAACCTATTTAAGAATGAATTGAGATCATAGAGGTCCCCTAACTTACGAACGAGTTTAAAGCTTTCCTATCATTCGAGTTTGAGTGAGTGTCAAAACTTGGATCAACTTTAAATGATCAAACATCTTTGTATATAATGAATTAGAGGTCCTACTATATATCAAATGAAATCTCTTCGAATTATCTTTCCAACGATACCAATTTTGCCTAAATTCAATAATCGAGTGAAAAGTTATGGCCATT
Organism: Capsicum pubescens; assembly: GCA_030864215.1. NCBI lineage: Eukaryota > Viridiplantae > Streptophyta > Magnoliopsida > Solanales > Solanaceae > Capsicum > Capsicum pubescens. The sequence goes on from CM061546.1 coordinate 221,056,414, forward strand.
TTAGTGACTGAGACAATAGCATTATGCGATAAGCGTGCGATACATGCCCTATTGCATGCACCAAAATTTCAGGTTCTGTTTTCGCGTTTTTAAGGGAAAAATGGGTATCTTCCATCCCTTATCCATCTATAACATGGGATTAAACTCCCAAAACACCAAAATATGATTCTTTTCTCTCAAATTCATCAAGAACTCACCCAAGGGTTTCAAACTAAAATCCCAAATATCTTAAGATTTAACCGTAGGTTTTCATTAATTCTTCAAGATTTGAAATCCCCATTGCGAGGGCTACAAGAGGAACCCATTAATCATATGTATAGCATATCAAAATCTAGAGTTCATTCAAAAGCTTCTAATTTAAGGTACGCGGGGTTTTCCTAAAATCATGGGTATGGAAATCTTGATTTTCACAATGGTTTTCTCAGATTTATGAATATATTCATGCTTCAGAAGCATTGATGATATTTTTTTGGCCTTTAGGCTTTCCTCCAAATTGATTTGAAATTATATATATATTGTAAGCATGTGTTTTAAGGTTGATGATTGAATTGAGAGCATGATTCTTGAAAAATCCTTCTCTTGTGATGATTTTCATTTACTTATGATATACTATGAAATAGATTGAATGCATCTTGAAAAGCATGTTATAAAATGTCTGGAATAATGTTTTATTTGAATTATGATTTTGATTTGAAAAGAGAGACGGTTCTTTATGTTGATGAATGTTGAACATAATTATATAATGAGAAGGGTTGCATGGTTTGTTAAAGATTACATGACCACCACTTGTTTATTGAAAGGATGGGAATTTTGCATAGTTTTGACTTATGTTTTTGGAACATGAATTTCCTTTATTAAATTGCATGTTTGGGTGGTCTGAACTATATTTTAATGAAAGACTCATGCATAATGCAATATGGCTCAGAAATAGGAATTGAAAGTCTTGGTTTGATGACACCAATCCAGATAATGCCATGGTAATTCAGAACAGAATAAAATGTATGTTTGAAGACATATTTTTCAGATGTTGAAACTAGAATACTGCATGATTCAGAAGAGGATAAAATAGGGCATAAAGAGAGATTAGGTGGTTCCCCGAAGAAGGCATGAGTTCATACAAGTCATTTCCCAAAACCGTGATTTGCCAATCCTGGTATATTATTATACGCTGGCCTAGTGCCCTATGGCGTATCAGACTCAGACACTCCAACCCTTGCGGTACACTTTGGTTGGGAGATTCCCCACCAAGTCAATGACGGATTCCATATATCCCATGGAATATCAGACTTGTAGGGGAGAGCAACCTAACTCAGAAGTAATACAAAGATCAGAAACTGCTTTTGACAGAGAGCTTTTTTATGTTTTTTCAAGAATGCCCATGTTTTTTTAAAATTATATCATTCATGATGTTTATGACTAGCTCTCAACTACTTTATTTATATAAAAGCTTTATTTTGGATTGCTCTGTGTACCAGTACATTTGTATTGACCCCCCTTCCTCTAGGTTCTGAGGCACAGTCTAGGGGTCCTGATAAGCAGTAGATTTCATCAGACAGTAGTGAAGAGTACCAGTTTGTGAGCCTTCTATATTTCAGAAGGCCTAGTTTCTTTTAGATAGTTATTATTTATTATAGTTTTGGTCTACTGGGGGCCTTGTCCCAGTTTTCAGACAATTGTTATTTGATCATATTGTAGAGATTTCGCAGATGGTTTTCAGACGGTGTTTAGTTGATATTGGATTTTATTCCTCATTGTTAAACTAAATTTAGATTATAACCATGTTTCGTCACAGATTTTATTTCCGAATTTCCTATTTATATTTGAATTGTGTATATGATTACAAGTTAGAAGGGCTCTTGGGCCGTCATGTTTCGAGATGTCCGTCATGGATAGGGACCTGGTTCGGGTCGTGACACTTGAGTTGTACAACAATACCTGGTCACCTTTCTCAAATATCCTCTTCTCAATATTGTGATCATGATGTGTTTTCATCTTTTATTTTTAAAGTGCAGAACTTTCATTCACCTAGAGTTGTAATTCATCCAACTCATTCTTGACTCTGCTCCATCTTGTCACTCAAAATTCATATTTTTTAAAGCCCGTAGTGTTTTATGGTCAAGTTCAATAGGAAAGTGACATGCCTTGTCAAACACTGACTGATAAGGAGAAGAACTAATGTGGGTTTTGTAATCTGTGCAGTAAGCCCATAATGCATCATCTAACTTTCTTAACCAATCAGTCCTACTGGCATTTACTGTCTTCGCTAGGGTGGACTTGATTTCTCTATTGGACACCTCAACTTATCCACTAGTCTTCAGATAATAAGGTGTTCCCACCTTGTGTTTCATTCCATACTTCTCAATTAGACTCTTGAATAGACGATTACAAAAATATGACCCACTGTCACTAATGATAGCACGTGGTATGCCAAATTGAGAAAAGATGTGCTTTTTTAAGAAGACGATGATAATACGTGCTTGATTATTGGGTAGTGCAACCGCTTCCACCTATTTAGAGACATAATCTACAACTACTAGAATATACTACATTCCAAACGAACTCACGAAAGGACCCATGAAATCTATAACCCATACATCAAACAATTCCAATTCTAAAATAGAAGTCATAGGAAATTTATGGCGTCTAGAGATGTTACCTTAGCATTGACAATGATCACAAGCTAAAGCAAAATCATGTGCATCTTTGTAAATTATTAACCAATAGTACCCACATTATAAGATTTTGTAGGCTATGTGGGTTCCTCCATGATAACCCCCCACTGGTGAAGAGTAATAAGCCTCAAGTATGCTCATCATCTCCACCTCAGGTATACATCTATGAATAGTCCCATCCACAAAAATTCTAAACAAATAAAGCGCATCCCAGAAAAATTTCCTTACCTAATGTAGAAACTTCTTTATCTACTAAAAGGAAAGATCTTCTGGCACTATATCACTTGATAGATAATTTACATGGTTAGCAAACTATGGAATTATATCTTGAGAAACTGCCAATATCTACTCATCTTGAAAACTGCCATCAATCTCGAGCCCATCTTCAACATTATGCATAGCTTCCTACTCAAGTCTAGATAAATGATCGACAACATGATTTTCAATGCCGTTTCACCATTAGATACCTCAATGAAACATGATCAGCGTGAATAATCACCTTTGTCCTAATCAAATAAGACCTAAACTACTCAAAGGAAAAAACCACTGTCTACAACTCTTGTTTAGTAACGGTGTAGTTCTTTTAAGCAGGATTTAGTGCCTTACTAGCATAGTAGATGGGATAAAGGATCTTTTTCTTTCGTTGGACTAGTAGAACACCTAAGTCCAATCCACTTACATCACACATAATCTCAAATGGCATGGATCATTCCGTGGACACGATAATAGGAGACATCATCAACAACTTTTTTCGACATTCAAATTACTTCATGCATGCTTCAGTAACATTAAATTTCACCTTTTTCTAAAGAAGCCTACAAAGAGGATTGGCAATCTTGGAGAAATCCTTGATGAATCACCTATAAAAATAAGCATGTCCTAAAAATCTTCAGACACCCTTCACAGAAATTGGTGGAGGTAATTTCTCGACCACTTTAATCTTTTCTCTATCTACCTAAATACCCTTTTTGAAATTTTGTTCCCAACAACAACAACATTTTTAACCATAAAATGGCCCTTTTCCCCAATTAAGTACCAATTTTCATTCTTCACACCTTCTAAGAGAATTTGCCAAGTGGAAAAAGAAGTCATTAAATGAATCACCAATGACTGAGAAATCATCCATAAATACTTTGATGGTGTCTTCAACCTTTTCAGATAATATTGACATCATGCATCTCTTAAATATGGCTGGACCATTACATAACCCAAATGGCATACATTTAAACGCAAAGTTCCCATAAGGACTCGTGAAGGTTGTTTTCTCTTGGTCCTTAGGTCCAATAGTGATTTGGTTATAGCCTGAGTACCCATCCAAAAAATAGTACCATTTTTTTCTCATAAGTCTATCCAGCATCTAGTCCATGAAGGGAATGGAAAAGTAATCCTTTTGAGTCTATGCATTCAATTTTCTATAATCCATGCACACTCTCCATCCTATGACTGGACTTATCCGCACTAGCTCATTATTCTCATTAGGTACAATAGTAATACCCTTTTCTTTGAAACACATTGTACCGGACTGAACCACTTGCTATCAGCAATGGGATACACTACACCAGTAGTAAACCACTTGATTATCTCTTTCTTCACCATCTCTTACATAGAAGTATTGAGTCGATGCTAATGTTTTATATTTGCAACACAATCCTATTTAAATTGAATCTTATAAGTACAAAGAACAGGCGAGTTACCCACAATATTTGCAATTGACCAACTAATGGCCCTCTTAAATCTATGTAGCATTGATAACAAAGCTTTTGCTTCTATGTCAATCCAGTCAGTGGTAATAATTGCCGATAAAGTGTTATTGGCTCCTAAAAATACTTATCAAAAATGAGAAGGAAGGGCCTTCAACTCTAAGATGAGGGGCCCCTCAATAGATGGGCGAGCAGATAGAATGGTTCTATTTTTTAGATATAAATCAAGCTTCATTGGTGACCATAGAGTGCACATACCATCTTATCATAGTCATCAATACCATCACTGTCGAAGCTCATGATCATGGATTCTAGAGCTTCAACACCCAACCTCTCTTCAATAGGAACAACATTAGAAATATTATTCCAAAGTCACTAAATCCACATCATAAAATTAATCGATATCTTTATCATACATATCAATCATGAATATCACTCTTGACTCATCAGGTTACTTTATGGATTTGTATACATTGAATATCACCTGTTCATCATTGAGTCTCAACATTAGATGTCCGATCTCCAAATCAATTAGCATCCATCCAGTAGCCTTGAATGGTTTTCCCAAGATAATTGGTACTTGATAGTACACTTCATAGTCTAACAGCACAAAATTAGTATGAAATATAAAAGGATCCACCTTCACCAATACATCATATAGAATACCAACTGGCTTTTTCACTATCCTATCTGCCATTACTAGTCTCATGGTGGTATGCGTGGGATATCCAAACCCTAACTTCTTAAATGCCTCTAATGGCGTTATGTTGATACTAGCATCCAAATAACACAATGCCCGAGTGAAGTTAAAATATCCAATGGTCAAAGTAATGGTAAAATCTCCAAGATCCTCTTTGTTCTCTACCATTGATCTAGTGGTTATAGCGCTGCAGTGATGAATATTGCCGACTTTCTCATAACTAACTGACCTCTTCTTGGTGGTTAGATCCTTTATGAATTTTGCATATCCTGGCATTTTCTGTAATGCCTCTATATTGGTATGTTGACTAATAGCTCCTTTAACATAGATAAGATTTCTGATACTTACCCTCTTTTTGTTTTTTCTTCATCATTTAAGGAAAAAGAGGGTGATTTCTTAGGATGGTCTTCAAAATAAGCTCCTCGACCATGTAATTTCCTTTATATTTCTTGCAACTTCTCTCTACATCAACAAAATCATCATCATTCTTTTATTCATCAACAGTGGGTTCAGGCGGATCCATGGTGGTTTTACCACTCCGAGTGGTAATAATCGCATGGAAGTGACTATTATTTTGTTAATTTACTACTTTGTTACTAGGGAGAGTGTCAGGCTACCTTTGATATACTGTGGATGATATCTGACCAAATTTTTGCTCCAATTATTTGATTATGCTAGCGTGTGACTCAACTTTCTGATTTAGCCCTGACAGATCTGTCTTAATCTCCTTATGAAAACTTTATTTTCCTTTGACTAATTTTGAAAAAAGTGCCTCCATTCTGGATTCTAAATTATGACAACCTGGTGGAACATACCTATCACTCTTCTCCTTATAATCATCTTTGCACCACTAATCACCACATCTCTCTTTACTTTTATCTCTATATCTATCATTTTAATAGTTTTGACCTTGATTCATTTACCTTTGAGCTCAGAAATCCACAAATTAATAATTAAGATACTTTGATTCCTCTTTACATTTAGTCTCATCAATCATATAAGTAGATCTCTATGCCCTAACTGCATTCAGTTTCTCAGCACTCATGTTGCAAATTATTTTATAAGCAGTCTAATATCTGTTCAAAACTGTGCAACCTCTTGCATTACCAAATCATGACTAGCTCCATAGTCATTAGCTGCTACAATAGCATATGTACCTATACTGCGCTTAATATCTCTAGTATTCCACCCTCTATTAGCCACTAAAATATCATCAAGCATATCTTGCGCAGTATCTCACCAAGACACATAAATACACCTCCCCAAATAGTATTTTCCATTGCTCTAAAACTAACATTCATTGATTTGTAGAAGATTTCTAACAAGTTGAACCCTGTGATTCTATGATTAGGTACCATGCTTAGCTTCTTTTTGAATCTAAATCACTCCTCATTCATGGATTCTACAGGTAATTATTTGAAATTTTATATTTTATCTTTCAATTATAGCTTCCTTCCCAGAGGGAAAACCTATTTAGAAAATATCTCTACAACTCATACCATGTAGTGATTGGACCTCTTTGAAGTTCCCCTAGCCATAGTGATGCTTCCCCAGTCAGCAAAAATGGAAACAACTTCAATCTTAAATCTTTTTTATCCTCTCTCGAAATCGTATATGACATGCATATCCTAGTAAAGTTATCAAAATTCATGTATGCATCATCAGTTGATGATGTCAAAATACACCCTTTAATTTTAAAAATTGAATCATAGATATAGTAATATCAAACTTAACATTGAGATGTAGAGCAGGAGGAACGATGGCTCCTATGTTAGTAGGTTCAACATAACATATATCCTCTTCTTCATCATATGGATGTAGGTGCAGATATGCAGGGATCAATGGAAATCTACCTCTCTGAACTTTATCCCAATGCTCGGCCACTTACTATGGATTGGCTAGTCCTCCTTGCTCCCGAGCCTCTTTGGTTGCTCTTCTCTCTCCCTCGATAGTAGCTAGAAGTTTTTGCATCTGTAAAGCTGCAACATTTTGTGGATCACTTGGTGCACGTGGAAGTTTCGCATTTTGATCAAGCATTGGAGGAGGAGGTCCTAAACCCCAGTAGGAACACCATCACGAACTTGTCTTAACATCCTTCTCTGTGATTGAAGAATTATTTTATACTTTTTATTAAAGGGATTAAGGGATTGCCTCTTCTCCTAGTATTTAACATACACCGAAATATGCCAAATCAAGAAGAAAAAATAAAACCCGCAAACTTCACTATTTCAATTAACTACTCAAACCATCTTCCCCGGCAATGTGCCAAAATTTGATGTCGCCCAAAACTAACCTCCAAAGAAGTATGTAGCGTTTTATGCAAAATATTGTAACCCAACTAGGTTGAGCTCGATCCCATAGGGAAAATGTTGACCAGTTGCTTAACTTGCTGAAATCCATGTGCAATGTGGAAAAGTAAATGAGAGATTTAAAATTAATCGTAAGTAGTAGCCGAACTTGAATGCTTTGAGTTTGTAAATAATAAAAGATGAACACTAGGCCTATGTTTACCTTGGCTTCTGAGCTTTATAAATTTCTTGTATTCAACCCACCTATTTTGCTGCTCTGCATGTAAAGTCAACAAGATATGTATTATCAATCGTCTTGTGAACGTGTTGATAAATCTTACCATTTACCTTGTGAGTCTCAAGGCATCACCTTATTTCTCCTTTTCTATGACTTTACTTCAACTTTTACCTTTTGAGTCTCAAGTTGATTATATGAGATGATGGAATAATAAGATGGACGTGAATCTCAAATTATTGTCTTAATCCTCTTTACCGAATCTCAAACTCCCTTGTGAGGATGTTATCGAATACAGACAATCCTCAAGCTTCTGCAGTAGTTCTGAGGTCAATTAATATAAAGAAGATTAACATACAACCATAATTATTAGAATAGATGAATCCCTTACTTCCTTTATGTAGCTAATCCACAAGGGTTTTCCAACTCTAGTTAGGGAAATTATCCTCTCATGTTCATGCGATAATCCATGATAATCAATAAAAAATCCATGTAATTGATTGCACATGAATAAAAGGAATAAAATCCAAAGTCTTCAATTGAATAATAACTAAAAAATCTCATGAAGAATGTAATGTATTGTAAAAGTATGTAAAAATAATTTTAAGGAATGTAAACTAATAAAATAATAACCCTAGGGTATTTATAGTATCTCAAAACAACCCATAAATACTAATTAAAATGAAATAGGTAAAGTAATATCGGCACAGGTATGACTCGCTCGTCCATCCATAAGGTCATCTTACGAGCCATATAATGCCTCTCATATGTTCTCCAATGTCTGATTTTCTAGAGCTTCAATTTTGTATTATCTTTATGACTCATTCTCATGAGTCGTACCTTGACCATATGACTCATGGCCTTCACTTGGTACAACCTGGGACTTCTTTCTTTAATACTTTAAACACTAGTCTTCTTATAGTTTACCAATACAAGTTGTACTCAGACTTCCAACTCATTTTCGTCTGTGACTTTAACTCAGAATCCGACTTTAGTTTTTATTCTCTTAACAACTGCTTTTTTAGACTCATATCCTCATCTTACGATCCGTATGCTTCAGTCGTCTCTTATTATCACTTGTTTTTTTTGTTTTACCTTCTTCACTGTTATGCTTATGAGTCAACCTACAAGTCGTATGATGTGTTGACGACTAGTAAGGTGACTCGTATCATCTAAAACTTTGTCTTCTTCAGGTAATTTTCTTCAAACTTCATCCCAACACTATTATTGACCCGTTTCACCTACAACAAGCAAAAAAGTACATCATATATACTAAAATAACCTAAGCACAAGCATAAATTCTTTGTTTTAAGCATTGAAAGTGCCATTTTTCTATGATGCATCATCATCCCATATGTATTTATGCATCTATACAAAGCAGTGGCGGAGTGTATTTCTATCTTTGCCCTTTATATGTTGAATTATTTTATTCTATCTTATATCTTATCGTATTTGTATCATGATTTTGCTCAATTAGCCAATAATGCCTATTTAGTACCTCTGGTTTTGATACTCATACTACACTTCTTTACCTTTTTATGCAGATCTGAGTACTAGTTGTTGTCATTGATTAGACGTTCATGCAAGGTTGATTTTAGAGATTGGGTGAGCTCTGAGAGTCGGAGTTACCCTTTTTCCTTCTATTTATTATGTTTAGTCTTTCACCTTTGAGATGGATCATATTTGACTATTCATTACTCATAGTTCTTTTGTAATAGCTCTTGTATCAACATTACCGAGTCTTGGGATATTTGTTGGTTTCGATCTATTTATTAGACCATTATGATTATATTATTGCTATTTAAATTGTTAATTGAAAATTTTCAGCTTTTCGTCCATTTTCCTCCAAATTAGCCTATTGTATCTAGCTTTAGTCTATGGTTTCTCTTGCCTATTGGTGAGATAGAGTATATGGTCCCATGACTCATAAATCGGGCCTTGATAAATTAATATCAGAGCCTTGGTTTCGCCAGTATTGTAGGTACAAGAGCAAGTGTCTAGTAGAGTCCCGCAGATTGGAATGATGACATTTGTTTCTTATCTTTAGGATGCTATAGGACATTCTTAGGAGATCTTCACTTCTTTCACAAATTATATGCTAAAAGTTTGATTTTGTTTCTAAAGCATTCCATTGGTTTCATTCTTTCGCAGATGGCTAGGACACGTGCTATCACTATATGATATGAGGGTCCTAAGACCAAGACTAGGGATCCTATTGCTATTCATGGATTAACTAGAGGTTGTGGATAGCCACGAGATATAGCCCCATCTTGGTTTTGGGATAGGGTGCCTTCACTAGACTCTATTCTCGCTCTTGAGCCAAATATTCATTCGCCCCAGCCAATGAGGATAAGGGATCAGTACAGGCACCATTGGGATTTATTTCTTCTTTAGTTCTTTGAGTTTCCTTGGTCCAAATTTATGGTTTGATTGATGGAGAACCATCTGATGGTGAATAGTTTATATATCAGAGTGGTACTGAGGAAGGGTCGTAGCTTGTAGCCGCGACTCCTAAAGTTAAGGTCCCTCCTGCACCAGTGGTTTTTGGTCGGTAATTTCTCAGCCAGTGGTTTCCTAGCTTTCCATGTTTGTTGACGAACATAAGATGTTGGGTAGCTTCTTTAGATTAGCTCCATCTAGATTTTCTGGTGCACCGAGCGAGGATGGTTATGAGTTTCTGATTGTTTATGAGGATAGGCTCTATAATTTGGGCTGAGTTGATACTTGTGGTGTGGATTACACTACTTTCCAATTATACTTGGCAACTTGACATTGGTGGATAGGTCATCTGGATTCCAGGCCAGCTAAATTATCTTTTTTAACATGGGATCATTTCTTCAAGATCTTCTTCGAAAAGTACATACTTAAAGGACTTAGGGATCATTTAAGAGATCAGTTTATGAGGTTAGAGTAGGGCTCCATGTCTGTTGTTGAGTATGATGCTCGTTTTCATGAGTTGTATAGGCATGCTGCTTCTATTTTGACTTTTGAGTATAATAGGGTTCGTTGCTTTGTTTGAGGATTGAGACTTCCTATTTAAATATCTACATAGAGTTTGATTATTATGGGTATGTCTTTTTCTGAGGTTTTTAATCATGCTTAGCTTATGGATGCATCATAAGGGCTAAGGGGGAAATAATAAGAGATCACGATATAAGGGTAGATTTAGTGGAGTTGTAGTAGCTCCCAATTTAGAGGTAGTGGTTCTCAGGATGGGTACCCTCACATCAGTTATTTTAGCATCAGGGTTAGTCTAGTAGACCCATTTAGGTCGTGTTTTATATTATCGATGGAGACCGGTTAAGATCTATTAAATGTACTAGATGGGGTAGTGGTTAGTTTTTGAAGGGTTCATCTTTTGGTTTTAATACGGTTCATTGGGAATGTCATGTTTATGGAGTTGTTGGTCACTTTGTGCGAGAGTACCCCATCAAAGAACAATTGTTCCTTCTGCTCAGGGTGTCCCACCTATTAGGATAGTTCATCTCTCAGCTAGAAGTGATATGCATGGTTGTAGGGGTGGTCCCTAGGGTGCTTAGGGAGGCTCTCAGTAGGTAGGATAGGAGATGAATCAGTAGCCCAGCCATGTGGCGAGCGTGGTCAGTTGCACGCAGGAGCTAATATACCCGAGGCCGAGTCTTTGGATGCTTTCATCATAAGTATAATTTTCGTGTGCCATTAGTTGGATTTTGGTTTATTTGATCCAGGATTCATTTATTCTTATGTGTATACATATTTTACTATTAGAGTTATATTAAGATTCATTATCTATGGCATTACATGTATCTACTCCCGTAGGTGATTCTTTAGTAGTGGAATAGGTTTTCAAATCAAGTATTGCGACTGTTATAAATGTTGATACTCATGTTGATCTTATTATATTGGACATGCTGGATTTTGATGTGATTCTGGGCATGGACTGGTTATCCCACTATCATACGATCATGATTATTTTGCCAAGACTGTTGTCGTAGCTATACTTAACATACCCTTAATCGTGTGGAAATAAGTTGTTAAACACGAGCCAATAGGGATTATTTCTTATATTTGTGCAAGGAGACTTATCTCTAGGGGTTGTGAGTTTTATCTTGCTTATATTCTTGATGTTAGTGTAGAAAGTCCATTGCTTGACTCTATACCTATAATTTGTGGGTTTCCTGATGTTTTCCCTATCTAACTGCCTGGTATTCCTCTTGTTTTTTATAGTGAATTTGTTATTGATCCTTAGCCCGGCAACCGACCTATTTTTATGGCACCTTATTGTATAGGTACGACCAAGCTTAAAGTGATAAATTTTCAACTTTAGGATCATCTTGGTAAACGTTTCATTAGACCGAGTATGTCTCCTTGGGGAGCTCCTGTATTGTTTATAAATAAAAAATTAGCTCCATGCATATGTGTATTGATTATAAGCAGCTTAATAAAGTTATGGTCAAGAACTATTAACTTATCTTGCATTAATGATTTGTTTGACCAGCTTCAGGGAGCAGCGGTGTTCTCTAAGATTGATTTGAGCTTCGATTACCATCATTTGAGGATTCGGGCTGAGGATATCCCGAAGACAACCTTAAGGACCCATTATAGTCATTATGAGTTTCTAGTGATGTCTTTTGGATTGACTAATGCCCCAACCGCATTTATAGATTTGATAAACTGAGTGTTCAAGACTTATTTGGATTCCTTATGATTATTTTCATTGCCGACATCCTTATATATTCAAGGAATAGAGAGGAACATGTACAATATTCGAGGATTGTGCTCCAGAGTTCGAGAGATAATTTGCTTTTTGGCATGTTCTCTATGTCCAAGTTTTAGCTTGAGTCAATGACATTCCTTGGGCATGTGGTGTTTAAGAATAGGGTTATGGTAGACTCGGTAAAGATTGAGGATATTCATGATTGGTCCAGGCCTACATCACCGCTGAGGGTCATAGCTTTATTGGCTTGGCTGATTATTATAGATAATTCGTTAAAGGGTTTGCTATTATTTCAGCACCCATGACTAAGGAGTTTCTTACTTCTATGGTTTGAGGATTGTGAGTCAACCTTTATAAAGCTAAAGGATTTTCTTACTTCAGCCTTTATTTTAGCTTTTTCTATTGAGGGTGAGGGTTTCACTATGTACTATAATGCTTTTGGTATTGATTTGGGTTGTGTATTGATGCATCAGGGTCACAATATTTCTTATTCTTCAAAGAAGTTTAAGGTGTACGTGCACAACTATTCACCTATGATTTGGAGTTGGCAATGGTAGTTTTCGTGCTTAAGATTTAGAGGCATTATCTTTATGGTGTGCATTGCTAAATTTTCATAGTTCATCACAGTCTTCAGCACCTTATCACCCAGAGATAGCTTAATGCTAGACGGCGTAGATGGATAGAGTAACATAAGGATTATTAAATCTTTATATTATATCACTAGGGCTAAGAGAATGTGGTAGCATATGCCTTAAGCCAAAAGGCAATAAGCCGAAAGGTAATGAGTATGGGTAGCTTGGCTTGTATTTGAGTTTCCCAAAGGCCGTTGGCATGAGACATTCAGTCCTTAGCCGACTTGATGGTACAACTTGATATTTCATACCTTAGGAGGATTATTATTTGTGTGGAAGCGAGGTCCTTACTATTTGAGCAGATTTGGGATCGCTAGTCTAAATATTAGAGGCTTTGCATCATTCATGATCAGGTGTTAAGTGGTGATTTTAAGAAGTCTACCTTGGATGTTGGGGGCATCTTGAGATTAGACAGCCGCATTTCTGTTTCGAGTATTGATTAATTGATTCCATTAATTTTACATGAGGCTCATAGCTTTAGGTATTCTATTCATTAGGCTACAACTAAGATGTATAGAGACTTGAGAAAACATTATTGGTGGGTAGCATGAAGAGAGATATAGCGGACTTTATAGATCATTGCCTATGTTGTCATCGGGTGAAGCCCGAGCATCAGCGACCTGGTGGATTAATTTAGAGGTTCCCCATTTCCGAGTGAAAGTGGGAGCGGATTACCATGGACATTGTTAATGGGTTGCCTTATACATTCCGTGGTTTCGATGGTATTTGGATCATTGTGGATCGGTTGACCAAGTCGACATATTTCATCCCTTTTTAGATTTCCTTCAGTGCTGAGAGGTTATCCTGTATTTATGTTTATGAGATAGTCCATTTGCATGGTGTGCCTATATCTATCATTTTAGACTGAGGTTTTGTGTTCACTTATAACTCTTGGAGAGCTTTTAAGGAGAATTTAGGTACTCAAGTGGATGTTAGTACATCCTTCCATCCTCAGACGATGGTTAGTCAGAGTAGATTATTCAGATTCTTGAGGACATGCCCCAAGCCTGTGTTATGGATTGTGGAGATCAGTGGGAGCCAACACTTAGACTTGGAAGAGTTTGCATATAATAATAGTTACCATTCGAGTATTGAGATGGTGCCTTTTGAGGCTTTGTATGGTAGATGATGTCGTTCTCTGGTTAGATGGTTTGAGACTTCAAAATCAGACCCCGTGGTACTGGCTTGCTCCAGAAGTTGGTGGGTAGAGTCAGGGTTATTCCGGATAGGTTAAGGGAAGTTTAGAGTAGGCAGAAGGCTTATGCAGATCATAGACTTTGTTCCTTGGTATTTGGAGTTGGTGATTAAGTATTCCTTCATGTATCACCCATGAAGGGTGTGGTGAGGTTCAGGAGGAAGGGAAAGCTCATCCCCAGATATATTGGGCCCTTCGAGATTCTTCGTAGAGTGGGTGAGGTATCTTATGAGTTAGATTACCGCCTAATTTTGTTGTTGTCCATCTAGTTTTCCATGTTTCATTGTTGCGTCAATACATTCCTAATACATTTTATGTGCTGATATGGGACTCAGTTCAGTTGGATGAGTAGTTGACCTTAGTGGAGGAGCCTGTGCTTATTTAGGATAGTGATGTCACATGGTTATGCACTAGGGAGATTTATGTCGTTAAGGTTCAGTGGAGGTACAACCCATAGAGGAGGCTACTTGGGAGATCGAGAGCGAGATGCAGACCCAGTATCCTTACTTGTTCAAGGCTTCAGGTATATCCTAGTCCTTTACTTTCATGGATGGAAGTTCTTTTAGTAGTGGATATTGTAATAACCCCCCGATCATTTTTTGTATTTTTTGCTTATTTTTGCCGTTTAGAGGTTTCCTATAGCTTTCCCAAGTCATTTAATACTTGTTGGGTCTAACTGTTAGGTTACCGGGAAGTTCGTTTTGTTTTTAAAGCCAATTTCCTATTTTGAAGCCTTTGCTAATTCAAATGGGCTACTGGGTGAAAACTTAAGTCAAACAATCTTGTATGCTAAATTTAACTATTCCAACAGTTTCGGATTGTCTATTTTAGGCTAAGTGGACTCTTGGTTTGGGTACCAAGGCACTTAGACTCATTTTGAGCTATTAGTCGGAAGTCATGAAAAATGACAAATAGGCATGGGACCCACTTATATTCAAAACGACCTCATATGGAAATTTGATCGCGCCATTGAGTCTGAAATTTCTAATTTTATAGGATATGATAGTCTGTTTGTGTATACTGGATTTCGGATGAATCCCGAGGGGTTGGCGGAGACTTGGAAATTTCTAAGTCTCAGCTGGTTCTAATGCACTCATGTCCACGAGCCTCTGATCACTTACGCGATCTGCCAACCATCAGCAAGTGTTGAGTAAGCGATGATTTTATCGCATCAGTGACTGTCTCAACAGAGACCCAAGAGTCACGTACGTGACTAATGATTATTGTGTAAGCGATAGGATGACTAGTGGGCAAGTATCGCGTACGCAATATAAGTATCGCATCAGTGACATTTTTCCATCTCGAAAGGTATCTCGCAAGTGATAGTTGGATTGCGTATGCGATACCCGTGTACCTGGGAAGGGTATAAATACCTTCTTTAGCCTTTTTTTGACTATTTTTCATCCATTTACAAGATACCTAAACCTTAAAAATAGGAAAAAGCTTAGAGGAATCATTTGTGGGTGATTTTGGAGCTTGAATAAAGTTAATTTATATGATTCTCCTTCAAATTTGTAGTAAGATTTCTTCATTTACATGGTTGATTTTCCCATTCTCATCTAAAATCCCTAAAGGTTTGGCGACTTGATTTTTGCACTAATATAGCTCAAAATTCACCCATTTTTTAGGATAAACATTCCCAGATCATAGAGAGATGTTGAGTTGGTTTCAGAAATGTGATTTTTGTAAATGGGCCCCACATGGGATCTTTACATAATTTTGGACCCAAAGTATAATAGTGCAATATGGATACTATTGTTCTTGTTTTGATGAGTAGATTGTGATTTTGATAGCGTGGCACATTGTGAAAGCTTTTCGGGAAGGGAAATCGATAATTTAGCAGATTCTTTGGGCTTTCTTTGGCGCCCAGGTAGGCTAGATTTACCTTTTTCATAGATTGAGCTAGTTCGTAGTATAATTATGATATTATGCTAGATATAGGGTGGGATATAGGTGTTGAAAGTGGGAATGAGAATATTTGGTTTAATTGGATCGTTAGACTATCTTGAAATTTAGACTTGGAGTAGTTAGTATAGCTTCATGGCTTAGGTGAATTGAACCCTTTTGATGTATATTTAGGATGGAAATGCTTTAATCACTCAAGGTAGGTGATATTACTCAAGTCACTCTTGTTAGAGCAAAATTGTCCTTAGTTTCCCATGTTAAGAAATTGCTTTAGTTGTTATCATTTAGGGTAGGATAGCCTTAGTTGCTCACATGTAGGAAGGATTGCTATCTTAGGACTAATTATGGCTTACTTGACATATAGGAGAGAGCTTAGATATCTTCACCTAGTATTTTGTAGAAGTTTCTTAAATAGATTTTTGGGGATTAGGTATGGGCCCTCCGGCCCACCTCAGGGAAAGACTTGGATTAGCCTTGTGGTCGTAGTTACGCATGTTATACTTTTACTAATGATGGGTTAGACACTCGAGGAGATTGAATTTATTCATTTCGTACATTTTTTGGATATCAGAATATTGATGTTAATCTTGGGTATTATTAATGATATTTCTTAAATATATGATGTATGACATCACTTGCATATATGTGAGTATCAAAATGGATTTCAGACATGACTAATGACATAAGTAATAGAGATATGAATAATGATTTGTTTACTTATATGCATGCATGATCATTGATATGGCCTCTGGATATAATAATAATATGTCTTATAAATGTGTTATGGCTCATAGCTATGATTAAGTCCTTAGTGATATAATATGGATTGACGATATAATGTGACATACAGATATGGTGTGGTCCATAGATACAATTAACAGCTCCTAGCCATGATGTGGCTTATAGATATGGGCAATGGCTTACAAACCTGATTTGTTGACTTATCACTATAAGTATTGGAATAACTTAATGTTATGACATTGATGGCATGATCGCCAGTTCAAATCCAGCAATTGATTGTGACATTGATGGCATGAGCACAACTTTAAGTCCAACAATTGATTGTGATATTATCCATATCAGATTCGGTTCAAGACCGCAATTTATGGTTGTTATACGACATGGTACGTGTTTGATGGATATTGGGCTATGGCATGACAAATTGGTGAATTACAGCTTTCCAGTTGCGCAGTTCCTTCATTGTACCCTCCAGGGTTATGGGTGCCTGCGTTGGGTTATTTACTTTTCAGAACTTATTGGTTTATGGGGGACAATCTTGTCGCTTTAATTCTGTAATCTCTATATTATTTTCCTTTAAGCATTTACTTATCTATACACAGCGATGTCAGAGTGTATTTCCAGGTTTGCCTTTTTTACATTGACTTGGTTTATTCTATCTTATATCTTATCGCATTTGTACCATGATTTAGCTCAATTAATGACACGACCTAAACTGGGGCCTTATTGTAATAGGCATCCCAAGTCCAACTAGGACCGAGGACCACCCCCGTTACCAACCCAACCTCAAAATACGTATACCTAGAGTTGGATGAATTGTATAACAAGATAGCGTTTATTATAATTCCAGACTCAGGGATAGGTCCATGACTGTGACTAACCCAAAAAAGTCCAACCCTCCATTATCCAACCAATAGCCAAAACTGAAACAAAACTATAAGCCAATCCATACATCCCATACCAAATGAGTTCCATTATAAATATATATAATCCCAAAACATATAATTATGGAACAATCATAAATACAGTCAAACGGTATCACCCCCAATATAAATGCCAATAATATGGCAGACACCACTACCGATACCACCCATACCGACCCATAGTAGTCCACAAAGCCTCTAACTGAAAGTAAAACAATATCGTATTAGGACATTCCCCCAACCATAGTAAAAACCATTGTCTATGAAATAACCAAAGTATGTAAATACATCCATGATATGAAATGGAGCCTTCGTAAATATGAAAGCTCACCGCTTTAATCCAACCGAGTTGATCCTGAATCCGATTATTAAGAAAGAGGAGTAGAATAGACGGTTCTTGCATTATGTGGGGATACAACTGTTCGAAGATGGGTTAGTGGGTGAACTCTAGCAAATACTAAGGATAAGGGTAAAATAATGCCCACCTTTAAAGCCAAGTAAACCAACCATATGCATTCACAACCATACATATAAATATATAACAATGCTGGGAAAGGTAGCCGGCTTTAGCATGCCTTTAAAACCATTAACCTGGGTATGTGGAGCTTAATCGTCCTAGAACCACCCACGGTCTATATGGGTCCAGTGTAACCCCCTGAATGGGCCCCGATGCATATAGCCACACTAACCAAAGATACCATAAGAGTAGGGGATTTCCAAGTACCCTTCGCTCTCTATGATACATACATACAAGTGTACTTATTGGATTCCCGTGTACCCCGTAAGTTTCATATATTGTCGTCATGACCAATCCTCATGTCGGGAAATATGAGTTTCCAGTGTCCTTCCATTGGACTCACACCTTCATAGTTAGCTATCATACCTAGCATTATTTCCCAATTAAAACCATTACCACGCAACCAAACCATCATTCCATTTATTATTAACCAAGGCTATAAGTAGTAGTATCATCATACTGACTATAGCTTGCAAGCAATGTCCTTATCCAACCTTTTCAGAGATTAAGGGATTCCCTTGTACCCATAGATTACATTATTGAGTTGACTTGGAGGATTCCCATGTACCCCACAAATAGTTCCTTATTAAGTTTGCTTGGGGGATTCCCTTGTACCCTATAAGGTTTTAAATTAGACCAACCATAACCACCCAAGACCTTACTATTTAACCATTCCAACCTATTTATACCATTTAGGATTCCATTACTAAGCTATTCCATGCAATAGTTCAATAAAATCCAACATTTTATCCAAAAACATTATCATAGGCATTTTATCAAACATGTTGGGAGCAGAGTGTTTCCAAAGACAAAAGCAAGTACCAATTAAGTATTCCCATGCAACCAAATGTCCAAACCACGATTAAAATATGTAAATCCATAATTAAAACATGGAAAAACCATAACCAAACATTTATAACCAAAAAGACCAACATATATTTGAAAACCCAAAACCATACAACAATTATTCCATGAAATCAATTCATAAAACATGCCTTTAGTCGGAACTAAAAATGAGGTCGGAGCAATATGCCTTAGATTAAGAAGAAGATAAGAAGAAATCACCCCTATGAGCCTTATTTCACCACCTTGAAGGAAACCCTAGCTTTTTCTTAACCCAAGATCCTTGAGAGATTTTGAGAGAGATTATTGTGTTTGTTGATTGCAAATAGGTTAATGAATCCCCAAAAAGGTGCTTTAAGTCATGGGGTCCCAAGGAGTTATAAGGGGAAATGTCTAGAATGCCCCCACTTAAACTGTATTTATTTCCCAAAGAAGGGTACGACCACCCCTCCATTATCCGTACCCTAGGGTACGAGTAGGTACCACTCGTACCATAAGCAGAATCTTAACCCTCGCACTGACCAACCTATGACTTCTAAATCCCACTCGTACCCAATTATACGATTGGTACCTATAAACCGTACCCTAGGTACAATATAATCACCTAGGTTAAGACATAGGACATAATAAGAATTGCATCATACAAATCATACCCCATCATACGACCATTATAGAGAAGTCGTACCTTGGGCAGTAGCCAACCCAACCACATTGATCAACATATGAGTGATGACCCATAAATGGTATCCCAACATATTACTAGTACCCCTAGTCGTATGATTTCCAGAGAGTTTGAAACACAGGAAATTTTTAAGAACAAAAACCCAGGGTGGTTCAGTCTCCCTTACTAGGATCATTCGTTCCCAAATGACAGACAAGGCAGTACAACCAAGAATTACACCCCAACATAACCATTCAAAGCTTTAACTAAGTTAAAAAATAATGATGCAAAGAAATCTACCTTTCCTTTAATAAAGTTAGAAAATAAAAATGTGATCATGAACACATACCCTCTGTATGAATATTCGGAGCAGAAAACAAATGCAGATACTTGGACTGCATGTCCTCTTACGCTTCCTAAGTAGTTTCTTCCACCTTATGGTTCCGTCATAGAACCTTAATCAAAGCTACATCCTTGGTCCAAAACTGATGAACTTGTCAATCGAAGATCTTAATACGGATATATTCATAAGATAGAAAATCCAAGATACCCAATCCTTCCAAAGGAACAACTGATGAATAATCACTTATACATTTTCTCAACATAAAGACATGGAATACTAGATGAATAAAGCTCATACTAGAAGGAAACTCCAATTCATACGCAATATTACCAACCCTCCGCAAAACTACATAAGGACCAACATACCAGGGACTGAGCTTCCACTTTTTTCCAAACCGTATCACTCCCTCAATGGGAGATAACTTTAGGAATACCCTATCTCCAACCTAAAACTCCAAGTCCCTACGCCTTACATTCGCATAGAACTTTTGGCTACTTTGTGTAGCCTTAAGCCTATACTGAATCACATTCACCTTCTCCATAGACTAGTAAACCAAATTTAGGCCAAACATATCTGCCTCACCAAGATCAAAACACTAAATAGGAGATACACACCTCCTACCATACAATTCCTCAAAAAAGGCTATCCTAAATACTAGAATGGTAGCTATTATTGTAAGCAAACTTTACTAGAGGTAGATGGTCAACCCAATTACCACCATAACAAATCACACATACACAAAGCATATCTTTCAATGTCTGGATAGTCTTTTCTGCTTGACCATCCGTCTGCGGGTGAAAAGTAGTACTCAGACTTACCTTAGTACCCAACCCCTTCTAAAACAAGTGCCAAAAATAAGATAAAAACTTCTTACCACGGTTAGTGATAATCAAAACAGGTACCCCATTCAGTTTCACAATATCATGGAGATACGACCTAGCATAATCCTCAGCCAAAAAGTTAGTCCTCACTGGCAAGAAGTAAGTCGCCTTTGTCATCCTATCCACGATGATCTTAATCAAATCAAATTAATTCTGAGACCGAGGAAAACCAATAAAGAAATACATATTGATCATCTCTCATTTCTATTTAGGCAATTCAATCTCCTGATACAAACCTCCAAGCCTCTTGAACTCAACTTTCACTTGTTGATACACCATACATTTGGCCATAAAATTAGACACATCCTTCTTCATACCATTCCACCAATACATCTCCTTGAGATCATGATACATTTTCATCGAACTGAGATGAATAACACAACATGATTCATGCGCCTCAGCCAATACCCTATCTCACAAACCATCAATATCGGTAATGTATAACCTCCCTTGGTACCACAAAGAACCATCACCACTGATCTCAAATACCATTACCTTTTGTCCACCTGCATCACCTTTGATTTTCATCAAGAAAGGATCTAGAATTTGCTTCTCCTTGATCTCTGCACTAAAAGATGACTAAACCACTTCTTGTACCAATACACACACCATTCTTAAAGTCCAAAAGGCTAACTCGAAGATTATCCAAGTAGTGAATATCCTTCACCAATCCCTCCTCTCCTTATCCACATAAGTTAAAATCCTCATGGATAATATGCTAAGTGCATCAGCAACAATATTAGCCTTACCTAGATGGTAGTGAAGACTCATATCATAATCGTTGAGAAGTTCAAGCCATCTTTTCTGCCTAATATTAAGCTTTTTTTGAGTGAACACATACTGTAGACTCTTATGTTCTGAAAAGATGTCCACATTCACTCCATACAAATAGTGCCACCAGATTTTCAACACAAACACCACCGCTAAATGCTACAAATCATGAGTGGGAGAGTTTCTCTCATACACTTCAACTACCTAGAAGCATAGGCTATCACCTTCCCATGCTACATCAAAACATAACCAAGTCCGACCCAGGATGCATCACAATAAACCATAAACCCCTCATTGCCTTCAGGCAATGTCAAAACTAGAGTCGAAGTTAGCTTATCCTTTAGTTTCTCAAAACTAACCTCATAAGAATCAAACTAAGAGAACTTTACCTTCTTCTGAGTCAACTTAGTCAATGGTCCAACTATCGTGAAAAATTTTTCCACAAACCTCTTGTAATACCCAGCCAAACCCAAGAAGCTTCGAATGTCGATTGGAGTTGTGGGTCTAGGCCACTTCATAACCACCACCACTTTTTGTGAATCTACCCTGATCCCTTCACTAGAAATAATATAACCTAGAAATGTTACAGCGTTCAACCAAAATTCATATTTAGAGAATTTGACATACAACTACTGCTTTTTCAAGGTCTACAACAGTACATAAAGGTGGTTAGCATGATCCACCTCACTCTTAGAATACACAAGAATGTCATTAATAAACATAATGACAAAAAGATCCAGAAACTGATGGAATACCCTATTCATCAAATCCACAAATACCACCGAGGTATTGGTCAAACCAAATGACATAACTAAGAACTAAAAGTGCCCATACCGGGTATTGAAAGTTTTGTTAAGGATATCCACCTCTCTAAGCTTAAGCTGATGATCCTAGGACTGAAGATTTATCTTAAAAAAGAACTTGGCACCCTGCATCTGGTCAAACAAGTAATCTATCATTGTAAGAAGATACTTGTTCTTAGCCGTCACCTTATTCAACTGTCGATATTCAATCCACATCCAAAGGGAACCATCCTTCTTATGCATGAATAACACTAGTGCACCTTACAGGGATATACTAGGATGGATAACAACCTTATCCCAAAGATCCTTAAGTTTCTCCTTGAGTTCCCTCAACTCAACCAGAGTCATTCTATAAGGAGGAATAGATATTGGAAGAGTGTTCAGAACCAAATCAATCCCAAACTCAATCTCCCTATCCAGAGGAACACCAGGAATATCATCCAGAAAGACCTCAGGAAACTCATTCACCACCGAAATCTAATGTAAAGAAGGACCTTTCGAGTTAGAGTCTTTAACCTGGACTAGATAATAGAGACAATTTTTTTTATTAACCTCCGACCTCTAAGATGTGATATAAACCTCTCTTCAGGAGCCATGGACCACTCTCCAATTCAATAACCGATTCACCAGAGAACTTAAAGACAACCATATGGGCCCATCAATTTAAGGATGCATAGCATGAGAGTAACCAATCCATCCCTAGAATAACATCAAAATCCATCATATCTAATTCAAACAAATCCACCAAAGTCTCCTTACTACCAAAAGTTACCATACATCCCCTATAGACTCTTTTAGCAACCATAGAGTCACCTATCGAGGTCGAAATAGAAAAAAGATCTTAAATAACTTTAGGATCAAAATCAAAATACACAGCCACAAATGGGGTCATATAAGAGAGAGAAGACCTTGGAACAAGTAAATAATAAATATCCTAAGAAAATAGTTGTAACGTACCAGTCATGACATCAGGCAATGCCTCAGGTTCCTGTCAGGTAGTGAGTGCATATAACCTATTCTGACCTATGCTAGTACCAGAAGCAGAAACAGATACAGAAGTCATACCCTTTTGTTGCAAGAGTAGATTAAGATACAACCAAAACCTTGTTCGATCCCGACACAACCTTACCAACTGGATAGTTTCTAAGCATATGGTTTGGCTAACAATATTTAAAATACCTGTACCTCTTCTCATTATAGAAACCCTAATGTAACTGAACACAAAACCTATAAAGAGGGCATGATGAAGCCGACTAGGCCACACTTGGGTACCTTGTTCCCTAAGGTTATCGCCACCCTACTAACACCTATCACCCAACTACTTTGGGTAAGAAGCACTTATTGTGAAGAAAGAACAAGATCTTCTCCAGTTCTTCTTTGGCCACTTACCACCATCTCGACTGCTTTGTTATTGACCATCCTGCTCAGAGAACCGGAACTTCTTACCTTGTTTTTCCCCAATCTAAGCCTACTTTCTCTTTTCCTCCTCCACCTGCTGCATATGAACAACCAATCTAGAAATATCCATGTCCTTGATTAGCAATACAGTCTTTCTTTTAAGGATTAAATCCTGAGATAGTCCTGAAGCTTTCTCATCCTAACCCTCGTACTAGACACCAATTCTGGAGCATACCTAGACAACTGGTGAAATCTCAAGGCATACTCTTGATCGATATCTTCCCCTATTTCAGATTCACAAATTCCTCTGCCTTCGCTTCCCTCAAATCCTGAGGAATAAAGTGGTATATAAAAGCATTAGAGAAAGTCTCCCATAGAGAAGACTCATCAACCTCACCCCCTACTAATCCCATTCCTCATACCATTAGTACGCCATATACTTTAGATAATAGGCTACAAAATTCACCCCTTCCACATTCGTGGCCTACATCACCCTGAAGATCTTTTCCATCTCATCCAGAAAACCCTAAGGATCCTCATCCACATTAACACCAGTAAAAGTTAGAGGATTTAACTTCATAAATTTTCTAACCCTTGTGGCCTCGAAGATGCAGTACCAAATGCACCACACTCAGCCTGAGAAGCTACCAACTAAGAAGTCATATGAATCTACTAATGAAACTCTGCATTCATGACATTAGCCTGAGGAATACTAGAGGGAACTGGTGGAACTCCATAAATATCAAGGATCGGGTCCCTAGACTGAGTATGGATCCCCTGAGTAGATCATGTCCCATCAACATCATCCCTAATTGGGATAGAGGAGTTTCCATGAACTTCAGATCATCAATACATAATCTTAAAAGCGAACAAGTGGAATTATAAAAGATTCCAACACATAGGCTCAAAGATTTAAAATAGAACACAATTAAGAGAAACATTTCCTAAATGCCTCGTAGCCTCTCCCTTATGGGTATGGCATGCTACACACCCTTAAAAGAGACTCTACGCAACATGGCTTTATGGACTCCCAATTAACCATGAACCTAAAGATCTGATACCAACTTGACAAGACCCAAATTGGGGCCTTATCGTAATGGGCATCCCAAGTCCAACCAGGACCGGGGACCACCCCTGTTACCCAACCCAACCTACAAATATGCATACTCTAAGTAGGCTAAATTCTATACTTATAACAAAATACTATTTATTACAATTCTAGACTCTAGGATTGGTCCATGACTGTGACCAACCTAAATAACTTTGACCCTTCATTATCTAACAAATAGCCAAATCCAAAATAAAACCATAAACCAATCCATACATCCCATACCAAATGAGTTTAATTATAAATATATAATCCCAAAACATGAAAGGATGGAACAATAATAAATACAGTCAAATGGTATCATCCCTAATACAATGCTAATACTAAGGTTGACACCACTATCGATACTGCCTATACCGACCCACAGTAGTTCTACAAAGCCTCTAACCAAAAGTAAAATAATATCGGATTTGGACAAGCCCCCAACCATAGAAAAAACCAATGTCTAAGAAATAAATAAAGTATGTAAGGACATCCATAATATGAAATAGAGCCTTCCAAAATATGGAAACTCACCACTTTAATTCAACCGAGCTAATACCAAATCCGATCACAAAAAAGGAGGAGAAAAATGGTCGGTTCCTGCATCATGTGGGGATACATCCGCCCAAAGATGGCTTAGCGAATGAACGCTAGCAAATACTCAAGAGAAGGATAAAATAATGTCAATCTTTAAAACCAAGTAAACCAACTATATACATTCACAACCATACATACATATATATAACCATGCAAAGAAACGGGATAGATTTAGCATGCCTTTAAAAATAATATCCTGGATATGTATGGACAATACTATGGATGGTGGAAAACAAGGATGATTTACTTTATTTTGGGTGAAGATAGTGAATTGATTGACATAACCCTTGATGGACCTCATGTTCCTATAAATGAAGTCAAAGAAGGATAGGTTACAAAGGTGGTTATCAAAAGTAGGAGGGAATTCAATGAAGAAGATAAAAGAAAGATTGACAAAAACTACATGGCCGAGAAATTATTAGTCTATGGGATAGGGCTTGATGAATATAACAGGATATCAGCTTGTGAAAATGCCAAAAGGATCTGGGATTTCTTGAGGACTGCACATGAAGGTACTATTGATATGAAGGATTCAAAAGTAGACATGTTGAATACTCAACATGAAACCTTCACCATGAAAGAAGAAGAAACTATCCAAGAAATACATACAAGATCCCCTTCAATCACTAATGAGCCTCATTGCTTAGGAGAGGTGATTCTAGTGTATAAGCAAGTAAGAAAGATTCTTGGTTTTCTTCCTAAGTCATGGGAAAGAAAAGTAGATACTATAACTGAAGCTAGAATCTTAAAGACCCTCACTATGGATGATCTAATAGGAAATCTAAAAACCCATTAGCTTTAAAAATAACAAGATCTAAAAAAGAAGGAAGTTAGAAAAGAAAAATCTCTATCATTGAAGGCTTCAAAATATGACCTAACTGAAGATGACACTGATGTTGGCTACTTGGCAAAAATAATTGTTAAATCTATGAGGTAAAGTAGTCAGTTCCAAGAAATGGAAGCGACAGAAGAAAAAGAGTCACTATGGAAGTTTTTCACAAATGTTGAAGTCCTGATCACTTTATTAAGGATTGTCCAATGTAAAAATTGGAATATTAGAAATTTCTCAAGACTGGTGGTAATAAAGGAAAGAACAGGGACTAGGTCCCTACAAAATTTAGCAAAAAAGTTATAGCTGGTTATGCAGTAAGGAAGGCTCTAACAATATGGATAGACTCTTCTAGTGAATCTGAGGAAGATGGGAAACAGGAAGATGTTTCCATACTGGCAGTGGAGGATGAGAAAGTGACCTTTGATTTCTTATTTGCTTTTATGGAAAACACTGAAGATGTAGAAGAAAATGAGATAACACTTTCTGATATAGAAAAACAATTACAGAACTACTTTGCTAGAAAAATAAAAAGGCTTTCCTATGTATTGATTGATTCCATATGTGAAATGAAAAATAAGATAAATGTATTAGAAAAAAAGGTAGAAAGTCAAGAGCTGAAATTGAAAGCTTTGACTCTCCAGATATCTGAAATAGAGGACCAGGTTGCTAAGCTCAAATTTTAAATCTGAGCTTGGTGAGTCGACTAGAGAAAGTAGATTCTTCTGTGAGTAAAGGTAAGAATGAAGAATCAAAGTCTCAGATTGAGCTTGCATAAAAATTGGAGGATTTCCAAAAGCATCTTATGTCTACACTCCAGAAGAATGAGGAATTGGAATGGGACCTGGTCTGTCTGATGGAAGAACATAAAAAATCCTACAATAAACTACATCCTCTCAGATCCTTTTTATCTTAACTAGTTAAGGTGCTAATAATGAGAAGGGTCTTGGTTATCAAGAACGTATCCAACATTGCGGGTCTCAAATAAAGGCTTCTTGTGATGCTAATAAAAAGGTATGCAAGCCTCTATGTATTCATTGTGGAAGAGATGGGCACATAAAGGAAAATTGTCATAGCTGGATAAGAGCTAAAATGAATGGTTCCAGGTATATTCAGCAAAGAATGCACAGTCTATAGGTTTCAATCCATAGAAAATTATGAAAAGTAACTCTTCACCTAGATGGGCCAAAAGGGTTGTGATCACACCATTTCCCCCTACTAGGAACTCAAACTCAAGTGGGTTCCCAAATTTAACTTGTGATTGTGGATCTAGGAATGAGAAAGGGGATTGTAGTCAGAAATGGTTCATTGATATGTTCTCAAAGTTTATAAGATATGACCTCTCTCTCAAAATACTTCAAGTAGAAGTGTCACATATTAAAATGGTTGATTTCAAAGGGCCTGGTCATTCGCAAAACTAAGCTAAAATTATCAAAGTAAGAAGTCCATGGAGCTCCTAATCAGTCAGAAAAGCTATTGATCCCTATTGGCAGTAAAGTCTAAAAAAATTAAGGATTCATTCATGATAACGTTGAAAGGATGAAAGGTGAGGATGGAAGTGATATTATCTGAAAATGACAAGTTTAGGATATGTTTCTTAGACATATTCATAGAACAAGTCACGGTATAATATGGTGTAATAAATCTAACAAGATGATGCTAGGATTGTATCAAATCAGCCTAAGCTACTATCAAGTAAATCAGCATCTCTTTATAAAATTAGCTATGTTTAGGAGAAAGGTATCCTTGGTAAGCTAGGTACATGTTTGTCTAACTTAGAAACATACCTTGTAGGTATACACCAATGGGAGAAACTTTTCAAGTGGACAGATGTGATAAGTACAAAGTTGGAGATTCACTCAAACTACAGAGGGACCTAGTCCCATCTCTCAGTTCAGTATCTTGAATGTGAAAATTTTGTCTATTTTGCAAAGAAAAAGTCACATCCTTCCTATCGTTGTATCAGAAAAAATTGTCCTATTCTAAAATGGAAGGTGAGTCGCCTAAGTGAACATTATTCCTTAAGCTGCACCACTCTTTTTCATATTAAAAAGGGAAAATATGAATTCCAAATAGCCATTCTTGATAGTTGCAGCTCTCCCAGTCTCTTATCGTTCAAAGGATTCTAAGCTTAGCATTGTGAAAAATCCTTTTCCAAACATTCCTTAACAACATCATTTTTCTCCTTTTCATCTAAAGCTTAACTCTTTTATCACTCAACCTGTCAATGAAGAAACATTCCTAAATCTTCAAAAATGTCCTGATGATGTTGTGATGGATAAACCTGGGTAGCTGAAAATCTCATTTTGTTGTCAAAAATCCCAGGAAAGAGCATAGTTGATCACACAAAAAATAATATCAATAAAACACCAAGAATCTCTTAAAAATGGTCGAAAAGTTTCACTAAGAAGCAGTTAGCTCTTGAGGGATCTGGTCCCAAGAAGAGAAAAGTAGCTGAAAGGGAATTTGTGATCACTTACACTAGAAGAAAGAATAGGGAGAAAAGTAAGGTTGTATCCAAGGAAGTTAGAAATAGGTTATTTAAGAATCAAAAGGTGTTAATTGGAAGGATTTTTTATTCAAATGTGCTAAAAGAATTTGGTATGGTGGAACTTGTTGAGCTAGTTAAGAATCAAGTTTGGATGCATCTCATGGAAGGACCTATTCCCATTATTTTTTATGAGATAGTCAGGGAATTCTATTTTACTTTGGAATTCTCATAAGATGGGATGAGACTAACTACACAGGTCCAATGAAAGGAAATAAAGTTGAATGAGGAAACACTGGGAAGAATTTTGGAAGTTCCTACATATAGGGTGAGAATTGTCACCAAACAGCTACCTTCAATGGAATTCTTAGCAAATGCATCCAAGGTCAAAGAGAACTCTATGGTTGTAGTAAATAGGAAATCACTCAAGAGTGAGTTTCAATTTCTCTTTGACTTTGTGATCAAGGTGATTCTACCTAGGTATCAAAAGAAAAGCATTGCCTCATCCACTGATTTGTAGTAATGGAATGCATAGATGCTTTGAATTCATTAATCTACCTTCATTGATGATACAACACATTCACAAAGTGGTTCTTAGGAAAAATGGAAAGCATGACATGCCTTATGGATTTTGTTTGAACATGTACTTAATCAATATGGCTTGGTCAGTGATTCTGGAACCCAAGGATCTATGGTTCAAATGTTTGATATGAAAATACTAGTCAAGACTGAATGTTTCAAACCAGGTAGCATTTATCAAAGGGAGCTCAGCAAGGAAATAGGGAACTAAAGGGCAATTTATCTGCCAAGGATGAAAAAATCTGCAAGCATTTATCAAAGAGAGCTTAGCAAGGAAATAGAGGAACTAAAGGGGAATTTAGCTGCCAAGTATGAAGAAATTAGCAAGCTCAAGGTGACAATTCATCATTTCTCCAAAAGAAGACCATGTGACACTGAAATGCTCAGAACTAAGAATGTTGAACTAAAGAAGAGGGTGTCAATCTTAACTGATGAGGTCCTTAGCCTAAATATAGAGTTAAGGCATCTCAATAACAACCTGACCTTACTCTTTCAAAAAAAAATTCCCCAATCATTCACCTATTAATCCTTTTTTATTCCTGTGGATTTTTCCTAAGAATATTTAATTTATGCACTACAATGATACTTACCCTACTTATGAATGAATGTCTGTTTTGAGTGTTATATTTGCTCTCTTTATATTACAAATTTATTCTTCATGTAAGTGTTGCCCTAGTGGCCATGAGTTAACTAATTTGTGCTTAATTTACTCTTGGTTTATTTTTTTATTTTACAATGATGAAAAAGGAGAAATACTAAGTTTATGTAGTAGGGACCAAGTACCAGGTAATTTTTGTTACAGATTTGAATAGTATGTTGATAGGGAGAAGTATGTGATATATTGAATAGATAAATGAAGGGATTCATGTTGACAGGGGAAAGTGTGCAAATGCACTAAATAAATGTGCCTGATGATAGGGGAATAAATCAAAGGTGTTTGCTGCAAATGACAACAAGGGACCAGGTCCCTGTATTACATGAGGATGGAGTAAGAATTATGATAGGGGGAATATTTATCTTTAGGTCATAATCACACTGATTAAATATAATGAATGTGCACTAATGCTCAAAGCTGAATGGTTGGTTTGTCATCATCAAAAAGGGGGTAAATTGCTAAATATAGGTTTGATGATGACTAGTTAACTACAAAGGACCAGATCTCTAGATTTGCAAGATGAAGTACAGCCAACACACATTGTCTGAACATTTTTTTCCACTTGTGTAACAAACTTATAGGTTCTATTTTCAACTGATTAGGATAGCTGGTCCAATGATCTTTCATCCTTAATTATCACTTAGCTATAAAAGGATAGACATGCCTCTTCATCATAGCTTTTGCACAAATTACAAAGTGTGAAATGAGGCAGCAAAAACTCTATTTCAAGATTTCTCATGCATTGCTCATTTTCTTATATTTGTGATATGCTTAAGGATTCAGTGAGTATTCTTGAGTGTTAACTTGTAATTGAAATACTCAATATATAAGAGTAGTGTTTTCTTTTATGACAGAGGTGCTTAGGTAGAGTTGCCTAAGTTTGATACTGATTAGAGTTAATCAGTGTAGAGGGTCCTTGGTGGAGTTGGCAAGATGAGCTTATAGTAGAGTTTCTATAAGCGAAAGGAGCCTAGAGTTAGGCTAAAATTTAGAATGTAATTAGAAGGTTGATTACAGTGGATGTCTTTGGTGCTTGTGAGGGCAAGCTATGGTTTTTCCCTTCCTGAGTTTCCACGTAAAAATCTCGTGTTGTTAATCTTCCTGTACTTCTTTAGTTCTCCTGCTCTCTATTGTTTTATTTCCTGTAATTGACTCTGGGGGACCTGGTCCCTCACTATGTGGTGCAACCCTCAAGGTTCCTACAACACCCATGTCTACATTTATGAAGCTTCATAAAAATGGCATCCCTCTTTTTCATGATCCATCTCTATACCTAGAGATTGTGGAAGCTCTTCAATACCTTACTCTCGCCCGTGCAGATCTCTCTTTTATGGTGAACAAAGTATGTCAATATATCCATAATCCTTTTGTAAATCCGTGGGATGATGTCAAAAATATATTGTGATACAATTTACTAAGGATATGTGGCTTCTCATTCCCAAGTATGACACTTAGTTTCTTCAAACCTTTACGAGTGTTGATTAGGCTGGATCATTGGATGATCAAAAATTAATAGGTGGTTATGCTATTTTCATGGGATCTACTTTAGTGTTTTGGTTATCGGAGAAGAAACATACAGTTTCTAGGTCTTCAACCGAGTTAGAAGATAAGGCTTTGGTTGATGTCCGTTGCAGAGCTAACTTTGATTCAATCAGTTTTATTTGAACTTGAGGTTTCTCTACCTCAAGATCCTATCTTATGGTGCAATAACATTGGTGTTGCATACTTATCTGTTAATCCTATATTTTATGCTTGTACCAAACATGTAGAAATTGATTTCCATTTGTAAGGGATAAGGTGGTGAGGAAAGGCCTACTACAATTCATCTCTTCTAAAAATCAGCTAGGTAATGTATTTATAGATTTTTTTTAAGTTTATTACCATTATAAGTAGAATAATTTTTATGAACTTATTACAAAATCTAATGCTATCTTTTATGATATTAGTTAAATATTACATGTAGTAAGTATATATGTATATTTAAGTTTTAGTTATCTCTTATTTTTAATTATATATATAGACAAACCAGTTTTTTCATTCATTGTTATTTCTAAATTATAATTTAATTACAAATAAATGGATGATCGTGTAGGAATTTATTATAAAATATACCTCTATTTTTAATAATTAATTTTATTCCTTGTATTAAAATATATCTATAAAACTATTACTCTCTATTATTTTTACTTGTATAAGTAGATATTAAAGTTTTGTTATTATTAATAAAATATTTTTAAAATTTTGTTAATTCTTTTCATTATTCAACGTCAATAATGTATGTACTTAATTTACTATTTCTCTCTTTTCTTTGTTGTCTAACCAATAATGCTTATTCTTTTCTGTAGATATTTTCTATATAAATTATATTTAAAAACCATGATATGAAGAAGTTAAAAACAAAAATATTTGCAATGTAAAGGTAAACAGACTTTTTAAACAGTTAGGATAAAAGAGATAAAGTATATGCTATTCAAATTGAGAAAACATTTAATTTTTAAAATAAATTTGAGGATTTAAATAATTTTGAGCAACTTGCACAAATTTTATAACTGTAGAAGCTTTACCTTCTCTCTCACAACATTGTAATATTACATAAAATTTCATAAAAAGATGGACAGATATATTACAGAGAACCAGATATATTGTGGTTTCTAATCATGGCCAACTAATTTTGAAAATTTGAATTAATCAAAGCCTTTAATATAAGATGGAAATCAAATAATGTATTTGTGTTTGATTAATTTCATTCTATTACTTTTTAGAATAATAAATTCATTAATTTCATAAGTAAAATACAGAAACATGTATATCTTAATTATGTAATTAGATTAATTTTATTTTATTATTATTTAAAATATTAAATTTATTAAGTTGATGTATCTAGAGAAAATTGAAGGAAAGGTATGATTTAAGACATGAATGAAGGATTAGTGACATTGACCAACTTAAAGGGTCAACATAATTAGGAAACTTGATTATTTTAATTGTGGACTGGATTAATATTTTCAAAACTTTCTAATTTTTTTTTAAAATACAAATCAACCCACACCTCTCTTCTTTCCAAATCAAGCGTCTCTCCTATTTCTCTCTCAATAGTTTCTCCCACAACAGTTCTGCAAATTTCTCCTTTCAATCATCGATGACTTTAACATCCAGCGACAAATAGTTATGATACGAGTTCCATTTCGACTTTCAACCGTCTTTCGAAGTGACAACCTTGCTCTCCGGCCACAACAGTTTCGAGTTCTTCATTGTCCCTTTTTTTCTTTCACTAGTAAAAAATTATGGCCTTTTAGTTTTGAAAAAAAAGAGGAACTTGAGCCAACTTCTCTTTTAGTATTGGTGAACAATTTCAACATTTGTTGCTTTAATTTAAAATGTGGTCTAATTAAAACCCTAATCTTTGGTATTTCCTCTCTTATCTTTTCGAAGTGAAATATGATTTGTCGTTGTTTATTGCATTTTTTTATGTTTGATTTTTATTGTTTGTGTTTGTTTAAACAAAACAATGATGTTGGCATTTTTTGTGTTGCACCTGTTACTGGGTTAATTTGTTCTTGTTCTTGGTAAAAATGGTGATATTGTTGTTGTTCTATTGAACAAAATCATGCTACTATTTTTTCTGCAAATAATAGATTAACCTTCTAATGTAACAAATTAACTATTTGATGCAACAGATTAACTATCTGATGCAATAAATTAACCATATAATGTAATAAATTAACCATCTGATGCAACAGATTTACCGTATGATGCAACAGAGGAACCATCAGATAAAAATCTAATGCAATAGATTAACCATCAAATAAGAAATTTGATGCAATAGATTACCTATCTGATGCAACAAATTTACCATTGGATTAAAAATTTGATGCGACAAATTAACCATATTATGAAATAGATTAAACATCGGATGCAACAGAGAAACTATCTGATTAAATCTGATGCAACAGATTAACTGTCTAATGTAACAAATTTACCATCGGATGTAATGGAGGAACCATCAAATTAAAATTATAATGCAATATATTAATAATCTGATGCAATAGATGAACCTTCTGTTGGATAAAATCCTACCAACTATTCCAATAGGACATGTCTAAGACTTGATTTTTCCAACTGATCATTCATTAATCGTGATCGACGACCCTTTTGTTGGAAGAAATCTAAATAATATTGATCTTTGATAATTTTTCCAATATATCACTCATATATTATAACATATGTGTGATCTGTTGCACAGACCGATCATCTATTTCAACAGATGAGTGATCTATTTTTATTATTGTAATAGATTACTCATCCGTTGTAACAGTTTAGGTAAATGTTGCAATGGCTCACTCATATATAGCAATAGATGTGTGATCTTCTGCACAAACTATTCATTTGTTTCAACAGATGAGTGATCTATTTTTATTGTTACGACAGATTACTTATCCGTTGTAATAGGTTAGTTAAATATTCCAACAAACTACTCATATGTTAAAATAGATGTGTGATCTATTGCATAGACCAATTATCTATTTCAACATATGAGTAATCTATTTCTATTTTTGCTATAGATTACTCATCTATTACAACAGGTTAGTTATATGTTACAACAGATAACCTACCTGATGCAATAAATTTGTGATATGTTGGAACTGTTCATTTACTGTTCTGTATGTTAGATTTACTATTATCCCTTTTTAATGATTCATTAATCAATTATAATCTATTTTATGTTCCTGTTAATTTTAGATAATATGGCTCCTAAAAGAAAAGAAACTGAATCAAGTCTAGGTAAAGGAACAAGTGAAGTAGCTAGGCTACATCCACCACTCTATGAGCTTGCTTTACAAGAGTTATCTCAATCAGGAGTAGAATATGATGAACATGGGGAGGAGGAATATTTCAAAATAGATGATCCAAATGCTAATATCCCTTCTACTGAAGAGTTGGTCAAAACCTTTAGCATTGATAATTATCCTATAAGAATGTAGTATAATGGTGCCACTGAATTAACGGGTGATTTCGTGGTTAAGTCAGCCATGAAAAAAATCTTTCGAAGCCTTCAAAAGAAAACATCGAGAATAAAATTTGGATGCTTATTTGAAGGACAGTTGCTTTGGGAAATATCTTAATTTACCAGAGAACAACAATGTTTGTTTACAAATGAAAATTGTATATGATATTCTCAAGCGTAGGCTTATGTATGAAAACAAAGATAAGATAGATGAGGTATGGATAAATTACTGTGGCATGTCTATTTATTTTTGTTGGAAGTAGTTTGTCATACTTACTGGACTAAAATATTATCCTCCCTCTCCTTCTTAAGTTATACCTATTCTAACCCAAAAAACACTTCACACAACCAAAAAAGGCAAAGGCAAGTCGAGTGATCATGATGACCTAGTGCGCCTTGTTGGTCCAAGCTTCAAAAACAAAAATTTAATAGAAGCATTTAAAGGTAAAAGACTTTCAAAGAAGCACAAGCAATCATTGTGCTTGGTTTGGTTTGTACATAACATTCTTTGGGAGAGAGACATTAACAACAACATACCACTTGGTTTAATAAAGCGCTCCGAGGATCTTGAGGCATTTAATAGCTATCCTTGGGGTTATGAAAGCTTTAAAATGACTGTTAAATATTTGTTAACTCCGTTAACGCCAAAGACAGTCAACTTATATGGCTCTCCATGGGCTTTCATGGTAAATATTTCTTTTATTATGATATGGTTCATTTTTTTATTGAATAATGCTTTTTATTTATAGGATTGAGCATTTGAAGTCATTCCTTATTTGAGAAAACAAGTGAACTACTAGGAAGAAATTTCCTGTCCAAGAATCTTGAGATGATTTTTGGCCAAAACTGATAAAAATGTAAAATTTCTTGATCTCTTTAACCCCCGAAGGATGCAATAAGTCTAATTCTAATTAAATTTTTGTTTTAATTAATGATATTTTTGAATGACCTATTTATCTTTCTAATATATGTACTGATTAATGTTAGATTGTACATCCGTCACTTGTTTCAACCAATCAAGAGTTGAAGATGCCATTTTTTCTTACTTTACGATCTTTGCAAACTTTATTGTACCCTAAGGTCATTAACAGAACAAAAATTGAATTGTTTAGAGCAACGACCATCACAAGAAAAATAATTTTAGAAGGTGGGCTTATTGTTGTTGATGGTGGTAGTGGTAATGGAGCTGTTGGTGGTGGTAGTGGTGCTATTGTTTGGGCTATTGATTCTCCTCTTATAGTTTTTAAAACAAACCATTATGAGTATGATCATATTGGTTTTACATATTTTGCCCTCCTAACGAATGTTTTGCATGTAAATGTCAAGACTGCATGGAAAAACATGATTTACTGATTAATACTATTAAAGAATTAACTACTTCTATAAAGAAATTGACATCTAAGAAGGGTATCATTCTATCAAAGAAGATTTCATATCCATCCACTCCTCTAGAGATTAAGGCTAAAAGGAGAAGGAAAATAATTTCCAAGGCATTACAATCATTCAAAATGGCAAAATTGCAACTTCGTTGTCTTTGTGTTACACTATTGAGCAATGTACAAGGCCCATAAGAGAGCAACATGAGCTGAACAAGGTGAATATATAACACTTGTTCCAACTAACAAACAGACACATATCTATTTCAACAGATGATACATCTACTGAAAATTATCAAGCAGATATATACATCTGTTGCAAAAGTTCACTAACTTATTACATTAGATACAGTATCTATTGCAACATATGTCTTATTTGTTTTAGAAAATCAAACAACACTATGTACCATTTTTATTTGTACCAATAGATAACCTATCTGCTTGTAACGCCCCAAAATCTAATTTTGAAATGTCATACGGTGCTCAAGACTATGAGTAGCCTTAAGTTAACCCTGTCTTCTTTCTACTAAATATAAATCTCATAATCAAAGTAATATAGACATAAAAGTTATACTGAATGCGGAAACTGTCGAAAATAACTAAGAATAATCTGAATATAATGTCTAAAATCTTAATACTGAATAAGCTGAAACAAAATTAGTAGTCTGACAAGCCTCTACTACTAACACTAGAGAGTCACTGGGACAAACCCTCAGCTAACTCGAACTGTTTGAAAAGAATACAAAATCATGTAAACTGGTAAGCTGCAAAATCTGGGTGAAACAAGTCCCCAAACTATGAGGACTTACCAACTGTAGGATATAGATGGAGATGCTCGGACTACTCATGTTGCTGATACTAAGCACCTGAACCTACATTATGAGACAATATAGCACATAGACATATATGTGGATCAGTACTTTAAGGATGTATTGAGTATATAGGGGTGAGATGCATAAGTAAAACATCATCTCATCAACATAATTTATGAAACAATGCATGCTAAATGTAAATGACTCACATAAGCTGGAATATCTAAAATACTAAAATCATGAATAATAAATTAATCACACTTTATAAATCTAGTGAGTCATAACATTTTGTTCTGAAAGCTACACTCATATTCTATTTGTAAATCATATTGTCTAAGTGTTGGAAAAGTTCACTTCTAAAATATGAAATCTAAAAGCTGAAGTGTAACGCCCCAATTTACTAAACTGGAATGCTACACGGTGCCCATGACACCGAGGGACCACAAGCTAACCCATGACTAATATCTGTTCCTAAGTACTGAATAACCATACTGTAAAATATGCGGAAACATAATACTGTAAGGCCATAAGGTTCAAATATGAATAAATATCTGATAAAATAATGTCTAAAAATAGTATAACAATACCAACACAAATCTGAAATAACAGTTTGACATGCTGTAGTCTGAAAGCCTCTAACTGTACTGAATAAGGAGTTGAAGGAACATGTCTCCAACTAACTCCATCAACTGAAAACTAAACTGAAATGATAAATAAAGTAATAATCACATCATCCTCGAATGAAGAGGACTCACTGCTGACACTAACTGCTGAAATCTGCAATGCTACTGCTGCTCTAAAACTCGTGCCTCTGAACCTATGGCGTAACATTAAAAGAAAATACCATCGCGCAAATGCATCAGTACGACTGAATGTACTGAGTATACGAGTGAGGTAGGCTATATGAAAAGGATTTATATGCATGAACAATGCTGACTGATATGAACGTGAGAATACATACATGCACAGATAACTGTTACTAAACTTGTAGTGATACTGACTACTAAGTCTAAATGCTGACACATGAGTTTACTGCTACTGAGATACTGAATGATTGAGTTTATTGATATTGATATCTGGGTCACTAAAAAGTGAGGAACTGATAATGTATTATGGAATACTAAGAGACTGATATTATATTATTGATAAGTGAATGATTGTTTCTGACAATTCTGATTATGAAGAACTGGTCTGATTAACTGTATCTGACAATCCTGAAACAAAATACTAATAACATGGTTTACCAATTTCTAACATGACTGATAAGTGAGTTCTGATAACTGATAACATGAATGATTGTATCTGACAGTCTTGAATCTAATGGAACTATCTAAGTTTCGTACTGTATTTGAGTTGACTGTATCTGACAGTCCTGATTCTGTAACTGAAACTGTGGGAGAATTCATCTAACCGACATGCCCCGAATGTGCTTCAATAGCTAAATCGGGGTCCAATCTGTATCCTAATTGGAAGGGTGCCAATACTGTACCACGGGTAAAGACAAGTTGTGAGTGACACTCAAATATGGCAGTATCCCCATAAGAGAACGACGGGTATCAGCCTCATCAACTCTAAAGTCAGTAGTTTTGATGTCTCAACCTATGCTGGCTACATAG
This sequence comes from Capsicum pubescens, assembly GCA_030864215.1. Classification (NCBI taxonomy): domain Eukaryota; kingdom Viridiplantae; phylum Streptophyta; class Magnoliopsida; order Solanales; family Solanaceae; genus Capsicum; species Capsicum pubescens. The sequence continues at coordinate 221,095,362 of CM061546.1, forward strand.
TTCTGGAACGGAAGGATTGTTTCTAGGAATCCCACCCTCAATCTGGCAGTGTGGATTCCCATCCTTGGGTTCGTTTGATGCTGAATTCTACTCCCATCGAAATAGACACTGAACATGAATACCGAGCTGAGTTGCTGAGTTCCATTGATTGACGAAATACCACTTACGACTGACTGAGTTCATGAGATTTCTAAGAATACAAATTTACTGCATTTTTCCTGAGTCACATGACTGACTGAGTTCTATGGAACATTGCTTAACTGTGGAAATCGTGAAAACATGACATGGCTCTAGGCATACAGCTATATTTTTTGGGTACAAGTACCCCCAAGACTCGATAGAAGGAAACTGACACTTCTTGACAATTTTTAATACATGATCAATATCAACCATTCATAATAAAATAAGTTAGGGGAAATTTCATGAAGTGCATAGATATCATAAACTTGCACATGGTAGGGATTCATATAATCAAGATCATGATTTCATACTCTAACATCATGGCATTCCAACAACATATTCATTGTGCAACAATAGCATGTAAAACCTTCAAGCATAAGGTTAATGACATGAATTCATATTTAAGACCATAATAATACATAATACATGTTTCTTATTTATCTTAAACATTTAATCAAACACCTTACCTGAACAATTTAGGCATAGGTAAAATCATAAAATTTTACATCATGAACAACCAAGTTTACATGTTCCAACTCATATAATATCATAGATTCATAGAAACACATAAAGATTCCAACTTGGGAATCATTCATCATCAACAACTTGATTATCAACATCCAACAATATAGACCTCATAAACAACTAAGTTCATAGATTTCAACTTACATACTAACATAGCTTCATGAAAATACATAAAGCAACTTGAAACCATACAACAACCATCAACATGAACATAATCATACCACAACAAAGTATTCACAATATATGATTTAAAACTTAATTCTTGAGCTCCATGGATGAAAGGGATCCATGGATGAATACTACGCATACCTTAGATTAAGACTCCGTAAAAATTTACGGTGACATTGGCTTGAATCTTGAAACCCCCAATTGAACCCTTACTTGTTCTTGATAATCTTGGAGAGAAATTGAGCAAAAGAAGTATATTCTGGTCTCAAATGTCATTAATCCTGTGTTATGGAGTATATATAGGGGTGGAAGATGACCAAAATGCCCCTAAAGAAAGAGAAAGACGCAGTTGTCCCTCTGTTGACTGTCTGACATGATGAAGTAAATTGATCATAACTTTTTACTCCGATTTTCAAATTGGATGAAAACAATTGCATTGGAAATAAGACTCTCATAGATTTAATTTGATATATAGAATCTCTCACAGTTCATTATATACAGGGAGTTATGATCGTTTGAAGTTGACCCTGAAATGCTGGAAAAAAAATTGGCAAGCACTGGAGTTAGCAGGCAGCGCGGGCTAATCGTTCGGGGCTTCTATTTTGGGCACCTAAACGTTCCCTTACGCTACTCCAAAAATTCCGAAACTCACTTGGGATATACTACAAGCTTTCCCGATCGTAACGCAACTTGAAAATTGAAAAACGGATATCGGAAAAAATAAATCTCTGAAGTTTGGAGGTCTAAAATAAGACTAAGTGTTGAATCTTGAACACTTAGCAAAATTTTTCTAAGTCTTGGAATCTTTCATGGAGCTTTACGATTTGAATTTGACACGCGATTTTGTAGGGTATTACATGAAGTCTATAACTGTTATCTTTCTGTAAAGCATAATTTGAATGAACTTTGTGAGACTTTACCTTAGTTTTCTAAAAGCTTTTCTGTAAATCTGTTATGCTAGGTTTTATTATTAGGGAAAAACTATTTATTTACTTTTACTAGTAGGGAGAAATACTTTAAAACTATTCTAAAAAATTTTACTGATAGGGAGGTTCTCTTAACTGACATAAACCATGCGAGCTACATCGAGTCCAACGTCTCGTCCTCCTAAGAAAGAAACCTCATGTTGGAGAGAGGTGTCATACTCTTGCCAAGGAGTGTAACCTGAGTTAAGTAATCATATCTATAACTGTCATCCCCATAGAAGTGGAAATAATCTGATAGTTTGTACCTACGTTGGCTACGCAGTTCCATGGAAGTAGGATGCACTAAACCCACACTTCCCACTCAGTTCTAAATACTACTCCCTTTAGTTTGTTACGCTCATTCTGTTGGAAATCCACTTTAAAACTAGCATAAGGGTTTATCTATAACCAATTATGCATTTGTCTGATAAAATCTATAAATAAAGATGATCTGAATTCGGTAATCTGTAATAATCTTAAAAGTGGATTCCAAAACTTATTTGATGATCAAAAGATCAATGCTTTACTAAAAATTTGTAAATAATCTGATAATAGGATGCTTAAAGCATCATCTTTATTGAAATAAAAATATTCAATCTTGGGGTAATAACCCATGCTTCAATCTCATGTCAAAAAATCATAAAAAAATCATGCTTGATATTGAAAACAATGATAATTCATCTCAAAATCTATAAATTACTGTAAGAGGCATGAAAATATGAAAATAGACATACAATTCATCTTCAAAATATCTAAAAAACTCATAACTTTGCAAGTAGCAATAATGGGTATTAACCCTAATTCAAAACCCATGTAATATCATTCAAAATCATATGAATTTAATGTAAAAGCTTGGTTTTGGGAACAAGGATGGAAGAAGATCCTTGTTCATAAACCCCACATACCTTGATAGATGATTAGATGAAAAAACTTGAATTATCGATTCTTATTTGAGTTCTTGAAGATGGATTCTTGCTTATATTGACTTGGTAATCCTCAATCTCAATATTTCTTAGAGAATCAATGGAGGATTTTGATTTCTTAGAGAAGAGGTTTTAGAGCTCTAGGATTTTGCTTTTGAAGAGAATGATGAATAATGAGCACAAATTGCTTTGAATATGATTAATATTGTGTTTTGGATAGATTGGGGGATTGGGAATTGACTAAACTACCCTTTTTGAACTTTAAAGCGGAACTTAAAAATGTAAAAAATTTCCGATTTGGTTGGCCACCGCAATGCGCCACTATTGCGGTAGCTCACTGGAAAATTACAAGTGGGAACCAGGATTTCTCCGAGATGCGGAGCTATCACGGTGCCCTATAGTTCTGCCATTTTGGCCACTGGCGCAATGCACCAATATCACGTCGGGCTACTGGAAATCAACAACTGGGAAATTATCCCTCTCTATGATGCACTAATATCACGTCAGTCTACTGGAATGGGATAATTAGGAATTTTGGCTTCTCTGCGATGCGTGGCTAAGTAATACCCCGATCGTTTCTTAAGCCTAAATCCATCTTTTGAGTAGATATGTATGACTTCCGAAGTGATTGATGTTTAAACCGTGTTTTATTTCTCTAATTTCTAATTTTTCTCATGTAGATCATTGAATAAGCTTTCCATCGATATCAATTTAATAAAAATTTAACTTCGGACGAGGGAGTTATAGCCGTTTTACTCAGCGATATCGGATTGCCCAGGTTTAACGGTCGACTTGGCGGACCGGAAGGTCCTTGGTGGACCGTCAAGTGTCCCATTAAGCCAAGGCAGTGACCCCTATTCCTGGCCACCGTGTGACGGCCAAGATGGTGGACCATTAAAAAGTTGACGGACCGTCTAGAGGTCCGTCAGGTCGAGACAGAATGTCTCATTTCTGGCCCTCGAGTGACGGACGACTTGGTAGACCGTCAGTTTCCTGACGGACCGTCACTTTGACTGTTACGTCGAGTCAAAACATTCCAGTTTTGGCACTCGAGTGACGGACGATCTGGTGGACCATCAGGATACTTGACGGACCATTAGATCGACCGTTACAGGCCCCGATCAGCGAATTTCATCTTTTTCAAAAGGGCATTTTGGTCATTTACGATCCTTGTTACCTTATATATATATCAAAGAAGTAAAGAGAAGATCATTTTCTCCTATTTCTCTCCAATTTCTCCAAGAATTTTCTAGAAAACTAGGGTTTTCTCTTAACCTAAAAATCAAAACTCCTTCCAAGTAATTCAAGGATCTTCCATAGATTTCTCCAAGTTGTCGAAGAGTTAAGCTCCCCTAGTCAAAGGCATCAAGGATCTTAGCTCTAAAATGTAAGGAAGAAGTTCCAAACAAGTTTCTACATCTCCAAAATTATAATCTAAGGTATGTGGGGCTTGAACAAGAACACTCCTTTCATTCTTGTGCCTAAAGATTTACTTTCTATTATTGATTTACATGATTTTGCAAGTGGGTTTACACCCAAATTCTTTATTTATGATTTATAAGATTTGAGTTGAATAAGTTTGATATTTATTATTATTTCACCATCATGTTTCTTAAATTGAGAATTTATTCCATGAGTTGTATATTGTCATTAAGTATTGATGATTTCTAAGAGATTTAAGACAAGTGTCATGAATTATGCCTTTCCATGAGAAATTTGACTATTGAATATATATCGATATTTGAGATTGAAAGTCAAGAATGAGTCCTATAATGTTTCCTTGAAGCTTTGATATTTGAAAATTATTTGAAAAGCAAACGTACTTGATGTTGAGAAAGATTGTGTTGAGTTGAGTCGGGTTAGGAATCCACAAGATGTTTATGATTTGAAGATAATATATATATTTATATTTTGGTCTTTAAAATAGACCCAAGAGTTGATATTGATTAAGGTGGATTTCCTAACGCGTTTTGAGCTGAGTTTGGGAGGAGTATTTAGCACCGAGCGGGAAATGTGGTATTTCCCCGAAACTACGTGCCACAGTAGGATTGATGTTGATAATTATGGGCTAGAGGCCGAGTATGGGATTGTGATAACGAGATTGAGGTTGTACACCCTGGCAAGAGTACGACACCCCTGCCAATGTGGGGTTCTCTCCTTAGGAGGGAAAAATATTGGACTCTATGCGGCTCACATGGTGTAGTTATGTCGGTTATAAGAAACTCCCACGTCCATAATGATCTAAGTACCATGAGTTACTGAGTCACTCTAAGTCATGAGTCAAAGAGTTTGAGTTGAGTTAAATGATTTATGAGATTTATGAAGCATATGTTATTACTGATGACTTACGGAAATGATGTTTTAGATAATTCAAGCGAAGAGAGTTATTATTGTCAGCATGCATGATTTTCTTATATATTTATGATATTATTTAAAATGTTGCATCCACCCCCACATACTCAGTACATTCCCAAGTACTGACTCTCATACTCTTTTGCATTCTATATTTCCTCATGATATAGGTTCAGGTGCTCAGTCTCAGCAGCGACAGTGATCTTTGAGTACCTTCATCTATATTTTTGCGGTTGGTGAGTCCTCATGGTTCGACGACCTATGTCTCCGATTTTGTCTTTTTAATAGATGGTTGTTTACTTTCAGTTTAGTACGAGTCAGTTGGGGATCTGTCCCAATGGCTCCTCAGTCCTATGTAGTAGAGGCTTTGTCAGACTAGTGTACCAGCGTGTACAGAGATTTCAATATTTTGTTTGTATAGGGCATTATTACTTTGTGTTTCAGTATGTTCATGACATGGCTATTCCTCTTTATCTTAGCATGATTTATGCTATAATGAGTTCTGAAAGTGATGACAGGCTTAGAGGGTTAGCTTGAGGCCACATGTGGCCTTGAGCATCATGTGACATCTCGGGATTGGTTCTTGGGGCATTACAGGCTATCGTGTAGGGCCACTAGAATTTAACAATCATCATTTTACCCACCTCCGCGATGAGCCAAGTGCCCAGGTGGCACACCGTCAACTTAAAAACGTCATAACTCCTTCAACGAGTGTCGGAATTGGGTGAATTTGGTATCGATGGAAAGATTATTCAATTTCCCACAAAATGGGAGGTCTAAATCTGAAAAATTCCACATGAAATAAATATTCATCATATGGAATCTATTTCTTAACATTCTAGGAATGAATTAAATCTAGGAAAAGTACTGGGTATTACAAGATCTCCCCCTTGGGAATATTCATCCTCGAATGTGGCTAGATAAGCTAAAAATACTGAGGAATCTGAGGCTATAAGCTATCATGCACAACTGAAACAAACTGAATGACTGAATGTCAATTAAAAGGAGATACTGAACTAATCTAAAAGTGCATGAATTCTCATGAAGATAACTATATAGCTGAATCTGAAACTGGAAGAAAATTGAATGAAGGAAAACTATTACCTTCGGTTGAATCTGAGTTCATGGAGAAGAGATATGGATACTTGGTATGCATCTCTGCTTCTGCTTCCCAAGTATCACCCTCAACGGACTGATTTCTCCACAGAACTTTAACCAATGGAACTTCTTTGTTCCTTAGTCTATGAATCTGATGGTCAAGAATCTCCACTGGTACTTCTTCGTAAGAAAGGCTATTCTGAATATCTGTTTATTCTAGAGGAACTATAACAGCTGAATCATCCATGCACTTCTTTAACAAGGACACATGGAATACTAGATAGATTGAGGATAAATCTGTGGGTAGCTCAAGCTCATACGCTACCTTCCCAACACGGCTCAAAATTCGGAAGGGACCAACATAACGGGGACTAAGTTTCCCCTTCTTGCCAAATCTCTTAACCCCTTTCATGGGTGAAACTTTTAAATACACAAGATCATCAACCAGAAACTCAAGATCTATTCTTCTCATGTCGGCATAAGATTTGTGACGTCTCTGGGCTGCTTTCAATCTCTCCCTAATCAACTAAACTTTCTCCATGGCCTCAAACACCATGTCTGGCCCAATCAAAGCAGCCTCACCCACTTCGAACCAACCAACTGGTGATCTACATCTCAGCCCATAAAGACCTCAAATTGATCCATCTGAATACTAGCATGATAATTGTTATTATAAGTGACCTCGATTAATGGAAAATGATGATCCGAACTACCTTTGAAATCAAGAACACATGCCCTCAACATATCTTCCAAAGTCAGAATAGTACTCTCTGCCTGACCATCTGTCTGCGGATGAAAAAATGAACTAAGATAAACTTAGGTACCAAGACCCTTCTGAAAGGCTCTCTAAAACTGAGAGATAAACTGAGTACCCCTATCTGAGATGATAGACAAAGGAACTCCATGCAATCTGACTATCTCAAAGATATACAACTTCGCATAATCTTCAGTCGTATAAGACATGTGAACTGACAAGAAATGCGTTGACTTAGTCAATTTGTCTACAATAACCCAAATCGAATCATGTTGATGATGCGAATGGGGTAAACCAGTCACAAAATCCATATTCACCTCTTCCCACTTCCAAATAGGAATACCTAACTCTTGTAATACACCACCAGGTCTTTGGTGCTCTACCTTAACTTGTTAACAAGTTGCACACTTGGCTACAAACTCTTCTATATCTCTTTTCATACCACTTCACCAATAGATTTTCCATAAGTCACGGTACATCTTGGTGGATCCAGGATGGATAGAATAACGCACACCATGCACTTTCTCCATAATCCGCTGCCTCAAATCATCAACAAAAGGCACACACAATCTACTCTGGTATCATAACACACCATCTCCCCCTTGGGAGAAAACCTCTACTTTTTGGTCTTTAACTGACTCCTTCAGTTTGACCAAACTAGGATCCTTATCTTGTTTCTCCTTCACATTCAAAACTAGGGATGATTCGAAACTACTTTGAACCCAAACATTCCCTTCAGCTGAGTCAACCAACCTAACATTCAATCTATCAAATCGATGAACTTCTCAAACTAACTCTTTCTTATCATTCCCCACATGGGCAACACTGCCCATAGACAGTCTACTAAGGGCATCTTCCACTATGTTGGCCTTGCCCAGATGATACAACACACTCATATCATAATCCTTCAACAATTCTAACCACCTTCTCTCTAGGAGATTCAACTCCTTCTGAGTAAACACATACTGCAAGATTTTGTGATCCGTGAACACATCAACATACACACCATAAAAATAATGTCTCTAGATTTTCAAAGCAACCACAACAGCAGCTAACTCAAGATCATACGTTGGGTAATTCTTTTCATTTGGCTTAAGCTATCTAAAGGCATAGGCTATGACCTTACCTCTCTACATCAAACACAATCCAAACCAACTCTGGAGGCATCATAATAAACCACAAAACCATTTGTACCATCAGGTTATGCTAAAACTGGGGCTGAAGTGAGTTGAGTCTTCAACTCCTGAAAACTCTTCTCACAGGAATCTGACCACTGAAACTTAACATTTTTTGGATAAATCTTGACATAGGAGATGAAATAGATGATAAATCCTCAAAAAACATCTATAATAACCAGCTAGACCCAAGAAACTCCTAATGTCTGATAGGGAAACGGGTCTAGGCCAATTTCTTACGGCTTCTGTCTTTTGGGGATCAAATCTAATACCTTTACTTGAAATGATATGACCAAGGAAAGATACTGAGCTTAGACAAAATTTACACTTGCTAAACTTGGTGAACAACTGGTGGTCTCTGAGGGTTTGCTACACAATTCTAAGATGGTCTGCATGATCATCCTTACTATGAGAGTAGACAAGAATATCATCGATAAAGACTATGACAAACATGTCCAGATACTATTTGAATACTCTGTTCATCAAGTCCATGAAAGTTGCTGGGGCATTTGTTAGTCTGAAGGACATGACTAGAAACTCAAAATGACCACAACAGGTTCAGAAAGCTGTCTTTGGAATATAACATTCCCTTACTTTAAGCTGATGATAGCCGGATCTAAGGTCTATCTTTGATAAATAATTGGCACCTTGGAGTTGATCTAATAAGTCATCGATTCTAGGAAGAGGATACTTATTTTTGACTATAACTTTATTCAACTGGCGATAGTCAATGCACATACACAAAGAACTATCTTTCTTTTGGACGAATAGGATGGGAGAACCCCATGTAGAAATACTAGGACTTACGAAACCTTTATCTAAAAGATCTTTGAGTTGATCTTTCAAATCTTTAAGCTCGAAGGGAGCCATACACTATGGAGGTATAAAAATAGGATGAGTATCTGGAAGAAGGTCAATACTGAATTTTTTTCCATATCGAGAGGTACCCTTGGTAAATCTTTGGAAAAAACATCAGGAAACTCATTGACCATACTGATTCACTAAACTGTCGGAGTCTCAGACTTAGTGTCTTTAACTCGAACAAGATAATAGATACACCTTTTGGGCTTTAAGATAAGATATGAAATGACTTTTGGGAGACACTGAATTACCTGACCACTCAAAGACTGGCTCATCTAGAAACTAAAACTTCACCACTCGGGTATGACAATCTATAGAGGCATAACAAGAATGGAGCCAATCCATACCAAAAATCAGATTAAATTCAACTATATCTAACTCTATTAGGTCTGGTAATATGACTTTATGAAGGATAGTGATAGGACATTATCTATAGATCTGCTTAGCAACAACTAACTCACCCACTAGAGTAGACACCAAGAAAGGCTCATGAATATTTTCAGAACTTATCTCAAAATTTACTGCAACTAATGAGATCACATAAGAGAAACTCGACCCAGGGTCTAAAAATACATAAACATCAAGGTGAAAGACACGAAGCATACCAGTAACAACATCTAGTGAGTCCTCCTACTCCTGATGGGATGGTAAAACATAAAACCAATTCTGGCGCTGACTGCCACCAGTACTGGATGATATGCCCTAGGGAAGGACTGGGTGACCTAAAGGAGCTGGTGCACTATTATCCTGAGTCTGGGGATAAACATCTTTGTTTCCCTTCTTAGCATGTGGAAAATCCCTAATATTGTAACCCAACTTACCACATCCAAAATAACCTTTCTGACCGGCCAAACACTCACCCAAATAATTCTTACCACACTTATCACAGGTCAGATAATTGGGCCTTCCACTCATACTATTCTAAGATCTGTACATAGAAGACTTACCCCACTGCTCCTTTCTACCTCTGGGTGCGCGAGTGGTAGCTAAAGACGGTGATGGCATAGATGAGCGATTCTAAAACTATGAACAATTTTCTCCTTGAGACCTATTCTGACCATACTCAAACTGTCCTGTTCTAGACTTCTTATTTTCTCTCTTTATTCCCTTCAACTTCTCTACCTCATTCTGTTGAGCATTCATCATTAATCTTGTAAGATCCATGTCTTCAATAAGTATAGCAGTCCTACACTCTTTGACTACTAATCTAGATACTTTTATAACAAACTTACTCATACTATCCCTAGGATCAGCCATCGTATCATGGGGCTTACGTAGATAACTGATTGAACTTAAGGCAGTACTCCTTCACTATCATCGAGCCCTACCTCAAATTCACAAACTCGTCTATCTTAGCTTTCCTCATCTCACGTGGGAATAACCTATCTAGGAAAGCATCCTAAAATACCTGTCAACTCATAGGAATAGCATTCTCACCTCTACCATTCTTCCACATCACTACCCAATCATACGCTATATCCTTCAATCTATAGGATGCTAACTCTACACTCTTCCTCTCAGAAATATGCATAATCTGGGTGATCTTCTTTACCTCATCTAGATAAAATTATGGGTCCTCATATTCCTTTAACCCAAAGAACTCTGGCGGATTTATTCTCATAATGTCTCTGATTATAGCTGTTGTTAAATCCCTATTCTGGTGGAGGGGGATTGCAGCCTAATTCTGATGATTGCCCTGAACATTGGCAGTCATATCTTGGGCTAACACCTGAAAGGAAGCCCTAAACTCAGCATATGATAAATTCTCATTCAAAGGATCTGTAGGCTAGGGAGGCTGGTTATCATTTTTGCGGGCATTAGCTCAATGAGGAGTCATATTCAACTGTCATGTAAGATTAAGAATTAAAAGCAGATAGAGATACTATAAACACAATAGATCATGAAATAAAGAAATGATTTCCTAAGAACGTCTCGTAGCCTCTTACTCATAAATATGACGCACTTCACACCCATGATCAAGACTCTACGTAACACGACTTGTTTGACTCTCTAGGACTCTTATAAACCTTAGGCTCGTATACCAAGTTTGTAATGCCCTAAAATCTAATTTTGAGATGGCACACAGTGCTCAAGACTATAAGTAGCCTTAAGCTAACCCTATTTTCCTTCTACTAGATATAAATCTCATAAACATAGTAATATAGACATGAAAGTCATACTGAATGCAGAAACTATATGAAATAACTAAGAATAATCTAAATATAATGTCTGAAATCTCAATACTGAAAAAGGTGAATCAAACTAGTAGTCTGACAAGCCTCTACTACTAATACTATAGATTTAGTGGGACAAAGCCCCAGCTAACTCGAACTGTCTAAAAAGAATACTAAATTATGTAAACTAATAAGTTGCAAAATCTGGGTGAAATAAGTCCCCGAACTATGAGGAATTACCAACTATAGGATATAGATAGAGATGCTCGAACTACTCACGTTGTTGATACTGAGAACCTAAACCTACATTGTGAGATAATGTAACATATAGACATATATGTGGATCAGTACTTTGTGGATGTACTAAGTATATGGGGGTGAAATGCATAATTAAAACATCATCTCATCATTATAATTTATAAAATAATGCATGATAAATGTAAATGAATCAGATAATTTGGAATATCTAACATACTAAAATCATGAATAATAAATCAATCATACTTTATAAATCTAGTGATTCATAACATTTAGTTCTGAAAGCTATACTCATATTCTGTTTGTAAATCATGTTGTCTAAGTGTAGAAAGAGCTCACTTCAGAAATTTGAAATCTAAAAGCTGAAGTTCGTAACTGTTATCTTTCTATAAAGCATAATCTGAGTGAACTTTGTGAGCCTTTACACTTAGTTTCCTAAAAGCCTTTCTGTAAATCTGTTATGTAAGGCTTTACTAATAGGGAAAAACTATTTATTTACTTTTCCTATTAAGGAGAAATACTTTAAAACTGTTCTGAAAATATTTACTGATAGGGAGGTTCTCTTAACCGACATAAATCATGCGAGCTGCATGGAGTCCAATATCTTGTCCTCCTAAAAAAGAAACCTCGCATTAGTGAGAGGTGTCATACTCTTGCCAAGGAGTATAACCTGAGCTAAGTGATCACATCTGTAACTGTCATCCACATAGAAGTGGGAATAATCTGATAGTCTGTACCTACGTTGGCTATGCAGTTCTGTGGAAATAGGATGCGTTAAACCCATATTTCCTGCTCAATGCTAAATACTACTCCCTTAGTTTTCTACTCTCATTCTGTTGGAAATCCACTTTAAAACTAACATAAGGGTTAATCTAAAACCAATTATGCATTTATCTGATAAAATTTGTAAATAAAGATGATCTGAATTCTGTAATCTATAATAATCTAAAAAGTGGATTCCAAAACTTATCTGATGATCAAAAGATCAAAGCTTTAATGAAAATCTTTAAATAATCTGATAATAGGATACTTAAAGCATCATCTTTCTTGAAATAATAATATTCAATCTTGGGGTAATAACCCATGCATCAATCTCATGTCAAAACATCATAAAAAAATCATGCTTGATATTGAAAACAATGATAATTCATCTCAAAATCTAAAAATTACTGCAATAGGAATGAAAATATGAAAATAGACATGCAATTCATCTTCAAAGTATCTCAGAAACTCATAACTTTGCAAGTAGCAATAATGGGTATTAACCCTAATTTAAAACTCATGTAATATCATTCAAAATCATATGAATTTAATGTAAAATCTTGGTTTTGGGCACAAGGATGGAAGAAGATCCTTGTTCATAAGCCTCACATAACTTGATAGATAATTAGATGAAGAAACTTGAATTATCGATTCTTATTTGAGTTCTTGAAGATGGATTCTTTCTTGTCTTGCCTTGGGAATACTCAATCTCAATTTTTCTTGGAGAATCAATGGAGGATTTTGATTTCTTGGAGAAGAGGTTTTAGAGATCTAGGGTTTTGTTTTATATGAGAATGATGAATAATGTACACAAATTTCTTTGAATATCATTAATCTTGTGTTTTGGCAGATTGGGGGCTTGGGAATTGACCAAACTACCCTTTTTTAATTTCTAAGCGAAACTGGAAAACGTAAAAAAAAATCAATTTGGGTGGCCACCGTGACCGCCACTATCGCGGTGGGTCACTGGAAAATGATGAGTGGGAACTAGGCTTTCTCCGTGATGCAGAGCTATCGCGGTGCCCTATAGTTTTTTCATTTTTTCCACTGGCGCAATGCGCCAATATCACATCGGGCTACTGGAAATCGACAACTGGGAAATCGACCCTCTCCGCGATGCGCCAATATCATATCCGCCTACTGGAATAGGACAATTGGAAATTTGGGCTTCTCCACAATGTGTGGCTATCACGGAGGGCCATTGAAATTTGACAATCATCATTTTACCCATCTCCACGATGTGCCAAGTGCCTAGGTGGAAGACTGTCAACTTAAAAACATCAGAAATACTTCACCGAGTGTCGGAATTGGGTTAATTTGGTATCAATGGAAAGCTTATTCAATTTCACTCACAATGGGAGGTCTAAATCTGAAAAATTACACATGAAATAAATATTCTTTATTTGGAAGCTATTTCTTAAAATTCTAGGAACGAATTAAAGCTAGGAAAAGTACGGGGTATTACACTACTATAACAGATGGGTCATCTATTGGGACAAATTAAATCAAGACTTCCTACTGTTTTATTTTTTCCAAGCAGATGAGTCATATATTGTAACTAATGGTTCATCCATTGGAAATTATAATACAAGTTTTCCTCATGTTTTAATTTGTCCCAACTGATGATCCATATGTTGCAGCCGAAAGATAATCTATTTGCTAAAATAGATGAGTTATCCTTTTCTATTTTTTGTTGGATCTCTGTAGTTAGCATTAATAATTCTGGCTTTCTCGGTAGATGTCACAGTAGAAGCTACTGTTGAACAACATTGACAATATGCTACTCTTTTTATGGAAATACGGAGAAGCAAAAGCGCAGAAACTATATGCATGCGATATTAAAGATCCACGACCAAGACGAATTCCACAGCACCAGATGAAGAAAACTTGTCCATATTGTGTAGACTTTTATAGATTGAGTCTTTTAAAGTAGTAACCTCACTCCTCCTTAGAAATTGTTGGCATCAAAACTTAAATTATGGATTTATTTGTTGAGATCTGTTCCCATAACAATTTTTTTATATTTTATTTATTTGTTGATTTATTTCATGTAATTTCTGAAGGATTCGATTTATTTTATTTTGTGCATGAATTTTATTTTATCCTTAGATTTGAACTTATTAATTAAAATGGAATACTAGATTCAAATATTGCAACAAATAAGCTATCTATTGCAACAGACGAAATATCTGTTGGAAAATATCAAACAAATTTAGACATATGTTGCAACATGTAGGTCATCTATTGAAAATTATCAAACAGTCTTCCTATTGTTGCAACAAATAGACATGTAAAGAAATATCGGCATAATGTAACAGATGACTAACCTATTACAACAGATAAACAATCTTTCAGAATAAAAAGAATATCTGTCAGAATAGATAGAATACCTGCTACAATAGATAGATAATATGTTGCATTCCAAAAAAATCCAACTTTCATTAGACATTAAATATGGCCACTACATGTAAAGTGAAGTGGCTTGAAATAAAAAAAAGGCGGAACCCATCGATAGGCACCTAAAGTTCCATCGATATTTTACTTTAGCACCTCAAGTAGACAGTGTTCATTTTAAACACCTAAAACAGAAATCAAATGTGATAGTTTGGCACTTTTTTCCCTGTTGGCGGCTCGCGTTTAATTCACGGAACCAAGGCTCGTGGAGCCCCCATTTTTACTGATTTGGCATCTAATTTGGCCCCAACGGTTATTTTTCCTCCATTGTCTTATAGATTCAGCTTCTTCCTAAAATTTAACCCTAAGTTCCCAAATCTTCTTCTTCATCATCTTTTTTTTTCTATCCAAATTATTTGTATTTGGGTTTTCTTCATCTGTTTTTCATTATTCTAACTGAGCTTGACAATGTCGAGCTTATCTTCCACTATTTTGGGTAATAAAGATTTTTGATATTGTGTGTGTGGTCATGAAGCTCTATTGAAGACTTCTTGGACTCAACAAAATCCAGGTCATAGGTTTTTTACTTGTAAGATTTCAAAAGTAATATTTTTTCTATTTAATTAGTTGATTAATTATTGACTTGTAATTATTTTGTAATTGTGGTCTTGTTTTTATAGAAATTGGGTGGATGTAATTACTTTGATTAGTATGAATAATGACACCATTCACAAGCAAATCGTGTAATCTGGGGTTTGTTGAAGTAGGTCAAGGGTTTTGAAAAGAAACAAAATCGAGCAAGAAGATACTACAATTTTTGTGTTATTTCTACTGGTTTGGTGTTGTTGGGGACATGAATATTCAAGCCTAATTGCTAAAATTTTCATGGTGGTGTATTTGCAACTGGTTTGGTGTTATTGAGCACATGGATATTCAAACATAATTGCTAAACTTTTCATAGTGTAATTGCTGCTGGTGTGATGTACAAAAATTGTTGGTTTTCATGATGGTTTAGTTGTACTATTTTGATGATGTTTTATTATATTTTGTCTATGAATTTATTTTATCCTTAGTTTTGAACTTATTAATCAAAATGGAATACTAGATTCAAATATTACAAAAGATAAGATATTTGCTACAACAGACGAAATGTCTGTTGGAAAATATCAACCAGATTTAGACATATGTTGCAACATGTAGGTCGTCTATTGGAAATTATCAGACAGGTCTTCCTAGTGTTGCAATAGATAAACTATTTTTCAAAATAGTAAGAATATTTGTTACAACAGATAAACAATCTGTTGCATTATAAAAAATTCAACTTTCATCAAACAAAAAAAATTGTGAATATATGTAAAGTAAAGTTACTTGAAATAAAAAATTGTTATGGTGTTTTTATTTCTACGTCTTATTCTTTATACACATGATCCAAGCATCTAGTTAGTACCCCATTTACCCAGACCTCTTGCATGTTTCCCACAGTGCTTTCGCACAGAAAGGTCATTGGCTCAGCCATATCTATGTTGATTAGCAAACATTCGATGTGTGCAAGCCCGTACGACCCACACGCGGCATCGGTTTCATTTTTTGTTAGGTCCAAGTCCTTGTTTTGACCTTTAAAATCCTATGTTTTCTTCCTCAACACTTCCACTGACAAATTATCCATCACTTTACTCTGCCTCAACAAGTTGGGAACAAACCAACAGTGGCTACATATGGGTAAAAAAATTGGCCTCGTCGATGGCAGGTAAGTTAAAGTCATAAACCTCGATATTTCCCTCCTCGAGTAGTCTCTTAACAACCGGATAATGTATGACGTCCACGTTCATGACTGCAAGAATTCTCTTTTCCTTGGTATAGCTCTTGTCGTGTGGATATGGACTCTCCCCACTAACATATTTAATTATTTCTTCATCCCATTGGAACCCAGAAACTAACAAATCAAATCCCAGGCCACCAGGAGTTGATGTTAGCTTAGTGACATGATCGTACATATCCTTGAAATTCTTGTAGAATTTATGGTCCATTATCCTATCGGCAGCATCATAAGCTTCCGAGTACACTAATTGTCTGCCCCTCATAAGAAAGAGAATTTCTTCAACATACGGTGATATAAGAAGTTAATTTTTAAATAAGTTAGCAATTGTAAAGAATGAAAACATAGTGGAAAGGTGCAACGGATGGTACATTTGTTGCAAAGGTTTCTCTGAATCTTTTCACAGATTACCCCTCTAACATAACTTATGCAACAGATGGATAATATATTGCAACAGAACCACCACCAGTTGCACCAGAAAACGTAGTTATTGCAACAGATGACACATCTATTGCATAGCTTTTTCTTCATGGAGTATATTAGAAGTATAGGTTAGGAAAAGTAAACTTCCCTTGTCCACGTATTGCATACGCATATCTGTTATACTCTTGAAGTCTTGGGCGGAAAAGTTATGCATGGGGTTATCTTGAGCACCTTTCTTGGCATTCTTGGCCTATCGCAGATCCCTCTTCTCTTTGGCACCAAGTTTTGCATATATGACCTCCTTCTTTAATAGCCCCTAAACTTCAACAACTTTTAGAGATGGAGGAGTTGCAATTTTTTTAATTTTAGGTTGGAGAGTACATGGCTAATTGTTTTTTCTTCCTCCTAAATGTCATTGTATGAGTGTATGGCTCCCTAAACTTCTTGAATGGTAAGGTCATCCTCTGTGCCCCTCTACCTACCCGTTTATTTTATATCAGAGCCAACCCCACTCCCAGAGGCTGGGAAGAAGTAGGAGTTTGCATCCATCTCTGCTGATTGCAAACACTTGAGCCAGCTTTACATTTTTATTTTCTCTTGTTTTTACTTTTCTCTCTATCTTAGCTTCTACTTTTAGATCCATCCTTAATTTTTAGTTTTACAACCAAAATCTTGTCCATATTTTAGTCGTAGTTTCATTTCATTTATCAGAGTCAGTGTTTTCCAGTTATAGTGTTTTGTGTCTTGTACATAATTGAGTCGTAGTTACTCTTACTGGATCTTTAGCACATAT
This sequence comes from Capsicum pubescens, assembly GCA_030864215.1. NCBI lineage: Eukaryota > Viridiplantae > Streptophyta > Magnoliopsida > Solanales > Solanaceae > Capsicum > Capsicum pubescens. The sequence goes on from CM061546.1 coordinate 221,112,983, forward strand.
ATATAGAGTCAATCCACAAAATACAAAAAGATTTTACATTTTAATTGAGTCTTTTACAAAGAACTTTAGAACAAATATATTGAGTCTATACAGTCCAAAAAATACAAAAATATGTCAGTCTCGAGTCTTCACAGTCTATGTCTTCTATGACTAGTTTATGTAGATCTTTGGGAACATTACACCTGTCTCCAACTATCAACAAAATTCTTTTATAAAAAAACACTATCTCTATGAAGTAGATGTGTTGACAGAAAAACAAGATCTGTCCTCTACATATCTACCCATACAAAAACCATACTCTTGCTTTGCCAAAAAGAAGTGTAATCCAGAGCTACAGATTAATTCCTTGTACCAATAGAAACCAGAATGAGAAGGAATACTTTGATGGAATAAAATGGATCAGTATGACCTTACGACTCTAGCGGAATAGTTCATTCGTCTACAGATACTGAAGGATTTTCCACATCAGGGAAAGAAGTATACACTTACCCATAGCCATTTTGGTGCTATTTGAATCGCCTTGGCACATCGAGGGAGAAAGAGATAGACAATAAAGGAACGGCTTTACTTTCTTGATACTAGACTCGGAGAGTACCAACTTACAAACTTGGGCACTTTGGAAATCACACTGGACTCAGGGGAAGTCATTGCTACCATGTTCCCTAATTTCACCAAATCCCTCTCTGACCCATATCTCACAAAGGCATTAAGTCTTCAATTCCAAATCCTTGAAGCCCCACCAGACTATAGCCCTACATAAATAACCTTACACCACTAAATAGTTTGGCAAGTCCAGAACCATAGAAAGAACTTATCCCTTCCAGGTGGCCACTCCTCGTTGTCCTTAACCATAGATGCCACCAAAGGAATGACCCAGTGTATCCAAATCCCAAAAGATGTCTCTAAGAAAGAAATCCTCATGATTCTTCCAAAGTCATTGCACAAAATTTATGAAATGATGAGAGTTCACCCTCAACATCTCCTAACTTCAAGACCTATAGTCCTCAGAAAATCGTACAAAGCATTACTCTCCGTCTATATGCATACCTTTGTTGACACATTTATGGATACAAAGAATTAAGATCCAGTGAATATGTTAGGCTATCTCAATGGCTCCATGAAAAATTAGGATTGAATTGTATACTTCGTTCATGTTGAGCATATAGTGCACTGGTTTAAAAAACTATTCATAGGACACTGCCTATGGGATATTGACTATGACTTCCAGAAAAGTCAAGAGGATTGGCTGAATGATTCTGATAAGGACGAAGATCAACTAGAACAGGATGAGTATTGGGGATTCTAAAAACCCTATTATCAGAGGTCTTCAGATGAAAGAGTCAATAACCGTCCATTCAAAGTATCCTACAAACCAAAAGAATAGCCACCACTTCCCACCCCATCTAAAGGTAGACCCTCCGACTCTAGATCATATCCTGATCTTGAACCTTTAATGTTCATGATATTAGAAACCAGCTCAAGTCCCGAGCATACCTTCCTAACATATTACCAATCTAGAAGGAATAACAAAAACCACGCTCTAAAAATTATTCATGTTATTCCATCTATCAGACAAGAGGAGCCTAAAGCACCTATTCAACATGCCATACTTATTAGAACACTGGAAAGCAGGCTACAAGCTATAAAATTCCTTCTAGGATCCTCAATACAATATTTTCTTGATCAACAACAAAAAGAAATGGCCTCATTAGAAGAAAAAATCCATCTCTAGAAATACGATTATGTTAAACTCCAAAGTTCCCTAAAAACAATCATATTTCCAAAAACATATCCTTACAAGGTTCAGGCCAACCCTTTTCCACCTCCCCAACTCGTTCATCCATACCAACGTTATTCTCTTTAGCTCCCACGGATGAACATGAGGAGTTTGACATTGCCAAGTTTTTATGAGAGAGGAAAGATGCCATAGCAGCCCAAAAGAAAGCCAGGATGGCACAAGATCAGGTCAAAAGAATGAAGTATTCCAAACAGGTTGCACATCACACTGATAAGTTAGTCACAAGACTTACTACTCCTACACAGGATCTTATAGTCCCAGACAATGACTTAGAGGTCCAAAATGTGGAATCATAAAGCAAAGAGAAATAAGATGTAGTATGGACATCCGCCATAAAATGTTTTCTCAACAACAAAAGGTCATCTCCAGATGATCTTACAAAGGAAAACTCCATCATACCAACTTAAGTTATCTGTTAGTCCGGTGCTGCATATTTTGGAAATGCGATTACTCAACAAGTTCTAAAGAATAACCTAGAGAGGGAGTTTTTAAAAGCCGTCGATAATATTTATGGATTTAAAAATGAGGGAAAGCAATCACACTCATACACCACTAACCCTGTGGATGTATGTTATGAAATTGATGGTGGTACTTCTGCTGAAGACAAAGAAGAATTGAAGGCTTCGTCTATTTATGCTTCAACATAGACAAAAGATTCGGATGCTACTGATGATGATGCTCCAGCACATATCAATAATCCTAATACAACCAATATTGAATGTACAGTAGAAGAAGACTACCCACCAATAGACATGAACCGTTCCAAGGAATTAGAGGTCTCCAAGGTTGTTGATGATCAAGATGAGAAAACAGAAAATCCAATTCCTGAAAAAAGGTAAGATCTAGGTACACCAACAAGGAAAATTGTGGGAACCAGATTTAACACCTTTGACTCTCGATGACATTAATATTTTAGCCTGGCCCCAGTGGATCCAAGACTTCTACACTTAGATGGAGATGAAGAATCTGGATGAGCGGGATAAATACATGATTCTCTCAGAGTTCACATCTAAATTCTCCAGCATACCCAAAGACTAGTGGAACGCTCTTAGGATTTCTGATAAGAACACCTATCTGACATCCCAGGACTTTACCTTGAATATCAGGATCCTTCATGAGGTATTCTTTAGATATATGGGTCGAAAACAAAAGAAGCTCTGACGATAGCTCTTCGAGATAAAGTGTCTATCATTTGACAGAAATGTCATCAATATCCACTTTCAGAAGATGGTGAAGATCTACTTTGAGTTGGGTGGGGATCCCATCCTGAAGCAAGCCTTCGTATCATAACTTCCAAAGATGTTAGCAGGCCACACAATGATGATTCTGCAGGAGAAGTTCAAGTCCCTAACCGTCCCACAGATAGGCTACATCTGACAGGCCATCTTCCAGGCTCTGGATAGAATGTGCACAAAGAGGACTGTACTAAAGTAGATCGTCCAGAACAATCCAGCCCTCGACCGAGACTGCATCAAGAACGACCTCATCACCAAGTCTGACTGCTCCTGCTCTCACCATAAGACAAAATTTAAAAGACAACTACTATTCATGAGATTCAAACTGCCAAGGGCTCCCTATGATAGAAGCAGGGTTAGCCGGTAAACCAGGTATTTCAGACGGAGGAGCCCAACAAACTATACGAAGAAAAATAATGGTTGCTTCGCCAAAAACTATCCTCAAGACAAGAAGTCGAAGGACTCTGTCCACCTCTTTGAAAAGATAGTTGATTATGCAATAATCTATCTCAGCATGGAGGATGACCATGAATCGATCTTATCTCACTTGAAGAAGAATCGATGGAGGACACCCTCTTCTTCATAGATATATATGACAAATCAGGGGATATCTATGGCGATGATCTATACCTAATACCTAGCAACAGAGAAGACAACCAGCACCAGGACAGTCAAATCCTCAGGCTTAACACAATAGGATTACTATTTTTTGGGCTAGCAGACTACCCCCCATATCTATTCAACCAATATGTGGATCCCTTCGATCCATCCATTCTCTGAGAAAGAAGAACATTCTACGAGCTTCAAGTGTTCAAAAATTATGGCGGATCTATTATGAAGCCATTCAGAGTACACTTGGAATATCCCTTCTGCCATGTGTTCATTGCACTGACCAAAGACTTCCCGCAAAAACTCCTATGGCTATTATAGTATATGTACCACCAATACTACATTCTAATGGAGTTTAAGTGTGATGCCTTCAAGCAATTTGATTGAATCCAACCATCTCTGAAGAGATTCATGTTGTGGTTGAAACAACAAGGATATTGGATTCTATGTTTCAAAGATTTCTATGATGCAATGGTCTTTTTGCTGCATTGCCCTGTAGAAATCACAGGCCACTATGTCCAATCTCAACCAAAAATTTCAGACCTCTAGAAATTTCTTGTGTCCATACTCTCCTTGGAAGATGAATACTATGAAGCTAAACACTTTATTTTCCTGCAGAACAAATGCATTCCAAAAGAAATTTGGCCAAAGGAATAGAGAAGATGGAATTACGTAAATGACGGTCATCCCCACTGGGATGAGGTCCACTGAGCGGCAAAAGAATATCCACTACAGTAAGAAATCACGGGATATGAAATCACAAACTACTTCAAGAACATAAATTTGAAGGTTCCCCAATAGGAATGTGAAGATTCTTCATCCAGCGAAAGAAGATACTTCACTAGATCGATGAAGAGAATCTTTGAAAGCCAAGAATGCCTCATGTAGAAGCACAGAGTTGATTAGTGGATGGAAGAATAATACGCGAGCTCACCGCCGTTGGCACCATTCAACACTGCTACCTGAGAGATGACGTCAGATGACATATGTAAGAAAGTTACCCTCTCCAGCAGGTTACCCTTTCTAGTGGGTTACCCTTTCCAGTGGGTTACCCTCCTCTTTGAGAAAACCCTATCAGATGGATTACCCTTGCCAGTTGGTTACCCTCTCTAGTGGGTTACCCCTATATCAAAGAAAACCCTCCTCTGTGGGTTACCCTTTCAGATGAGTTTTAAAGTTGTTGACTAAGCTACTTCAAAGACAAGGAGATTATCCACCTTCTTGCAAGATGCCTGTGAAGATGTTGATGCACTTATTTGTAAGCTACTGACTCACCTTCTTGCATATGCTGTCACATGCCAACAACATAGTGTGTTTTTTTATTTGGCCCGCCACATGTTATCATGGCCCGATGTGAATAAATATAAGGCTTATCTAGTCATAACAGATAAATCTTATCCCTTCCAAAAAGATAAGACTTATTCAGACATAATGGATAATGCCTATCCCTTAGCTGTTAGGATAGGATTATAATATTTTATTTGATGTTTATCCATAGTCTAGCTTAGCTAGTAATCTTTCTTCTCCTATAAAAAGAAGACTAGGCCTTTAAGGAGAGATCATTATTCTCTTTACCTAAAAACCTCTTGTATAGGTTCTCTATTTCAATGAAAATATTTGTTGGCTAAACTCTCTTGATCTTGATTTATCTCTTCCAAAGGGATAGGTACTTAGATCCTTTAGGTTAGAGTAGGGGTTAAGGAAATACTTTGATGAGGTACTTATTGTGACTGCAACATGGAAATGCAAAGGTACTTTCCATGTATATGAAATGATGTCAGCTACATCCACACGACGTAGACACCTAAGTCCTTTCCATGTATATGAAATAAAATTGCCTTAGTACATACCATAGATTTCCAAATTGATTCAATATCCTAGAAATAACACACAGATCTGAGGTGTGCCTTAGTACACCTTTTGTTTCATGTATATTTGAGGGCAACAGACCAGGGAGAGTCTTCATAAGACCCACTTTAGTCATATATGGAACAGTCTTGTACTAAGGAGATAAAGGATTTTATGTGTTCTAAGACTGGCAAAGTCAAGCCATCCTATATTTAGGTTGCGAAGGTTTTATTGCCTTGGTAAACCATCCTTGATGTGTAGCTTGCAATTTCAAAGTCATGCTATCCTGTTGAGGGTTGCAAAGTCTTGTAGATAAAAATCAAACCATCTATACGGATGTGTAGCTCATTCTTAGGAAAGTTTTGGTGTGTTAATTAAAAGCTTTGATTTTGTATGGCATATTTCCTAAATGGTCGTGAATTGCATGTCATATTAGAAAGGTTAGGATTTGTGTCTGTGGTTTCAATGGAAGCTTTGATTTTGCATGGTGTTCCACCTACATGGTCGTGAAACCTTATTTCATGTTGGAAATTAAGAGGTCTGTTTCCTAGCCGTGTGGCTGCTCTCTCCGGCAATCCTCCGTGCCCCTCTACCTTCCCGTCTATTTAAAAGTCCAGGGTCTATTTCCTCCTCTCTTGGATTTCAATTCCTTGACAGCTTTAGAGATAGCATCTTCTTTTTCAAAGAGTTTATCCTGTATATCCTTTCTCTCTTAGCATTTGCAAAAAGAACATGAGGGTGAAGAGGGGTAAGAGGGACCACTGTAAAGATGGAAAGGACCAGTGTAAGGGTTAGAGGGGCGTAAGAGGGACCTGTGAAAGGGGTGTTTTAAAATATATTTATTTTTACTTTAGCATCAACATGCTCATCATCACGACTGATAGCAGAATCAGCATCGGCATTCTTGCCTCCATTATCAACAACTCCACCAGCAACACCCTTAGAAGAAGCACCCAAATCTATTTTAATAGGTTGGTCATGAATAGCCTCAATATTAGGATCACCTTGCCTAACTTCTCTTTTTATGGATGTTTCTCCAGCCAATTCCTTTTTAATTAACTCTGCCATTGGGTCTGCTATTGTATTAATAAGACCTAGAGTAATAAAAGAAGACATCCCCAACTCCTGCTCAGTAGGCACAATCCATGGATGCATAACCTATAAAAAAAAGACAGATACATCTAAATCATATAATAATTTGTAGTCAATTGGGTTGCATGTTAACACAGATAACTTATGCAACAGATGATCTTTCTATTACAATAGTTGATCCGTCTGTTACAATAGATTAAGAATATGTTGCATCAAATTACCCATTTTTTGCATAATTTACAGTAGATGGGTAATTTGTTGAGTCGGGTTCAGAGAACAAAAGCAATAGATGGGTAATCTGATGCGAAATATGAATTATATATCACAACAGATCCATTTGTTTCTCCAGTTACAGTAGATGGGCAATATATTGCAACAGACGACCCATCTATCGCTATAGGTGGCACATCTATTTCAATATCTTTATTTGAGTCAAATTATTTTACTTTAAAGAAGAAGTATTATATCATCCGGAGGGTTAAAGAGATCAACCTCCTTAATTCTTGTGTTACTCTTTGCAACCAACCACCTAAGGATTCTTGGATAAGAAACCTTATCCGTGTAATCCTTGACCTAATTTTGGAGGGGAGGAATGGATTAAAATTCCCAAGCTTAATATATGTAATCAGGAAGCAAGCAAAAAAATTCATAATAATTATTCAATATAAATTAATGGATTAGTAAACAAATAGTGATTAAATTTACCATGAAAGCCCAAGGAAAGACATATAATATGATCGTCTTTAGGGATAGCTTTGTTAGTAAATATTTGACAGTTAAGTTGTAGTTGTCATATCCCCAAGGATAATTGTTGAATTTCTCAAAATCCTCAGCAAGCGCCAATAAATAATCTTTTATGACTTTGTTGACACCTCTTGCTAGTATAACGATATAGGAAAACAAAACCAAGAAAAAGTTCTCCTTGTACTTCTTTGGTATGGTTTTATGCTACAAATCATCTATCAAATCGGATGCTTTATACCTATGTCCCTTAATGTCGAACAACCCATCTATTTTTTTCTTGCGTTTGTTGGGTGCTCGATTGGACAATGCCTATCCTTTATTTGATGGTGTTGGTTTTCCTATCCTGCTTGCTTTGGACTTTTGGTAGGGTGTTTCCTTCATGAGAGGTTCTTTTGGACGATCGCATCTCAAGCCTATCACTATGGCAAACTCTTTCATGCAAAAACAAACCAGCATGACACTGTAGTTGATCTTGATTTCATCTATCTTTTTGCCCTCTCCATCGAATCTTTATCATACCCTACGTACTTGATCTTACGCTTGAGAAGACCATATACCATTCTCATTTGGAAATGGGAAATGTGGTCCTCAGGTAGCTCAACAAATCATCCAAAGCAGCTCTTCTTAAAAGGTTTGTCTATGTTTTCATTCTTCATAATATTCCTAAATTCATCAAAAGGTTTCCCCATTTGACATTTAAGTAGAAGATTACCAGTTAGTTCTTCAGGGTCATCTATCGACACACAACTTGAAACCTGTCAATACTAGTAGTTTTGATAGGATCATGTTGGGATTTTGATATTAATTCATGCCCCATTAGTGATGCATTAATATCATAGCGGTCATCATCCTCTTTCTCACTTTCTACTTCTTTCTCTTCTTGTTTATCAGCATGTTGATCATTATTCTCTTTCTCACTTTCTACTTCTTCCTCTCCTTGTTTATCTTCTTCTTCCTCCTCACTTTTATTTTCCTTACCAGCCTCCATATACCCTTCTCCACCTCCCATTTCATAACTTTCCTTAGCTTTATTTTTCCCTGACTGAGATTGTTCAGGATGTTCCTCTAAATCCATCTGTACTCTAGCCTTTTTTGTTAGGTGGTCAGAAGTTGACCCACTTTCGGGTTCTTTTCTCTTTGGAGAAATATTTTAACTACCAACAATAGAAAAACAAAAAGTACATTACATTTGATGTCTGCATAATTTTTTAAAAAAGGTAAGAAAATTTCAATAAATTATTATCTACCACATTATAAAAAATTATTCCAACGGAGAACCAATCAGTTGTAACAGATGGGGAATCTGGTTGAAGACCTATTAAATATCTCCCAATAGATGTTCTACCTGTTGGAACAGATGGACCAGCAAGACCACTAACACCACCACCAAGACCACCATAAATGTAACCAAGACCACCACCAATGCCACCAAGACCACCAACAATGCCACTAAGATCACCAATACCTCTACCAAAAGCACTAAGACCACCACCAGGATCACCAACTCCACCACCAAAACCACCAATGCTACTAAGAACACCAAGACCACCAACACCACCACTAATGCCACCAATACCAACACCAAAACCACTGACATCACAATTAAGACCACCAATACCGACACACCCAACAACACTACAAACACCATCAAACAATATCACGATAGTAAATGAAATACTGCAATAAAAACTAGGGGTTTCTCAAGTTATTCCTACGTTTTTTAGCATCAAAACTCAAAATTCTAACCCATTCTCAAAGGTAATACAACTAAAAGTCTTATTTTTCATCATTAACTAAAAAGCCCAAATTTTTAGAATAAAGAACAAATGTAGAAATCTTCTCAAACTCTATTACCTATGAAGATAGAGAAAATGATGGATACAAACGAGAATGAAGTCAAAAATAAGAACTATGTGGTCGAAAATAGGAAGAAAATTAATCATTTTGAAGAGTTGAGCAAAATGTTGATTAGTTGTTGTCTGTATTGTTGAGAGTGAAAGAAAAAAACAAGAACTTGAGATTTGAAATGATGAAATTCTTTTCCCGCAAATGGATGATTTGTATGGGTTGATTTGTATTATTGGAAAAGAATGACATGTTTTGAAATTGATAATTTGGTCTGAATTGATCTTAATTATTTTTTAAAATTTTAAAAGATAAAATTTTTACCCGTCCCATCATAATAAAGTGCATTAAGTGGAACACTGATGAAATTTAGGTATTAGCTTAATAATAAGTTAATAAGAATCGCTTCAACTCAGGGTGATCGATTGACGACTCAGGTCAGGAGTAAAACAATACCAACATCATGCAATTACAATTACTCAACTGTAATTATAGTTGACCCTATGAACTCATCCATAGTTATAGTTAAATTAGTTTAGGTATTAACTTTATAATAATTTAATAAGAATAGTTTCAACTCAAAGTGATAGATTGACGACTCAGGTTGGGAAGAACACAATACTAACATCATGCTATTACAAAGACTCAATTGAAATTATAGCTGACCCTATAAACTCATCCCCCAGTTCTATGTAAATAAATTTAGGTAATATCTTAATAATAAGTATAGAAGAATCATTTTAACTCAGAGTGATCGATTGACGACTCGAGTCAGGAAAAATGCAATACCATCAACATATAATTACAAAGACTCAATTAAAGTTGTAGTTGACCCTATAAACTCATACATAGTTCTAGCTAAATTAATTTAGGTATTATCTTAATAATAAGCTAATAAGAATCATTTCAACTCAAAGTAATCGAATGATGACTCAGGTCGGGAAGAACACAATAACAACATCATGCAATTACAAAGACTCAACTGTAGTTATAGTTGACCCTATGAACTCATCCGTAGTTCAAGCTAAATCAATTTTGGTATTAGATTTATAATAATTTAATAAGAATAGCTTCAACTTAGTGTGATTGATTGACGACTCAGGTTGGGAAGAACACAATACCAACATCGTGAAATTGCAAAGACTCAATAGAAGTTATAGTTGACCCTATAAACTCATCCCCAGTTCAATCTAAATAAATTTAGGTATTAGCTTAATATTAAGTAAAGATGAATCATTTCAACTCAGAGTGAGCAATTGACGAATCGGGTCAGGAAGAACACTATACCAACATCATGCAGTTGCAAAGATGCAATTGAAGTTTTAGTTGACCCTGTCAAATAATTCGTAGTTCTAGCTAAATAAATTTAGGTTTTATCTTAATAATACATTAATAAGAATCATTTAAACTCAAAGTGATTGATTGACGACTCAGGTCGCAAGGAGAGCAATACCAACATTATGCAATTGCAAAGACTCAATTGAAGTTGTATTTGACCCTATCAACTCATCCCTAGTTTTAACTAAATCAATTTAGGTATTGGCGTAATAATAAATTAATTAGAATCATTTAAACTCAGAGTGATCGATTGACGACTCGGGTTGAGAGAAACGCAATACCAACATCATGCAATTACACAGACGCAATTGAAGTTGTAGTTGACCCTATGAACTCATCCATAATTCTATCTAAATCAATTTATGTATTATATTAATAATAAGTTAATAAGAATCATTTCAACTCTAAGTGATCGATTGACGACTTAGTGCGGGAGGAGCGCAATACCAACATCATGAATTTGCAAAGACTCAATTGAAGTTGTATTTGACCCTATGAACTCATCCCTAGTTTTAGAGAAATCAATTTAGGTATTAGCATAATATTAAGTTAATAAGAATCATTTCAACTTAGAGATATTGATTGATGACTCCTATCGGAGAAACGCAATACAAACATCATCCAATTGCAAAAACTCAATTGAAGTTCTCGTTGACCCTATGAACATATCCATATTTATAGATAAATAAATTTTGGTATTATATTAATAATAAGTTAATAATAATCCTTTTTACTCATAGTGATCGATTGACGACTCGTGTCGGGAGTAACGAAATACCAACATCATGCAATTGCAAAGACTCAATTGAAGTTATAGTTAACCCTATGAACAATTCCCTAGTTCTAGATAAATCAAATTATGCATTATCTTAATAGGAAGTTAATATGAATCATTTTAACTCAGAGTGATCGATTGACGACTCAGGTCAGGAGGAACTCAATACCAATATCATGTAATTGCAAAGACTCAATTGAAGTTGAAGTTGAACCTATCAAATCATCCCCAGTTCTAGCTAAATTAATTAAGGTAATATCTTAGTAATAAGTTAATAAGAATAGTTTCAATTTAGAGTGATTGATTTGTCGACTCAGGTCGCGAGGAACACAATACCAACATTATGCAATTGCAAATACTCAATTGAATTGGTAGTCGAACCTATCAACTTATTTATATTTCAAGATAAATAAATTTAGGTATTATCTTAATAACAAGTTAATAAAAATATTTTTAACTCAGAGTGATCGAATGATGACTCGGGTCGGGAGTTCCGCATTACCAGTATCATGCAATTGCAAAGACTCAATTGAAGTTGTAGTTGAACCTATCAAATCATCTCTAGTTCTAGCTAAATTAATTTATGTATTAGCTTAATAATAAGATAAAATAATTATTTCAACTCAGAGTCATCGATTGACGACTCGGGTCGGGAGGAACGCAATACCGACATCATGCAATTGCAAATAATAAATTGATGTTGTAGTTGACCCTATGATCTCATCCCTAGTTATTGAAAAATAAAATTATGTATTAGCTTAATAATAAGTCAATAAGAATCGTTTCAACTGAGAGTGATCCATTGATGACTCTGGTCGAGAGCAACGCAATACCAACATCATGCAATTACAAAGACTCAATTGAAGTTGAAGTTGACCCTATAAACTCAACCCTTGTTCTAGATAAATAAATTTAGGTATTAGATTGATAATAATTTAATAAGAATCATTTCAACTCAGAGTAATCGATTGGCGACTCGAGTCAAAAGGAACGCAATAACAACATCATGCAATTGCAAACACTAAATTAAAGTTGCAGTTCACCCTATAAACTCATCCTTAGTTATAGAGAATTCAATTTAGGTATTAGATTTATAATAAGTTGATATGAATCATTTCAACTTAGAGAGATTGATTGACGATTCAACTCAGGAAGAACGCAATACCAATATCATGTAATTGCAATGACTCAATAGAAGTTGTAGTTGACCCTATCAATTCATCCCTAGTTATATCTAAATAAATGTAGGCATTAGGTTAATAATAAATTAATAAGAATAATTTTAACTCAGACTGATCAATTGATGCCATGGGTCGAGAGGAATACAATACCAACATCATGCAATTGCAAAGATTCTACTGAAGTTGAAGTTAACCCTATTACCCAACAATAGTTCTAGCCCAATAAATTTAAGTATTATCTTAATAATAAGCTAATAAGAATCATTTTAACTCAGAATGATCGATTGACGACTCGGGTTGGGAGAAACGTGATACCAGTATCATGCAATTGCAAAGACTCAATTAAAGTTTTATTTAACCCTATTAACTTATCCCTAGTTCAAGCCTAATCAATTAAGGTATTATATTAATAATATATTAATATGAATCATTTCAACTCAGAATGGTCGATTGACAACTCGTGTAAGGAGGAACGCAATACCAACATTATACAATTGCATAGACTTAATTGAAGTTGTAGCTAACCCTATGAACTTATCCCTAGTTCTATATAAATAGATTTAGGTATTATCTTAATAATAATTTAATAGGAATTACTTCAATACAGAATGATCGATTGATGACTCGGATTGGGAATAACGCAATACCTATTTAATGCAATTGAAAAGACTCAATTGAAGTTGTAGTTGACTCTATCAACTCATCCCTAGTTAGATCTAAATAAATTTAGGCATTATCTTAATAATAAGTTAATAAGAATCATTTCACCTTATAGTGAATGATTGGCAACTCGGGTGGAGACGAAAGCAATAACAACATCATGCAATTGCAAAGATTCAATTGAAGTTGTAGTTGACCCTATGATCTTATCCCTAGTTTTAGATAAATAAATTTAGGTATTAACTTAATAATAATTTAATAAGAATTGTTTAAACTCAGAGTGACTTATTGACGACTCTGGTCGGGAGCAACGCAATACCAACATCATGCAATTACAAAGACTCAATTGAAGTTGTAGTTGACTCTATTAACTCTTCCCTAGTTCAAGACTAATTAATTTAGGTATTAGATTAATGATATGTTAATAAGAATTATTTCAACTCAGAGTGATTGATTGATGACTCGTGTCGGGAGGAACACAATACCAACATCATGCAATTGCAAAGACTAAATTAAAGTTGTAGTTGAACCTATGAACTCATCCCTATTTCTAGCTAAATAAATTTAGGTATTATATTAATAATGAGTTAATAAGAATAATTTTAATACCAAGTGATCGATTAATGAATAGGATTGGAAGAAATGTAACACCAACATCATGCAATTGCAAAGACTCAATTGAAGTTATAGTTGACCCTATGAATTCATCCCTAGATCTATATAAATAAATCTAGGTATTATATTTATAATAAGTTAATAAGAATAGTTTCAACTCAGAGTGATCGATTGACGACTCAGGTCTGGAAGAACACAATACAACATCATGCAATTGCAAAGACTCTATTGAACTTGTAGATGATCCTATAAAACTCATCTCTAGTTCTAGCTAAATAAATTTAGGTATTATATTAATAATAAGTTAATATGAATCATTTTAAATAAGAGTGATCGATTGAAGACTCCAGTCGGGATGAACGCAATACCAATATCATGCAATTGCAAAAAATCAATTGAAGTTGTATTTGATGCTATAAACTTGTCCCTATTTTTAGATAAAAAATTTAGTTATTATATTTATAATAAGTTAATTATAATATTTTAAACTTAAAGTGATCGATTGACGACTCGGGTCGGTAGAAACACAATACCAATATCATGCAATTGTAAAGACTCAATTGAAGTTGTAGTTGACCCTATCAAATCATCCCTAGTTCTAGATAAATAAGTTTAGGTATTATATTAATAATAAGTCAATAAGAATCATTTAAACTCTGAATGATTGATTGACGACTCAGGTCGGGAGGAGCGCAATACCAACATCATGCGATTACAAAGACTCAATTGAAGTTATATTTGACCCTATGAACTCATCCCAAGTTTTAGTGAAATTAATTTTTGTAGTAGCTTAATAATAAGTTAATAAGAATCGTTTCAACTCAGGATGACCAATTGAGGACTCGGGTCGGGAGTGCGCAATACCAAAATCATGCAATTGCAAAGACTCAATTGAAGTTATAGTTTACCCTATGAACTCATCCCTAGTTCTAGCTAAATCAAAATAGGTATTATATTTTTAGTAAGTTAATAAGAATCGTTTCAACTCAGAGTGATCGATTGATGACTCAGGTTGGGAGTAACGCAATACCAATATCATGCAATTGCAAAGACTCAATCGAAGTTGTAGTTGACTCAATAAACTCATCCCTGGTTCTATCTAAATCAATTTAGGTATTATCTTAGTAATAAGTTAATAAGAATCGTTTCAAGTCAGAGTGACCGATTGACGTCTTGGGTCGTGAGGAACACAATACAAACATCATGTAATTGTAACGACTCAATTGAATTAGTAGTTGACCCTATCAACCAATTTCTATTTCTAGATAAATCAATTTAGATATTAGCTTAATAATAAATTAATAAGAATCATTTCAACTCAGAGTGATCGATTGACGACTCAGGTCGAAGGAACGCAATACCAACATCATGCAATTACAAAGACTCAATTAAAGTTGTAGTTTACCCTATCAAATCATCACTAGTTCTAGGTATATTAATTTAGGTATAATATTAATAATAAGTTAATAATAATTGTTTCAACTCAGAGTGATCAATTGACGATTCGGGTCGGGAGGAACGCAATAGCAACATCATGCAATTGCAAAGAAACAATTAAAGTTGTAGTTGACCCTATGATATCATCCGTAGTTCTAGATAAATAAATTTAGGCATTATCTTAATAATAAATTAATAAGAATCATTTTAACTAAGGGTGATCCACTGATGACTCTGGTCGGGAGCAACATAATACCAACATCATGCAATTACAAAGAATCAATTGAAGTTGTAGTTGACCCTATGATATCATCCATATTTCTAGCTAAATAAATTTAGGTATTAGATTAATAAGAATCGTTTCAACTAAGGGTGATCCACTGATGACTCTGGTCGGGAGCAACGCAATACCAACATCATGCAATTACAAAGACTCAATTGAAGTTGTAGTTGACCCTATAACTCTTCCCAAGTTCTAGCTAAATCAAATTAGGTATTAGATTAATAATAACTTAATAAGAATCGTTTCAACTCAGAGTAATCGATTGACGACTTGGGTCGAGAGGAACGTAATAATAACATCATGCAATTGCAAAGACTCAATTGAAACTGTAGTTGAACTTATAAACTCATACCTAGTTCTATCTAAATAAATTTATATATTATATTAATAATTAATTAATAAGAATCATTTTAACTCAGAGTGATCGATTGATGACTCGGGTCGGGAGGAACGTAATATCAACATCATGCAAAAGTAAAAATTAATTGAAGTAGTAGTTGACCCTATCAACTCATCCTTGGTTCTAGATAAATTAATTTAGGTATTAAATTAATCATAATTTAATAAGAATTGCATATACTAAGAGTGATGGATTGATGACTCAGGTTGGGAGGAACGTAATACCAACATCATGTAATTACAAAGACGCAATTGAAGTTGTCGTTGACCCTATCAAATTATACCTAGTTCTAGCTAAATAAATTTATGTATTATCTTAATATTCAATTAATAAGAATCTTTTAAACTCGGAGTGATCGATTGACTACTCAAGTCGGGAAGAACGCAATACGAATAACATGCAATTAAAAAGACTCAATGAAGTTGTATTTGACCATATCAACTCATCCTTAGTTTTAGCTAAATCAATTTAGGTATTACATTAATAATAAGTTAAATAGAATTGTTTCAACTTAAAGTGGTCAATTGACGACTCGGGTAGGGAGGAACACAATACCAACATCATATAATTGCAAACACGCAATTGAAGTTGTAGTTGACCCTATCAAATCATCCCTTGTTCTAGATAAATAAATTTTAGGAATTATCTTGATAATAAGTTAATATGAATCATGAACTAAAGATTTTTGGGTTAAACTGAGAATGATTTACACCCTCTGACTTAGGGTGAGTGAAGTTGAAGCTACCTATTCTAGCTCTCTTGTTCTCTCTCTCCTTATCCTTACTCTTAGCCTCCTCTATCTACTGAGCATTGACCATAACCCTGGATATTTCCATCTCTTTAATTATAATTACGATCCTACACTCCTTGACCATACTATTAGACACACCTGACATAAATTTACTTATCTTAGATCTGCTATCTGCTACAACATGAGGGTCATATCTGGATAACTAAGTAAACTTGAGAAAATACTCTTTAACTGTCATTTTGCCCTATTTTAGATTAATAAAATCCAAAATCTTACCTTTCCTTCAACTTCAATAGGAAGAACCTATTAAGGAAAGCAATAGCAAACTCTTCCTATTCTATAGGCCCTTCATCTATACCCCTATCTGTCTTTCACTGCTTACTGCTTAAACCATGTATGAGACACATCCTGCAATTGATATACAACTAACTCAACACTCTCAATGGAAGTCACTACTATGATATCTATTACTTTCTGCACCATGTCAAGGAATTCCTGTGGGTCTTCCTCAGGCTTAGACCCTGTAAATGATGAAGGATTCATTCGGGTAAAGTACCAAATTCTAGCTACAGCAGTATTGGCCACTGGGTTTGCCTAAACGGCAGTTGGGAATTTATTTTGAACTGCCACAGAATGAGCCAAAGTGGTGAAAGCTGCTCTGAATTTAGCGTGGGAGATATACTCATCCGTGGGATCTGCCTGAAAGGGCGGAGGTACTGGCTAGTTTCCTGTTCTTCTTCCGTTGTTCTTTTTGGGAGGCATATTCTAAAAAAAAAAAGTAATATAATGATTAGACAGAGAGTTTAACTTGATCTCATGCTCACTCGCACGATATGAATACTGAAAGAAGGGAAACTTTTCCTAAAATGCCTCATAGCCTCTTGTCCATAAGTGTGGTCTGCTACACACCCATGCACAAGACTCTACTACACGTGGATTTTAGAATCCCTAGGACTCTGTTGAACTTTAGGCTCTGATACCAAGTTTTTAATGCCTCGAGTCTGTACCCCGGATGCCACACGGTGCTTACGACCCTGAAGGACCACAAGCTAACCCATGACTGGTACCTGTTGTGAGCACTGAATAATAATAATAGAATAATGTTGAAGATAGGCAAAAATGCCGTAAGGTCCATAATTATATGAATAAAAAATACTAAATACTGATAAATAAATACTAAAAACTGAACATCTGTCTGAAATAATCTAGTCTGAAAGCCTCTAACTGTTCAAATATAGAGTTGATGGGACAAGAACCCAACTAACTCCAACTACTGAAATACTGAAATAAAAACATATCCTTAATAGATAAGGACTCACTACTAAATCTTCTACTTCTATCTAAATCTGTCTAAGCACAGTCAGGACCCTAAGTAAAAGTATGCCTCAGTGTGTGGAATGTACTGGTATGCTAGATGCGGTAAGGTTGAATGCAAGGGTTCACATGTATAAATAGTAATTAACTGAATGATATGAAGTAATTGAATAAGAGTACATGGATAACTGAAACTATTGTAAAATACTGAGTACGCAATATTGTACATATACATATATATACTGTATTTGAGGTTTTACTAAAATCGAGTATTAAGTTCTGATAACTGAGTAACTAATATATGAGATTACTGATACCTGAATTACTAATACTGAGTGACTATTTCTGATAGTCCTAATCTTATAGAACTGAACTGAGTTCTATACTAAGCTGGATGACTGTGTCTAACAGTCCTGATTCTGTAGAACTAAACTAAGTTCTATACTGAGTTTGAAACTGAAATTGTAAATGTGGTAGTGTTCATATAACCGACATACCCAAATTATAAAATGAGCTGGGGTCTAACCTGTAACCCAGTTGGAAGGGTGTTAGCACCTTGCCAAGGGATACTAACAATGGCTGAGAGTTAACCCTATCTGGCAGGAAGACATTTTGTCAACCCTCACTAGTAGAAAAACTTGTACAAGATGTATCAACCATTGTCTGATAGAAAGATACCTCAACCTACGCTGGCTACATAGTTCTGTAACACAAGGATTACTACTAAGGGTCAAACCCTTCACTGACAGGCATGACCTCATCTCTAGGTTTGCTCGGTGCTGATTCCTACTCTCAACTGATCAAACACTGAACTATTTTATAGACTATACTAGGCTTGATTGAATTGTTACTGATCATGCTAACTAACTGAACTGGACTGAGTTCATTGAGTTTTATTAACTGACTGAATACACTGAGTTTTGTAACTGATTGAGTACTACTGTACGTGACATCACTAGGACTATTCTGAAGCTACTGTAATTCTAGGTAAATAGCTAAATTTTGGGTATTGTATACCCCCAGGATTCAATAGCATTGAAATTAAAACAGGGAATGGTCATAATAACATACAATAGTAGCTTGTTAATAATGCTTTCACTTAGACATTTTGTCAAACACTTGATATACATGAACTTGTACATGAATGGGACCACATGATGACATGTCATGATTTCACTATTCAATTCCCATAGGCATTCTATCAAACACTTGGAGAGCATGGTTATTTCACATAATAATAGTCAACACATAAACATCATGGATACCATAATCAATTGTAATTTCAAGTGTTTAACATGCAAATCATATAATACACTATACATGCTATTTTAATTTCATGAAACTTATAGTAAATCATGGATTGAAGCCCAAATAATATCATGAACATGAATACAATCAAATTCAACATGAAATTCATGAAAGCAATAAACTTTTAGTTTTAAAAGAGATTCTTGAACTCTAAGAGTGGTAACAAAACCCTTGCATAAACACCTAACATACCTTGGTAATCAAATTCCTAAAGATTGATAGTGTGTTCTTTAAGCTTGAATTTGAATTTGGATGCCCTAGGGTTTGTTCTTGAGAAATTTGAGAGAGAATAAGTGATTATTTTACCTTTAGGATTGTTTAATTTAGTGTTTTAGGGATGAATAAAAGTGGAAAAATAACCCAAATACCCCTCTGGATGCGGACTTTTAATTACTGAAAAATATGCCTAGTGACGCACTGGCCGATAGCCAATGCAACACATCGATATTGTGTTGGCTCACTGAAATTTACACTGAAGGCTGGGGAAAAGTTATGGTCAATGCGATGGGCGACGCGACACGATGCGTCGAGATTGCATCGATCCACTATTTTGGATCCCAAACATGACTTAAATGACATCCAAAAAAATTGAAACTCACCCGAAGTGACCTATTGACATCCCTGATCATGAATCGACTTAAAAATAGACATTTTAAGGTTTTAAGGATAAAAACTAAGATCGTAGAATTATGAAGGCTAAAATAATTCTAAGTGTAAACACTTAGCTGAAATTTCTAAGTCTAGGACCCCCCCTCATTTTTCATGCTATTTACGACTAAATTAGGTTATGACTTTTACAGGGTATTACTATACAAGAAGGATTTAAAAGTATCAATGACGTATATTAAAACTTTCAAAAATAACCCACTAGATCGCACTTACATAATAAATGCATATAAGTAAATCTTAAGCCCAAAAACTAACAGGTCAACCTCTGCGGGCTGGATCAACATAATTTGGGTTACAAACTCTAACATATGTCATTTACTTCTTTGGCAGTTAGTGGGAACATGATATCAAATATCATGGTTAAGTTGGATGCTTTCTTTTTTCAACGGTAGTGGCTTTCAAGCCAATAAATCTTAATAGTTAATAGTTGATATAAGTTTTATGTAACTTCCACTCTTTATTCCTTCATTATCCTATTGTTTATGTATTATAACTTTTTTAACTCTTGTAACCAAAAGGCCTTTGATATTTCATCTTTACTACCTCTTATTCCTTCTTATTCATTGCATGAAAGACTTTCTCTTCTATAAATAGAGGAGGTATTACATATATTTCTAAGTACGTGATAATATAGAGTTCGCAAAAAATAGTAAAAAGAGAGTTTATTAGTTGAAGGAAGGTGTTCTTTTTATGAAACTTTGAACCCAACTCTTTTCTAGAGTTATTGAGTTGTTCTTTGTGAGAAGGTTGCAATATTTGGAGGGGAAAAGTCAAAAAGATAACTGCTAGACCGGTGAAATAATTTGCTGGAATGGGCTTGAATCTCTTTAAAGAGAGTGACATATCCATGCCTCAGCCAAAAAAGAAGATAAAGATAACTTTTATTTTTTCACTTGAATTTTGTCAGTTGTAATTTTATTGTAATTTCATCAAAAAATTTAAGGAGAATTTAATGGAAACAACTAAAAATATATGGATGTCACTATGGGAGATCTTAATAAGTCATTCTGATTCAACGGTACTCACTTCAATTAGTGAAAGGGTAAAGTGCTTTTCTACTTAAGTATTCTCAATGTTTCTTATTTGTTAATTGAGAAGAATTCAAATAAGGTAGATAAATCTTTCATGAACGACGAAGAACTTATTTCTCTTTAAGAGAAAGTTGAAAAATATGATGGCGACTCCTAGAAGTATCGGTATTTTTTTTAATTATCTATCTGATAATTAT
The DNA here is from genome assembly GCA_030864215.1 of Capsicum pubescens. Lineage (NCBI taxonomy): Eukaryota > Viridiplantae > Streptophyta > Magnoliopsida > Solanales > Solanaceae > Capsicum > Capsicum pubescens. Next base: position 221,134,113 of record CM061546.1, read on the forward strand.
TATGATAGAACTTACTCTAGTGCAAAGAAAATTTGAAATGAATTGCAGAGTAAGTGTAAAGCCCCAAATCTAATACTCAAAATGCTACACGGTGCTCATGACCCTGAAGGACCACAAGCTAACCCATGACTGATATATGTACCTGTATACTGCATAAAATACTGAATAATGCGGAAACATGAACTGAAAGGCTGTAAGGTTCAAAAATGAACATAATCTGAATAATATAACATCTGTGTGGGGTAATAGAATAGCCAAAACAAAACTAAAAATACTGAAGTCTGAAACATGATAGTCCAGAAAGCCTCTAACTGACTGAACTGTCTGAGTAAGGAGTTGATGGGACATGTCCCCAACTAACTCCAACTAACAAACTGATTAATAAGATAATAGGGAAATAATCATGTCCTCAAATGATAAGGACTCACTTCTAACTCTGACTGCTAAAACCGAAATCTACTGCTGATCTGGAGCTCGTGTCTCTAAACCTATGGTACAAGACACCATAGCACAAATGCGTCAGTACTTTGAATGTACTGGTATGTATGTGAGGTAGGCCGAATGCATGGGGTTCATATGAATAAATAATAATAATAACTGACTAACTATCATGAGCGTAAGAATACATGCATGGGACATAACAACTGACACTTAATATTGTGATAACATGATTACTAAATCTGAATATAACTAATAACATGAGTGACTATATCTGACAATCCTAAATCTGATGGAACTATCTGAGTTTCGTACTATGTCTGAGTTGGTTGTATCTGACAGTCTTGAATTCTAAAGAACTATCTGAGTTCATTTATTGAGATTGATACTGAGACTGTGGGAGGTAGTTATGTAACAGACATGCCCCAAATGTTGCATTGTAGCTGAATTAGGGTCCAATCTATGCCCTGATTGGAAGGGTGTCAATACCGCGCCACTGTTAAGGAAAACATATGAGTGACCCTAATATAATAGGTAACTCTAGTGAGAATGGTGGGAACCTTCATATAGTAGGCTAAGCCACCATATCTACCCTCATATAGAAGGCTATGATGTCTCAACCTATGCTGGCTACATAGTTCTAAAATGCAAGGATTGCTTATAAGAATCACACCCTCATATAATAGGTAAGTTCCCATCCTTAGGTTCACTCGGTGTTAATTTCTACTCCCATTTGAATAGACACTAAACATAATTTACTGAACTGAACATGGACTGAGCTACTAAATTCTGTTGACTGGTGGAATATTATTGATATCTGACAACTGACTGAGTTCATGAGATCATGGAGATTTCCTGAGATATGAGATTGTCTGAAGTCTAAGGATTCATATCTTGACTGAGAGTATCGTGGAAACATGACATGGTTCTAGGCACACAGCTAATATTTTGGGTACAAGTACCCCCAGGACTTGATGGAAGGAAAATTGACCAAGCATAACTTACTTGAACATATAACTAACATCATAATCCATAATACATTTATAAAAGCATTCCATCAAAACATGTGATAGGCATAACTTGTACATACATGGGGATTTTATGATATCATACTAGTTGGGCATTGTTACTTCATCTAGACATTTAATCAAACACATAGTAGGCATAGTACATGTAGACAACATTATACAATAATTAATCATCATGATTCATCTCTAATTTCATCATCTAGGGTTTATTCATAGGTTCACATGAATATACATCTATACAAATCAATTCCACATAAAATTGATCACCCAACATGGATTTGAATTCAATTGACCATTCTCATCTTACACAAAACAAACCCAACATGAAATTCATAAAGAAATCCATAAACTTAAACTTAGAAAAGAGATTCTTGGGATTCATGGATGAAAGGAGTCCATGAATGAACACTATGCATACCTTGGTTCGTGATTTCGTGAAGATTGATGGAGGAAATTCTTGATTCTGAATCTTCTATGAAAATCCCTAGGTTATTCTTGATAAGTTTTTAAGAGAAACTAGTATATTTTAGGTGAAAAGTGGCTGAATCATGTGTTAAAGGGATTAAATAGGGGCGGAAAGTTGACTCTTTTAACCCTGGAAGCGTCATTTAATTTCAGTAAAAATTTCCAGAATTGGACCCCTGGCGCGACGCGGCGCTATCGCGCCGTGTCAATGGAATTTAACAATTAGGAAACTGAGGGAGGGCGCAATGTGGATCCATCGCATTGCTCCTTCTTTTGTGACCTGGTACTTTGACGCGACACGGGGGAGATCGTGCTGAGACACTGAAAAAGGATAATTCTGAACTTGGGCCCTGGCACGATGCACCATAATCGCAGAACCCTACTAGAATTTACCAAATGTCATTTCCTCTTGTGGTGCGGTGCGCCACTAACTAATATGGCGTTGTTTTATGATGGGAACTTGAAATAGTCGTAACTTCTGACTCGGTTATCGGATTTGGACGAATCTTATATCGATGGAAAGCTTATTGAATTTCCCATGTGAAAAAAGTGAAAATCTTGAAAATTCCTCATGGGATAACCATCATTAAATTTAGAAGCTAATACTAGACATTCTTGAGATGAAATTAGCTAGGAAAAAATATGGGGTACTACAGTAAGTATGACACTGAGGAGGCTGAAGCAAAAAAATATGCGGCTGGTAGATTTTTCCATTTCCAAATAGTGGACAACAAATCCATGGTATATCAAGATCATGACTTTATAATGATTGATGGAGAGCTCAGGTCTGAGGAAGTCAAAATTAGAGATAACCTTATTGTTTGTGGTATAATAGATAAACTTCCTCCTTCTTGGAAGGAATTTCAAAAAACTATGCACCATAAGCAAAACAAAACTCCTCTTGAGACTCCGCATGGAAAAAGAGGCAAGGGGACCAGATGAACTTTTGCAAATAGAAAAGAACAACATCACACCGAAGGTAAATTTAACAACTTCAAATAAATCTACCCCCGAAACTAACAAAAATACTACTTTAAAGCCTAAGAAAAAAAATTAAGAAAAATATTGGTAGACATCCCAAGGACAAAAACAGTGGAAATAACGAAGAAAAAAATCAACGTGTTTAAGAAAAAGGACCATGCTTTGTCTATGGAAGGAGTGGTCATATTTCTTAATTTTGTAAATTTTAGAAACGTGGGCCTACACCTCAAGCAAATGTTATCAAAGAATCATTTGTGGCAGTGATAAAATACATAAACATAGTGGAGAATATTGATGAATAGTGGCTTGACTTTGGTGTACACAGTCATGTCTGTTATGACAATGACTAATTTAAAAAATGTACACTTTTTCAGGAGCCCAAAATCATCATGCTTGTAGATTCTCACACAACTCAAGTACTTGGAATGGGAGATGTCAAGTTGTGTTTTACTTTTGGAGGGTATTGATACTAAAAGATGTACTTTACACTCCTTTCATGAGAAAAACTTTAAAGTCTAGTTTTCTTCTTAATAAAGCATGCTTCAAACAGATTAAAGAATCTGACCAATATATAATTGTGAAAAATAATGTTTTTGTGGGAAAAGGATATGCTTGTGATGGTATGTTCAAGTTGAATATTGAAATGAATAAAACATCTACTTTTGATTATATGCTTTCTTCTACTAATTTTTGGCATGCTCGTTTGTGTCATATAAATAATCATTATGTGGGAATTATGAGTAATTTAGGATTAATTTCAATGTTCAAAAAGAAATTTGAAAAATATGAGGCTTGTAGTAAAGTCAAAATAACAAATAGGCCTCATTTTTAAGTTGAAAGAAAAATTGATGTATTAGAGCTAGTTCATACAGATATTTGTGAACTTAGAGTAATTTTAACTAGTGGAAGAAATAGATATTTTATCACTTTCATTGATGATTTTTCTATTTTTACATATGTTTACTTAATGAAAAATAAAAGTGATGCTTTTGAGAATTTTAAAACTTTTCTCCATGAAGTTGAAAAAAAGTTTAGTAGAAAAATAAAAAGAATTAAAAGTGATAGAGGCCGTGAATATAATTCACATGAGTTCAATTCTTTTATTAGATCATTGGGTAAAATTCATGAAACTACTCCTCCTTATTCACCGGTACCTAACATTGTAGCAGAAAGAAAAATGGAACTTTGATTAACTTAACTAATGCCACGTTAATTGAATCTAGTGTACCTTTTAAGCTTTTGGGATAAAGCTCTTTTGAGTGTTTGGTATGTGTTGAATCGTGTTCTGCTCAAAAAGACCAAACCAACACCTTCTGAGTTGTGGAAAGGTCATAAGCTAAATTTGAGATATCTCAGAGTTTGGAGTTTCTTAGTGTAATACCCCCAAACTTTTCCTTAAGTTTAATTTCATCTCTAGAAGGCTAAGGAATGCCTTACTAAATGTGTAACATTTAAACCATATAGAATTTCCCTAATTTCGACTTTTTATCATGTGAAAAAATTAATTAGCTTTCTAACGATATAAGATACGCCCAAATCCAATAACCGGGCAAGAAGTTATGGCAAATTTAAGTCCTAGTCGTAAAACAACGTCATTATAGTGCTTGGCGCATTGCGGAGAGGGTCTATTTGACAATTGTCAAATTCCAGTAGCCTAGCGCGATTGTGTCATGTTGTACTAAAGTTCCAGGTCCCAACCACTGGGACAACGCAATGGTACCGCGTCGCGGTGACCCCAAGAGTCCCATTTGTCAATTTCCAGTGAGCCACCGCGGTAGTGGCGCGTCGTGGTGGCCCATAAAATTGGGTTTTCCAGTTTAATTTTTCCAGCTTTGTTCAGGAGTTAAAAGAAGTACTTTGGACTTTTTCCAAGCCTCTTAAATCGTACAAACACCAAATTGAAGTCATTTACAAGCATTCTATTAGGTTTTTCTCAAGTTTTCTCTCAACAAAAACCCTAAGTACCCAGAACCTCTTCCAAGAATCTCAAGAATCCACCGTAGCTTTCACAAATTGAGTTAGGATTTAAGGTTCCTAAGTCAAGGGCTTCAAGAACCCTCATCCAAAAGTACGAGACAGAGTCTCTAGCAAGCTTATTCATAAAAGTTCATAATTTGAGGTATGTGGGATTTGAACAAGAACACTTCTTCCGTTCTTGTGCCCAAAGTTTTGTTTTTTCTTAAAGAATTTTAATGTTTCAAGATGAATTATGCCTAAATTTCTATATTTCAAGTATATGAGATTATGAATTTGTTCAAGTCTTGAATTATATGATACTACACCTATTTTATGATTTGAACTGAGAATTAATGTTATGAATTGCATATTTCTTCCATGATTGATGTTTGGAATACTCTTAAGGTTGAAGTCACGATTTACCCTTTATTTTGAATTGAGATTTCTTGAATATGTATACATGTTTTAAGGTCCAAGAATGAATTTTGATATATTCTATAGTATTTCAAGAATGGTATTGATATCTCCATATCATTGAAGCTTCAAAGCTTGTTAAAGATAGTCTACCAAAGTTTAAAGAAAAGAGTTGATTTTGATCCTAAGTTAAGAAAGGAATCCATATCTTGTGATTTAGGTTAAAGGAAAGCATATTGGCTCTCATTTCATAATGTTAAATTGTATAAGGTGGATTTTCCTAAAAGTTCTGAGCCTAGTATGGGAGTAGTACTTAGCACTGAGTTGGGCTTGATTCTGAGGTCTTATGCCCCAGAACTACGAGCCACCGTAGGATTTGATTTACCTCAAGTGGGATTAGCTAGTGATCACTAAAAGTAAATGTTCTACTCTAATGGCAAGAATAAAACAACGCTCCCCAACGTGGGTAAAACGTTGGACTCCATGTAGCTCACATAGTGTATGTCGGTTAGAAGAAACTCCCAAGTTTCCTAGAGTCTTAAGTCTTAAAGTTCTTAAGGTTTTAAGTCCTTGAGTTCCAAAAAAGTTCCTTTTTTTCAAAAGACTAAAGTGTATGTTCTAAAAGTTGTTGTTTTAAGAGTTCAACTAGTTTAAAAGCTTGAGATCAAATAAAGAATACAGATTTAGAACAAAGTGTAATGGCTCACGTGATTTATACTACATGTTTCATTACTCATGATTTATGAGAGTTTTATTCAAGCTATGTGATTCATCTATAATACCATGTATGTTTTCTATAAAGATTTATTGTATTGATATTTAGCTGCATACACCTCCATATACTCAGTACATTCCCAAGTGCTGATCCATATATATGTATGTGTGCTACATTGTCTCATAATATAGGTTCAAGTGCTCAGTCCCAGCAGTGTTAGTGATCCCAAGTACATTTATCTACATCTCCACTATGGTGAGTCCTCATGGTTTGAGGACCTATCTTCAGACACTTTAGTATTTTTAGTAGTTGTTCTACTTCTTTCAGTTCAGTTCAAGTCAGTTGGAGATCTGTCCCAATGGCTCTTTAGTTTGTTGAGTAATAGAGGCTTTGTCAGACTAGATGGTCAGTGTGTTTAGACTTGCAGTATTTGGTTACTTTTACAGTACTCATTTGGATTTCATTTAGATATGATATGACATGATTCCTTATTTTGCTCTCATTATCTTTAAGTAAGCTTTATACTAAGTAGCAGGCTCAAAGGGTTAGCTTCGGGCTACTTATAGCCTTAAGCACTGTGTGATACTCCGGGACAGGATTTTGAGGCGTTACACTTAGCCTATGTAAGGTTAATGGATCCTAAAATCTCTAAGTTGTATAACAAAGTTACTACTTGTACTTTTCTTGGTTATGCTTCAAATAGTACAACCTATAGATTGTTTAATCTTAAAGATAGTGTTATAATAGAATCAGGTGAATTTATTTTTCATGAAAATAAATTCTCTTTTGATTCTAAAAATAGTCGGGGTCATAGGACTGAAAAAATATTTTGTCACTACCTAGTTCATCCACTTCTATTTTGAAAAATAAAGAAAATGATGATTTTAAGTTAAGAAAAAGTAAAAGAGTTAGAGTAGAAAAATATTTTGGTCTTGATTATTATGTTTTTAATGTTAGAGATAACCGTATAACTTTAAAAGAAGCTTTGTCTTCACATGATAATATTTTTTAAAAAGAGGTTGTAAATGATGAAATGAAATATCTAATTTCCTATAAATTTTGGAATCTAGTTGATTTATAACCGGGTTATAAAACAATTGGATGTAAATGAGTCTTACGTAAAAAGATAAAACTTGATGGATCTATTGATAAATATAAAGCTAGGTTGGTGGCTAAATGTTTTAAACAACTAGAAGGCCTAGAATTTTTTTATACTTTTTCTCGCTTAACTAGAATTACATCCGTTAGACTTTTAGTTGCTATTGCAGTAATTTTTGAATTATAAATTCATCAAATGGATGTAAAAACTGTTGTTTTAAATGGAGACCTAAATGAGGAGATTTACATGAAACCACCCGAGTATTTTGTTGAGGCTGGCCAAGAAATCAAAATGTGTAAACTTACTAAATCCCTATATTGCTTGAAACATGCACCAAAGCAATGACATGAAAAGTTCAATTCTTGTGTGATTAATAATTTTTTTAAAACAGATGAGTATGATAAGTGCATATATCATAAGTCTTGAAATAATTTGCATGTTATTATTTGCCTACATGTTGGTGATTTATTGATATTTTGCATCTAACATGAATGTTATTAGTGAAACTAAAGATATTCTTAGAAGCCATTTTGATATGAAAGATCTTGGTGAGGCAAATTTTATTTTAAGAATAAAAATTACTAGAACATGTGATGGAACTTTTCTTGACCAGTTACATTATGTTGAGAAAAATTTGAAAAAATATAATCTCCTTGATAGTAAGTATGTTGTAACTCCATTTGATTCTAGTGTTCACTTGTTTTCTGTTGAAAGTGAAAATGATGTTATAAATCAAAAGGATTATTCTAGCATAATTGGAAGTTTGAGATATGTGATTGATTGCACTAGGCCTAATATTGCATATGCAGTAGGAGTACTTAGCAGGTTTACTATCAAGCCAGGTAATGAACATTGGCATGCTATAACGAGAGTAATCAGATACTTAATTGGAACAAAAACTTGTACATTGTTCTATAAAAAATATCCTATTGTACTTGAAGGCTTTTGTGATGCGGATTGAAACACTTTATCAGGTGATTCCTTATCTACTACTGGTTATGTATTTACTTTGGGTGGTGGTGCTATTTGTTAGAAATCTAAGAAGTAAACTATTATTTCTAACTCTAGCATGGAGGCTGAACAAATTGCTTTAGCTTCTGCTAGTGAGGAAGCAAATTGGTTGAGCAATTTGTTATTTCAAAAACCTTATTTTGATAAATCAATTCCTCCTATTTAAATTTATTGTGATAGCTCTGTTGCAATTGGTAGAGTTCAAAACCTTTATTACCATGGTAAATCCAGACCTATAAAGAGAAAACACAACAATGTGAGATCATATTTAACAAATGGTACAATAAATGTTGATTATGTCAAATCCTGTGATAACCTTACAGATCCATTGACTAAGGCCCCAGTAAGAAAAAAGTTCTGGAGCACATTGAAGGGAATAAAATTGAAGCCTATTGAATCTTGAGTTATGTGTGAGGAAATCCAACCTGGGAACTAGAGATCATATAATCAGGTTCAATGGAAAAAAGAAATCACATGATTTGTTATAAAAAATGCACTACTTCTTGTCCTTGCCTATGGTGTGAGTGTATTTACCTGTAATGATTGTGAAGTTGAGTTAAAAAAACTCTTAATGAAAATTTGTACCTCGTATTAGTAGGGTGCTAAAATTTCAAGAATACTCTCGATAGATTTCACCTATGTGAGTGTGGAGGTAGGCTGCTTCCTATGAGAATTAGGCTCATTCTCAAAGACACTCACGAAATTAGGATAGCACAAGGTCGTATTGTTCTGGCTATAAAGCCCATGCCAACACCTTAACTATTATGTTTAAGTAGTAACTTTATATCCCTTAAGATTTCATAGTTCAAGTCTGAGACCACTACGAATCTGGAGTAAAAATTACTATTTTACTAAGTAGAGGTTCAATATAGAGCATACCTTCATTATGCATGGTAGTCTTCCTTAAGCTAGTGAACTCTCTTATTAATATTAAAATGAGCGGGGGACTGTTGATTTTGATGCATTTTAATATCAATAATATCTTCATTATCATGGTAGTAAATAATCCTTATAAGATAAAGAGGTGGGAGTTTCTATTGTTACATATTTTTGTGTCATTATAGCGTCTTAATCCACGCGTTGCATGTAGAATTTTGCAGCAGTTTTCACAACTTCTATTCGATGTTATTATATGCCATTTACTTCTTTGGCAATTAATGGGAACATGATATCAAATATCATGGTTAAGTTGGTTGCACTTTTTTTTCCAACGGCAGTGGCTTTTAAGCCAATAAATCTTGATGGTTAGTGGTGTATACAGTGAATATAAGTTTCATGTAACTTTTATTTTTTATTTTTCTATTATCGTACTTTTTATGTATTGTAACACTTGTAATCTAAAGGCCTCTGATATTTCATCTTTACTTTCCCTTATTCATTTTTATTCATTGCATGAAAAACTTCCTCTCCTATAAATAGAGGTGGTCATTCGTATTTTTCTAAGTACAAGATAATATAGAGTTTACAAAAGTTAGTAAAAAAGAGAGTTTCTTAGTTGAAGGGAGGTATTTTTTTTGTGGAGCTTTGAACTCAACTCTTGTCTAGAGTTGTTGAGTTGCTCTTTGTAAGAAGACTGATGTATCCTGGAGGGGAAAACTAGACCAGTGAAATAATTTGTTGTAGTGGGCTTGAATCTTCTTAAAGAGAGCGAGATATATGTGCCTCAGCAAAAAAGAAGAAAAAAAAGAAGATAACTTTTACTTTTTTTAACTTGGAATTTTTCAGTTGTAATATTATTGTAATTTCACCAACAAAACACAACCTAAAAAATACAGGAAATTACATGTCATATACCCAAATATGGGTGGCTTTAGATATTTGACCCCAATAAGAAATGTCTTCAAAGAATAACCTTTATTACTTTTTAAGTATAACACAAGTACCATTTTGCCCCTCTACACTTCAAATATATTTTTTAAACTTTTCATACATATTTGTCTCTCAAATTTTATTTTATATTATTTTCACTTTTTATTTTAATTTTTAATTTTATTATTCTATTTTTTGTTATTTTCACTTTTTAATTTTTTTTCTTTAATTCATTTTCATGTTTTAATTCATTTGTCTCAACCTTTATTTTTTTCTCTTTTTTCTTTTTTCTCAAGCATTATCTATTTCTTTTTTTTTAAATACATTTGTCTTTAACCTTTATTTTTCTTTTATTTTTGGTTTTTATCAGTTCTTTATTTTTTCCTCATCTTTTTCAAACTTTATTTTTATTTTTTCCTCTTATTTTTTATTTTCTCAAATTTTTTTAATTCTTCATTTTTTTCTTAGCCTTTATTTTTTTCTTGCCTTTTTTTCTCACTCCTTTTTTATTTCTCTATTTTGTTTGATCACTTTTTTTTTCAGTTCTCTATTTTTCTCTCATTTTTATTTTTTACAATTTTTTTAATTCTTCGCTTTTTTCTTGATCTTTATTTTTTTTTCTCTATCTTGTTTGATCGTTTTTTTCTTTTTTCTCAACTTCTATTATATTTTGCTAATAAATAAAAAATTGAATAATCCACAAAGGGATCTTCTTTTTTTGACATCAAAGCAAATTTAAGGGCATGAATTATTGTTACGAAATTCTTTAAAAATTCTTGAGATAAGCCGTGTCTCTAAGGAAGGAGTTATAGAATATCTCATAAATAAAGATATAATTTGGTAGTGACAACTCTTGTTCGTGGGGCATAATTTATTATTTGAAAGTCGTTGAGCAAAGTCTTGCCTCTAAAGCAAGAATGGTAGAACATTCCATAAAAGAAGACATAACATAATAGCGTCAACTCTTGCCCGTGGGGCATAATTTATTATTTGAAAGTCCTTGAGCTAAGTCTTGCCTCTAAGGCAATAGTTGTAGAACATCCCATAAATAAAGACATATCGTGGTAGTGTCAACTCTTTTCCGTGGGGAATAATTTGTAGTTTGAAAGTCTTTGAGATAAGTCTTGCCTCTAAGGCAAGAGTTGTAGAACATCTCATAAATAAAGACATAACGCGGTAGTGTCAACTCTTGCCCGTGGGGGCATAATTTGTAGTTTGAAAGTCCTTAAGCTAAGTCTTGCCTCTAAGACCATAGTTGTAGAACATCTCATAAAAGAAAACATAATGTAGTAGAGTTAAATCTTACCCTTGGGGCATAATTTATAGTTTGAAAGTCCTTGAGCTTATTAAGTCTTGCCTCTAAGGCAATAATTATAGAACATATCATAAATGAAAACATAACATGGTAAAGTCAACTCTTGCCCGTGGGACATAATTTGTAGTTTGAATGTCCTTGAGCTAATTAAGTCTTGCCTCTAAGGCAATAGTTGTAGAACATCTCATAAATGAAGACATAACATGGTAAAGTCAACTCTTGCCCGTGGGGCATAATTTGTAGTTTGAAAGTTCTTGAGCTAATTAAGTCTTGCCTCTAAGGCAATAGTTGTAGAACATCTCATAAATGAATATATAACGTAGTAGAGTTAACTCTTGCCCGTGGGGCATAATTTGTAGTTTGAAAGTCCTTGAGTCAAGTCTTACCTCTAAGACAATAGTTGTAGAGCATCTCATAAATGAAAACATAATGTAAAAGAGTCAACTCTTACCCGTGGTGCATAATTTATTGTTAGAAAGTCCTTGAGCTAAGTCTTGCCTCTAAGGCAATAGTTGTAGAACATCTCATAAATAAAAATATAACGTAGTAGAGTTAACTCTTGCCCATGGGGCATAATTAGTAGTTTGAAATTCCTTGAGTCAAGTCTTGCCTCTAAGGCAATAGTTGTAGAACATATCATAAATAAAAACATAACGTGGTAGAGTCAACTCTTGCCCGTGGAGCATAATTTTTAGTTTGAAATTCCTTGAGCTAATTAAGTCTTGCCACTAAGGCAATAGTTATAGAACATCTCATAAATGAAAACATAGTGTGGTAAAGTCAACTCTTACCCGTGGGGCATAATTTGTAGTTTAAAAGTCCTTGAGCTAATTAAGTCTTTCCTCTAAGGAAATAGTTATAGAACATCTCATAAATGAAAACATAACGTGGTAAAGTCAACCCTTGCCTGTGGGGCATAATTTGTAGTTTGAAAGTCCTTGAGCTAATTAAGTCTTGCCTCTAAGGCAATAGTTGTAGAACATCTCATAAATGAATATATAACGTAGTAGAGTTAACTCTTGCCCGTGGGGCATAATTTGTAGTTTGAATGTCCTTGAGTCAAGTCTTGCCTCTAAGGCAATAGGTGTAGAACATCTCATAAATAAAAACATAATGTGGTAGAGTCAACTCTTGCCCGTGGGGCATAATTTGTTGTTTGAAAGTCTTTGAGCTAAGTCTTGCCTCTAAGGCAATAGTTGTAGAACATCTCATAAATAAAAATATAACGTAGTAGAGTTAACTCTTGCCCATGGGGCATAATTTGTAGTTTGAAAGTCCTTGAGTCAATTCTTGCCTCTAAGGCAATAGTTGTAGAACATATCATAAATAAAAACATAACGTGGTAAAGTAAACTCTTGCCCATGGGGTATAATTTATTGTTTGAAAGTCCCTGAGCTAAGTCTTGTCTCTAAGGTAAGAGTTATAAAACAGCTCATAAATCAAAATACAATGTGGTAGTGTGAATTCTTGCCCATGAAACATAACTTGTTGTTTGAAAGTCATAAGTCATGCCTCTATAATGTAGTAGTGTCAATTCTTGTCCATAAATGTAGCTTATTGTTCGAAAGTCGTAAGTATTGCCTTTATAATGTGATAGTCTCAACTCTTGCTCATGAGATGTAACTTGAATGGAAGAAATCGAAGAAAAGAATTAAAATAATAAAAATTGCAGAAAAAGAAGTGGAGAGAGAATAGGAAAAAAATAAAGGTTGATTAAAAAAAGAAAGATTAAATAAAAATAAAGGTCGATAAAAAATTTAAAAGAAAAGAAAAAATAAAAATTAAAAAAAAAATAAAAAAAAAGTTTTATTTTATAAAAGTTGATGTTGAAAGGTGTAAAGAAAAAATAAGGATTGAGAAAAAACTAAAAAGAACAAAAAAAAAAGGAAAGAAAAAAATAAAAAAGAAAAATAATATAAAAGAAAAAAGAAAAAAAAGTTGTGAGGAAAAAAAAAAAAAGTAAAGGTTCAGAAAATTAAAAATAAAAAGAGAAAAGAAAAATTAAAAATCAAAGTAAAGTTAGAAAGAGAAAAAAAATAAAAGTTGAAAGATATAAATATGGAGTTATTATCCATTATGAAGATATTAACGTAATTTACTTCAATGATTAGGGATAATTTTGTCCAAAAAAATATTAGTTAATAGGTAAGGCTATTTTAAGCAAGCTTTTTTATTTAGGCTAAAATTTGAAAGTCACCCTAATTTGGGTCTATTTTTTAGATTCACCCTAAAAAATATTATTTGGGGTCAAAAATTATTTTTATATTTTCTACTCTTTAGATAAACAATAAATGTATTATCTGGAAAATATTTTTTTATTCACCAAATAAATACTAGAAATTATTTTTCAAAAATATTTTTCACTCACCAACAAAATATAAGAAAATCAGTAATGAACCAACTTTTTTTCATGACAAAATATTTTTCATAAAAAGCATTTTCCTTCGTACCAAACACACCCTAAATTTTTCAAAGAGAGAGAGAGAAGGGTAGCAACGATGGATGACAGAAAATATAGCATTATAATTTGTGTTGCTTACGACTTGCGAGACAGAGAAATGAAAGCCATATGGAAAGGTTTAGGGTTGGGCATAAAATACCAATAATTAAATTACCAAACCGAATCGCAAACTTTGGTTATTGGTATTCGGTAATTTGGTATGGTATTTGGAAGTAAAATTTCAATATATTGGTATTCGAAATTGGGTTTGGTACAAGATATTAATACCGTTTGGTATTCAGTATTTACCAAATATCAATATGTATATATCTATCTATCTATCTATATGTATATATATATCTATCTATCTATATGTATATATATATATATCTATATATATATATATATATATATATAAATCTATATCTATATCTATATAATATATATAATATATTAAAAGTGTGAACAACCTTAGAAAAGTGATTTGAATTTTTTACCCTTCATTAAAATACTACGCAATAGATAAAATTGTCTTTTCACTTATTTTCTCTAATTATTATTTAATTAAATTAAAATCCTATAAAGTTAAGGACTCCTAAAATTTATTTTTAGACGAAATCATCTTTCTACTTTTTTTCATCAATAAATATTATTATTAAACATTGACTATAATAAATATATTAAAAATTAAATTGAAAGAGAAACCTTTCCCACAAAATCGCCTTCCTTATTTTATGGTATTGTTTTTTTTGTTCCTTTTTGGTTGTTTTCTTATAATTTCTACTTGCCAAATATAGGTGTAACTGAATAATCACCAAAAGAATAACAACTTTTATTAATTTTCTAAAGTTATTGAACAGTTTTTATTAATTTTCTTTAAGTTATTTTTGAGTTGTTATATATGGTTAAAAAATCGTACATTGACCATTGAGATTTTGGTTCAGTTTGCAACCCCTAAATTTATTAGAATTTTACTTTAATTAAAAGAAAAACTCTACAACTAATTCTATTTAAGTCTAAGTTTTTGGTGTTCTATTGGTACAACTATGATCCCTCTAAAAAAAAATTGACTCTTTTTTTCATAATTTTATGTAAAAAAAATAAAAAAAATTAGTCTGTTCCTTGATTCTTTTTCGCTTGTTCCATAACTATAAATTTAATTTCGTTGTCATGTTTTTGCTATTTTTGTAAGAAATGTTAGTTTTAATTTTATTGTTCTAATATCTCTATTATTGTATTTTTCTTTTGGTAATTTACAGGTGGTAGATGAACGTTTGATTAGACTTTCAAAATTTTTATGTTAAGATTAGAGATTATTTTTCGATGTCCTAATGACAAATTCCGCTTGAGGGATTCTATGGTCAAAGAATATTTCTTTGACTGCCAACCATTTTTTTAATAGAAAAATATCTTATCACTGTATTCTAAAAAAATTATTGCTCAAAATTAGTGTGCGAGAAAATATTTCAACATTTTCTTTTCTCTCACACTATTGTAGATGTACCAATGGTAGTGTGAGAGAAAAGAAATTCTAGAATATGATATCTCATGTTTCATTATGAATTCGAGGTATTTCTACATAATAACTTTTTTATATAATAAAATAACATTGAAAGAATTATATTGACCTTTTAATCTCACTTTTTTTTCTTTCATGCAGTTATTTATTTTGATGTATCATATAATTTTTTAACTCATAAAATATAGATTACATAATATGTAAAATCAACAAGTTATGTTTTATCATGATTAATATCTGTAGTCCTTTCTAAGGGAAAAAAATAAAATAAAAATAAAGTATACTTCTTAGAGAAAAGAAAAAGATAAACAAAAGGTATTTTGAGTATTGAGTCATTAGTAAGAAAACGTAAAACTTTTATTTGAGATGAGCGTACAAATTTAAGGTCTATAGTATGTAAGCATATCCTTTTGTCTGTAAATTTAGTATTTAAATTTAGAATGTACAAAATGTCCTATATTTTTAAGATTTACGTGCATTTGGTTTGAGGTTTTCTAATTCATCTTCCTTTTACTTTGGTTGGTTTTCTTTGAAACTTTTAGGGGAACACTTCGCCTCTGGATTACCTCAGTGAAGTTGAGCTGATCTCTTTGATGGAGAAACATGGTACTGAAACAGATGAATCGATCTCGGTGCATATTAACAACATATGGGAACCCAGTTTTGTCCAAGTTTTGCTATATGCGTTGTTTTTCAATTCTAGCTGTTACAGATTGCAAGTACAAATTGGCGACGATTGGTTCCAACTTCTCTAGATCTCAGCTCGATAATAAGGCGTTAATGCATAGATTCTAATCACCTTTTACCTTTCTTAAATTTGGAAGACGATAATATCTATTGCTTAATACAGTTATGTGCACAGATGTTTCTGTAAGAAGGTGTGAGAGATTGAATATTGTGGGTATGAGGATAAGTAGAAGTAGGCCAAAGAAGTAGTTGAGAGAGGTGATTAGATAGATTATGGAGGTCGTTGATTAGGGTTGAGAGATAGTAGGTAGTTGAGTCTGCCTAGAATATGTATGAATGCCAATGCAACATTGCGTACACAGTTTTTGTCTGGTATTCATTTACTATTGAAGACACCGATCGATGCTGCCAGCAAAAACCTTCTCCGTTTCATTGACGATAAGTTTTTTAGTAAAACATATATATTGATGACTTACGTTGGGTGCTTGATATTATCCAATTAGCTAAATTAAATTTTGCAAATTCTGTAGAACTTGAGTGTGGTGCTTGTGGGAACCTTGATTACATAATTGTTCCTTGTTGTGGAGAGCTGAGAGAATCAAAGAGTGGATACTACTACAAGGTTATTGAGATTATAGTTGTGCTGTATAATGTATTTCACAAGAGTACATGGCAAGGATACTTCCAGTGGCAAAACTAGAAATTTTGTTTGAGGTGTTCAAGATTTAATATATAGGTATAAAAATAATTTTGTCAAATTCTCAATCTACATAATATAATTTATCGATGAAAGATGTTCAAGTAACCAACCTAAGTAGCATGTGGCTACGCAACTAGACATTGTGACATTTTCTGTTTGGACTGACATTATGCATGTACTTATTACATTATGTTCATGTTCAAATCTCTGTCACTTATACTAGGTCGACAAACCGTCTTGCTCTACATGAAAAAAAAAGAGCTTCCAATATAACAAGCATTGATTCCATTGAAAAGCTCAAGACTCTTTTCAAAAAGTTGTTGAAATCATTTTGGGATGGAAAATCACTAAAGTAATCCTTTTGTGTATCCATTAGATGTTCCTGGGATTGGTTAATTGGCCCTTGGTCCTCTCATATTTGGAGCTTCAAGTACACTGCTGAATGCGGACCTGTAATCCCCCACATGTTTCTAAGCTAGGAAGTGAATAAGTTTTCCTACTTATGAAACCTCTTATCCTGTGCGTAGCATTTTAGTGCATGACTTACAATGAATATCCTAGAAATAGGATAGCTTGCGATGTCTTAAGCATGCTAATATGAGTCGCTTAGAGTGATGCAAGCTAAGAGTTTTTGAATCCATCAAGTCTTAGTGTTTGATTTTGCAAGGGTCATCTTTGAACAAGAATAACGTGATTGATATGTGACATTTTGGCAGATTTAGACCCACCAAATTGTAGAGAATCGAATTAGCTTTCCAACGATACTAATTTCAACAAAATCAGACACCGAGCAAGGAGTTGTGGCCTTTCAAAGTAGAATGTGTCGCCTAACTAATTGCACATGGCCACTGGAAAGCATAGGCGATATCATATGCGGCGCCTATGTAAATATAGGATATATCATATGCGGCGCCTATGTAAATATAGGCGATATCATATGTGGAGCCTATGTAAATATAGGCGATATCATATGCGGCGCCTATGTATGATTTCAACCACGAAAACACTTAGCTTTTGAGTTATTTCAAGGGTAGTTAAGTCTTTTAACACTCCTTACATTTCCCTAAATCTAAACTCACGAAATTTATAGCTTCTAAACACATTACAACCCTATTAACATCTCAAAGTTCATTATCCAAGAGCACCATAGGAGAAAAACAACTAGAGTTGCACAATTAAGCTTGAAGATCAAATATCAAGGAAATTCCTCCGTCAATCATCAAGAACCTCCCTTTCAAGGTATGCGTAGTGTTCATCCAAGGATTCCTTTCGTCCGTGGAGTTCAAGAATTAATCTTTAAAATACAAAAGCTTGGTTGGTTGTGGTAATATGATCATACCCATGTTGATGCTTGTTTATTTTGCTATATAATAGTATCGTGACTGTATATCTCATGAAAGTTATGTTGTTAATTGAAAAACATGATCTTTAGATGGATTGATAGAATGCAAGTATGAAATCCACCTATGCCTTAAAGAATGCATGTAAGGTATTCGATAAAATGCCCAGTATGTTGAACTTCATATTTACATGATTTCATGATATCTAAATAACAAGTTCATGTTAGTCATACACTCCAATATGAATTTCCATGCAAATTATGTGTTGTTATTGTTGTGGTATAAAGCATGTATGATAATGGAGATATAAATTATGTACACAAAATATATCCATGCTTTTCCTATTATGTTTGAAATGTTGAATAAATACATAAAGTATACTATCCCTTGCTTATGATATTGTGAATTGTAGACTCAAATCTTGTGATCAAGTCATGTCATGTGTGTCAGTTTCCTTCTATCGAGTCCTGAGGGTATTCGTACCCAAAAACTATAGCTGTGTGCCTAGATCCATGTCATGTTTCACTATATCCGAACTCAAGCTATGATTCCATAGACTTCAGTCAGTCATGTGACTCAGGAAAACCTCATGATATCAGTCAGTTGTCAGATATCAGTAACATTCCGCTAGTCAACGAAATTCAGTAAGATTAATTCATGTATAGTCAGTTATTCATGTCCAGTCCCTCCAAATGGTATTAGAGGTTAGCACCGAGTAAACTCAAGGATGGGAACTCACCCGCCAGTTCAGGGTGTGATTCTTAGAAGAAGTCCTTGTGTTCCAGAACTACGTAGCCAGCGTAGGTTGAGACATCTTAACCTGTCAGATTAGGGTTGATGAGGTGGTTTAACCTGTCAGTTTAGGGTTCCTACAATTCTCATTGAGTACCTTTCAGATAAGGGTCACTCACAAGTTGTCTTTACCTGTGGCACGGTATTGACATCCCTCCAGTCGGGGTAGAGATTGGACCCCAGCTTAGACATAACGGCATACATGGGGCATGTCGTTTAAACACTACCTCCCATAATTTCAGTATCAGTCTTTGTAAAAGAACATAGGGCATTCTTCAGATTTCAGTATATACAGGACTGTCAGATACAACCGCCCATGTTATTAACTTGCAGTATCAGTCATGACAGTTATCAGTAAACCATGTATTAGCTTACAGGTGTTACTATCTCGCATTCACGGTCCTAGTTTCTATATATGTATGTTTGCACTCCCACATTCATATAGTCAGTTAGTGTTGTTCATGAATGAAACCCTTTATGTTTAGCCTACCTTCCTCGTATACTCAGTACTCCAGTTGTACTGACGTATTTGCACTATGGTGCTTTCTTTTAATGTTACACTATAGGGTCCGAGATACGAGCTCTAGCCCAGCAGCAGCGGTAGCATTCCAGTCGCAGAGACATTGTGAGTCCTCATTGGTTCGAGGATAATATAATTTGATACATTTATTTATTTCTTTAGTTTAGTTTTACGGAGTTAGTTGGAGACTTGTTCCTTCAACTCCTTATTCAGATAGTTTAGAGGCTTTCAGATTTATGTTCAGATTTACGTTCAGACTTAGCTTTCAGATTGAGTTGTTTTGGGTATTTTCACCCACATAGATGTTATGATTTTCAGACATAGTTTTATTCTGTTAAACCTTATGTCCTTATAGTTTTACGTATTCCACATTATTATGTCATGATCTGTAGTATACAGGAACAAATATCAGTCATGGGTTAGCTTGTGGTCCCTTGGGGTCATGAGCACAGTGTAGCATTCCAGTTCAGCAAATCGGGGTGTTACAAACTTAGTATCAGAGCCTAAGGTTCAATAGAGTCCTAGGATATCTGAAAGCCGCATCTAGTAGAGTCTTGTACATGTGTGTGTTGCGCACCATATTTATGTACAAGAGTCTATAAGATATTTTTAGGAACAGTCCCCTTTCTTCAGTATTCATGTCATGCTAGGGAGCATAATCACAAGTTAAAATCTCAGTCTAATCCATTCTTCTCTTATTCCAGACCATGGCCCCAAAGAGAAGAAACCAGCCAGCTCCTCAGCCCGAAGATCCTTTGGGCGAACATGTTTCCCATGAGGAGTTTAAAGCCGCATTTACCACACTCGCTCAGTCTGTGGCTGCACAGAATGAATGGCTACCAGTTATTCCGGCCAATACAGTGGGCAATCCCATAGCAGCTAGGGTTTGGGACATCACCCGGATGAACCCTCCATCTTTCCATGGGTCTAAGTCGATGAGGACCCTCAGGAGTTCATTGACCAAGTCCAGAAGGTCATTGACATCATGGGTGTTACTTCTATTGAGAGTGCCGAGTTAGCCGCCTACTAGTTACAAGATGTTGCTCATGATTGGTACAAAAAGTGGAAGTCTAAGAAGTTAGATGATGCAGGACCTATCGAGTGGGAGGAATTTGTCACGGCCTTCTTAGACAGATTCTTTCCCCAAGAGTTAAGGGAAGCCAAAGTTCTTGAGTTCATCAACCTCAGGCAGGGGAATATGAAGGTTAGGGAGTATTCTATAAGATTTAATCAGCTATCCATCTATGCTCCTCATGTGGTTGCAGACAATAGGGCTAAGATGAGCAAGTTCATGTCAGGGGTCAACGATAGCGTGGTAAATAAGTGTAGGTCTGCAATGCTGATCGGTGATATAACCTTAGCCAGACTCATGACCTATGCCCAGCAAGTAGAAGAGCAGAAGGTTAAGACTAGGGAGAGTCAGAACAAGAGAGCAAGGTCAGGTAACTTCAACTTTGCTCACCCCAAGTCAGATGGAGAAAACTGTTCACAGTTTCGCTCCAAGTCAGCCGTTCCATCCCCTTCCTCTGCCAGTGCTCTAGTGCCGAAGTTCATAGATGGCAACAAAGACAAAGCGCTAGGCTCTAAATCTCAGAGAAGTGTTAGTAGTGCCCAAATGAATCCCCTTTGTTAGACTTGTGGTAAGAACCACAAGGGAAATTGCAGAGCCTATAGTGATATCTGTTTTGGTTGTGGCAAGCCAGGCTACAGGATAAGGGAGTGTCCACAGTCAAGTTTTTAGGGTCAGCAAATTTATTCTGCAGCTCAGTCCGGTCGCCTGAACCAGCAGGGTGCCGTTTCCAGTGCTACCAGTGGGAAACGCCCAAATAGACTCTATGCTCTTCAGTCCCGACAGGATCAGAAAAAATCGCCTGATGTCGTAACTGATACGTTACAAATTTTCCATGTTCATGTTTATGCTTTGCTAGACCCAGGTGCATCCTTGTATTTTGTTACTCCATACATAGCAGGCGATTTTGGAATCAGTCCCGAAATTCTAGTGGAGCCCTTTTCAGTCTCTACCCCAGTGGGTAAAACCATCATAGCCCGGCGGGTATACAGAAACTGCCCGGTTATGATATCTCAGAAATCCACGTCAGCAGATTTAGTTGAGTTAGAGATGACTGATTTTGATGTCATTCTCGGCATGGATTGGCTTCATTCCTTCTATGCCACAGTTGACTGCAGAAATAGGATAGTTCAGTTTCAGTTCTCCAATAAGCCCATCCTAGAGTGGAAGGGTAGCATTTCAGCGTTCAGGGGTCAACTTGTTTCCTACCTTCGGGCAAGGAAAATGATTTCTAAGGGGTGTGTGTATTATATCGTGCATGTTAAAGGTTCCAGTTCTGAATCTCCCAGTCTTGAAACAGTCCCAGTTGTTAATGAATACTTAGATGTCTTTCCGGAAGATCTTCCAGGCATTTCTCCTGAAAGGGAAATAGACTTCGGCATAGACCTTCTTCTGGATACTACACCTATTTTTATTCTTCCATATAGAATGGCACTAGCAGAACTCAAGAAACTGAAATATCATTTGAAAGATCTCTTAGATAAGGGATTCATCAGACCCAGCGTTTCCCCATGGGGTGCGCCAGTATTATTCGTACGCAAGAAAGACGATTCTCTCAGTATGTGTATTGATTACTGTCAACTCAACAAGGTCACGGTCAAGAACAGATATCCTCTTCCCAGGATTGATGATCTATTCAACAAACTTTAGGGTGCCAGTTACTTCTCTAAGATAGACCTGAGATCAGGCTATCATCAGCTCAGAGTTAGAGAATGTGACATTCCGAAGATAGCTTTTCGTACTCGGTATGGTCACTTCGAATTTTTAGTCATGTAATTTGGTCTTACCAATGTCCCTGCAGCTTTCATGGATTTGATGAACCGTGTGTTCAAGCAGTACTTGGACATGTTTGTCATAGTCTTTATAGATGATATTCTGGTCTATTCTCGCACAGAGAGTGATCATGCAGACCATCTCAGGATTGTTCTTCAGACTCTCAGTGATCACCAGTTATTCTCCAAGTTCAGCAAGTGCGAATTTTGGCTAAGATCAGTAGCATTCCTTGGCCATATTGTTTCCGGTGATGGAATTAGAGTAGATCCTCAGAAAATTGAGGCAGTAAGAAACTGGCCCAGACCCGTATCTCTATCAGATATTAGGAGTTTATTGGGTTCGGCTAGACATTACAGACGATTTGTCAAGGGATTTTCTTTTTTTGTATCTCCCATGTCCAGATTGACTCAGAAGAAGATTAAGTTTCAGTGTTCATATTCATGCGAGAAGAGCTTTCAAGAGTTGAAGACTCGACTCACCTCAGCTCCAGCTCTAGCTCTTTCATATGGTTCAGAAGGTTTTGTAGTATATTGTGATGCATCAAGAGTGGGTTTAGGTTGTGTCCTCATGCAGCATGGTAAGGTCATAGCCTATGCCTCCAGACAGTTAAAGCCACATGAGAAGAATTATCCTACTCATGATCTTGAGTTAGCAGCGGTAGTTTTTTCCTTGAAGATTTGGAGGCATTATCTCTATGGAGTTCATTTAGATGTCTTCACAGACCATAAAAGCCTCCAGTATGTCTTTTCCCAAAAATATATCAATCTTCATCAGAGAGGGTGGTTAGAGCTCTTGAAAGATTATGACATGAGTGTTCTTTATCATCCGAGCAAGGCCAATGTTGTGGACGACTCTCTCAGTAGACTCTCCATGGGTAGTATTTCTCACGTCGAGTGTAGCAAGAAAAATATGGATCAGGAGATCCATCATCTTGCCATACTAGGCGTTCGCTTAGTCGATTCTTCAGAGGGTGGTGTATGTGTTCATAGTAGTTTAGATTCATCTCTAGTTTCTGAGGTGAAAGAGAAGAAAGAAAAGGATCCTAACCTTGTCAAGCTCAAAGAGTCAGTTCAGAATCAGAAAATTGAGGTTTTCTCCTAAGGGGGAGATGGTGTTCTTCGTTGTTAGGGTCGTCTATGTGTTCCAGGTGTAGATGAATTGAGGAAGAAAATTCTTGCAGAAGCGCATGGTGCGCGATACTCTATTCATCCAGGGGGCACTAAGATGTACCGCGACATGCGAGAGATCTATTGGTGGAGTGGGATGAAGAGAGATATTGCAGAGTTTGTGGCTAAGTGCTCTATATGTCAGCAGGTTAAGATAGAGCATAAAAAACCTAGTGGTTCCATGTAAGAGTTCACCATTCCTACTTGGAAGTGGGAAGAAGTGAACATAGACTTCGTGACGGGTTTATCTAGAACTCGTCATCAGCATGATTCAGTCTGGGTCATTATAGATAGAATGACCAAGTCAACTCATTTCCTTCCTGTTCGTACTTCTTATTCCGCCGAGGATTATGCCAAACTCTATATCAAGGAGTTAGTTAGGTTACACGGTGTTCCACTATCTATCATCTCAGATAGAGGTACCCAGTTTACCTCTCACTTTTGGAAAGCGTTCCAAAAGGGTCTCGGTACCCAAGTCCATCTCAACACAATGTTTCATCCTCAGATAGATGGTCAAGCAGAGAGGACCATTCAAACTCTTGAAGATATGCTAAGGGTGTGTTCAATTGACTTAAAGGGAAGTTGGTATGACCACTTGACTTTGATTGAGTTTGCATACAACAATAGCTATCATTCTAGTAGTCAGATGGCTCCATTTGAAGCTCTCTATGGTAGGAGATATAGATATCCGATTGGTTGGTTCGAAGTTAGTGAGGTCTCAGTCATAGGTCCTGACTTAGTATTCGACGCCTTAGAGAAAGTTCAGTTGATCAGAGAGAGACTTCGGGCTGCTCAGAGCTGACAGAAGTCCTATGCAGATGTTCGTAGAAAGGATCTCAAGTTTGAGGTCAATGACTATGTTTATCTTAAGATCTCTCTCATAAAGGAAGTGAAGAGGTTTGGCAAGAAAGGGAAACTCAGTCCCCGATATGTCGGTCCCTTTAGAATTCTCTGTCGCTTCGGCAAGGTAGCTTATGAGCTTGAGTTGCCTTCAGATCCAGCCTCAGTCCATCCAGTCTTCCATGTCTCTTTGCTTAAGAAGTGCATAGGTGACCCAGCAGTTGTTGTCCCTATTCAGAGCACCGACATTCAAAACAGCCTCTCTTATGAAGAGATTCTAGTCAAAATCTTAGATTATCAGACTCGTAGATTGAGGAACAAAGAAGTCCCTCTAGTCAAGGTTCTTTGATGAAATCAGTATCATGAGGGAGCTACTTGGGAAGAAGAAGCAGATATGCGTACCAAGTATCCTCACCTCTTCCCCGCCAATTCAGATCAAGCTCAAGGTAACAATTCTCCTCAAGCTTATTCAGTTTTATGTTCATGTTTCCAGTATAAACTTGGTACCTATTAACCGTTGCATACTCAGTCATGCATTCATATATTAGTTGTCCGTGCATCAGATATGCACGATTTCAGTATGTTTAGCATGTCAGACATGAGATCAAGTTTTAGTTCTTCCTATTCAGTTCAGGTTCTGTTGTCTTGTATCCCTTCTTAGTAAATTCTCATTCGAGGATAAATGTTCCCAAGGGGGAAATATTGTAATACCCCGCATGTTTCTAAGCTAGGAAGTGAATAAATTTTCCTACATATGAAACCTCCTATCCTGTGAGTAGCATTTTAGTGCATAACTTACAATGAATATCTTAGCGATAGGATAGCTTGCAATGTCTTAAGTATGCTCATATGAGTCGCTTAGAGTGATGCAAGCTAAGAGTTTTTGAATCCATTAAGTCTTAGTGTTCGATTTTTCAAGGGTCATATTTGAACAAAAATAACGTGATTTATATGTGACATTTTGGCAGATTTATACCCACCAAATTGTAGAGAATCAAATTAGCTTTCCAACGATACCAATTTAATCAAAATCCGACACCGGAGCAAGGAGTTATGGCCTTTCAAAGTAGAATGCGTCGCCTAACTAATCGCACATAGACACTGAAAAGCATAGGCGATATCATATGTGGCGCCTATGTAAATATAGGCGATATCATAACTTAGTGTTTGAGTTATTTCGAGGGTAGTTAAGTATTTTAACACTCCTTATATGTCCCTAAACCTAACCTCATGAAATTTATAGCTTCTAAACACATTACAACCCTATTAATATACCAAAGTTCATTATCCAAGATAACCATAGGAGAAAAACAACTAGGGTTGCACAATCAAGATTGAAGATCAAATTTCAAGGAAATTCCTCCGTCAATCATCAAGAACCTCCCTTCCAAGGTATGCGTAGTGTTCATCCACGGATTTCTTTCATCCGTGGAGTTCAAGAATCAATATTTAAAATGCAAAAGCTTGGTTGGTTGTGGTGATATGATCATACCCATGTTGATGTTTGTTTGTTTTGTTATATAATAGTATTGTGGCTGTATATCTCATGAAAGTTATGTTGTTAGTTGAAAAACATGATCTTTAGATGGATTGATAGAATGCAAGTATGAAATCCACCTATGCCTTAAAGAATGCATGCAAGGTGTTTGATAAAGCATGTATGATAATGGAGATATAAATTATTTACACAAAATATATCCATGCTTTTCCTATCATGTTTGAAATGTTGAAAAAATACATGAAGTATACTATCCCCTACTTATGATATTGTGAATTGTGGACTCAAATCTTGTGATCAAGTCATGTCATGTGTGTCAGTTTCCTCCTATCGAGTCCTGAGGGTATTTGTACCCGAAAACTATAGCTGGGCGCCTAGATCCATGTCATGTTTCATGATATCCGAACTCAAGCTATGATTCCATAGACTTCAGTCAGTCATGTGACTCAGGAAAACCTTATGATCTCAGTCAGTTGTCAGATATCAGTAACATTCCACCAGTCAACGGAATTCAGTAAGATTAAGTCATGTATAGTCAGTTATTCAGGTACAGTCCCTCCATATGGAAGTAGAGGTTAGCACCGAGTGAACCCAAGGATGGTAACTCACCCGCCAGTTCAGGGTGTGATTCTTAGAAGCAGTCCTTGTGTTCCAGAACCATGTAGTCAACATAGGTTGAGACATCTTAACCTATCAGATTAGGTTTGATGAGGTGGTTTAATCAGTCAGTTTAGGGTTCCCACCATTCTCATTGAGTATCTGCCAGATAAAGGTCACTCACAAGTTGTCCTTACCCTTGGCACGGTATTAACACCCCTCCAAAGTAATAGTTGTAGAACATCTCAAACAATGAAAACATAATTTGTAGTTTGAAAGTCCTTGAGCTAATTATGTTTTGCCTCTAAGGTAATAGTTGTAGAATATCTCAAAAATGAAAACATAACGTGGTAAAGTCAACTCTTGCCCATGTGGCATATTATGAAGTTTGAAAGTCCTTGAGCGAAGTCTTGCCTCTAAGGCAATGATTGTAGAACATCTCATAAATGAAAATATAAGGTGGTGGAGTTAACTCTTGACTGTGGGGCATAATTTTTAGTTGGAAAGTCCTTGAGTCAAGTCTTGCCTCTAAGGAAATAGTTGTAGAACATCTCATAAATGAAAACATAACATGGCAGAGTCACTCTTGCCCGTTAATACGCCGAAATTACAACTCTCTTACGAGAGAGTAAACGATCACTGTCAAATATAAAAAAACTAACTAGTTTGGGTGTCTAATCCCACAGGGAATACCGTGTTCACTAAGTATTGTGAATGTTATTAGACTGTTGATCTAAGACTCTGAAATAAAAAGGTGGTTTGGAAATATTAACAGTGCTCTTTTGTATTTGTGTTACACAAAAGTCCAGCTACTAAGAGTGAATGTAGATGTAATTCCAATGATAATGAATTAACTAGAGTTATGCTCACCTAGATGTTCAAACAATTAGGGTTGTGAGGTTGTGTTCGAATTCTAACTTATGTATCCAATTTACAAGAATTATTGAATTCTAAAGATTACCCACGTGTTTCTCAACCTAATGAGTATTTCACCCTTTACTTCTCTCAAACTTAAAGGGCTCATGCATTATTCAATAAAACTAGTATGAGGGTTGATCCTGTTAAGTCATCAATTAGTTATTCCCAAAAGGTAAACCTATGGAGTTCATGTGAATCACTTCTTTTCCCAACATCCACTTTCTTGTCAGACAAGTGGAGTCCATGGTCTCACTTTTGAAGTTTGCAACCAAGAGATGTCATTAAAATGAAGAAAGATTAATGCAATTTTGATAGATGTTAGAAAACAAACCCATTCACAACCCCAAAATAGTTCTCTACATCAAGGCTCTCATAACCCTAGTTATGGGAGTTTAGCTACTCATCTCCATGTCATAAATCTAAGTTATATTGATGTTCATAAATAACTTCAGAAGAGTACTTACAAAAGTCGCAATATTAATCTTCTCAATCTTCGGTGGAAAATATGAAAACTAATAATCACCTCTCAATCTCTAGGTTCAAATCTTAATGAAAAGTAGTACAAAGCACTCAATAGAGGAGAAAGTATGAAACTGAAGAAAAAAATAAAAAACTGGAATAAACCCTAATATTTGGTACTTATATGATTCCAGAACTAGGGTTTTAAAATTCAAACTTAGATTCTCCATGTTTTGGTCGATGGGTCAAGTGACGGCCCATTGCAGGTCCGATGGTTCATCGCCTGCATCATTGTAGGGTGTCCAATGACTCCATGTGCTGCTTCTGGGTGATGGTTCAAGCGACGGTCCATCGTATGTCCGTCGTTCCATTGCCTTCATCATCGCAGAGTGTCCAGTGACTCCATGTTCTGCTTCTGAATGATGGGTAGTGTGATGGCTAGTCGCAAGGTCGACGGTTTGTCGCCTGCATCGTTCCAGGACTTCCAATGATTGTTCCTTCTATATTATGGCGATGGTTCACACCGGCGTTTCATTGCAGGGCCGACAGTCCATCTCTTGGACCATCGCAAGATGTCCAGAGTCTATGCCTTTTGATTTTTATCGACGGTTTAGACCGACGGATCGTCGCAAGTTCAATGGCCCGTCGCATGAGCCATCGCTTCTCAATTTTTCTTTGTTTTGCTCAGATTTTCCAAGTTATAATTCACACTCAGTCCTTACCCTAAAAAAAGTAAAATACCATGTTAAATACAACCATGGTTGCATGAAAACACATAATTATCCCAAGCAAAAGGCCTAAAATGTTCCGTCAAAAGCCGAAATATCAAATACTCTCAACTTAAGGTAATTTCTTATCCTCAAGAAACTCAACACCGGGATATATAAATGAACAACATCATGATGGGCAGTTCACAGTAAAACCAACACAATCATAAAATCATTCCACTACCCGTTTGGTTATGCCATTTCAACACACATGGATCCACTATTGGCCTTACCTACTAATAAGCACATTTATAGCTACAAATACGACACCGCAAAAAACTAAATAGAATAGATATAACTCAACATGCCCTCACAGCCAAAGAAGTCCACCTCACATCACACAGTTAAATTATGGACAAAACTAAGCTTCTCACTCTCTGAAAAGAAGTTGCCAACATAGTGTACACCTATAAACTTGCCCTTATCATCTAATGTTCTCTTATGATTGACTCTCTAAAATCAAGTAGGACTTGCTATGAGTTGTAATAAGGTTTTAGGCTCGGTGAAGGTTATTCATTTGGGTAAGTGGCTTAAAGTACAAGAATTTCACTCTCTTTACCCTCTTTGGTAGTTACTTACCAGAATTAAAGACCTTCTCATTCAATCACTGTTATTCTTGAGCGCTCTTGTCATAACCCAATTTTTTTTTGAGAGACACAACATCAGCCACCCCAACTTATGCTGATGTAGAATATTGAGGTGCACAATATCTATTTAGATTGCTAAATAGACCAGGGCCGGATGCGACTCTTCACATTACTTTCAACTCAACCTCCTAAGCTACTAACAATCCAGCAGTAGCCACCCTCAACTTATGCGATTTGCTTAAGTTAAAGTGCACAATGTCCACAATTAGACTAGGGCCAAAGCTAAATACTTAACACCTTCTAGAGAGTGCATCAAATTTATTTGGACAGAAAAATACTACCACAGCTCAAAAGGGTTGATAAAAGGAACACAATGTTTTTGGTGGGTCAATCATTTGGCTAAGTGGACTAACAATACAAGAAGGCCTACTATCCTCTCTTATTGAGTCAAAACACACGACAACATCTGATGAACCGGGCAAGTTCTAGGTGTAATACTTATGTCAGAACTACACAAATACTCACCCACACAGGCACTGAGTTAATTTCTATCTTACTAATTTTTGGGATCCCAATCACATAGCTAGGCCTTGCTTTATTACTAAATTCTAATGCCATTAACAGAGTCACACATGGTTGCACAACAGTTTACCACTTGGTAAGAGGAATTAATTATACGAAAAATGAAAAATATAATTTTTACCACCAACAGTTGTCATCCACATATGTACAATAAGGAGCCAACAGGAATGGAACTTTTATTTCATGCAACCATATTACCAACCAAACATGAAACTAAAAATTCAACAAAAAAAACATGAAAATGAAAAATTAACACTTAGACATGCCAATAATATCGGCAACACAACCCCCCAACAAGCACACCCATCCCACACAAAAAAATGCTTTTTCCTCAAAGGCATAAAATTTTAAGTACAAAGGATGGGAAATACTTGTCGCACCTGTTATTCAATATGAGGATTCAGTGAAGTATGGGGAGGCGCCAACGTCCTCACCAGGTGAAATGTTGACTCCCATGGTGGTGGGAGTACTCAAAATCTTTCCCTCTAGAGTCGGAGGTAGCACATCTCTGATAGGGTATGAAATTTGCCCCCTGACTGGGGCCGAACTAGTGGATACTCCATCTTCTTCATCTTGAAGCCTTTTTACTTCTTCTTTACCTCTCTCCTTGACTTCTTTACTGCCCACCACATCTGGTAATCTTTGAATTGTTCAGGTAACATGGCTGCCAGTCTTTGTTTCTTCTCTTCTTTCTTAGCAGCTTTTTTAGTTCTTGTCTGATTCTGCTACCTTCTTACCTTTGTGCTTAATCGTACACCCAAATAAGTCAACAAGACCTTTGTACTCATCACTAGTAACCTAGAATAGATCGAATATGGTTTTTTGTGGCTGCTAACTTATCTTATCGACATCTTCCCGGAGCCGTCTATCCTCCTCGATTACTTTAGCAAAATCAGGAATGGATATTTTATCCAACTTTTTGTTTGTGCGCTCTTCCATGTTGTCCATGCGTATCTGGATATTTCTAAAGAGGAGCAATTCATCCTCCATAATTTTCTCCACAAAGAGTTTGAAATTTTCCCCCCAAATTGTTATCTGTTTTTTGACCTTTTTGACGGTTTCCATAGTCTTTACAAAGTCATCAGGGTTCAGCCTGTACTCAGAAGTCTAGGGTGGGATAGACGTAGAGTCTGGGGTCCCTCCTGTCGGTATAGACGCTGAACCTGTAGAGGTGATAGGGGGCACATACATAGTCAAAGGCAACAGTATACCTGCAGGAAAATCTGATGGTTCGGGCACCGGTGCTGACTTAGTTTGTTGGGCTGGAGGTCTATTGATTTGCAAATCAAATCTCGAGTCATCCTTTGTCTTTTCAATATCCTTCTTGTCTAGTGCTGGGAATTCGTTGTCTACTCCTTTGATCAAAGAAACTTTGATCTTTATGCACAACTCAGTGATAAGGCATGGAAACGACAGTGCAGTATGAGTCTTGTGAGCACGGAAAAACAACTCATCGAAAATGATGTGCCCAAAATATACGGTCAACCCTTCTATCAAAGCGGCAATAATCACAACTCTAGTTCTCTCTAAATGATCATCACCACCTGTTGGCATAAGCCTCAATCGTACAATCGCCCACCAGAACTTGTCCCTGAAACTTAGTGATTTCTTTGATATTTTTTCATGGGGGTCAAAAAACCATGCAGGCTCGCCCCCGTCTGTCAGTATCCTGGCTAACCATGGATTTTGTTCAGCTCGTGAAAATATCTGATTCCCCAACTCCGAAATAGCCCCTGGTATCTTATAGTCAGGCCCAAAAAGAATCTATTCAAAGTTCTCTCTGAAATATTAATGTTGACTCCTCTCACAGGAACCGTATCAAGCTTGTTCATATTGGAAACCGATGAACCTTTAGGGCAGTCCTTCTCTAGCAATGCCAAATAGTTGGTGAAAAAATCATGAACCAAGTTTGGTTGGTAAAGTCCAAGTGGCTTGCTCATCCAGGCCAACTCATAGGCATTGAAACGACGCTCAAGTTTTGGATACTCATGTAGGGTTATTGTGATGATCTGGTCAGTGTATACCACTACCTTGGTACCTAGCAAATATGCCCGAAACTTCTCAAAAGCATACACCACTACTAGAAGTTCTTTCTCTGTGACGATGTAGTTTTTCTGAGCTCCATTCAGTGCTTTGCTGGCATAATAAAATGGATGAAATAATTTGTCCTTTTTCCCCAACACATCTCCGAGGGAAACACCGCTTGCATCATACATTATCTCAATTCGTTTTGACCAGTTCGATGCAACAATGATAGGAGCCTCAACCAGCTTCCTCTTAAGGTATTCAAATACTTAATGAAATCAACGTCAAAGAAGAACTTAGTTTTCTTCTCTAAAAGTTTGCAAAGTGGATTTGGAATTTTAGAGAAGTCATGTATAAATTGCTGGTAAAAGCCAGCATGGCCAAGGAAACTATGCACTCCTTTCACTGAGATGGGAGGTGGTAGCTTCTTAATAACCTCTACTTTGGCTTGATTGACCTCTATCCCTTTTTCTAAAATTTTGTGCCCGCGAATAATGCCCTCCTTTACCATGAAATGACATTTCTCCCAATTAAGCACAAGATTGAATTCCACACACCTCTGCAAAGCCTTACTCAAGTTCTCTAGACACAGCCCAAATGAATCTCCAACCACAGAAAAATCATCCATGAACACCTCCAAGGTGTCCTCAACCATATCCGAGAAAATAGACATCATACACCTTTGAAAGGTAGTAGGTGCATTATATAACCCAAGCGGCATCCGCTTAAATGTAAAAGTGCCATACGAATAAGTGAATGTTGTCTTCTTCTGATCTTCAGGAGCAATGCAGATTTGATTATAGCCAGAATATCCATCTTGAAAGAAATACCACCCCCTTCCCGCCAACCAATCAAGCATTTGATCCATGAAGGGCATTGGGAAATGGTCCTTTAAAGTCCAGGAGTTTAGCTTGCGTTAGTCCATGAAAACTCTCCAACCAATCATAAGCCTTAGAGGAATCAACTCGTTCTTTTCATTTGCAACAACAGTCATGCCCCTTTTCTTGGGCATACATTGAACCGGGCTCACCCATTTACTGTCGGAAATAGGATAACCATTCCTGCTTTTAGCCACTTAATAATTTCCTTCTTAACCACCTCTTTCATTGGTGGGTTAAGTCGGTGTTGATGCTCAATGGTAGGATTACATTCTTCCTCGAGTTGTATCTTATGAGTGTAGATGCCAGGAGAAATGCCAATAATATCAGTAATAGTCCAGCCTATTGCTCTTTTGTATCTTTGAAGCACCAAAATATGTGTTTCCACCTGCTTCTCACCCAGGTCAGCCACAATAATAACAGGTAGTGTATTCCCACTTTTCAGGAACACATACCTCAAATGACTGGGTAATTCTTCCAGCTCCAAGACATGTGGTTCTTCTATAGAGAGCTTAGCAGGTGGACTAGGATGATTTTCTAAGTCCAAGTCCAAATTCTTGGGGGAGTATGAGTAAGACCCCATGCCCTCTAAGGCACAAATAGACTCCTCATAATCTTCTATACCATCCTGATCAAAATTCATCAACACTGCAACCAAGGTTTCAACAACAAATTTCTCTTCTATTGGCACTTCCTTCTCTTTCTCATAATAGACATCTACAATGGAAAACACACTCATTTTTTTTGCTGCTTCATTGATTGGCTCACATCAAATCTCACCACTTCATTATTCATCCTGAATAAGAGCTCATTAGCTCGTAAATCAATCAATACAGTTTTGATTGTGAGAAAAGGTCGACCCAAGATTATAGGTGCCTTAAAATCCACCTCGCAATCTAGAATAACAAAATCCATAGGAAATATGAAACTAGCAACCTTCACGAACATATCATACAAAATACCAATAGGTCGTTTGACCGAACAAGTCGTATGTTAGTAGGTGTAGGATCTTTCAAACCCAACTTGTTGTAAATATCTAGCGGAATCAGATTGATGCTAGCTCCCAGGTCGCATAGAGCTTTTGCAAAGTCGAGAGGTCCAATAATGCATGGGATAGAAAATGCTCCCGGATTTTTCTTTTTCTACACTAGAGACCTTGTGGAAATAGCACCGCAATAATACAAATTGTCCATCGGCTCAAAACTAACCGACCACTTCTTTGTAACGACTTCTTTCATAAACTTTACGTACCCGAGCATTTTCTCTAATGGCTCCACCAGTGGTAGATTAATCATAAACTGCTTCAGCATAGCCATAAATTTGCTGAACTTGGTGTCATCGGCTTTCTTCTTCAACCGATGAGGAAATGGAGAAGATGGCTTTGGAAGAGTGGTAACCACCACTTCAGTCTTCTTTCTTTTATTCTATTTCAACTCATCAACCTTCTGACTATTAGATGGTGTTTCATCAATAACCTTGTCCAATTTCCCAAACTCCACCGAATGATAAATCTCTTTTTCTTCAATATCATCGGCTACAATATCAACCGCAGGCTTACCCATAGAAGGGCCTGCCAATACCTTACCACTTCTAGTAGTGATATCCATGCAAGAGCCATTATTTTGTGGGTTCTTATTGGTGTCACTTGGCAATGTTCCAGTCTTCCTTTAATTCAAAGTTGCTGAGAGCTAGCTCATTTGTTTCTCCAACTTCTTGATAGAGGTAGAGTGCGAGTTCACTAATTGACTCATAGAAGATAAAACGCTCTTCATGGTAGTCACTCCAGAGTTGGTAGCTTCAACTCCCTTTAATAATTTCTCCATCATGTCCTCCATGGACATCTTGCCAGAGCTAGTTGCAGCACTACCTCTACTTTCAGAAGGTACATGTAGTCCACTTCTATCATTCTTACCTTTCTAATTTCATTGCTCCCTATCCTTATAATTAGGCTTGTCGTAGTAGTTTCGACCTTAATTTTCTTGGATATTACCTCAGAAACCCCCCTGATTACTCAAATACTTAACCTCTTCTTCCAAATCAGAATCATCTCTACCTTTAGCTGCAATAGCCTTTATGTTTTCAGTCTTTGCAGATAATAGATGCTTGGTCAATAGATCTATCTGCGTCTTCAAGTATGCCATGTCTTGGTCACGTTCTTCTTCTTTCTTACATTATTCTGCAGTCATGCCAACAGAAACAGTAGGGCTTGATACCATAGAATCCCTCGTATGCTAGGCTCTACTTTGTTTGGTCATCTGATCAAGCAACTCCGAGGCTTCCTGAAAAGTGATATCCACAAATGATCCCCCTACTATATTATCAACAACTGGGTTCGTAATAGAGTTCAAAGCCCGATAAAGATTCTCTATTAGATGAATATCTATCATATTATGGTTTTGAAACTGTGTCAACTTCTTTTTAAACCTTTTTTATGTTTCATGAAGGGCTTCGATTGGGAGCTACCTAAAGTTGCTGATCTCGTCCATTAATTGTACCCTTTTGGAAGGCGGAAAGAACCTTTATAGGAAAGACTCTTTTAATCGCCTCCAGTTGGTTATGGAATCGGGCGTCAACTCATTAAGCCATAATGTTGCCTCCCCAGATAGAGACAACGGAAATAAATACAGTCGGATGGCATTCTATCCCACTCCCCGGTTATCAAAGGACTCACAAATAGTGACAAAATTCACTAAATTCATATTGGGATCATCTCCTGGGAGTCTACCAAACAACCCCTTCAGGTGAAAGAGTTGGATCATTATACTGGTAATATTAAACTTTGCTCCTGGTGCTAGAGGTGGAGGAATAATAGCTCCAGTGGAACCAGCTCTGTCCATTCCATCTTCATCATCATTAAGATCAAATTGAACAGCTTAACAATCAGGTCTCACCCTAAAAGGATGATTTTTGTTCACATTTTTGTTCACATTTCTGTTCACTGGTGCAGCTACATTCTCTGCACGCCTTCGATTATCAGGATCTAACAAGTCATCATCCCCAAAATCATCATCGTCAGGGTTAGGATGACGTGCCTGATGGACATCATTCTACTGATTTAGTTGAGCTTTAGCCTATATGGCTAGTCTCTCAGCATCTTGGGGTTCTATCATTCTGCTAATAAGTTGCGGTTTCGGATGTATTGGTAATAGCGATGAACCTGATCTTCGTGTACTTGGCATACATAATAATTCCTCTGCAAAAATAAAAACAAAAAATAAAAGTAAAATTTTGGAAACTTGACCAAAGGATAATTAAGAAACACAAACTTAATTGATAACCGTATTCCCCAACAACGGTGCCAAAATTTGATACGCCCAAATTACAACTCTCTTACGAGAGAGTAAGCGTTCACTGTCAAATATAGAAACCCAACTGGGTTGGGTGTTTAATCCCACAGGGAATACCGTGTTCACTAAGTATTGTGATTGTTATTAGACTGTTGATCTAAGGCTCCAAAATTAAAAAAGGGGTTTGAAAATATTAACGGTGCTCTTTTGTATTTGTGTTACACAAAAGTCTAGCTATTGAGAATGAATGTATATGTAATTCCAATGAAAATTAATTAACTAGAGTTATGCTCACCTAGATGTTCAAACAATTAGGGTTGTGAGGTTGTGTTCGAATTCTATGTATCCAATTTGCAAGAATTATTGAATTCTAAAGATTACCCACGTGTTTCTCAACCTAATGAGTATTTCACCCTTTACTTCTCTCAAACTTAAAGGGTTCATGCATTATTCAATAAAACTCTCATGAGGGTTGATCCTGTTAAGGCATCAATCCGTTATTTCCAAAGGGTAAACCTATGGAGTTCATGTGAATCATTTCTTTTTCCAACATCCACTTTCTTTTCAGACAAGTGGAGTCCATGGGCTCACTTATGAAGTTTGCAACCAAGAGATGTCATTAAAATGAAGAAATATTAATGCAATTTCGATAGATGTTAGAAAACAAACCCATTCACAACCTTAAAGTAGTTCTCGACATCAAGGCTCCTATAACCCTAGTTATGGGAGTTTAGCTACTCATGTCCATGCCAGAAATCAAAGTTATATTGATGTTCATAAATAACTTTAGAAGAGTACTTACAAAAGTCACAATATTGATCTTCTCAATCTTCGATGGAAAATATGAAAATTTATAATCACCACTCAATCTCTAGGTCCAATCTCAATGAAAAGTAGTACAAAGCTATCAATAGAGGAGAAAGTATGAAACTGGAGAAAAAAATAAAAATACGGAATAAAACCTAATACTTGATATTTATATGATTCCAGAACTGGGGTTTTAAAATTCAAACTTAGATTCTCCGTGTTTTGGTTGACGGGTCAAGTGACGGTCCATCGCAGGTTTGACGGTTCATTGCCTGCATCATCGCAGGGTGTCTAGTGACTCCATGTGCTGCTTCTGGGTGATGGGTCATGCGACGGTCTATCGCATATCCGATGTTCCATCACCTGCATCGTCGCAGGGTGTCCAGTGACCCCATGTTCTTCTTCTGGATGACGGGTAGTGCGACGGCCAATCGCAAGGTCGACAGTTTATCACCTGCTTCGTCCCAGGACTTCCAATGTATGTGCTTTCTATATTATGGCGACGGTTCATATTGATAGTTTGTCGTAGGGCCAACGATCCAATGCCTGGACTGTCGCAGGATGTCCAGAGTCTATGCCTTCTACTTTTTGTCGACGATTTAGACTGAAGAATCGTCGCAAGGTCGACGGTCCATCGCATGAGACGTTTCTGCTCAATTTTCCTTTGTTTTGCTCAGATTGTCCAACTTATCCTTCGCACTCAGTCCTTACCCTGAAAACACTAAAATACCATGTTAAATACAACCATGGTTTCTTGAAAACACACAATTATCCTAAGAAAAAGGCCTAAAATATTTCGTTAAAAGCTGGAACATCACCCGTGGGGTATAATTTATTGTTTGAAAGTACCCTAAGCTAAGTATTGCCTCTAAGGTAAGAGTTATAAAACATCTCATAAATCAAAATACAACGTGGTAGTGTCAACTCTTGCTCATGAAACTTAACTTGTTGTTTGAAAGTCATAAATCTTGTCTCTACACTGTAGTAGTGTCAACTCTTACCCATAAAACGTAACTTATTGTTCAAATGTCATAAGTCTTGCCTTTATAATGTGATAGTGTCAACTCTTGCTCATGATAGGTAACTTGAATGGAAGAAATCAAAGAAAAGAACAAAAATAATAAAAATTGTGGAAAAAGAAGAAAATGAAGAAAAATATTAAAAAAAATAATAATCAAAGAAAATATAGAATTTGAGAGAGAATAGAAAAAAATATAAAGGTTGATAAAAAAAGAAAGATTAAATAAAAATAAACATCGATAAAAATTTAAAAAGAAAAAAAGAAAACAAAAAATAAAAATCAAAGAAAAATAAAAAAAGTGTTTTTCATAGAAGTAGACATTGAAATGTGTAAAGAAAAAACAGTAAGGGTTGAGAAAAATTAAAAGAACAAAAGAAAAGAGGAAATAAAATATAAAACAATATAAATATAAAAAGAAAAAAAGAAGTTGAGAGAAAAAAAGGAAAAAAGTAAGGGTTGAGAAAATTAAAAAAAAAATCAAAGTAAAATTAAAAAAGAAAAAAAAATAAAAGTTGAAAGATATAAATGTGGAGTTGTTATCTATCATGAGGATATTTATGTCCATTTATCAGGGACAATTTTTTCCAAAAAATATTAGTTAATAGGGTAAGGCTATTTTAAGGAAGCTTTTTAATTTGGGGCTAAAATTTGAAAGTCACCCCAATTTGGGTCTATTTTTGAGATTTACCCAATATTTACAAAGGGAAAAGGGCTAGATCTAATAAATGAACAAGCCCAAAAGAGACAAAAAAACAAACCACAAAATGCATGATCGGCCAAAACAAAAAAAAAAGTAAATAATAGAAAAGAAAAAGTGGAAATTGAAATGGCAGCTACGGGAATCTCTATTTCAAAGACAATCTAGTTCTTGGGTAGCCATGATCTTGAAGTGAGCTATTTTTCCGATCTTTCTAGATATGATGAATGATGCTACACCTTTGAGCTAAGCTTCACACTTCACTGAGCTACTTCTTTTATTCCTTTACGAAATCTTGTAAAATTTCACTCCTAGCCTCTTCACATCTGAGACCTCATCACATCTTAGATGTTGATATAAGTGTAATATCTTCTAACAACTCAATTATCTTAAATTCCTTTACCTTTTAACACCAAATCGAAGAGATGAGTCTCCATTGAGACTAATACCACTATCAGATCCAATGTCCAGATGTAAGAAATTCAGCGAATTTTTGGTCATCTTTTGTATGTTTCTTGAAGTTATTGTTTTGTCTCTTGACTTTAAAAGTTCTAGTGAAATATCATAGATACAAAACAGCTAATCTTGATTTACCATCGGATAACACCCAAAGGTTCTCATAAGTGTTGATAGTATAACCTCATGAAATTTCTTCAAATTAGTGTTGAACTATTTTGTTTACACTAGTATTCTTTTTAATCTAAAAGACATTATGCTAACTTGCTAGAAATTCTGAAAAGTTGATACTTGCGTATATATTTTTCATTGGTCTGCTTCTAATATTTGGTGTATTTTGTTTGTCAATAAGTATTTTCCTTCCCTTTCTAGGAATATCTTGAAAATTACTAAATCAAAAATCACCTACAAGAAAGAAAATCAAATTAGTAAAAAATTTAGTGGGAGCATTTCCCTCCCTCAAGGAGTGAATTACCTTCACTAACAATGAATCCCTAATTCTAGTTACACATTTCACTTCCACTGCTATAATCCAAGGAACCATTCAAACTCCTTGTATAATTTGGGCAAGAACCAGTGAACCAGACTCCACAATAACATTGTTAAATATTGTTTTTCCTATAGTAGGTCAACCTTTCTCTAATAGCCTTAGCCTCAGCCACTAGATTTATAGTATCTGATACTCTTATCCTTTTTGCAAGCAAAAACAAAATTACCTTTAGAATTCCTAATGTAAAAATATGCTGAGCTAGGGTCATGATTTCCCCTTAAGGCTCCATCAATATTACATTTAAACCAATAAGTAGGAGGAGAGACCCATTTAACAATTTTAAAAGTAAAAATTGGCCTATATTTTTCAAGCCTTTAAACTATTTAAGGCCAATTTTTGTATTCACTATGAATATTGAATCTAGCCTCCAGGAACTTTTTCAAAGTTTGAATGATCTCCCACTTAACCTTGGCAACTAAGTACTTTTCCCCATGCAGAATCGTGTTCCTTCTTTTCCATAGGAACCATAGTATCAGAATAGGCCTGAAATAATAAACCTCTTTAATCCTAGTGTTATCTTTAAAACTCCACCATTTTATGATATTTGATGTAAGCCTATTGAAAGGAATAAAACCTATTGTACCTGAAAAATATGTCCAAGTAGATCCATTCTAGTTTGAGATTCTCGAGCTTCACAACACCTACAATACTGAAAAATATTAGAATTCCATGTATGTAACAACTACAATACTGAAACTTTACCTTACCAAATTCTCCAGACCAAGAAAGAGTATTTTAAAGGTCGATCCGTATACCATAATTTTCTCACTTCATAAAAAATCTCTTCTTTATTCTTCGGTAATTTCGATGCGCTTTTGACACTAAACAAACTTGTGCTTGTAACATTCCACCAAGATTTATCACATTGATTGGATAATTTGTTTTGACTGATATTGTGCCTAATATTATCTAATACATACTCAGGAACATGATCTTGCATTTTTTTTAAAATTCCAACAATCTTTATTAAGAAAGACATGAATATCCTTCATCTTATGGAATGTGTGTACTTCAGATTGTAATTGTAGAGAGGATCAAGATTAGTCTAATTTTTAATTTAAATGATAGAGGTACCTCTTTAAGGTTCCCACCAGATAGCCTTTTCAAGTTTATTCTTATTTATGAATATGTGTTTCTAGAACTGAGATCCCTTTTCCATTTCACAATAGTAGAAATTTTCTTCTTACAATATTTTTTCTACGTAAAATTGAATCAGATTTTGTTATGAGTTCTAAATTTTCATCAAAATTTATCTTATAGGGTTGGGGAAACTTCAAATAATGATCTAAAACCAAGTCATCCTTCCTGTTTAGCTAAACAAACCTTATTCCATGCTGCCCAATGCTTGCTCCTACATGTTTCATTATTGCTCCAAAAAAATTTAGCAAAAATTTTATAAAGCTCTATAATCACAAATATAGGTGGAACAATTATTGATTAAATATAAATAGGAATGCTTTGAAGTACACTAGTGATTAGTACTTTCTTACCACCATATGAAAGTATTTTACCTTTCCAAGATTGTAATTTACCTCTTACTTTTTCAATCAATTCTTCATAGTGCTCCTTCCTTTTTTTGGTATGAGTAATAGGGCACTCCAGATATTCCATAGAGAATGAGCCCCTATTCATAGATTACTCCACCATCTCAGTAGTATTCTTGGCAATATTTTTGTGCATGTAGAACAAGTTTTTATCTATGTTCACCTTTTAACTTGATTGACTTTCATAATCTTTTAGGATGGTCATAATCTTATTCAAAGAGTTTTCAGTTACAGAAGAAAAACAATGGTGTCATTAGCATATGCAAGATGATTCAATTTTGGAATCCAATTAGGCAATTCATATCCTACAAATAAATAATCCACGAAAGATCATTTAAAGCCCTAGAGAGAACTTCTAATGAAATAATGAAAAAAGGCAGGAGATAGGGGATCTCCCTACTTCACTCCTCTAGCAGAATGAAAGAAATCATGTGATGTACTAGTAATTGTTGGAAATCAACCTTCATATAATGTTAACAACTATGTTGGAGAATCCCATATTCCTCAGGACTTACATTAGAAAAAAACAAAAGACTTTATCATAAGCTTTTTTCATCACCAATCTGATTATCACATTTGCAGGTTTACCTCTTTTTCCAATATCACTCACCAATTCTTGGGTTAGAAGTAAATTTTCAATGATTCTTCTCTGTTTGACAAATACTGGCTGACTGGGGGAAATAAGTCTTGTTGACACTCAATTTTTTCTCTTCGTGCTTAAAATTAATGCCTTCATTCTTTCTTATCGTTAAAAGACATAAAATATAATTTTTACGTAATTTTTATAATTGTTAACAAATTATTCATAATCGTTCTTATTTTAGAATTATAATTTATTGTCATATTTTTTACTTTTCATAATTTATTAATAATTCTCTTTATGTTTGAAATTTTATCAATTTATTATCATTTTTAACATTCTTACAATTATCTGCACCCGTACATGATATGCCATCATATTTTTATAATTTACAATGCATTATATTTTTAAGTTAATTATATTTTCAATTTTTTATTCTTTTTTGTAATTCATATTGTTACCTATATTTTATCCATTATTTAATACGATTTGCAAATGATAAGTCGATTAAACTATTTTAATACACAGAATAATAGCTCAATGTCTTGTCACATATGACAAGACTACACAATGAAATTATCCTTTGAATAATAACTTTGCCTGTTGGTTAAAAAGATAGAAAATCCTTTGGTTCACTGCCAAAAGCAGAGCTCCAACAAATTCTGGCGAAACCACCATCACTAGCGAAATATCGGAGTTTCACCAATAGTATCACCATCCTCCAATCTTCCCTTATTTATATCCTTTCTCCCTCTTTCCCCTTATTATTGGCTTATCGAAAGTAATGACCGGTGAGCTAAAATGCATCACCTCTGCTGCCGCTCGTCCCTCTTCTCCTCTCTCACTTTTTTCATTATTTAGTCTGAAAATGGCCAGATCTAGCTATGTTTATGCTTCTCTGATATTGATCCGACATTTATCATGGAAGTAATGCCTCCCTCTACCCGTTTATCATAGATTTGGCTGGAGTTTTCATCCTCTGGCGAAACTCCATTTTTTGGTGAAAAATCCACCGTTGTTACTATGGACTACACTTCATACATATGTGTGTATATATTTTTTCTAAATTTTTCTATTTCTTTTTTTCATGTTTTTGTCAAAGTTTTAACCCTAATTGATTTCTCAAAGATCAAATCTTAGCCACCGTGATTAGTTACTAAACACATTATTTCAGTGTTTCATTAATTATTTGTAGTTTTGGTGATGTGCTCTGATTGTTTCTATTTCCCCAGATGATTTTGGACCATTGATTTTGACATTTTTCCTCTCAAAATTTATGGGGAATTATTACATTACATTTGGCCAATTATAACACCCAAAATTTTGGTCCTATGAAAATTTCTTAAATTTGAGCTCACTGTCGAACCTACGACTCAACTTACGAGTCTTAAGGTTTCATTACGGGTCGTAGGATCCCAAATTATAGGGTGATCAGTGTGTTTTCCAAAGTCTCTAACCTGAGTTCAACTAAGATGTAACGAGTTGTATGGACTTTCTACGAGTCGTAGGGTCCCTTCCATAGTCAAACCAGTATAATGATATCTTTTTTCTGATGTACTTACGATTGAACCTCATGAGTCGTTTTGTCGGAGTACGAGTCATAGGGTTTGAATCATGGTCGGACTATTTTGGGTACCTTATGGTACTGTCCAAACTACGACTCGTGGTGACGAGTTGTAACATGTCCTCATGAGATATAGGGTGACCCATCGTCAAAAGCAATGAATTTTCA
This sequence comes from Capsicum pubescens, assembly GCA_030864215.1. Classification (NCBI taxonomy): domain Eukaryota; kingdom Viridiplantae; phylum Streptophyta; class Magnoliopsida; order Solanales; family Solanaceae; genus Capsicum; species Capsicum pubescens. The sequence goes on from CM061546.1 coordinate 221,177,175, forward strand.
ACTTTTAATTAAGGCTCTTTGGACATTTCCCTCTTTTCCCTACTTAGACCCCACATCCATAAAATAATAAAAAAGGGGTTATTCCTACCTTTTAACAATCAAATACATAAGCTCTTCTCTCTCAAAATCCCTAAGTCAAGAACACTTGAGTTTCTAAGGAATTGATAATTAGAGCTTTTAAGGATTGATTTTTCTCCGTAATTCTTTATATCTCAGGCATGTTACTCTTCCTCAAAACTTATTTTGTTAAAACATATGTTTTAAATTGTTATTCAAGTGGTTTTGAATGTTGTCTTTAGAGTGTGGGTTGAGGGATTTGAATGATAGTTTCTTAAATGATGTTCCCCAGGTTTATACAAAACATTTTATGCTTCAATGGTGGTTTTAAACGTGTAGGGTGTATAGACATCCTGAATAAACTAGGGGGTCATGAATTCCCCTAATTATGTGGACTTTGATAATTGAATTGGTGATAACCTCAACCTGATCTTTTGAAACTTTAATTGAACATGAGAATAAACGTATTAAAAATACCTTTGGAAATATTGCATAGCATAAAACGGTAAATTATCAAATTTAATTTAATGAACAAAGGGGGAGGGGGTTGGGGCATTCCCCCATATGGATTTACTGAACAAAGGGGTCGTGGAATTCCCCCACTATAATTTAATAAATAAAGAGGGTCGAGGCATTCCCCTAAGTTAATAAAATTTTAAGGGCATAATTGTAAGCTTACAAGTGTAGGGGTATGACGATACCTATGGTGTTCCTTATTGGTTAATTCCTTGTTTAAATGAATAAGTTATGTGAAACTTTTTTTAATTAGGCTTAATGGGGGTTATGTAGCTAAGCCGTGAAAGTGGAGGTCCTAGGGGAATCGATACAGAAAACTAGCATTTATCGACATAAGGGTTGGCATTGATGACCATGTGCATGGTTCACACTAATGATATTTATTCGTATCTTTGATTGACATATGGTCGGGGCATTCCTCGGTCTTTCTTAATACCTCTAGTTCGTGTGGCTAATACACACTGGGACCTTTTAGTAGGGGAAGATGAACCCATATCGCCTTATAGGTTTTTTTTATGAAGGTTAAGCTACATGGTCCAGGCTAATATTTTACTTGCATTTGACTTATTCCCTGTCACAACATTTTTTGTATATGTGTATGATTATGTGCATATTATTTTGAATTGAATTGGTCATGGAATTATTTTAACCCTTCCTTGAGTTACATGCTAGCGCTCACCCTACTAACCGTCTCTGAACATTGTATCCCCACACGATGAATGAACAAGAGTCAATTTCTACTTTTCATGCATAGTGATATGATAACTGGGCCGTTAGCAGTGAAGTGGTGAGATTCCATTCTCTGGATTGGCTACTATATTAAAGTTTTATTTTGTTATGTATTAGATTGCTTCTATTAGATTCTTTTGGCTATTGTAGGAGGCATGTCCTGACATCCTTTTGGATTACAATAGATTGGGATGGTTGTTGAAATTTTTTAAAAAAATTGAGTTAGTTGAGTTTTCTATCTTGTTATATATTTGGAACTCAACCTATATTTTTATATGTTTGAAATTCATCTATTGCTAGTTGTATTGTATTCTATTTTGGCTACAAAGGGGCAAACTGGGGATACCAATCATGGCTAGGCCCTGGTTCGGGTTGTGAAAAGTTGGTATCCGAGCATAGCTTCATGATCAATTGGTTTTCTATAAAGACGTGTCAAGTAGAGTGTCTTTTATTGGTGTGTATCATGCCACACTTATAAAGGAGAGTCTACGAGGCATTTAGGAATATTTACCTTTCTTGTGTTCTACTTTCGCGCTATAGAGTCTAGGATGTTGAAAATCTCCTCTAATTCCATTTCTATAGAGGCTACAAAGGTTGGCAAGTTTATGAGGTTGAGTCCTCTGATTTTTATAAGATCAGAGGTTGAGAAGGATCCTCAAGGGTTCATAGATAAGATAGAAAAAATCTTCTAAGTGATGCATGCTTCTGACTCCGAGGGTGTAGAGTTTGCTGCTTATTAGTTGAAGGATATCGCATATCAATGGTATGAGGAGTGGGAACAGATGAGAAAGGATGATGCTAATCCAGCCATGTGGGATAACTTCTCTAGTGCCTTCCTGATTGCTTTTTTCCTTAGCAGTTAAGAAAGATGAAAGTTGGGGAGTTTGTGAATCTGAAGCAAGGAAAAATAACTATGAAGGAGTACCCTTGAAATTTCATCAGTTATCCCATTATGCTCCAGAGTTGGTGTCCTCTATGAGGGCTAAGATGACAAAATTTGCTTTGAGTTTTTCTCGGTCTTGGTGTTGAGTGCAAGGTATCTTTGCTGAATAATTACATGGATATCTCTAGGCTTGTAGTGTATATGCAGCAAGTTGGGGAGAAAAAAAGGAAACAAGCTAAAATAGGGGAAAGATAAAGTAAGAAATCCAAGTATTCTCAGTAGGGTGAAGGTCACTAGAATTGTAGTAGAGATGGTAGGCAGTGGTCTAAGAATAAGTAGATAGCAAGCAGTGTTCTAAGAAGAAGTAGAAAATTTTTAGTTCTTATTCGACGGCTAGTGCTCCATATGCGAAGCTGTTCGCTGATCGTCATTTTTAGAGCAACAATGGGTTTAATCAACAAGGTGCCTAATCTCAGGCTAGTGGGACCTATTTAGATCTATTATATCCTCCTTGAAAATTTTATGGATAGTTGCACCATGGTTTTTGTGAAGAGATGAGAAATAAGTGTTTTAGATGTGGCCAACCTAGCCATATTTAGAGAAATTATTCTATGAGCGATGTAGCTACTAGAGATAATAAAGTTTTAGTTGCTACGTCTTCAGCTTCAACACTGAATGTCCTACTTCTGGTACTGGCACTGGTCAAAGTTGTTTGTATGATCTTGCTACCCATCAGGAATTTAAGGCTTCTCCTAATATTGTCACTGGTACATTATAGATTTTCTCTCAAAATGCATATTGTCATCTTGATCTGGGGTCTACTCTTTTTTATGTGACCCCTTATATGGCTATTTATTTTGGTTTTAGTTATGAGTGATTTATGATCCCTTTCTGTTTCTACCTTGGTAGGTGTCTCCATTCTGAGTATAAGGGTTTATAGGGGTTGCGTGGTATGTATTTGTGGTAGGGATACATTGGTGTATCTGATAGAGTTGGATATGTTAGAATTTGATGTCATTTTGAGGATGGATTGGATCCATTCGTGCTATGCATCTCTTGATTGTAGAACCCAAAGGGTCAGTTTCCAATTCCAGAATGAATCAGTGATTGAGTAGGAAGGGAGTTCTTTAGTACTTAAGGAAAGGTTTATTTCTTATCTAAGAGGTTGGAAATTGATTTCCAAGGAGTATCTTTATCATCTAGTTTAGGTTAAAGATTCTAATTCTGAGGGGCATTCTTTCCAGTATGTCCCTATGGTCAATGAGTCTCCCAAAGTGTTTCTTAATGATCTTTCTAGTATTTCTCCCAATAGGGAAATAGACTTTGAGGTTGATCTTTCATCGGATACCCGTCCTATCTTTACCCTTCTTTATAGGATGACTCTAACTGAGTTGAAGGAGCTTAAGGACCAATTGAAAGATCTACTTAATAAGGGTTTTATTCTCCCTAGTGTTTCTTCGTGGGGTGCTCCTATGTTTTTCGTACGTAAGAAGGATGGGTCCCTTCAAATATGTATAGACTATCCACAGTTGAATAATTTAAAAGTGATTAATAAGTATATTTTTCCCAGAATTGATGACCTATTTGCCTATCTTTAGGGTGCTAAGTACTTTTATAAGATTAATATTTAGTCGGGTTATCATCAGTTGAAGATTAAGAAGATGGATATCCCTAAGACTTTTTTCTGTACTGTGTATGGTCACTACAAGTTCTTAGTCATGTCTTTGGGCTAACTAATGCCTTGGCGGTATTTATGGATTTTATGAATTGGGTATTCCATCAGTTCCTAGACTTATTTGTCATTGTGTTTATTGATGACATCTTGTTATATTCTAAGAGTGTGTAAGACCAATCCAATCACCTCCATATAGTATTGCAGACTCTTAAGGATCAATGGTTGTATGATAAGTTTTTGAAGTATGAGTTTTGATTGAATGTTGTGACCTTTGTTGGTCACATTATTTCTAGTATGAGGATAATGGCGGATCCACAAAAGGTTGAGGCGATTAAGAAATGGACTAGACCCATGACTCTAACTGATATTTAGAGCTTCTTGGGTTTAGCTGGGTAATAAAGGAGGTTTGTGGAGTGTTTTTCGTTGATCGCTGATCCATTGACTAAGTTGACTTAGAAGAACGTAAAGTTTCATTGATGCTTGTGCGTGTAGCTTTGAGATGTTGAAGGATAAGTTGACTTCTATGTCAGTTTTGACCTTAACTGAGGGTGCTAATGGCTTTGTTATTTATTGCAATATACCCGTGAAGGACTGGATTGCATTTTGATGCAGCATGGTAAGGTTGTGGCGTATTTTTCTAGGGAACTTAAGGTGCATGAGACAAACTATTCGACTCATAATTTGGAGTTGCTGGTTGTAGTTTTTGCTTTGAATATTTGATATCATTATTTGTATAGAGTTTATGTTTATATCATTTTAGTCAATAAGAGTTTATAGTATGGATTCACCCAGAAAGAGTTGAATCTCAGGCAAAGGAGACGGCTTGAGTTGTTTAATGACTATGATATAAGCCTTCATTATTATCTAGGTAAGGCTAACGTGGTTGTTGATGCTCTTAGTAGGTTGTCCACGGGGATCTTATATCATGTTGATGAGGAAAAGTGAGGGTTGGTGAAGGATATTCACCATTTGTCTATTCTTGGAGTTCATATTTTAGAGTCTAAAAATAAAGGTGTGATTATTCAAGAGGTGACGAAGTCTTCTCTTTGTATTGAGGTGAAGAAGAAGCAAATTTTGAACCTTATTTAGATGCAGATCAAGGCTGATGTGGGTCAGCAAAAAGTCATGGCTTTTAAGATTGGTGGTGATGGTACCTTGAGGTACCAAGGTAGATTGTGTGTTCCCGATATTAATGGTCTCTACTCTTTGTATTGAGGTGAAGAAAAAGTAGATTTTGAACCCTATTTAGATGCAGATCAAGGCTGATATGGGTCAACAAAAAGTCATAGCTTTTGAGATTGGTGGTGATGGTACCTTGAGGTACCAAGGTAGATTGTGTGTTCCTGATGTTGATGGACTGCGTGAGAGAATCTTAGTTAAGGGTCATGAGTTGCGATATGTAGTTCATCATTGTTAGACAAAGATGTACCATGATTTGAAAAAGATTTATTGGTGGAACAACATGAAAAGGGATGTGGCCAAGTGTATGGTTTATCAGCTAGTTAAGGTAGAGTACTTAAGGCCTGGCGGTTTGTCTCAAGAGATTGAGTTGCCCGTGTGAATGTGGAAAGTAATCAACATGGACTTTGTTACTGGTCTTCCGCTGTCTCGAAGTTAGTTTGATTCGATTTGGGTCATCATGGAAAAGATGACCAAGTCTGCTCATTTTTTGCTCGTAAAGACAAATTATTCTGTGGAGAATTATGATAAGCTTTTCTTTCAGGAGATCATCAATTTGCATGGTGCACCAGTTTCTATTATATTTGATCGATGCATGCAGTTCTTGTTGCACCTTTGGCGGTCACTTTAGAGAGATTTAGGAATTACGGTGAATCTTAGCACTGTTTCCACCCTCATACGGATGTTCAAATGGAAAAGACTATTCAGATTTTGGTGAATATGCTAAGGGCTTACGTGATCGACTTTTGTGGTAGTTGGGTTGATCATTTTTTTCTCATCGAGTTCGCTTATAATAACAACTATCATTTTAGTTTTTAGATGTCTCCTTTCGAGGCTTTGTATAGTAGGAGGTGTAGGTCTCCTATCAGGTGGTTTGAGTTTGGTGAGACTAGATTGTTTAGTCTTGACTTAGTTCATCAGGCCATCGAGAAGGTGAAGGTAATTAAGGATAGGCTTAAGACCACCCAAAGTCGCCAAAAGTCCTATGCAGACATGAGGCGTAGGGAGTTAGAGCTTAATACTAGCGATTCAGTGTTATAAATGGTGTCTCCCATGAAAGAGGTGATGATATTTGGAAAGAAAGAAAAGATCTACCCCTGTTATGTTGGTCTATACTTAATTTTGAGGAGAGTGGGAAATGTTGCTTATGAGTTGGATTTGTCCTCTAAATTGGGTTCTACTTACCCGGTCGTTCATGTTTTGATATTGAGGAAATTCCTATGTGATCCTTCCTTGGTTGTTTCTTTAGAGAGTGTTGGTGTTTTGGATTCTTTCTCTCACGAGAAAGTCCCGGTTGAGATTTTGGATAGACACGTTCGTCGTTTGAGGAATAAGGGTGTGGCTTTGATAAAGGTTTTACGTAGGAATCATATGGTTGAAGAAGCAACTTGGGAAGCTGAATAGTAAATGAAGTCCAAATTTCCATTCTAATTTCCTACTTTGGATAATCAGGCTTAAGGTATGTGTATTCCTAAAAATCTTTGTTTTCAGACTTTGTTAAATAAAAATAATGGTTGTGTTTCTGTGTTAAATCATGCTATAAATGGCTTGGATCATTATTCGATGATGAGCGATCCTGGAAGGAAGAGAGAGGGGGAGAATGTAACACCTTGGATTTTGATCCTTGGAAAATTCCTTGAATTTGATCTCACTACCTAACCTATGACTCACCTTAAGAGTCATAAGGTGTCATTACGGGTCATAGGACCCCAAATTGTAGGGTGACCAGTATGTTTCCCAAAGTTTCTGACCTTAGTACGAGTAGGACGTAACGAGTCGTATGGACTCTTTACGAGTCATAGGGTCACTTCTATAGTCAAACTAGTGTAATGATCCTTTGTTTTTTATGTGCCTACGATTGGACCTCACGAGTCATTATTTCAGAGTATGAGTCGTAGGGTACGACTTGTGGTTGGACCAGTGTAGGTGCCTTATGCTACTATCCAGAATAGGACTCATGGAGACGAGTCATAGAATATCCTCACAAGCCATAGGGTGACTGATAAAGCCTAAGCTACACCTTTAATCTGAAGATTATAAAGTTTCTGTCAAATATATCAACCAACAAAGGTTGGGGTCGAATCCTAAGGGAATACTTAGAATCATGGCTCTCAACTGCTACAATCAATAGTCAAAACTAGAAAACTTAATGGGGGGATTGTAGTGTCAATATAGAACAAATAGCTAGTATAAACTTTGGTTGTAATCAGTCGGCGGTGAGCACTTGGATTGTGTTCTCCCTGGTTTCTCAACTCAGTAGGCTTATCGTGCTTTGTTGAACCAGCTCGATACCTTGCATGCAGAATCTGATAAGTTATGTACCCTAAACTATTTTTTAGATTAGCTGGTAGATTTCACCCTTTATTTTTTGAGTTTCAGGATGTCCCCTTACCAACCCTTATCCTAGATCCCAGTTAACTATTACCTTTTGAGTATCTAGTTATTAGATAACAGCTAACCAACTTACTTATATAAAATCTAGTAGCGTGGATCAGTAGTTAAACTTCAAATTAATGTTGTAGTTATCTTTTCCTAGTCACTACTCCTCTTTTAGAGTAAGTAGAACCAATATAGGCAGGATCCTAACATTTTCAACTGAAAAGATATTTATTAAAGTGAAGATAATATAATGCATACATGGGTATCGGTTCAAAATAACAATAGCACTTCCCCTACTTCGTCAATCCGCCAGCATTTCCTCAACACTAGCTAAGGGTTTTCAGCCGCTCATGCTTATGGAAAAGTCAACAACATTCATGATTGAAAGAAAAAGATGAAATCACAATAATCACAACTGAAACCCCAAAACTTTAACTGAATTAATCAATCAATATCAATATAAGAGAATTCCAAGACCAAAATCAAATCTCAGAATCAAAATATGTTTGTAAGCAACTAGCAATGTGACTCATGTTCCCTTACAACAAAGAAGTCCCCACTCACTAATATGAAATAATGCATGTCAATGCAATGAGAGTAAAGAGACACTCACACTCAGAAGAGAAATTCTAATCAATGTGCATCAAATACCATAGGCTTGCCCTTATTTTCCTTACCTTAGCATTCAGACAGTCAAGTTAGGATCACTATAGGACTTTTCTCAACTAGAAATATAGGATTGAGGGGATGGTATGGTACTTATAGACATATCAAATTACTAAGTCTCATTGGCCCTACACTAACATTGGGATCCACTCATTAGGCATCTTTTTTTTTATTCCACCCTTAATTCTCCTTTTTTTATTCCTTATTTCACATTTAGGTTGGGTGTGGTCTTTTATTATTTCCTTTACACTTTTGCACAATTTTTCTCTTTTTATTTTCATTTTTTTGCTACCACACCCTGCCTTACTACTTTTTCCCTCATTCCACCCATTTACATACCCGCTTTACATCACACACCCCCATGATAGCCACCTTCAACTTAGGCAATTTGCTTGAGTTGATGTGTACAATGTCCAAAGAGGAATGGGACAAAATAGGTTACTGTAACACAAAAGGGAAGGTTATAGGTGAAATAAGGAAAATAGGCTATAAGGCTCGAATAGGGATCAAGGAATACTATTTCACATTGGGAAGGCCATTTAGGCAAAAAGTGGACAAAAATAAAAAAATGACCTATGATCCTATCCTAATCGACTATCCTATAACCTACGCAAGACTAATCGGGCAAGTTATGAATTCACCACATAAAGGAAACTAAGTAGAATCTCACACACACCTGGAATAGAGTCAATATTACAAGCTACTACTTGTCTGGTTCATGCAATTGTTTGCAAATGATTATCATGTCCCTAATCCTAAAGCCATAAAAAGATCCACAATGTTCACACATATATACATTCACACAGTTTTAAAATATTGGAGGGGTATTATTTATATCAAAAATCAATAAAGAATATGACAACTACCAAACACTTAAAAAATTGCCTAATTACACAAAAACACAGCACACTATAAAACAAAACACAATACAACACAAATTTTATTCTAGACATGTTGTGTAATACCTCGAGAATCTCAACCGATAGTAGAACCCTAATTCAAGATCATGTTAAATACATCTTAGTGATTTGGTAGTTTTATGATCAATTTTGATGTGTATTAAGGACTTAAATACGTCCTAGCTATTAGACGAATCAAAACATCCCTGACCGATTGAATTCTTGAGAAGGACATTGCCATAGTCAACTTCAAAGGAGATTATCTCCAATTATACAAAGAATTTTTGAGCTTATAACCTAACAAAAGATAGATAATTGAATTAGATTTCCAACGATATTAATTTCTCCAAATCCCGATATCGGAGTAAGAAGTTATGGCCGTTTTACTGAGAGCTGTCGGAGCTATCCAGGAGTGACGGACAAGCTGACGGACCGTCAAGTTAGAGACGGCCCATAACTTTGGCCGTTAGAACTGAAGCAGTGAGGGCCTTTTCTGGACCAGAAGTGATGGTGGGAGTGACGGTCCGTCACTTTGACCGTCAGAATTGTCCGAGACAGCGCTGAAGCACCATTTTAAAGGAATTTGTGGGTCATTTTTCACCCTATTTAATACCCCATCACCCCAAATCAAAGCTCATAATTTCTCCTTCATCCAAAATATCAAATTAGGATTTATTTACAAGATCAAAACCCTTATTTCTTCTTCAAGAAAAATCAAGAAAGATCAAGAGAAGTCAAGAAATCAAGAATCTCTCCAAGAACCTTCAAGAAAAAAGTTTTTCTAATGCATGTAGATGTTGATTCTTGGGTCCCTTTCATCCAAGATGCTCAAGTACTCTTTTTTAAATCTCCAAAATTTATGTTTATGAATTTTTAATGATTCTTGTGAGTTGTGATTCATGTTTGTCTATAAGAATCAAGTCTTGGCCTTAGTATGTGGTATTTGTGTGGTAAATGGATTATGTACTTGTTGTTGATGTTGAATGATCTCCAAGATGGGATATTTATATGGTTTGTATGAATCTATGATAATATATGAGTTGGAAACAAGTAAATTTGTTTTTTCATGATGAGTAGTTGGGTTATTATACTTATGCCTAAGTTGTGCATGTGAGGTGTTCGATAAAATATCTAAGAGACTAGAAATCAAGCATTGTAGTTAAATTGTGGTCTAATTACAAATGCATGCTACACCCTTATGAAAATAATGACTTCTAAGATATTGTTATGTGTTATAGTTGTTGATGAAATGTTCGTGATGCTAGGTCGATAGACATATGGCATGTTGTTATATGCACTCCCCTCCATGTATAAGACTTGAGAACTATGAGTGTCACGAAATGCCCTAATTAATGAATTGTACCATGATAGTTAGAAATCCCCAAGTAAGTGTGAACTTATAAATATCTAGTGTTTGTTGAAGGACTTTAGTGAACAAGTGGAGATGTGATAGTAGTAAATTCCCCAATTATGTGCCCTTTGACATATGCTAAGTTTTTAATACATGCCAAGTGGTTAGCAAGTAAGTTATGACATGATAGTATGAAGTTTCCCTAAGCCATGTGATACCCAAACATATGTCAAGACTGATATAGGTATGAAATAGTTGAGGTAGAAACCTTGTTGAATAGAGTATGATCTAATAGCATGTTTTCCCTATGTTATTATATGATTATTATTCTGAGATGCTTAAAGCGACCCTTTCTTGATTGTGATGATGAATAGTTGATCGTGATGATGCAAGAATGATTATGTTTTACTTTTATGTTATTGAGTCCTGAGGGTATTTATACCCGATAATAGAGCTGTTGTCTAGAGCCCGTGTCAGTTTCACGATAATTCCAATTGAGCCACAATTCTCAGAACTCAGTGAACTACAAAACATTGTATCCTCAGACAAGTACAGAACATAAGAAAACTCAGTAATCTCAGAAATCTCTGTAATCACTGTATCGTTAGTAATCTAGCCCCAGTCCTGTAAATCAGTTCAGATCTAATAGTATTCAAATGATTCAATTCTAATCTCAGAAGTGATTTGAGTAATCTATTCAAGCTCTGTATTGTCAGTCAGATACCATGATTCGATACCTTTTTCTGTCAGATACTAAACTAAGTAATCTCAGAGTAACTCGGTCAGATCACTTGAGAAACATGATCAATATCAGATTCAGCTTAGTCTAAGTTCAGTTAAGAATTAGATCAGTGTCTTTCAGTTGGGAGTAGGATTCAGCACCGAGTGAGCTCAAGAATGGGAACTCACCTACTAGGAGAGGGTGTGATTCTTAGAAGCAATCCTTGCGCTCCCGAACTACGTAGCCAGTGAGACATCATACCTTCTAGTTGAGGTAGATGAGCTGGCTTGACCTGTTAGATGAGGGCTCCACTATTCTTGTTTGAGTTCCTGATAGATGAGGGTCACATAAAATTGTCTTTACCGGTGGCGCGGTACTGACACCTTTTTAACTGGGGCACAGGTTAGACCCCAACTTAGCTAGGCGGGGCATGTCGGTTAGAAAAATACTTCCCACAGTCTCTGTTTCAGAATCAGTCTCAGAAATCAAGAAAGAGCTCAGTTCAGTGTACAGAATGCAAGGCTGTTAGATACAGGCCAACAAGTATGATTATTTGCAAATTCAAAGATCCGCTGCTAGATTGGCCAATATCAAAATTAGTTATCAGATCCCAAAATCAGTTATCAAGTGGTATTATTATCCACAAATTCAGAGACTACCTGTTTGATAGGGTTGATCTCAGTTTTAGTCAATCATTCTTATTATTAGCAGATGCGGAGACAACCTATTAGATAGGGTTGCTATCAGTTTCAAAAGCTTCAGATACTCGTAATCTCAGTATGTCCAGAAATTTTAGAATTTCAGTATATTCAGTATCAGTTACCAGAGTTATTCCGAGTATGCTTAGTGGCAGTATGCGCAATATGTTCAGTAATTACATATTCTTTATGTATGCTAATCCAGCTTTTGCATATTATTCAGTTAAGTTATGTTCATGCATAAGCCCTTGCATTTAGCCTTACCTCGTCTACAACTTGGTACATTTTTGTACTGATGCATTTGCGCTATGGTGTTTTATTTGACACCATAGGTTTAGAGGCACAAGATCCAGAGTATCCCCATCAGTTCAGTCCCAATCAGCAGCAGTAGCAGTGAGTCCTTTTTTTTCAAGGAAGAATCTCAATTTACTATTATTGCATCAGATTTTGTTTATATTTTCAGTTGACAGAGTTAGTTGGGGACATGTCCCATCAACTCCACAGTTTAGATAGTTTAGAGGCTTTTCAGATGGATGCTGATGTATTAGTATTCAGTTTTCAGTTTTGAGTACGTGCAGATGTATTGAACCTTATGTCCAATTTCCGTATTTATTTTAGATATTATGCAGTGTACAGGTACATATATAATTAAAGGGTTAACTTGTGGTCCTTCAGGTCCATAAGAACCATGTGACGTCTCGAGATGGGATCTCGGGGCGTTACAAACTTTGTATCAGAGCCTAAGGTTCAATAGTGTCCTAGGGAGTCTGAAAAGCCGCATCTAGTAGAGTTTTGTGCATGGGTGTGTAGCGCGCCAAATTTATGTACAAGAGGCTACAAGATATTCTTAGGAGCAGTTTCCCTTCTTTAAGTGATCATGTCGTGTGATTGAGTATGAGCTTAAGTTGATTCTTAGTCTAATCCACTTCTTTCTTTTGATTACAGAGTATGCCTCCTCGCAGAGATTTTGTCCATGGGGTGGATGACCAGCCCCCACAGCCAGTAGTTCTTGAGAATTAGAGTGTGCCATATGCAGAGTTTCGGGAAGCTTTCCAGGCACTAACCCAAGCTGTGACTGATGTTCAGAGTAATCGTCAGGCTGCAGTCCCACCTCAGCATGATGGGAATTCCGGCGCAGCCAGGGTTAGAAATTTTATGAAAATGAACCCGCCAGAATTCTTTGGGTCAGTAGTAGGTGAGGACCCACGGTATTATCTAGAAGAGATAAAAAAGATCACCTAGTTTATGCATGTTTCTGAGAAGGAGAGTGTGGAATTAGCATCCTATAGGCTGAAAGATGTTGCTCATGATTGTGTAGTGATGTGGGAGAAGAGTAGAGGGGAGAATGCAGCTTCTATGACTTGGTCAGAGTTTCAGAGTGCCTTTCTAGATAGATTTTCCTGCTATGGATGAGAGAGGATAAGGTAGAAGAGTTTATGAACCTAAGGCAAGGTTCTATGACCGTGAAGGAATATTGTCTTACATTCAACAAATTATATAACTTTGTTCCCGACTTGATAGCTGACCCTAGAACAAGTATGAGTAAGTTTTTTACTAGGGTATCAAGTGATGTTTTGAAAGAGTGTAGAGTTGATATGCTCAATAGAGACATGGATCTTTCTAGGCTAATGATGCATGCGCAACAAATTGAGGTAGATAAAATGAAAGAAAGAGAGAGAGTGAGTAAGAGAGTAAGAACAAGTAGTCATAGTTTCTCCCAAGTAGGCTCACAGAGTGGTAACCTTTCTCACCATAGTCAGAATTTTTCAGTCCCAGCTCCATCCTCAGCTAGTGCACGACGCTCCAAGATTCATAGTAGTGAGATTAGGGGTCTTACCTACCTGCTGTGTGAAGAATATGGTAAGAATCATAAGGGTGTATGTAGAGCTTGTAGTGATGTATGTGTTAGATATGGAGAGCCAGGTCACAAACTTTGAGACTATCCTAAGCCAGGTCCCCGAAGTCAGCACAGTCGTTCTTCAACTCATGATAAATTATATGAACTTCAGACTCACCATGATCATGAAGATTTCCCTGACATAGACCCGGGTAAGCTATGAGCCCTTTATCTTTGTGATATGGATTTTTAGATACCTTGCTTCCATTTCAAGCTTATATGTTAGCATAAGTCATGCATGAGTTTCAGATCTTATTTAGTCAATTACAACCTAGTCTGTAGGTGCCCCGCGCAATGCCCCAGTATTTCAGTCAAGTATGTTTAGAGGGACATAGAGTCCCAAGGGGGAGATACCCCATGGTATTATGATGTTGCATGTCATTAGATTCATCCAGATGCATTTTTATATTTTCTTTATGAATTTACCATCAATCGTTATTGCATTGTCAAGTCGTACTTTCGAAAATCAGATTAGCTGGACATCCATGCATCAGATATGCATGCCCAGTGTGAGAACTCAGTATGTCAGTGATTCCAGTAGCGTAGTTATGAATTGAGATGTTTCTGTGTCATGAGTAAGTTCTGTTGATCCGTATTCTCAGTCTATCAAGCGACATTTGAGGATGAATGTTGCCAAGGGGGAGATATTATAATACCCTGAGAATCCCAATCGATAGTAGAACCATGATTCAAGCTCATGTTAAATAAATCTTAGTGATTTAGTAGTTTTGTGATCAAGTTTGATGTGTATTAAGGCATTAAATACATCCTATCTATTAGGAGAATCAAAACATCCCTTACCAATTGAATTCTTGAGAAGTATATTGCCATAGTCAACTTCAAACGATAATATCTCACATTATGCAAAGAATTTTTGATATAATAACCTACCAACAGATATATAATTTAATTATCCTTCCAACTATACCAATTTTTCCAAAATCCGATATTGGAGTAAGAAGTTATGGCCGTTTTACTGAGAGCTGTCGGAGCTATGCTGGAGTGATGGACAAGCTGACGGACCGACAAGTTAGTGATGGCACACCACTTTGGCCGTCAGAATTGAAGAAGTGAGGGCCTTTTCTGGACCAAAAGAGATGGTGGGAGTGATGGTTAGTCACCAGAGTGACGGTCCGTCACTCTAACCGTCAGAATTGTCCGAGACAGCACTGAAGCAACGTTTTAAAGGGATTTTTGGGTCATTTTCACCCTATTTAATACCCAATAACCCCAAATCAAAGATCATAACTTCTCCTTAATCCAAAACATCAAATTAGGGTTTATTTCCAAGATCAAAACCATTATTTTTTCTTCAAGTAAAATCAAGAAAAATCAAGAGAAGTCAAGAAATCATGAATCTCTCTAAGAACCTTCAAGAAAAAAGTTTCCCCAAGGTATGTAGATGTTGATTCTTGGGTCCCTTTCATCCAAGAAGCTCAAGTACTCTTTTCTAAATTTCCAAGATTTATGTTTATGAATTTTTAATGATTCTTGTGAGTTGTGACTCATGTTTGTCTACAAGAATCAAGTCTTGGCCTTAGTATGTGGTATTTGTGTGGTAAATGGATTATGTACTTGGTGTTGATGTTTAATGATATCCAAGATGGGATATTTATGTGGTTTGTATGAATCTATGATAATATATGAGTTGGAAACATGTAAATTTGGTTGTTCATGATGAGTAGTTGGGTTATTATACGTATGCCTAAGTTGTGCATGTGAGGTGTTCGATAAAATATCTAAGAGACTAGAAATCAAGCATTGTAGTTAAATTGTGATCTAATGACAAATACATGCTACACCCTTATGAAACTAATGACTTCTAAGATATTGTTATGTGTTATGGTTGTTGATGAAATGTTCGTGAAGCTAGGTCGATGGATGTATGGAATATTATTATATGCACTCCCTTCCATGTATAAGACTTTGAGAACTATGAGTGTCACGGAATGCCCTAATAATGAATTGTATCATGATAGTGTGAAATCCCCAAATAAGTGTGAACCTATGCATGTCTAGTGTTTGTTGAAGGACTTTAGTGAACAAGTGGAGATGTGATAGTAGTAAATTCCCCAATTATGTGCCCTTTGACATATGCTATGTTTTTAATACATGCCAAGTGGTTAGCAGGTAAGTTATGACATGATAGTATGAAGTTTCCCTAAGCCATGTTATACCCAAACATATGTCAATACTGATATAGGTATGAAATAGTTGAGGTAAAAACCTTGTTGAATGGAGTATGATCTAATAGAATATTTTCCGTATGTTATTATATGATTATTATTTCGAGATGCTTAAAGTGATCCTTTTGTGATTGTGATGATGAATGGATGGTCATGATGATGCAAGAATGATTATATTTTACTTTTATGTTATTGAGTCTTGGGGGTATTTATACCCGACAATAGAGTTGTTGTCTAGAGCCTATGTCAGTTTCACGATAATTCCAATCGAGCCAAAATTCTTAGAACTTAGTAAACTACAGAACTCTGTATCCTCAGACAAGTGCAGAACATAAGAAAACTCAGTAATCTCAGAAATCTATGTAATCACTGTATCGCTAGTAATCTAGCCTCAGTCTTGTAAATCATCTCAGATCTAATAGTATTCAAATGACTCAATTCTAATCTCCGAAGTGATTTAAGTAATCTATTCAAGCTTTGTATTGTCAGTCAGAAACCATGATTCGATACCTTTTTCTATCAGATACGGAACTAAGTAATCTCAACGTGACTCAGTCAGATCTCTTGAGAAAAATAATCAGTATCATATTCAGCTCAGTCTAAGTTCAGTTAAGAATTAGATCAGTGTCTTTTAGTTGGGAGTAGGGTTCAGCACCGAGTGAGCTCAAGGATGGGAACTCACCTACTGGTAGAGGGTGTGATTCTTAGAAGCAATCCTTGCGCTCCCAAACTATGTTGCCATAGGTTGAGACATTATACCTACTAGTTGAGGGTAGATGAGGTGGCTTGACCTGTTAGATGAGGGCTCCACGATTCTTGTTTGAGTACCTGATAGATGAGGGTCACATAAAGTTGTCTTTATCGGTGGCGCGGTACTGACACCCTTCCAACTGGGGCACAGGTTGGACCCTGACTTAGCTAGGAAGGGCATGTCGATTAGAAGACTACTTCCCACAGTCTCAGTTTCAGAATTAGTCTCAGACATCAAGAAAGAGCTCAGTTCAGTGTACAGAATGCAAAGTTGTTAGATACAGGACATTAAGTATGATTATTTTCAAATTCGAAGATCCTCTGCTAGATAGGCCAATCTCAAAATCAGTTATCAGATCTCAAAATTAGTTATCAAGTAGTATTATTACCCACAGATTCAGAGACTACCTACTAGATAGGGTTGATCTCCGTTTCAGTCAATCATTCTTATTATTAGCAGATTCGGAGACAACATGTTAGATAGGGTTGCTATCAGTTTTAGAAGCTTCAGATACTCGTAATCTCAGTATGTCCAGAAATTTCTAAATTTTAGTATATTCAGTATCAGTTACCAAAGTTATTCTGAGTATGCTTAGTGACAGTATGTGCAGTATGTTCAGTAATTATAGATTCTTTATGTATGCTAATCTAGCTCTTTCATATTATTCAGGTAAGTTATGTTCATGCATAAGCCCTTGCATTTAGCCTTACCTCATCTATATACTCGGTACATTTTTGTACTGACGTATTTGTGCTATGGTGTTTTATTTGACACCATAAGTTCAGAAGCACAGGATCCAGAGTATCCCCATCAGTTCACTCCCAGTCAGCAACAGTAGCAGTGAGTTCTCTTCTTTCGAGGACGAATCTCAATTTACTATTATTGCATCAGATTTTGTTTATATTTTCAGTTGAAGGAGTTAGTTGGGTATATGTCCCATCAACTCCATAGTTCAGACAGTTTAGAGTCTTTTCAGATGGATGTTGATATATTAGTATTCAATTTTTAGTTTTTAGTATGTGCAGATGTATTGAACCTTATGGCCAGTTTCTGTATTTCTTTCAGATATTATGCAGTGTACAGGTACAGATATTAGTAAAGACCAGCTTGTGGTCCTTCAGGTCCATAAGCACCGTGTGACGTCTCGGGATGGGATCTCGGGGCGTTACATGTTGATTCTACAACCATACCATGATCAACAGGAAAAGAAGCACGACAATAAAAACACACGGTGGGTATGGTATACCCAAACCCCAACTGAAAACTACACACTATCCAATTGTGCTAAAATAATATAAAACAGTGAAAAGTTAGAACATACTTGGGATTCACTAGGCGTCCGTGTCATGATATTCCCCAGATGGCAGTATATCCATTGGGAGAGGCTATGACAGTGGTGGTACACTATGAGAAGATGCACCCATAACTATATTTCCATGCCTTTTCCTATCAACAAACACAGTCTCCATTGAATCATGGTGGCCCTTTTTAGGTCTTTCATATGGCCTGTCTATATTCTATAGGTCCTCCTCTGTGCCTCTCTAGGTTCCAACTATGGGGACCGCCACATCATCCTCCAAAAATAAATCAAAGTGTTTGAGACCATGCAAAGGTGATGGATGAACAACTGGGGATACAACTGGAGGGATGAATGATATGTAGCTCTCAGTGAGAGAGCGCACCTCTACTCTAGGTTGTCCCACTTTTGTGAGTGAAACTCATCTGGTAGCTCTGACATTACTACCTGATATACAGACTGCAGTGTAGCCTTAGCCGTCTCTTATGTAGTTTGGACCGATGACTAGATCTACCCATATAATGTTTCCACCGTAGTCTCAATAATTGGTAACCAAGTGGCCATCACCTCTATATTTTATCAATACCTAGTATATATAGCACACTTACCTCTGTAATAATATCCTCATCAATAATGTCTATCATAGATACCACTCACATATCATCAGGCTACTACATTGTCATACACACATCAAACATTACTTGCTTATCATTTAGTTTGAAGGTTATCTCCCCCAAGTCCATATTAATCACCACCCTATAAGTGATGGGAAGGGTCTACCCAATATAATGGGGGCTTGAAAATCCACATCACAATAAAGAACCATGAAATCAGCGGGGAACATAAAGGCTGCAATCCTTAATTCTACTTCACACAAAACACCCACCAGTTTCTTCATAGATGAGTCAAACATCAAAAACTTTATAGATATAGGTTTGAGTTCCCCCATCCTAAAAAAATTATACACTACCAGTGGCATCACTTTTACTCCTGATCCTACATGAAATAAAGCCTGCTTGACATTAAAAGGCCAAATAGAACACGGAATGGTGACTGCTATGGGATCCTCCTTCTTTTCTACTAACATTAAAGAAGGGGTCGTACTATAAGGATGCACTTTATCATTGGGATCAATGACCCAATCCTCACTACTATCATACTCAAAAGCATTATCACCCCATATCGACTTCTCAGACTCTACCTCAGGTGTGTCATCACTCTATGTGCTATCAACCTTAACCTCTTTAATAGTAGGTATACGGGGATCATTAGTAGTGTCACCACAATTAGTGGTGATAGCTAGAAAATAACTGCTATTTGTAGAAATTTGCACCGTGTTACTTGGGAGGG
Organism: Capsicum pubescens; assembly: GCA_030864215.1. Classification (NCBI taxonomy): domain Eukaryota; kingdom Viridiplantae; phylum Streptophyta; class Magnoliopsida; order Solanales; family Solanaceae; genus Capsicum; species Capsicum pubescens. The sequence goes on from CM061546.1 coordinate 221,196,409, forward strand.
TACCTGACTGTCTTTGATGCAAAGTGGCAGACATTTGTCCAAACTAATGCTCTAACTGCTTGATAGACTTTGCATAAGACTCAACCTTCTGGGTCAAACCTGAAATATCAGCCTTGATCTCCTTAAGGCTAGCCTTCTAAATTTATTTCCCCTTCACCAATTTGGTCAACATTTCTTCCATTCTTGATTTTGTATCTCATCTTCCAGGTCAAATATACTTGTCTCTCTGCTCTTTGTAATCATCTCTATATATCCATTCACTATCTCTTTCCCTACTGTGATCTCTATATCTGACATTATCATAGTTTTGACCTTGGTTTTCTTTCCCTTGAGCTCGTAAACCCACCAAATAACTATCAGACACCTAGCCTCCTCTTCTAATTAAGACTCATAAGCTCTAGAAGCTGAACCCTATTATCCTACTATATGAACTTTCTCAAAATTTACAATCATAAACAACTTTGCTAGCAACCCAAGATCAGTCCTAAGTAGCATAACCTCTTATACTACCGAATCATCAACTACTCTTTGGCCATCATAAGCTCCAATGTCAAAAGAGGTAGGACCCCTCTCTTTCTCTTAAGTTTTCTACCCTCGGTTAGTGAAGAGATCTGGTCTAGAATGTCAACAGCTACTTCGAACATAATTTTATTAGAGCTCCTCTAGATATAGTGTCTACCATAACTCTAGAATTGATAGTCATGGCTCTATAGAATAACTCCAATAAGTTCGTCCCTAAAATCCGATGGTTGGGCACCATACTCAACTTCTTCTTGATCCTGAACTAAGCCTCATATATGGACTCAAACTATAGTTGCCAAAAATTATAAATCTCTTCCATAATCTATAACATCTTATATGGAGGAAAGAATATGTTCAGGAATAACCTGTACAACTCATTCCATATAGTGATAGATCCTTTTAGAAGTTCCCCCAACCATAAAGATGCTTCTAATGTAAGAGAGAAGGGGAACAACCTTAATCTAAGCACCTACCGATTCACCCCTGGATTTGTATACAAAGTACAAATCCTAGCAAAGCTAGACAGATGCATATTTGCATCATCTGTAGAAAACCCCACAAACACACCTTTCAAGTATAAGAACTGGATCATACTAGATTTATTAAACTTAACATCAGGGGGCAATATAGGAGGAATAATGGCTTTAGTCTCTGCCAGCTCAACATACCCCAAATCCTCTTTATCATCCTTATATGGCTGCAAATATTGGTTGTTGGTATCATGTAATGACCCTCCAGGTTATTATCTGTGTTCTTGCTTATTTCACCGATAGAGCTTCTCTATAGATACCCTAAGCAGTAACTTGCTGAAATCGATAGTTTGATTACTTGGCAGTTCATTTGTTTTTTAGAACCACTTTCCCAATTTGAAGTCTTTATTTGTTCTAAATGACCACTGAGCAAAAACTTAAGTAAAATGACCTCAAATTCAAAATACGACTTTGTGAATATGTTTGTAACATCAAAATCTATGTGGTTACATATCTCTTTTGCTTGAAATAGACTCCAAATATATCTTGAGGCATTTTCTGAAGCCCAAAACCACGTCCAAGCTTCAGCCATTGCTTAGCATATAAAAAGATACTGTGACTACGGTAGGTGAGGTGCGAACACAGTGCCATGGCTGTATCCAAGCAGGGTCCACGAATGTGCTACCCGATGCTTGGGAAAAGCCTATTTAAAGGTTGTCTTGACCAAAATTTTGTCCATTTTGTGCCTCCCTCTTAAGCCCTAAACCTTAATAGAGTGTAAAATCTTTTAGTGACTCTTTTGGGTTGATTAGGAGCTTGAATAACCTATGAAAAACAATTTTTCTATAAATCTAAGGTAAGATTCCTTCTAGTTTGGTGTTAATTTCTTTATTTCTATACCCAAAACCCCTAAGTCCTTGAGGCTCAATTGTAGCCACAAATGTGAATGATTTACTCTAATTTCTTGAGGGTTATAGCTTCCTAATGATAGTTGACCAATGGGTTAGTCTCAAAAACTCATTTTTTGAAGATGTGACCCACTTGGGGGTTTAGTGTCATTTCAGACCCATGACATAATGGTTCTATAATGGGTGTTGTTGATCTTGTAATGATGCTTATATTATGTTGTTAATAGCTTGGATCGTAGAAGAAGCTTCAAGAAAAGAAAAGGTAAAGCTCATTGGTTCGTGAGCAATTTGGACTCAAGGTAGGTTAGGCTTACTTGTAGTTAGATTGAGCTAAATTGTAGTATAATTATGATATCTTGTGAGATTAGGTGGGTCCTTAGATGATCAATGGATGAATGATGATACTTGGGTTTAGTTGATACTCGTAGGCTATTAAACTTGTAAAATATGATGCTTGACTATAGCCTAGAACCTAAGATAGGTCTTCTTGTAGTCTCATAAATCGTATGAGAATACTTTTGTTCCTCTAGTAGAGGAGAAAGTTGTTGTTGACTAACCTTAAAAGTATGTTGACCTATATATGACTAGTTATGAATTGGCCTTAGTGTGTGGGGTAACTTAGAAAGGATACTTGAAGAAGATTTTCCCTCATATGCCTAGTAAGGATTGATAAGTCCTTATTGTGTGATTATATAACCTAGCCTAATTCCAGGTAGCATTTTGTCTTATAGAAGTGAACTTTGGCATTATTGGGATTTAGGAGTGGGACTTGACCCACATTCAGCTTAAACTATGTAATTCCTTAGGGACCTATACACTTGAATGTTTAAGTTACGTTATTGAGGTTATAATGGTTAAATCTGATTGTCATATATGCATATGGTCGATGGTTAGATAATGTGTATACTTTATTGATCATCTTGTTTTCATGATTTGGATAGCCTTGTAAAGTCTTGTAAATTAAACCTATGGTTATGCTATCACTTGGTTTATTTATGAGTTTACCAAGTGAACCTCTAATTATGTTACCACTCTTGCTATGACCCAATCCTAATGATTAAGCTAATGCTTATGTGAAGAATTTTCCTTTGGGGTTAGTATTGTGAAAAGTAGGAGTAAAAGAGGCATCTAGAGAGCGTGCACTTGACTTATAATTGACTTTCTAATAAATATGTTAACTTGGAAAAGTGGAGATTGCATATATCATTTAGATACTCATGCTCATGCATCTACTTATATTATGTAGTGATGATTAATAGTAAAGTATGACATTATGCGTTACCTTACATCGCGTATACTCTATCATTGTAGGTTGCATATTCTTATTAATTTGACTACATATGTATGTGTATATCATTGTCTTAGAGGATGTATTAATGTTATGATGATACCTGGTGAATTCAGAGGATATAATGATATTATGATGATGCCCGGTGAATCCGAAGGATATAATGATGTTATGATGATGCCCGATGAATTTGGAGGATATAATAATATTATGATGATGTCTGGTGAATCCAGAGGATATAATGATGTTATGATGATGCCCGATGAATCCAAAAGAGGTAAAGATGTTATGATGATGTTATGTGTGGTGAGTATATATGAATACATGGATGAATGTGGGGTTATGCCGTGTATGGTTAAACCCATTTGTATACTTGGGACATGATGTCTTCCTTGGTAAATTGTTATCTATTCTTTGTCATTAATCACTAGATAAGAGGTGTGGCCCTTGTTAACACTAATTAGTAACTAGAAGTAGATTATGCCAAGTAATTAGTTAAGGCTAATTGATATGTGTAATCTTGTGTAGACCCAAGGTCTCACCTAGTAAATCTACTTGACTTGGATAAATAGTTAAGTTATGGAATTTCACCTAGTAAAGTGGATTATGTGATAACTAGTTGTCTCTAATAAATGACTATGACTTCCAGGCTAGAAGCCTAGTGAACTTGTTGGTGAACCTTATTTAGCTAGAATATGGAAACTAGTCCTTAAGGTTGTGACATGCTCAAAGATAATAGACCTAGTATTATATGATGAGAGTTTAAGTTGACATATAGTATATGATGGCATGGTGTCTTAATTGGTGACTTACATAATTAAGAGGCTAACTATAAGATGTCTTTGTGATGGGTGAATAAACAATAGTGTTGGTAACTTGTAGTTTTTCCTTATTTGATGACTAGTAAACTATCAGACTCGCAAACTAGTGGCTCATGGAAATGGAGGCTATCTAGTATAGGCTACACACGAATTTTAGTAATGAATTAGATATAAAATAACTATATAACCAGGTTACAGTGATATCGGCTTCATTTTGTATAATTGTGTTATTTATGATAATTGTAGACCTCGGTAAGATGACATAGTAGGAATCTACAACACGTGGCTTTGGTGAGTTGCTTGTGTAGTTTTGCCTTGATATGTTGATTGATTGATCTTTTACTGTACTCTTTGATGGTATGGGACATTGTGATGAGTTCTTTCTTTATTTTCCTTGAGTGTACTTCCTGACGGTATGGGACGTCATGGTAAGTTCTTTTTCTTTATACTCTAATGATGGTAGTTGTGTTGATTTGGTAATTATATGATTGTTATTGTATATATGTGGATTTATTCTTCCAGAATGATTACTCATGTTGTATGAAAGTTATGGTATATGTGGATATGGAATATCATACTATTGTTATAGCTGATTAGTTATTTAGACAGCGATATCAAAAAAGATTCAGGTTCGATTTTGTACCTTGACTTTAAGTTATTATTTTACTTTATATCGTTCTTATATTATAATTTAGCTCTATCGGCCGATGATGCCTACAAAGTACCCATATTTTTGTACTCATACTACACTTTTGTACCTCTTTGGTGCAGACCCAAGTTCTAGTTGTCGTCGTTGAGTTAAGATCAAGCAATTTTGATCATCAGGAGATAGGGTAAGCTCTTAGAGTTTGTGTTGCCCTTTTTCCCTTCTATATTTATTCTGTCTTTTGTATTTGAGACAAGTGTATAAGACTATTTAAGACTATTAAATGTTGAGTTTTAATTTTTATTGTCGAATGTAAAGATGCTCTTGTACTAATACAATCAAGTCATGGGATTGGTATTTGAATGTTAGTTGTTTCTTTATGGAATGTCGTTGTTATATTGTTTTCCCATATAGGGTCCATGTTGGACGTTCCTACCAAGGTAACCCATTGCATTAGCTATGGGTTACGGTGTTAGCTTACCTATTGGTGGGTTATGGTAGGTTCCATCATGACTCAAAAATAGGGTCGTGACAGATCACTTGAGCACGACCACCTCTAACCCGGTTCTGATTTCCACAAAGTGTTGCTCGACAGTCTGCTTCCTACCTCTACACAACTAACTCTACCTCTCAATCTATCCACTGAGCATTTTCTTCCCTCCTCTTATTAGAATCTTATGTTAAATGAACCCATCTGCTGGTCAACAATGTCCTAAACTCCTTTAGGAGGAGGGGGAGGCACATGATGTGCATTATCATGAACTTCTTTAGGAATATCATCTCTATGCGGCTCCATCATCCTAATAGGTATTTGTAGGATCCTTTTTGGATTATGATTCACTGGGAGTAAGGGATTACCTCTACTTTGTGTGCTAGGCATACACTGGCGTATATCCAACAAAGAACAAAAGCAAAAAGACCCAAGAACTGCAACTACCTCAATTAAGAACTCAACACTGTATTACCTGAAAATAATGCCATAATCTAATACGTCCAAGATACACCTTCAATCTGAAAATTATACGGTGTCTATCAGATAAAGTAATCCAACAAAGGCTGGGGTCGAATCCAAAGGGAATACATGGAATTGTGGCTCTCAACTTCTATAATCAACAAATGAAACTGGAAAAGTAAATGGGGGGATTGTCATGTTAATATCGAATAAGTAGCTAGCATCAACTTTGTTATAATCAGTCATTGGTGAACAATAGGATTGTGTTCGCCCTTGTTTCTCAACTCAGTAGTCTTATCGTGCTTTTTTAAACCAACCCGATACCTTGCATGCAGAATCTATTAAGTTATGTACCATCAACCCTCTTTTGGACTAGCTGATAGATTTCACGCTTTACCTTTTAAGTTTCAGGATGTCGCCTAATTAATCCTTATCCTAGATCCTAGTTAATTATTACCTTTTGAGTCTCTAGTTATTAGATGACAGCTAATCATCTTTCTTAGATAATACCTAGTAGCATGGATCGACATTTAAACTTCAAATTATTGTTGTAGTTATCTTTTCCTGCTCACTATTCCTTCTTTGGAGTAAGTAGAATAATATAGGTGGGATCCTAATATTTTTAACTGTTAAGATATCTGTTAAAGTAAGGATAATACAATGCAAACATGGGTATCAGTTCAAAACAACAATAGCACTTCCCCTACTTCGTCGATCCGCCAGGGTTTCCATAATACTATCTAAGGGTTTTTAGCCGCTCATGCTTGTGAAAGAATCAACAACATTCATGATTTAAAGGATAAGATGAAATCACAATAATCACAACTGTAAACCCAAAACTTTAACAAAATTAATCAATCGAAATCATTACAAGAAAATTCCAAGACCAAAATCAAATCTCAGAATAAAAATATATTTATAAGTATCAAGAGTGCATATCTTCTACTAAAAAAAATACATAAGGGGTATTTACAGTACATGAGGAAACCCTAAAATCAAGGACCAGATAAAAAGGGACAAAAAAGGATCGATGGCCACTTACTTGTGTCTACATGCAGCCTGACCTTAGGCACATGTTCCATATGCGGCCTGACTTTAGGTGCATGTAGACACATATAAGTGCCAAAAAAAATTCCTGCACCTTCATCTCTTTAGACTTTGGACTTTTGGCACTTACCTTGCCCACATGCGGTCCATATGTTCTACATATAGTCCACATGTTGATATAGGTGAGTGCCTGAAGTTCATTTAAAACTTTTTCACCCCCTGGATCTTCAATTCTAGTACTTAGCTTAGTTTCACATAGACCACATGTGCTATATGTAGTCCATATGTAGACATAGGTAAGTGCCAAGCCTTTCGAATCTTGTAACCAAGCTTTCAAACTTCAAGTTTCAACACATGCTGTGATCACGCACATCCGAGAAAAGTCATGAACACCCAAACAATGATCAAGTAAGTAGCCAAAAACTCCATTTTTCATCTTTTCCTTGAACTTTGCATCAAAAATCTAGTTTTCTTCAAAGCATACCTAAAACACATCATATCTAATAAAACAACCTAAGAAACTAGCATATTCTCATAGTTTTAAGCATCAAAAGTGCTATATTTTTATAGCACATTAGTGACCCGTCGGCACTGGCAACCAATTTTAAGATTTTAATAAAGGGAACTTTGGACATTTCTCTCTTTCCCTACTTAAACCCCACGTCCATAAAATAATAAAAAGGGGGGCTATTCTCATCTTTTAACAATTAAATACATACGCTCTTCTCTATCAAAATCCATAAGATAAGAACACTAGGGTTTTGATGACATCCAAACAATAACTTTTATTAGATATTTATACGGTCGATGTCAAAATTGGACGGAACACGTGGCTTTGCAGATCTCAGCAGTTGTAGTCAACGAGCAGAACAAGAAAATTAAATGGGGGGTTTTTTGATGTAGTAATCTCGAGAATGTAACTGTATTAACTTCGGTTGTAATCAGTGTAGGTGACACTAGGATTGTGTTCCCCTGGCTTCTCAACTCTGTAGGATTATCGTGCTTCGCTGAACCAATCCACTACTTTACATGAAGAATCGATAAGTTCTGTACCTTCTCCAGTCTTTTAGAAGAGTAGAAAGATTTCTCCCTTTACCTTTTAAGTCTCAGGATGTCGCGTTACTAACCTTTATCTTGATCTCAGATAATTATTACCTTATGAGTCTCTAGTTACTAGATAAATATTGCCATCTTACTAAGATAAAAACTAGAAGAGTGAATCAATAGTCAAACTCCAAATTACCATTGTCTTTATCTTTTCCTAGTCACTGCTACTCTTTTGGAGTGAGCAGCAATATCTATGAGGGATCCTAATGTGTGTACCCATTAAGAAAACTATAATAACAAAGACAAAGGAATACATGCATGGGTATTGGTTCATAACTATAGAAGCACTTTCTCTACTTCATAAATCCGCCAGGGTTTCAACTACCCTAGCTATGGGTTTAGATGCTCATGCTTGTGAAGAAATCAATAACATTCATATTGGAAAGCATAGATGAAATAATAATGGTGAGAAGAATAAAACCCGTAACTATAACTGAATTAATGAACCAAAGTCAATACAAGAAAATGCCAAGATCAAAATTAGATCTTGGAATAAAAATATGTTTGTGAATATCAAAAGTGCATTACTCTGACTAAAAAGTACATAAATGATATTTATAGTACAAGAGAAAACCCTAAAACCAAAGCCCAAACGAAATAGGATAAAATCGGGTTGGTGGCCACATATGGTCTGTGCCTGCGGTCTGGTACCGGGTACAGGTAGTACTTGCTTTCCTGACACTGGGCACAGGTACTGGGAGAAAAAACCTACAAGTTCAGCTCTTGTTATTTTTTACTTCTGGTAATTGCTTTGCCTACATGCGGTCCGTAGGTCCTACATACGGAAACATCTTGACTAGGTAAGTGCCTTTGGTCATTTTTTTAGCTCTTCTTCAATTTTCGAACATGCTTTGATCATGAACAAATGGAAAGCATCCCGAATATCTATAATTGCTCTAAAAATAGTCAAAATCACCTTTTTTCACACTATTCACGAACTTATCATCCAAAACATGGTTTCCTACTAAACATACCCAATATGGATCATATTTAACAAAATAGCCTCAGAAACTTGCATGTTTTCCTTGTTTTAAGCATTGAAAGTGTTATATTTCTATAGCACATCAACATCCTCAACTTAGAATATTTTTATATCCTCAGGCAATAAAACACAACAAAAATAAAAATGATGCTTAACTAGGACAAACTAAACTATTCAAGGCAGTCAGTCAACATGTAAATCTCAAAACACAACAACCCCTCTAATCCTATTTTTCAAAACCAACTAGGTATGAACATGAAGCATAACAATATGAGAAAATGGGATCAAGGTGTGGAAATTACATTAGAAACAGAAAACCTCTCATATATACAATTTACGCTACCCGAAATAAGCAAATAACAAGAAATATGACTCAAGTGCCCTCAAAACAAGAATGTCCCACTCGTTCATATGAAATCATGCATGAAAATATAGGGATGGTCAAGAGACACTCACACTTAAAAGAGAAGTTCCAATCCATGTATGTCAAATACCATAGGCTTGCCCTTATTTTCTTTACCTTAGCATTAAGATAGTCAAGTTAGAATCACTATAGGATTTTCCTCGGCTTGTAATGAAGACTTGGGGGATGGTATGGTACATATCGACATATTAAGTGGCTAAGCCTCCTTGGTACTACACTAGCCTTGGGGTCTCACTTACTAGTTAATTTCTTTTTTATTCTACTCTTATTTTTCCCTTTTTATTCTTTTATGCATATTCAGGTTGGGCGTGGTCTTTTATTCTTTTTCACAATTTTTCTTTTCTTTTTTTTCTATTTCTTTTTATATTATTTTTCTTCCACACCCAACCCTACTAACTTTCTCTCTTATTATACCCTTCTTCATACCCATTTACACTACGCACCCTTATGATAGCCACCCTTAACTTAGGTATTTTTCCTAAGTTGAGGTGCATAATGTCCAAGGAGGACCAGGGCCAAAATAGGTTCATTGTACTATAAATGGGAAGGTGAATGATGAAAAAAGAAAAACAGGCAACAAGGCTCAAAATAGAGATTAAGGGATATAATCACACATGGAAGGTCATTTAGGCTAAAAGTGGACTAAAATTATAAATGAACTATGATCCTTTCCTAACCGACTATTTATCAACCTAGGCAAGACTAACAAGGCATGTTCTGAAGGAAACTAGGTAGTATCTCACACACACATAGTGCAGAGTTAATATTACTAACTACAGCGCAGAGTCAATAGTACTAACTACTACCTATCCAGTTCATGCAACTGTTAAAAAGTGATTATCATGTCCTTAATCCTAATGCCATAATAAGATCCACAATGTTCATATATACATACATTTACACAGTTCTAAAACACAACTTTTTAGAGTGGTATAAAAAATTAGTCAAAACATGAGTACTTCCCTAAATACTTAAAATCTCCTAATTACACAAAAATAGTACAATATAAAGAAAAACAAATACGACATAAAATTATCCTAGACATGCCGATTCTACAACCTTACCGCGACCAATAGGAAAAGAAGCACAACAAAAAAAATCCGCGCCGACAAGGTATGCCCACCCCCAAAGAAAATTATAAATTGTCCTCAGTGCACTAAAGAAAATAAAATAGAGAGAAGTGAGAACATACCTGGGATGCACGAAGAGCCTGAATCAAGAGCATCACCAGATGGGGGCATATCAGTTGGCGGAGGCTGTAGTGGTGGAGGTGCACTACTGAATGTTGCACCCATTGCTATAGATGCATTCCTCTGCCTATCGACAAATCAAGACTCCATGGAATCATGCCTAGCCTCTTTAACGACCTGTTCATATGGTAAATTAGGGTCTTATAACCCATCTATGAGACCTCTCTTGGCCTAAACTGCTGGGACCTGCTTATCACCCTTCGTGAGAAAATCAAACTACCTTGGTATGCGCAGAGGTGATATCTGAACCACCTGGGGTATAAATGAGATAGTGCCTATAATGTGACTCTCCATGAGAGAGTTTACCTCTATTCATAACATATCAAACTCCTCTCTTAGCTAGGATAGATTTGGTGTAGCTGTTCGTATATTGGGATATAACCCGTCTCTCAAAATCATTGAGCTATGTATGAAAGTCGATATGTAGCTTGGATAGTGTTGTACTTAGTGTGGCCTCCCATCACTCCTGTTCCTACTCAAATATTTTACTAACCTCTAATATCATCTATTCGTAGATGGTATTTATCTCAGTCTCAACAACCCCCACTCTAATATCGGTGGCCCTCTAGTTGTCCACTAAGCTTTACAAAATCTGACTAGATATAGTAATCATACCTATCATAGGAGTTGTAGTGGATGGGAGAGTAGGCTCTGTAGATGTACCCATCAGCTCTGAATTTGAATCCTGGGCTAAAGAAGTAGTCTGTGTCCCCTAAAACCCACATACTTTCAATGTGACTCAGTAGGCTTTGTGGAAACTATTGGGCCCTCAGACTAGGTATGTGGTACTTCTGCTTGCTATCTCAATCTCCTAAAAGTGCTTGGACGTGCTAGCCCCTTTATATTCCTTATTTTCACAGTCGTTATTGTAGGTACCCTCTTATCTACACCTGGAATCTCAACCACAAGGGCCTCATCATATAATAGCTGAATCATAAAGGGAAGGGAAAATTAATCAACTCCCCACATGCTCTGTCATATAACTCATGGTGAAGAATAATAGTGAAATCAATATCATATCTCGCCATCAGATAGGCAACTAGTATTGCTCCCTCCCATATAAATGTATTATCCAGACCAGTGGGTATCAGTTGGTATATAATCAGCAACCTCCAAAACTTGGCCACCAATGTTAATCGGCCCTTTTTGATCACAGCTTGCCATCAATCTATAGGGTTAAATAACCCAGCAGTGAAATATAACTTACTATCCACCGAGCTATCTCAACCCTCTCACGTCAGTGCTCAGCCTATCACATGATATGTCGATCATGTGCGATCCTTAGTTGGTGGTCACACAGCTATATATGGAGAAGTAATATACTCTGCATCAAAGATAACTATGCAAATAGTCTTTGTTGATATGTCAACTCTGACCCCTCTAACCAGTATGCTCAAATTGTGTCTTCCTAGAAAATCTGATCAGGCCTAGATGATGGTACATAGGAAGGACTACGGTGGCTTAATAGGATGCATAAAATTCACATACCATAGTTGGGTTGTACGAACTTAGTGGCCTAGTCATCAACTTTAGCTAATATCTATCAAATGTTGCCCACAACTGTGGTACTCGATCTAGCTCTAATAGGTCAATTTAGTGCTTCTAAAAAATAAACCTCGTAGTCCTACCTATCTCCGAAACATAATTGTCCAACCTAAATATATTCTGCACCTCTTATATACAACACCTCGAAGGTCCCTTCTCGAGAGGTGTCTCTAAGGTATATGCAGGTGCGAGGCTCTATTGTACTGATAAATCATGGAAAGGCTTATCGGTACCATCATCAGACTAGGGTACCTTTATTTTTTGTACATGATTTGTGGTACCCTCCTCAGACTGGGGTACTGTAGATGACTTCTCTTGTTCAACCTTATTATATGAATCCAGGGACCCCTCTTCAGACTGGGGTCCTGAGTAGGAACCTATGAATTAGGCTCAGACTCTTTCTCCTTCTCCTTCTCCTAATCATGTGGAGGTTTATGTGGTGGTTATATCCTGACTGACTTCATCCCCGACCATGCTACAACAGACTGAGCAGCCTAGAGAGTCTTTCTTCTTGTGACTCTACATGTCACAATAACTACAATATCTATATAGTGTTGCCTCGTGTACTCTTCTACTAAATCGCTAGGCTCGAGAGACTCTAACCATCTCATTAAAGTACTATCCTTCGTCTTCTTCACCACTTTAGGTGCCATATGTACCTGAAAAACCAGTTGTTAGTTTCTAACAAAAGTTAAAGAAAAACTCAAAATTGGAAAAGTTTGAATTTTTCCTTAATTTTCGTACCCCTATAACCTATTTGAGATTCCAAAAAGTCAAATTTACATACACTTATCATCAATCACAACTTTCAAATCAAACAAACATGCTCAACTATTGGTATTACTTTCATTCATTCAAGTTCATCTTTTGGTTAGGGCCTAACTTTTGATTTTTGTTCAAAATCAGGCTATATATTATGTTTTTAGGCTACTTCAAGGATCCTACATACAAGCGTGATAGATTCTATATATTTTTCAATGATACACATATCAACTTGTTCAAATAATAGATAAACTAATATATAACCATTAGGAGGTAAGAAAGTTACCTTTTATACGAATAACTAGAAGAGAATAATTATGAAATCAAGAGAAACAAAGTTTTAATGTGTTTTTAGCATGTTGGAACAAGTTGGTATCTCAAACAAGTGACAATTTAGCCCTTACTTAAGTGTGGGGTTAGTTTGTGTTTTAAGTGGGAAGTTTGCATTCAAAGAGAAAAGTGAAGTTTTGAGGATTTGAATGAGTTAGAATGAGGTTAAGAATGTTTTTATATAGGTAGGGCCTGGTTTAGGTCATATTTAAGTGATGGTGGGCCCAAAATTTTAATCTAATAGTGGGCCCAAAATTTGACCTAGTCGCGGCTTGTACCTGCGGACACTACCCGCGGTCTAGCTCTGGGCGTAGGTACCACCTGTGTCCAGCAGGTGCTTGGCCAAAAATTTTGGCCTTCTTTTCTGCAACCCGGACTTGGGGTTTTGATATTTTTCCTGATACTTATGGTTTCGCAACCTATGTTTTAGGTCCCAAAAGTAAAATTAGATGCCAAAATTCATAACTTACCATTTTTCATCCTTAAAATTTCAACTTATCAACTTATTACTTAACATACTGTGTGGGACTTGTGACCATGATGGGTTGATCATATAGCCCCCTTACCTAGAAATCGATAAATGTATTAGTTTTTTACCATATTTTGGGGAAGTCCATAAGCTAAAAACCTACAAAAAGAAAAACAACAAATACATGAACACTAAAAATAGTGGGTTGCCTCTCACTCAGCACTTGATTTTACATCGTGGCACGATGTGGCTATGTTATTTCCTCATACTTTACAAATAAGCCCATGGGTTGCCTCTCATGCAACACTTGATTTAATGTTGCTGAACGATATTAGTATCTTGACTACTAAGAATTCATCAAGATACCCATAGGAATATCTTCCAGGGTTATCAATATAATGAATCACCGACACTACCCTTATGTCGATTGGCTACTTCATTGACTATGGGATGTTGAATGTATCCTCCTCACCATTGACTAAAAATTTTAGCTCACCTTTCTCCATGTCAACCCTAGCTCTTCCTGTGACCATAAATAATCTTCCAAATACAATAGGCATCTCAGTGTCAACCTCGCAGTCCAGGATGACAAAGTGAGGATGAAATCAAGATGGGTATCCCATCTTAACCAGGATAATTATCCACCCTCATTATAACATTAAAAGAGATTCCCATAGGCTTATTTACTGTACGGTCAACCATCAATATCCTCATTGAAATCGATTTTGGAGGGTTCAAGCCTAACAGCTTGAATACGGCTAATGAATTAAATTAATGCTGGCCTCTAAAACACACAAGTCTATGGAAAATTAAGATGAACCAATAGTGCATGGTATAGTGAATAAACTAGGATCACCCTTTTTCTATGCCAAAGAACTAGTCTTGACTGCACTATAATGGTGCATACCATCAACATCCTCAAATTTTCTCCTTTCTTCCTTGTGACCAATTATTTCATATACATGACGTATACAGGCCTCTGATTTAACTTTTATATAAGAGGTATGTTCAAGCTCAATTCCTTCAGTATATTATTGAATTACTTAAACTTACCTTCTTTTTTCTTCTACCTCAATCTCTGAGGATAAGGTGGGTGGTCTTAGAATTTGTTTGATTTCTGGCTCAGTGATAGGAGCCTTACTGTTGTCTTCCGCATCTTTACCATTATCACCTATTACCTTTACAAACTCAATAGTACATGTCTCATCATCAATATCTTCCATAGTAGGTTATAAGGGATCCATAGCAGAGATACCACTCCTCGTGGTAATAGCAAATACGTGACCATCGTTCTTAGGATTTTGCATCATGATCTCGAAAGGGTACCTAGCTGCATCTATTTCAGAGTTGCTGACATCTACCCAAACTGTTTCTCCAACTACTTGATAGCAGTGGTATGTGACTTACCCTTTTGGGTCAATCCAGAAATATCAGCCTTGATCTCCTTAAGGCTAATCTCTTTATTTTCCTAACCCTTTACTAGATTAGCCTACATCTCTTCCATTTTGGATTTTGTATCTTATTTACTATGTGGAATGTATCTATGTCCCTTCTCTCTGTAGTCATACTTTTACCTCCAGTCACCATCTTATTCTCTGCTACGGTCTCTATATCCATAATAAAAATTCTGACCTTAGTTTCCTTGCCTTTGGTCTTGGAAACCTACCAACTGACGATCCAGATAATTCACTTCCTCTTCTATTTTATACTTGTACACTTTGGAAGCTAGCACTTGTGATGCTATTACATTTACCTTCTCTGAAGTCGATGCTGCAAGCTTCTTTATATGTAACCCAAAATTAGTCCTTAGCAATGCAATTTCTTGCACTACTATTTCATCAGTTACTTTCTGGTAACAGGAGGCACAAATAGCATAAGTTCTAGATCACCTCTTAGCCTCCTAAATTTTCCACCCTCGGTTAGTAAGTTAGATATGATCTAACATCTCTGAAGCTCCCTCCTAATATAGTCTTATAAAATCTCCTCCAAATATGGTGTCTTCAATAGCTCTGGAGTCGATGATCAAGGCTCTGTAGAATATCTCTAATAAGATCGTCCCTAAGACCTGATGATTGGGAACCATTCTAGGTTCTTGTTTAACTTGAACCATGAATCATACATAGACTCTATCTATTGTTACTTGAAGTTATAAATCTCATCATTGTGCTACAACATCCTAGATAAAGGAAAGAACTTTTTCATGAATTGCTTAAGAAACTTTTTCCATATCGTGATAGAGCCTCTTGGCAGTTCCCCTAACCATAAAGATGCTTCTCTTGTATGTTATAAGAGGAATAGCCTCAGTCGAAGTACTTCCTAATTTACCCCTGGATTTATGTATGAATTGTAGATCCCGAGGAAATTAGCAAGGTTTAAGTTTTTATCATCCATAGACAAACCTGTAAACAAACCCTTCAGATTCAAAAGATGGATCATTGCACTTATGATATAAAACTTTATGCCTAAGGGAAAAACAGAAGGAACTATGGCTCCATTATTTGCTGGCTCAATATATTCCAAGTCTTCTTCGTCATCTATATATGGTTGCATGTACTGATATGTTGGGATTACTTAAACACGGGAACTTAGCTCTGTCCTGGTTTCCACTGAGTGTTGCTCAGTGGTTTGATGTATGTCTCTGCTCAGCTAGCTATGCCTCTCTAGCTACCCTCTGAGCTTCTTACATTTCCCTCTTCTGGGCTTCATCTTGGGCTAATATCTCACCAATCTGTCAATCAATGACATCTTGTACCCCTTCAAAAGGTTCATCTCTTTTATACTCATTTATCCTATTAGGTGTTTGTAGGATCCTTCATGGTTTCGAATTTAGTGGGGGTAAAGGATTTCCTCTACTTCGTGTCCTAGGATACATCGGTGTATGCCCAACTAAGAATATAAAGAAAAACCCAAAAACTACAACTTCAAATCATAAATCAACACCATATTCCCAGGCAATGACGCCAAAATTTTTATGATGTCCAAACAACACCTCCTATTAGATGATGATACGATCTCTATAAAATATAGTAACCCAACAAAGGTTTGGGTTGAATCCCAAGGGAATAGGCTTTGCAAATCTCAGCAGTTGTAGTCAACAGGTAGAACAAGAAAAGTAAATGGGGGTTTTGATATAGTAATGTCGAGAACATAACTGTACTGACCTCAGTTGTAATAAGTGTAGGTGAACACTAGGATTCTATTCCCCCTGGATTCTCAACTCTGTAGGTTTATCGTTCTTCGCTGATACAACCCAATAATTTACATGCGTAATTGATAAGTTATATACCTTTTGCCGTCTTTTGGACGAGCAGACGGATTTCACTCTTTACCTTTTGAGTCTCAGGATGTTGTGGTACTAATCCTTATCTCGATCCCAGTTAACTATTCCCTTATAAGTCTCTAGTTATTAGATGAAATCTAACCATCTTACTAAGATAAAACCTAGAAGCGTGGATCGACAGTTAAACTCTAAATTACTATTATTTTTATCTTTTCCTAGTCACTGCTCCTCTTTTAAAGTCAAAATCAATATCTAGGCGGGATCCTAATGTGTGCACCCATTAGGAAAATTATCATAACGAAGACAAAGCAATACATGCATGGGTATCGGTTTAAAAAAACAAAAGGACTTTCTCTACATCGTCAATCCTCCAAGATTTCGACAACCCTAGCTATGGGTTATAGCCACTCTTGCTTGTGAAGAAATCATTAACATTCATATTGAAAATCATAGATGAAATCACAATGTTAATAATAAATAAAACTCACAACTGTAACAGAATTAATGAACCAAAGTCAATACAAGAAAATCCCAAGATCAAAATCAGATTTTTGAATATAAATATGTTTGTGAATATCAAAAATGTGTTTCTCTAATTAATAAGTACATAAATGATATTTATAGCACAAGAGGAAACCCTAAAACCAAATCCCAAATGAAATAGGAAAAAACCAGGTCGGTGGCTACATATGGTCTGTACCTACGATCTGGTATCGAGCGCAGGTAGTACCTGTGGTCCTGATACTAGGTGTAGAAAGAAACCGCAGGTACTGGGAGCAAAAATGTTGCATGTTCAGCTCTCGAAATTTTGGACTTCTTGTACTTGCTTTTCCTAAATGCGGTTTGTAGGTCCTACATGCGGCCATATGTTGACTTGGTAAGTGTTGGGAGTTATATTTTCATCTCTTATTTTATTTCCTAACATGCTTTGATCATGAACAATCTAGAAAACATCTTGAATATCCTAATTACTCCAAAATTAGCCAAAAACACCTTTTTCCACCTTTTTTCACAACTTATCATCCAAAACATAATTTTCTGCAAAACATACCCAATACGAATGGATCATAAACAACAAAATAGCCTAAAAATTTGCATCTTTTCCTTATTTTTAGCGTCAAAAATGCTTTATTTCTATAGCACATCATGTTTCTAAGGAATTTGAAATTAGAGCTTCCAAGGGTTGATTTATCTCCATAATTGTTGATATCTATGGTATATTACTCTTCCCCAAACCCTATTTTGTTAAAGCATATATTTTAAATTGTATTCAAGTGGTTTTGAATATTGGCTTTAGAATGTGGGTTGAGGGATTTGAATGATTATTTTCTTAAATGATGTTTCCATGGTATATTTGATATTTTTTATTCTTCAATGGTGGTTTTGAATGCGTGGGGTGCATGGTCATAGTGAATAAACTAGGGGTTCATGGATTCCCCCAATTATATAGATTTTGATAATTGAATTGGTGATAACCTCAACCTGATCTTGTGAAACTTGCACTGATAATGAGAATATACATATTGAAAATACCTTTGGAACTATTGCATAGAAAAAAAGCTAATGAATCAAATTTGATTTAATGAACATGGGGGTCGGGACATTTTCCCATATAAATTTAATGAAAAAAGGGGGCCATAACATTCCCCCACCCTAATTTAATGAAAAAAGGGGGTCGAGGCATTTCGCCAAGTCAATGGAATTGTAAGGGCGTAATTATAATCTTGCGAGCGTAAGGGTATCATGATACCTATGGTGTGCCTTAGTGGTAAATTCCTTTTTTAAATGGATGGGTTATGTGAAACTTTTTTTAATTGGGCTTAATGGGGGTTATATAGCTAAGCCAAGAAGGTGAAGGTCACAGAGGAGAACCAATACTTGAAACTTACATTTGCCAGCACGAGGGTTGGTCATGATGACTGTGTGAATGGTTCACACTAATGATATTTATTGGTATCTTGGATTGACATGGGGTCGGGGTATTCCCTGGTCTTCCTTGATACCTCTTGTTCATGCGGCTAACATGTACTGAGGCCCTTTCAGCAGGGGTAACTGATCCCATATAGCCCATGTTTTCTTTTTATGATGGTTAAGAGACATGGTCCAGACTAATGTTTTACTTGCATGGAGAGCCTTGTTCCCTATCCCAACATATTTTATATATGTATATGATTATGTGCGTAGGATTTTGAACTAAGTTGATCATGGCGTTATTTTATCCTTTCCTTGAGTTGCATGCTAACTCTCACCCTGATAATCATTTATGGATGTTGTATCCCTATGGAATACAAAAATTGGAGACACTTCTACTTTTCCTGCACATTGATAGGAAATTTGGGTCGTCAATAGTCAACTTTGAAGTGGTGACCTTCTATTCTCCGGAAGGGCTATCATTTCAAAGTTTTATTTTTTTATGTATTAGACTACTTAAGTTGAATATTTTGGCTATCATCAGGGGAATGTCCCAACTTATATTGGTTTGGTTTGTTTTAGAGACTTTGTGGATTACTGTGGATTGGGATGGTTGTTGAAATTTTTAGATTCTTTTCTGAGTTAGTTGAGTTTCCTATCTTGTTATTTGTTTAGAATTTAGCCTATCTTGTTATATTTTTGGAATTCATCCACTTCTAGTTGTATTATGTTCTATTTTGACTAGGAAAAGAGGGTGGTCTCTGGTTCTTGACGGACTGAGATACCCGTCATGGCCAGGCCCTGGTTTGGGTCATGACACCAATGAAGAAACTTCCATTGATTTTTGTGACCTCCCCAAATAAAAGACTGATATTATGTATACAATTGAGAAATGAAGAAATCTTTATAATATCACAATAACAAAAAAGGTTTTATGATTCGTATCTTGGCAAGGCGTTTTAGGATGACCGATATATCGAGCAACCACTTCGTAGCCATGGAGCATCTAGAACTTAATCTGAGCTTATTTTATAACAAAATTCTATTTTTATATATACATTTACATATACGTATATGTACGCATAATTTTTATTTATTTTAATGATTATTTTTTCATTCTTAATATTTTCTTTCAAGTGTTTTTACATATTTTTGACAACACACCCTGATGTGGCATTTAAAAGGGATCTTGAGCTCTACGTTTGTAATTTTATTTCTCATTCGTATAGTTGTACATAAAGATAAAAGTATAGTGGAAATTTTACTTTTGGGATGTTGGGTAGGAACATCCTTTACTTCACATATTCATTAATACATATTTAGGCAAAACTTAGGACATTAATATTAACATAAAGAAATTATGTTAATTTAGATATTTGATATGTCATCTGTATGTCATGTGTTCAGGTATATTAAATTTCATTATTCTATGTGTTCTACTTGTTTATAGAGGAAATGAGGGAAATCACACTATACTAAAATAGTCTTCATCAAATTACATGGTCGAAGAAGGGGTTTTATTTATCATATTCTCATTTTATGTGTTATATCTATTGAGATGCCATGTGATTCTTGTCTAAACATTTTTTTAGTTAGCCCACAGATTTTGTGTAGCCATATTTACAAAGAAAACTCTAGAAAATTTTCTTGGGAAATGCTAGGGTTAATCAAGTCATTATCTATACCTTTTATTCTAGGACGAATGATCCAAAAGGGGGGATGATGTGACACCCCATACATTTTAAAACATACAAGACCAGCTTGGCATCGATGAAAGTATTTAAAGTCAAGATAGGTATTTAAGCTTAAAGTTAAAGGTAAGCATTAAGTTATGTAGGGGGATCAAAATTTTGGAAAAATAAGATAAAATAAATGATGTGCTTGATTGACTTAATTAAGCTAGTAGGTGACCAGTAGATGAATCACCTACTTATACTATTGGACCGAATTGAGGACTATATTATTGGACATATTTAAGGCCCAAATTATGTGAAAGAAAAAGGGAAGGGTGACCAGCAAAACACCTAATCTATTTAAGGCCCAATTTTCCATCCCAATACCTAATATATTTAAGGCCCAATATGGTGTGATCCAATTAGAAATAAACCAAGTAGGTGCATAGCCAAGTAGGGGCATCACCTACTTGGACTATTTTTGACCAATATATGGCTGAGAATAGGCTAAAAAGAGATGGTCAAGTGGGGGAGGGGGATTTATAAGGTCAAAATTAGTTCATTTTCTCTTCATTCTTACTTGTAAAATCATATTATATTAGCTCTCTCTCTCTTTTCTCTCAAGCCTAAAATAGCCGTCTCATTTCTCTCCTAGGATTCATGAAGAAACCCTTCCCTTGCAAGCCAAGGTAAGTAAGAACACTTATGGTTTAGGTTAATTCTTACTTACGAGATTGTGGAAATCCTGTTCCTTGTGTTTAAAAGTGTAGGAAATACCTCTCCAAACTTGGCAGTCCAGCTTTTTCTTAAATTCTAAGAGATTTACCTTCTTCTTTGGTTCAAACATGAAGAGAAGTTTCAAGTCTTGAAAAACCTAAGTTAAGAGGATAAAATTCCAAAATTATGAGGTAAGGATCCACCCTAATTTTTTCCCTCCATATGTATGTTCTGATGGAGGATTTAGTGTATGATTTTGTTTAAAACTCATAGGGTGGTGATAGGAAATATTCTCTTATTACGCTTAAAAGAATTTTGGGACTGCTTTAGGTTGTTTTGTGTGTACTATTTTGGGAAATAGTTGGATGGCCTTATATAGTGATTGTACTAAGGTGGAAATAAAGGGTGTGATCTTGGGAGAGTGCTCTAGTTATTTAGCAATCTTGGGATAGTCACAAAGTTCTCCCTTTAAATTTAATTGTGAGATTATTTGAGCATTTTAAATATAATGTAGATAAAACTCACATGCCGATAGCAATGTAATCCATGAGATCATATCGCAGGCTAATTGTGAGGTATTGTTTTGTATCAATAGAACAAAAGGTGGTATATCTGAAATGGTGGAGAATTCATGGAATCAACGTAAAGGATGGAAACATTGAAGGTTGTGGTGGTACACCACCAATTAGATATCATAAGCTTACTTCCCCGACACTCTTGTACATTTCTTTATATGTTTCATGAAGCCAAAGAAATGTTGGAGAACCTTATGAGAAGTTTGTATGGTGTATAGATGAGAATAGAGGAGAAGAGGCTGAAAGAAGCACCCTTGATTTGATAACTAAGGGCTTACTGCCCGGCTACTATTTTGGTGAGACTAGGTTTCCCAAAAAGTGTTAATTAGCTACTAATACTAGTTTTACAACTTACCTTATTGTAGATAATTAATCTGAAATGAAGAAGTTCAATTCATGGTAATATCTAAATGAGCGGCAAGGTATGTAGGGCTATTTTATTTTCTATTTCTTTGGCATAAATCTAGAACATTGTGTTACAAAGTAAACTTTCTAAATGCTCTTGGTAGAAAATGATACATGGTGACGGTATCTGATTAACTAGTGTATCTAATGATCTCGCTCCCACTCCTAGTGCGTTAAAAGTACTTTAACATGAGTTTACTACTATATATATGTTCTTACTCCACCAAGTATTTGCATGCAAGTCTTAAACTATTTCATCATTAAAACACAAACTCTTGTCACATATTTCCCTTACGTGAGTCAATAAGGTCCAAGAATACATATGGTAGGTGTGTTCATTTGTTGGGCACACAATCAACCTACTTTCCTCCAACGTTCTTGATATGGTCTATCTAATTATAAAACTCATTCTTTCATATGTTTATATTTTCCATTCATTAGATATCACTCCCATTGTCATTCTCTACAATCTTATCTCACACACTCCTTAATAGTTCCATTGAGTAGTTTAGATGTATTAACTTGGGATGTACATTTATTCTATGTTAAATCTGTCCATATGCTTTATTATTTCCCATGTTTATGTAATTCTTTCATTTGATATTATTTACTAAGTATTTTAACATTGTATCACTTAATAAACTCCATATCTCTTGGCTTGATAAGTTAAATGTCTCCACTTTATATGTGTTTCAATTTGAGCTATCAAATGCGTATTGTGTCACATAAAATCCTAAGTATTACATTGGTGTTACATTTGATTTCTTTGTCATTGTCACTACCTTAAGTCCAAAATCACGTGTCTCCTACTATACGGTTGGTTTTCCCAAATCTAACTCTATGACCACCAAAATAACAATCTCAAAGATTAAAAAAGTGTTTTAAAGTAAATATACTTATATGTGGGTGGTAGATCATGGGAAAAAGCCTAGCATGGGCCAATATCAATTCATGGATTTATAGGTGGTATCCCAGGGGTGGATGAAACACCTAGCATGGGCCGATCCTATTATCGGGTGGTATCCCAGGGATGTATGGAAAGCCTTGCATGGGTCAATACCGATTTGTGTACTGATGAGGAACGTATCCCAGGGGTATAATGCCTAGCATGGGTCATCCTCTTTTACAACTAATTAGGTGGTCATATGTATCACATGGCTTACAAATATTATAAAGCAAAGAAAAGTAAAGTAAAGAAAAACATGTAACGTACAGGCTTTCACAAGAGTAAGTAAAGGTGCTCGTTCATCCTTATCTATATATTAATATATTGATCACTGATTTCATTGATTTCTTATTTCACCTATGGATATATCATGCCTTACATATTTAGTACATTATTTCATACTGATGTCCCTTATGGGGGACCAGCTTCCATGTTGCAGGTATGAGTTCTTAGCGAGTAGATCTCCCTAATAGAAGCACGGGATACTCAGTGGATATTGGTGAGCTCCAAGTTGATTTGTAGACATTGTAATGCAGTAATATGTATTCATAGATTAACATGTCATCTGTATCAGTTTGGCTAATTTTTTTGTATTGTATATACAACTTCATATCAGTTATCCACTTCATCTAGGTTATTTTTATAGTATGTGTCCCCATAATTATTGTCTAACTCATCCAGTATTGGGGTGTGACAAAGTGGTAATATGGTTCCCGAAGGGTGCCTAACCTCTTTTCTTCGAAATAACTTAAACCCTTACTTATAATCTAAGCCGGTTTTCATAGTCCTAAACATAAGTCACAACAATTAAATAGGTTTCCTTATTTTCCTAAAATATAAGGTGGGAACTCTGTATAAAATCAATTCTTTTATAGTCCATAGATAGGTTATGCTTTGTTTAACCTTAGAGAAAATAGGGCATCACAGAATGGCAACTTTGTTGGAGATTAAAAACAGGTACTAACCATGATAGACTCAATTTTTTAACTGAGGAAGTGTTTTTATATTCTTACCTATTCTAATTATTAAATTCTTTGATTCATTATTTCTTTCACACACTGCAAATTGTGTGGTTTTTCTCATAAATTCTTTACATTATTTGCACAAATTAGTTTTGTTGTATTATCAATTCTTTGATTCATTACTTGTTTAATACACTATATTTGTATATTGTAAAAACTGCTACACATTATCTTTCAATTTATTTAATAATAACCACGATTCTATCGAGTCATTGAGCGTACACAAACACATACTGAATACATGAGCGGTGTCCTTCACTCTTCCGAACTTTCTTTGGATTCCTTAATTTTAAAGTTGGTGCATTTAGGTTAGTGTGCCTTCTTATAAATATTCAGTCCCTCTCTAAATTATTTAAGAAAACTCTTATTCTAGAACAGGCCTTGCTATATTGATGAGTGGCAATTTCGTCACTCATTTCTTGAACACTATTGTGACTAAATTGATGATATCAGACTTGTTTTCTAATGAAATGCATTAATTTCTAGTGTTCATGCATTTTCATGGAAATCAGGTGAAAGAATAGTAAAGTCAAAGTTGGAAACGAGAAAAAGTGTGCTGAGCAGGACAAAGGTTGAAGATATTTCTCTAAAATGACCCTCAGATACTGCTATCATAATTTGAGGAGTCACGATCGTGATTGATCAAGATAGGCGAAGATGCCGTGATCACTAAAATATACAACGCGATCACAACTTGTCTTGATAAGAAAAGGTGTTGTATTCACGGGAATATGCACTACAATTGTGAATGTCCAGATAGCAACAGAAGTTGTGATCACAATTGCGACTGATGGGAACATTCCCAAGGGCAATGATGAATTTCATGAGGATCGATCCCAATACATAAAAGGATCAATCCCTAATATTTCCAGTATTTAATTTTTCAGTTTGTGGAATTTAGTATACATTGTTACACTATTTTGAGTGAGAAACTTACTTTGAGTGATTTCCAAGTGTGGATTTAGTTATTTTATTTGAGATTAGTTGTGACTAAAATCTTGGAGATACCTTCACTTTTTCTTCATGGATGAATTTAATGCTGATTTTGGCATATATTTCTTCTCTTTCTCTATGAGTAGCTAAATCTAAATAATGGGGTTATGCTTGAATAGATTGTGATTAGTCCATGGGTGTTGTTGATTTGTCTTCTTATTAGCTATTTGTTGTGGGTTTTTTATTTATTCCACATTTTAACTAAAACTTGGGGGTTGCAAACCCCAATAACCTTTGAACCTATGTCATCCTTGAAAGAGGGGATATGGCGAGGAGTAAATGCAATCAACAACTTGAAGAAATTTATTTAATGACATGTTGTAGGCATAAGAATGTTAATAGAGGCATTGGATTAGGAAATTTAGTACACTAATGAGGTTCTCAAAAGAACCCATTTGTGTAAATTTGATGTTGTAATTGAAAGACTGACGTCAATACTTTTTAATCTAGCCCACCCATTACTCCTAGCTAATCTTGAATAAATTATAAAGTACCCATGTATGAACTCACACCTAAAATTGCATAACCCCAAGGTCTCTCTCTACTTGATTACACTCTTAGCACTTTCAATCTCAAAATAGTGTCCTAAAAGCAAGGAAAATGTCATTATACAATCATTCCAACTACCCCACCCTCCCCCCAACATTTTACATTTATGTTCGTTTTATTCACATTGTGAGTTAAATTCTAGTTAGTTAGAAACACTCTTAGGTTTTGAATTCTGTGTATTCACTCCTTGTGGATTTGACGCCAACCAAAGTTGGGTTATTATATTGACAACGATCGTTTACACCCATTCAAAAGTGTAATGTGACCATTATAAAAAAATGGCATCATTGTTGGAGAGTGAAACATAGTTTTTAGTATTGTTAGTCACCTTGTGTTAGCCGTAGTATTTTAGTATACATAATCTGTTGTTTTTGTCTTTTTTCATGTGCATATAATAGCATACATGATACCATAAGTCAACACAATAGTAATGCCAGCACTTTTTCCGGAACAAAACCCACATTCAAATTCATACAATTTAAACCATGTAAAACACATGCTTTTCATAAATTAATAATTGAGGAAGAGTAACATGCCTTAAATATCAAAGTTTATGAAGAGAAATCAAACCTTGAGCCCTTGGATGAACTATTTCCCGAAAACCCTAAGTATCTTGACCTTGGAGAGTTTAGATAGAAGAGAGGGTTTTTTATTGTGTTATGAATGAGAAATAACACCTTAAAGTGCTTTATGGTCGCGGGGTCTAGGTATGGGAAAAGGTTAATTCACCAGAATTCCCTTAATGAAAAGATTGGAAAAATATCATCCAGTCGCTACAGGTTTTCTAACAACTTGTTACGACTTCTTATGACACGCCTCCTCAAGTCGTAGTCAAGACCATTCCCCTAGGCACCCTATTGGTTTTGCTATGATTCATGCCTTACGAATCGTAACCAGTCCCTATGACTCGTATGCACCACCTGTCATTAAGGCTGAAAATTTTTAGGCATACACTAATTACTTTACGACTATCACTTAACGACTCGTCATGGGACCTTACAACTCGTGAGGTCCTAGTCGTAGTCATAAAAGAAAATCCAGGAGTACCTAATATCCAGGATACGATTAGGTCCTTAAGACCCGTCAAGACTCCCTATTACTCGTAAGGAGAGTCATAGTCTGTGCAGTGAGAATAAAATCTCAAAAAATTTTATGAACCAGAAATCCGAGGTGTTGCATTCTCCCCCCTCCACCTTAGGATCATTCATCCCCAAATGTTGAGACAATGTATCCCTTAGCACAAGTTAACATAGAAACACAACCACTCTTATATTTAACAAAGACATAAAATGAAGATATCAAGGAATTCACAATTTGCTTTAAAAAAGTTAGAAAACAAAGATGCTAGGGAATACGCATACCTTTTGTTATAATTATCTGGAGCGGGAAACATTGGGGCGGCACCCTCACCTCTACCCTTCCTCCAAGAAACTACCCAATCATAAGAAAGGTCTTTCAACCGATATGCTGCCAACTCCACACTATGCTCCTCAGAGACATGCATCACCTGAGTAATCTTTTGCACCTCCTCTAAGTACAACTATGGATCCTCATCTGGCTTGGACCCTTAAAATTCCGATGGATTCATCTGCATAAAGTCATGGATCCTTGCAGAAACTGAATCATCTCCCTGTTGCTATGGATCCAGGGCCGGATTGGACTAAACATTCTCAGTGATAGCTTGGGCCAGCACCTGAAAGGCTGCTCGAAATTTGGCATGGGACATATTTTCATTCAGTGGGTCAGCAGGCTGGGTTACTGACCATCGTTATTTCTTCTAGCTCGGCGAAGAGGCATATTCTGAAAGAGGAGATCACGAATTAATAGCTGAAAGGAAACAATTGTAAGAACGATGGACTTCTGAAATAAAGAAATAACACTTTTTCCTAAAATGTCTCGTAGCCTCTTTCTCATAGATTTGGCACGCGACACACCGATGATTAAGACTCTACTTAACGTGGCTTAACAGACTCCCTAGGACTCCAATAAGCTTAGGCTCTGATACCAAGTATGTAACGCCCCAAAAATGGGTCTCGAAGTGTCACGCGGTGCTTAAGGCTACAAGTAGCCCCAAGTTAACCCTTTGAGCCATTTTCATACCATTCAAAACTCATCGACAGTATTACTATAATCAAACATCAAGATATTCTCCATAATTTCATAATTCAAGATGAAAGAGCTGCAAAAAGTAACTAAATACGACCTCTCCACAAGATTGATCAATCTAACCATCTAATCTGACAAGCCTCTACGAAATTGTGTAACACTGAGGCATTGGGACAGACCCCAATTGGCCCTAACATCAGGGAATAAAATGATAACTCAAAATATAAGAGTGAAATCTGAAATAACCAGTCCTCGAATCATAAGGACTCACCACTACAGAAAATGTAGACCAATGTGCTCGGAGAATAACGTCAAGCCTGGGAATGAGCACCTGGACCTACATTATAGGAAAATATAGCCTACGTACGAATACATGGGTCTGTACCATGGAATATGGATCGATTATATGAGGGTGTATGCAAGTTTTCATCAAAGTCCTATATCACAAATATTTATAGGAAAATATGCATGCTGTAATAAGAGACTCACATAGCTCGAAACAAAACCATCATAATCACCATAGAGTAAAACACATCGGGTGAAAACATGTGATTCATCATAGTAAATCCCAATCACTTTCATGATCATTTTCAAGTCATCAAAATGAGTAGCTTTCATAACAATTCTCTTTAAGATATAGAAATATCCATCAAATTCTTTAGAAATGATAATTTTCTCAATCAGAAGAATACACACACACACTGGGAGTCTCATACAACCGACATAAACCATGTGAGCTACATGGATTCCAACGTCCAACCAACGTTGGGGAGATCTGTCCTATCGTTGCCATCAGAGTAGGATCTTCATCTTTTGTTCACTAGTGATCACTATATCAAACAGCCTTAGGCTCACATCCTATGGGGGCACGTAGTTATAGGGAAGTAGCTATACCTCTCACTCTGTTCTAAAGACTACTCCCAGACTTAGTTCAAATTATTTCAAAAGAAAATCCACAACTACACAATTCAACAATTCATATCGGGAGCAATCATGCTACCCTTTTTTCATAATAAGTCAACATGTGGATTTCTTTTCTCATTCAAGTTCAAAAATAACTTTTTCAAGACCAAAAGGTCAAATCATATCAAGGTGTGTATAACACATTACTTCACCAAAGATCATAATCTCAATGAGGGTTTAAATCCCATATATCAACACTTGAGCAAAATATTTCAAGATTCATACTTTGTATAGCAAACAAGTATAACTCATATGAAAATCTAGAAATTCAACTTGAAACATGATATTAACATCAAAACTCAAGGAATTTATCTTTAAGACATCACAAAAATATCATAGTTTCTTGAACAAGAATATAGGATAATAGTTTCCATCTTAAATTCATAATTAAACAAGTAAAATCATGTATCTTCGTAAAATAATACAATTTTTTTGGGGAACAAGAACGAAAGGATGTTCTTGTTGAAAACCCCACATACCTTTATGGTAACGGATTCGTTGAAAGATTGGACCCTCAATGTTGATTGTGCAACCCTAGTTGTTTTTTTCCTTTAGTGCTCTTGGATGATGAACTTAGATTACTAATAGGATTATGATGTGTTTAGAATCTATTAAATTCGTAAGGTTAAGTTTAGGGGTGTGTAAGGATAGGACATGGAGATGAACAAAGTATTGTTTGTATTCCTTTATGAAATAAGGAATTCGAATTAGTTTCTAGGATAATGATGTACTTAGATACCTTAAATGATTCACACGTAGGATGAAAGCGTAAAGAAAATAAGTGGAATATTATATCCCCACTCAATGATGTAGTTGTAAGGTTCAACTTAGTTAAAGGATTAGAGGTCGGGATACCAAGATCACACAATTAACCCTATGAATCTACAACTATGATAAGCAAGTTAACGAATGAAATTTAACAACATAGTATGATTGTTCAAAGTGATTTAACCTTGGGTTTTCTCCTATTGACTGTTTCAAGATCTTTACTTTCCGCATTGTTTACTTTTCTACAATTTACAAATTTCAAACTCTTTTTGGCTATTGTTGTATTGAATTAATCTAAACTGTGAACTGAAATTGAATCATTGTAAAATCAAGTCTCTAAGGGATCGATACTTGGCTTCTTGAAGGCCACTTTACTGCTTGATAAGACCACGTACACTTGCATGTGCACTTGGGCGTTGTCAAGTTTATGGCATCGTTTCCCAGGACTTGTAATAGGCAACTATTTTATTTTAGTTTTGCTTCTTAGATTTATTTGGTGTTTTTACTCTTTGTCTTGGTTTTGTGAGTGCAGGAAGTAGGTTTTAAGGTTAGAAGGATAGCAAGGGATACAGATTTGGTTGAACCAAGCCTCGAACCGGAATAAAACTTCCATCAACAATGAGAGACGCAATCCATCTCCCCCAATTTCCACAAATAGAAAAAGACCAAGTAGTTCCTACTCTAATGGTCGGACAACAAGTAGCCCAAAGGACAGATAGGGAAGTAGCAGTCCCACTTCCAACAAATTTTACTTCCCCAATTCAAAGACCGACTGCTGGGGGGAATTTTGAGTTAAAAGCACAATATGGTGCAACTTCTAATTAGCAGTGGACAGTTTGAAGGTCTTTCACACGAGGATCCACAAGTACACTTCCAGAATTTCATTGATCTTACAAACACATTCATTCTGAATACGGTGAATACAGATTATGTAAGGCTAACACTTTTTCCCCATTCTCTGTTGGGTAAAGCTAAAAGGTGGTTATATGAAGATCCGGTTAATTCAATCACATTATGGGAAAGCTTAGCCAAAAAATTCCTCATCAGATTTTTCCCTTCTGGCAAGACTGCGAGACTTCGCAATAAGCTAATGAGTTTTAAGAAAAAGTTGGATGAAAATCTATATCATGCTTGGGAACATTTCAAGGCTCTGCTTTGGGATTGTCCACATCACCAACAGTCTAATGAGGTACTTGAATAAACTTTTGTAGAAGCACTTGATCACAATACAAAGAATTTGTTAGATTCAATCGTAGGTGGTCAATCACTGCAATGGACTTATAATGAGCTGTACACATTGTTTAACCGCATAGCACAAGGAAATCCCAAGTTGTATTCAAATTCTAGAAGTGCCATAAAAATAATTGTGGATGTATAAAAGATGGACGAATTCACAGCCTTATCAGCATAAGTTGCTGCATTACAAAATTTGATTAATACTCAGTTCAGCAGCATAAAATTGGGAGCAGCATAACCTGCAGCCACGGTCAATGCCTTCCAACAAGTTGTAGGTTGGTATGAAGTATGCTGTAATAGTGGTTAGTTAGCATCCATGTGTGCATCAAATCCAAAATTAGTAATGTATGTATTCAATGCTCAAAGGACAAGTTATGGTAATGCCTACAACATAAAGTGGCAGACTCAACCATGGAACGCACACCAATAACAAATTCAGCAACCGCAGACTTCACCAAATTAGTCAACTAGCAACATGGAAGAAATGATGAAACAAATGTTAGCTGGTCAAGCACAAATGGTTGCGTATATGAAAAATTAAAAAGCTGAATTAACAAATCAGAAAGCATCCCAGAGAAGCTTAGAGTTGTAGTTGGGGAAGTTACAATAGGCCTTAAATACTAGGCCTCAAGGTGGTCTACTAGTAGATACAGAGAATCCAAAATAAGTTATGGAAATCACCTTGAAGAGTTCTAAAGAGCTTCACGGAGAACCTCCAAGGAAAACTGGGGAGGTAGATGCTGATGTGGTGACTAAGCAAGTATATGACAAAGTTGCTAAAAATTTGAGGAAGTCTGAGTACTAATAAAAAAAATTATTATAGAAGAAAAGAAATAGATTCCGCCACTTCCCTTCCCTCAGAGAAAAATTAAAGAGAAGTAGGATGCAATATTTTAGAAGTTCTTTGATACATTCAGAGAGCTTCATATTAACTTACCTTTGTTAGATATTTTTCAGAGTATGCCCATGTATGCAAAATACTTGTGATATGTGGTTGCTAATAAGGTGAATTTACAGGATGTGGGAGCGATAACACTCACTCAAGAGTGTAGAATTGTAATAACACGGAAAATCCCTAAAAATTAAGAGATGCGGGGAAGTTTTCTAACCCTATCTAAATTGGGAGTAAAGTGGTCCACGCATTGAGTGACTTAGTGTCGAGTATAAATTTGATGTCACTATGTCTGTTTGAAATATTAAGATTCGAAAACCCTAGATCGACCATCTTGGCTTTACAGCTGGCAAATAGGTCATTGGCATATCCACAAGGAATATTAGATGATGTTCTCATAATTGATGTTAGATTCATTATTCCTGCTATCTTTATTATTTTTTATTTTGAGGCAGACGAATAGGTACCAATTATCTTGGGGCATCCATTCTTAGCAACTAGAGGAGATTTGATTGATGTTATAGAAGGCACACTCAAAATGAGGGTAGATGATGAAGAGGTGGTATTTGATGTTTACAAAACACCCAAAATTATGTCCCGATATAAAGATTTATGTATGATCAATGTTATTGAAGAGGACAAGTGTGGGGTGGTTAGTCCACCAAAGACCTCTTTGGACTACTTGATTGAGAAACCTAATCTTCTACCACTTAAACCTGATTTGATGCTAATCAATGAGCCTAAAAAGGATAAAGTTGAAAAACCTGCTGCTTTTTAAAATTCACACCCAAGAAGAATGAAGAGAATAAAAAGATGGAGACCAAGCATGATAAAGGGAAGGAAAGAGAACGACTAATTCGTAGTTGGGTTGTGTTGTGACACTAAATCAGGCGTTGCTTTGGAGGCAGCCCAAATTAAAGTAGGTATATTTTATTTTTCAGTTTTTAGTTTTTTTACTTCACGTAGTTTTGTTTTAAGTTGAGTCATAAGTTAATGGGAAGTTTGAGTACCATAAACTTGAGCTAAAAAGCATGGCAAAGACTGAGTGTGGGGTCCCACAGACTTTCTTTATTAGTAAAGATGCTACTAGCTACGTCTAGAGGCCTTAGAGAGTATTTCTATCTCTTACTTTTAAGTTTACTTTGGGGACAAAGTATATTTTTAAGTGTGGGGTGAGGGAAAATTCTCAAATTTTGGATCAATTTAAAAAAATTTATGTAAGATATTTGAGTTAGTGTTATTTTTGACTACATGGTGCAAGTGTTTTATTTGTAAAAGCATGTTGATTAAATGAATTACTATTTTTGAGACACCTAGGCTCATGTTTAGGACTCTTGTACTTTTTGGCTTAAACTTGAAGTCATGATATTATTTTATTAAGAGTCTATGATGATCCTTTTTAGTTGAGTATGTGTCATGTGTGTGTGAAATTTTTGTATATTCCTTGTTACATGTGATGTCTAGAACTTTCCCGGTGTGTGTGAAAAGAAAAATAAAGAGTGTGGGTTTAGGAGATGAATTAGGCATTTCTTTGATAGCCTTGTTTTATAGATTCTATTTGTCCCACCCCTTGTGCATTATTATAGTTAACCCCCATTGAGCCTTTAGCTTTTTATTTGATAGCCTCATGAGTAGCCTAATCTCTTTTTTGATAGACCATAATTTGATCCCAAAGCTCCTAAGTGCTTTAATGAAATATTTATTTGGTAAGGAGTTTAAGAAATTGAAGAAGAACAAGTTGAAATTGGTGACCCAAGGTAATAGTTGTTGATTTTCATAATTGATGTGTGGTGGATGGGTATGATATAATTTATGCTATAAATATTGTCATGGTTGAAAAAAAGAGAAAAATTGATTCATGTGGTAGTAAACTATGTGTCCACCAAGTGTTTATGAAAATGCTTAAAAGAGATTGGGAAAAATAAAAGTGATGGGTGGATGGACAAAGTGTAATTTGGTTGTGTGAGATTGGTTTTAAATGCATAGGGTAGTATATTAAAGCTCTTAGAGAGGTTAGTCACTATTCCTAAATAGTTCCTACCAATCCCATAGCCTACATTACAACCCGTAAAAGACCTAATTGATCCTAAGTTCATCATTCTGATATTAGTGCAGCATTACACTAAGGGTAAGCATATGGTTCATTGTGTGTAACTTGTGAATTCTTTGTGAGTATGAGTGTAATTTGATTTTTGTACCCATTTTGATAAATGACATAATTGTGAGAGAATATAGGTAACTCTCTTGTTTTGACGATCATATGTTTGTTAAATGTAGGGGATTTGTATGACGTCCTTGATTGAATGATAAGCATGAGTTTTCCAACTAAGTGAGTAAATTCTTGAGGCTAGGATATTTTGGAGTAGTGTTCATGAGCTATAAATTGTGTAAATAACATGCTTTGTATAGAAACTTGCATTTTGTGGAGTCATTGTAGTACTAGCTTGAGTGTATTGCATGTAGTAGAAGTTTATATTCTCCTCAACTTATGATGCTTAGAGTTAAGAGTTGTTCAAGGACGAACAAGGATTTAAGTGTGGGATGGTGATGTTGGGTGTATTTATGCACTCTAGTGTTACTATTCTAGATTTTTTAGACTTGTTTTGAGAGAAATTTGTGTATTTAGCATGTTAATATTGATATAAATAAGAAATTAAGTGTCCAAGGACGTGATTACAATGCTCAAAGTATTTTCCAAACAAGTTTGTACTTAATTGAGTCATTTAGAGTTTAATCGAGAAAACTAGTTTTACTAGCTTAAGCTAGTTCTATGTCTAGTTGGTTTCATTTGATTCTAATGTGTCTAATTTGTTACAAATGGTTTAAATGAGTAATTATGAGTGAAATAACTTGTTTGAAAGATATGAAGTTTAATTTGAGTAAGTCAAGAGTCGAAACATAAAGTTGAAGATCATTGTGAATTAGCCTAGTCTTAGCTTGTGTTTTGATTAATCATCACTGATATTGTGTTGTTATGATCTCCAATTGCAGGTTTGTGATTATTTAGGTAGATTTTTTAGATGAATACGGTTATATATTGATGATATAAAGGAAGGAAATCCATGAAAAATATACCACGATACAAGGGATGAAAGATGGAATGATAAAGACTTAACCAAAATTTTGAATGCAACTTCCCGTGTGTGTGTTTGATGAGCGTGCGACGCATGCTCCAGTTCAGTGCTCCACTGCCTTAGAAAATCAAAAAATATGAAATTCCAGTGGGTGTTCATGATGAGCGGGCATCGCAGCCTCTATTTCGGTAAACTACTGCATGCGACGCATGCTTTATTCCACTGTTCCAATTTATGGAAAATTCCTAATTAGACACGGTTTGGGATTGTTTCTTTATTAAAAAAAATTAAACGTCACACATTTTAAGGTGGATGGTGGGAATATTTTTGGGATCACGTGCCATCCTTTGAAGATTCCTACAAGGATTAGGCTAAGTGCATTATAAAAACTTGGACAATTATTTTAGGTTTTTTCTTTCATCATTTATTTAGTTATTAATTATTCACATCATGTATTCAATTAATTAAATCGTGATTATGAATATGATCAGCTAAAAAACATTTTCCGGGATTGAAGTCATGAACATGAGTACTATTGTTTTGAATTGAATTCATTTAACTTTGCTTTTCACTATTCGTTGTGAGTTCATCTTTGATTTAACTATTTTAAGGATTTGCGACCTTTAGAATACATAAATTGTCTACCTTTTGAAATCAGGTGAGGGAATAGGGGATAGAACATGGATATGAACAAAGAATAGTTTGTATTCCTTTATGAAATAAGGAATTTGAGTTAGTGTCTAGGACAGAGATGTACTTAGATACCTTACTTGATTCACACGTAGGACATATCTTAAATAACTTAAGTGAACTATTACATTCCCTCTCAATGATGTAGTTGTAAGTTTCACCTAAGGTAAAAGATTAGAGGTCGGGAGACCAAGATCACGCAATTAACCCTACGAATCTACAACCAAAATAAGCAAGTTAACGGATGAAATTCAACTACATAGTATGATTGTTCAAAGTGCTTTAAACCTGGGTTTTCTCCTATTGATTATTTCAAGATCTTTACTTTCCGCGTGGTTTACATTTCTACAATTTACAAATTCCAAACCCTTTTTGTCTACTGTTGTATCAAATTAATCTAAACTGTAAACTGAAATTGAATCGTTGCTAAATCAAGTCTTTGTGGGATCGATACTTTGCTTCTTGAAGGCCACTTTACTACTTGATAAGACCACGTACACTTGCGTGAGTACTTAGGTGCTGTCATTGCACTCGTGAACCTTCATTTTCCTCACAACGTAAGCAATAACACAACCCTGATACATAAACACACAAACTAAACCAACACCAGAACCATCACAATACACGGTGAATTCCTCACCCTCAATAGGAAGAGATAAATTAGGAGTTGAAGTGAGAATTCTCTTGAGCTTTCCAAAGCTCGACTCACACTCCTAGTACCATCGGAAAGGAACCTCATTTTGATTCAATCTATTTATTGGAACCATAATAGTATAAAACCTCTCAATGAAGCACCTACAATAACTTGCCTAACTCAATATCGTTAACAATCTCAATACTCTCTCGGGAGGAAGGCCAGGTAAATCTGTAGGAAAAATATTAGGAAACTTACGAACTACTGGAACAGAGTTAAGCGATGCACTTTCCACACTAACATCATGAATATAAGTGGGATACAAATCATAACACCTCAAAATAAGCCTCCTAGAACACATATAATAAATAATCCCCATCGGCTCGTGACTAACAACTCCTCACACATGATCGGGGATATGCTGAGCATGCTTAATGTAATGGCCTTGGGAAAATAATCCTAGACCGCATGATAGTGGGATAACTAGTCTATTCCCCAACTCACATCAAAATCAACTATGTATAAAATAATAAGATCAACATGAATATCAAGCTCTCAAACCAGCAAAACACATGATCAGAAAATCTTATCCACTACTAAAGAATCACCCACGGGAGTAGATACACATAATGACATTTATAATGAATCCCAGGATTACTCTAACCATGGAGCATAATAAGAAGACACATAAGAATTAGTGGATCTCAGATTAAAAAAAGCAAAAGCTAACTAACAACGCATAAAAATCGTACCTATAATAATAGCATTCAAAGACTCAACCTAGGGTCTAGTAGGCACTGCATACAACTAACCACTTCCTCCACCTAGCTGGTCTCCTAACCAACCTCCTGTCCTAACTACCTTAGAATCTCTATGATCACCCTAGGAACCACCCCTACAGCCATGTATACAACCTTAAGTTGATGGATAAAATGCCCAGATAGTTGGAACATACTAAGCTGAAGGAATAATCACTGGGGTACTCCCTCAAGAAATGACCAAAAGCCCCATAACCATAACATGCCTCCAGCGCTGGACCAAAACCAGAAGATCGGCCTAACCCAGAATAACTACCATGACTAGAATAGACAAAAAATAAACTCCTCAAAGACTGACTACGACACAAGCTAGGACAAACACTGGAGCTAGACTAGACTCTATTGGTAACTTGAAGTGTTGCCTGAACGGGTCTACTAGACTGATCCTGATGTTTAAATGGAGGATGCAGAGGGTACTGCCTCTGAAATTGGAGATACTAAGGATTCCACTAATATTATGGCATCTTATCACTTCCTCCTTGGGCGTCTTGATGTATCTCTTCCATAAGCTAAGCATGATTAGAAACCTTAGCGAAAGACATACCCACAACAACCAAACTCTGAGTAGAGATGCGGAGTGACAGTCTCAATCCTAAGATAAACCAACAAACCCTCTCATACTCAGTAGTTAGAATAAAAGTAGAATGCCAAGCCAACTTATAAAATTGAGCCTCATTCTCCATAATATTCATGGGACCCTACTGCAACCTCGAGAATTGATCTCTCAAAATATCCTTAAGGTTATGAGGCATGTACTTCTCCAAGATCTCAGAGAATTGGGTCCATGTCAAAGGGGGAGATACAAATGGTCTGGAATCAAGATGACATCTCCACCAATGTTGAGTTGTCAAGTACAACTGAAAAGTAGTATAATCTATAACATGTGTCTCAACTAGCCTATCCTTACAGGCAATTAAGAACTCATATGCGTCCATGGAAGGTGCAATAAAAAACCTAAGCAGACCCAATCTCAAGAATCTACCCAATATTTTCTGCTCCTCAACAGGCAAATCAGGCTAGGAAACTGCCAACTGAGCAACTAGTTGTGCAGGAGATAACTCAACTCTAGGAGCCACAGCTACAAGTTGTGCCTCCGCCTTAGTATCACTCTAATAAATAGATTATAAACCATCATATGCAGCACCACCAACCAATCCCAAAAGCATAGACAAAGCATCCCTGAGCACTGAAGAAGGAATAAATCTTGATGGATCCTGGGCTAGTCCATCTCCCGACATGAATATGGTAGAAGGATCTCTGGCTCGGGAGCAAGAATAGTGTCTGGGGAAGGCTCCCTATCTAGGGACACACCTCTAGGTTGTCCATGACCTCTAGGTCATACACAAATAGTGATAGTATCCCTATATTTAGTCTTGGGACTCTCATCTCCTGTAGTAGTAGCACGTGTCCTAGCCATCTGCAAAAGAACAAAACCAAAATAATTCTTTAGAAATGAACTCATACTCTTAGCATGATTTGAGTTAAAGAAGTGAAGAACTCCTAAGAATTTCCTATAGCCTCCCAAAAATAAGAAACAAATGTCATCATATTCATGAGACTCTACTTGATACTTTCTCATAAACAAACAATACTGGTGAAATGTAGTCTCTAATACTAATTTGTCATGACACCCTATCCGGCTAGTTAGTAAGTCGAACCAAAGCCTAGAGCTAATTGCAATGGGCCAACTTGTTGGAAAATAGCCTTAAAGCTAGAATTTAATAATTAAAGACTTCAATAGCAATAATACAGTCATAAAAGTCTACTTGATAAATAGAAAACCAACGAGCATCCCAATACACAGTAATGTAGGTACAAGAGCTACTATAATAAACTATGAATATTGAATATTCAAATACAATCCATCTTGAAGATGAACGACTAGACATAGATAAATAGATAGAAAAAAGGGCAATTCCTACTCCTAGATCTCACCCAATCTCTGAAATTAACCCTGCACGAATGTCGAATTAGTTATGGTAAATAGTATTAAGATCTGCACCAAAAAGGTCTAAAAATATAGTATGAGTACCAAAACCATGGTTACATAAGCATCATCGACCGATTAAGCTAAATCATGATATAAATATGATAATATACAAGATAAAATAAGCTAAAACAAAAAAAAGGGGAAAATTTGGAAATAAGCTCTGACACTGTTGTGCATAGATAAATAAATGCATAAGAGATAATAACATAAAGGTTATACCATTACAACTCTAAGATATGCCCTCATAAGCTAATTACTACGGAAAAGTAAATAACCCAATGCAGTCCCTCATAACCTTGGAGGATACAATCCAAGAAACTAAGCAACTGAATCGCCATTAATCACCAAATTATGTAGCCATAGACAAGATGTTATCCTAACCGCATTATCTCATACATAATTTCCGTCGGCGAACTTGAACCAAAACTTACATTATCAAGATCATTACCATCTATCAGACTTGAACTGATACTCATATTTATAAATCATTTAATGAACCATATCACCAAGATATACCGATAAGATAACTCAATAGACTATGCCAATACCTCATTTAATAATCCATGCCAAAAAACATGCCCATAGGCTTTATCAATAGTAAAAGTCATAAGTTATTTCAATAATCATAAATGCATGCCACCAATCATATCTATAAGTCATAAATCATATCTATAAGTCACATCATATGTATGAGCCATTAGTCATATCTATAAGCCACATTACATATATATAAGTCATAACATATCTATAGGCCATATCATGTCTATAAGACATACCATATCCACAAGCCACATCATGTATGTAAGCCATATCATTTCTATAAGCCATCTTATATCTATAAGACACAACATATCTATGAGATATCATTTACTCATATCAATATCTATATTGTTAAGCATGTCATTATACCAGATAATTAATCATATCCAAAAGCAATGCCAATAATCATATGTATTAGTCATTTATCATATTCAGAAGCCATGCCAATAATCATATGTATAAGTCATTTATCATATTTGGAAGCCATTCTAATAATCATATGTATAAGTCATTTATCATATTCAGAAGCTATGTCAATAACTGTACTTATAAAACATATCCTTAATCATGCAAATGAGCAATATCATTAACGATGCTTGAAATGATCTTCAATCCTTCCATATCCAACTAACATACCTAATAAATGTATTTAACCTCCTTAAGAGTGAAACCAACCATTAATATATGTATATCATACGTACATGAGCCTATAAGGCTATCAGAAGTCCCGACCTTAGGTGGGCTGGAGGGCTACTCTAATCCCCAAAATCTATATTTGGGAAACTTCTACCCCATAATAGGCTAAGGTATCTAATTTCATTTCTAAATGTCAAGTAATCCATAAATACCTCTAAGATAGTAACCCTTCCCAAACATTAACAACTAAGGCAATCCTACCCTAAATAATAGCCACCAAGGCAATCTTTCCTTAACTTAAGAAACTAAGGACGATACCATCCTAAGATGAATAACTAAGGAAACCATACCAAGCTCGAGTATTCAAGGATTCTCTATTCAAAATATGAATCAGGAAACCCAATTCACCTAAGGCAAGAATAATTACGATAATTACTCCAAGTTTACAATTGCAATGTAGCCTAAATGGTTGACTATACCAGTGTTCTCATTCATACTCCGAATAACAAAATCCCACCCTATATCTAGCATAATATCATAATCATACTATAAAATATCTTAATCTAAGAAGAAGGTAAATCTAGCCTACCTGCGCGCCAAAGAAATGCCTGAAGAATTTGTTAAATCACCAATTTCCCCTTTCGAGAAGCTTTTGGAAGGTGCCTTGTTATCAAAATTAGAATATACTCATCACAGAAAAAATATTGATACCCCTATTGCACTATTATGATTCAGATACAAAATTACATAAAAATCCTATGTGGGGCCTATTTACAAAAAAAAATGTATTTTTGAAAGCAACACAATGTCCCTATATGCTCAAGGAATATTTACCCTCAAAATAGATATATTTCAAGCTATATTGGTGCTAAAATTCAGTCACCTAGATTTTAGGGATTTTGGCAAAAGTATAGAGAAAGCAACCATAAAAATAATGGAAATCTCGCCTCCAATTCAATGGAAAATTACGTCAATTGATGATACTAAAGCTCCACAATCACCCACAATTTATTCTTCTAAGAACCCCTACATTAGGGTTCCAATATATTAGAAATGGATGATAAATAGTCAAAAATGGGATGAGTGGGGTACTTATACTTTTTCCAGGTACACGAGTATCACTTAAGAAAAATAAGGTCACTTACACGATACTTGACCTCTGCCACATAGACTACTTATGTGATCACATGATCACTTACACGATATCAGGTTGGTTGAGTCATTATTGTGTATGCGACATATTACCTGCTTACACAATAGCCGAAAACTGGCAAGTAATTTGCTTAAGCAACTAACTTTTTTGCTTAAGCAATACTTTCTAGGGTTTGGCAGATTACTTAAGAGATCAAAAGCATTTCTTAGGTGATGCACCAGCACCAGCACCAACTGAGACTTAGAATTTTTCAAGTATTCACCAACCCCTTGAGATTCATTCGGAATGTCGTATAGGAAAATAGACTATGCTACCCTATCAAATTAGACGTTCTAAACTCAATGGCATAGTCAAAATTTCCATTCAAGGTCATTTTGATGAAAAGTGGATCCCACACCTTCTTTCCACTCTTTTTAACTTCCAGCCAATAACCCAAAATGAGTATAGGAGCCTTGGGACCCAAACCATGAGTCCACCTAACCTAAAATCAATGTTCCAGAGTAGTTAGAACAATCAGAATTAGCATACGAGGTCATTTATCAAGGATTTTTTCTTGGTAGCCTATTTAAACTACTAAAGGCTTCAAAATAGGGATTTGGATCCAAAAAGCAAACAAACTGCTTGGTAACTGAATTGTCAGTTCTAGCTAGCAATAAATAACTTGGGGCAATTATAGGAAAGCTCTAAACTATAAAAAAAAAATATATAGAAAATGACCTGAAAGGTCATTATATTTATAGTGTTTAAGGTGTGTTTAAAACAAGTTTAGAATCAAATTTGTCGCATAGAGTTTAGATGATAAAACAAGTACTACTAGCTTGAGATAGTTATTGTTTTAGTATCTCACTGAATTAAATTATGTTGTGTGCACTAATTTGTTGTGTTTGATGTTAAGGGGACCATGAGAGATGTTATTAGAGATGTTTAGGTGTATAATAATGTTAAAAAGTATTGTAAAGATACCCACAAAGTGAAGGACTCAAAGGCAAATAGAAAGAGTTAACTACTATGAAATCTGGATTTTCTGAGCACTAAGGCGTGCCACACCCTCAAGCCTCTGATATAACGGTATGAGATACCCCAAGACATAAATTATCATGTTAAGAAACATTAATCATCCACATTAAGGGTAGGCCACACCCCTAAATATACTACAACATTGGCATGACACGCCCAAGGGCCAAAAATGGGCAACTTTCTTCATACTATAAATAGGACTCTTTATTCTTATTGTACACTCCTTGGATGACTTTTGGGGATGGGAAACACACAAGGAAGGTTGCAGTTAGGTTTCTTTATATTATTTAGTTTACTTTTGGTTTTATACATTAATTTCATTTTTGTGATTCATTGTAAGACCATGAGTGGCTAAACACCCTCGTTCTAGGGTTGAGACCAAGAACATTTATGTATTCTTTCAATTGAGTTTATTTAAGTTTATTATCATGTTTGGGTGTTCATATATTCTTATTCTTACTATTCTACATATTTGACACCCTTAGGTTAAACCTATATTTCAATTGTGATCCTAGAAGGAGGAATAATTAGATCGTGCGATATATGGAGTGGTTCTTATACTTTTAATGAATTCAAGTTAAGATTTGCATTTAAGATAGGAATATACCTAATTCACCCCTCTTGGTTCAAATATGGGAAAATATATAAATGTGTTTAACTTTGTTCTCGCATCTCTGCTCAACAATGTGATTGTGAGACTAAGTTAGATAGACGATTAGTGTCTTAGAAGACCATAATCATGTTATTACCCTCCATGAATTAACAAACAAGATAATTGACTTAACGAATAAGTTGGATAGCTTAGTAGGATTTTGCACAGTGCCTTAACCCTATATTTGTCCCTATTATTGTATTAAACACTTTATATTATTGTTGTTGTTTTATTTAAATTCTCAAATTCAAACTTTCTCCATGGTTACTACTTGCACTTATTTAATCTTTTAGTAAAGCTAGAACTGGATTATTATTAAACCAAGTCCTTATGGGTTCGACATCCGACTCAAAAAGGATACTTTATTGCTTGCATGACCACATATACTTGCATATGCACTAGGATCACCAACTCATTTTTGGCGTCATTTTCGAGGACTTGAAACATTATGAACTATCAATTTTTGGTTTGCCACGTTCTGTAAGTGCTAACAACTTAATCTTAGCAT
This sequence comes from Capsicum pubescens, assembly GCA_030864215.1. Taxonomy (NCBI): domain Eukaryota; kingdom Viridiplantae; phylum Streptophyta; class Magnoliopsida; order Solanales; family Solanaceae; genus Capsicum; species Capsicum pubescens. The sequence goes on from CM061546.1 coordinate 221,239,680, forward strand.
CTGACTTGTACGTATAGATCTAAATATCAAGTAATCTAAACTTGAGCGATGCTTACATCAGTTAAGGAGAGAAGCAGTATTTCTCTATTTCAATAGAAAGAAGCTAATCCTACTATCATGGCTAAAAAAGTACTAGCCCATAAGATTGTACGCAAAGTGGTAATCCTACACTCAAATAATATTATTTGCTCAATCAGCTAACTAAAATTTAAAGGTAGATTTGAATCCCACTAGTAAACAATATTACCTCCTCTATTTGTTGACTAAATACCGATAGCTTCACCGGTAAATTCTCCAAGCGAATTCCTCTTTTCGGTAGTAGCTTTCTCCTCTGAAGATCACTGTAGTAGAGAGTGTGGCACTCGAGTTCCATGAATTGAATGTGACCATACTTTTCCATGAAGTTATCCTACAAGAACTAGGCACACATGATATAAATCAATGACAATTTAACATGAAAACTATGCCTATTATTCACCAAGGCTCATTGGAATGGGTGTTTGGTGGTGCTTGGTTAAAAATTAGAAGTGCAAGAATTTTGGAATGGTAAGAAACTGGCCCCGATTACCACGATTGTAGAACATGATCGTGTTCGGGGTTCCACGATCATGTATCGTGACCGCCATCACAATACCTGAGGCTGGTTTCGTACCAGTTTCTCATATTCAACACCTTTCCAAATTTTTAGGCCACTAGAATGCTCTACCATATGGATTTACATGAAGACCAATTGAAATATGCTAATAAGTGTTCGAATGCGCCCTTTCAATCAACAAAAATCATAATTAAAAGCTCAATTAGGCAATGTATCAAACATGTGGTGTGCACACTACATTGGTCTACATTTTGAAAATATTTTTGGGTACTTAAGATTTTCCCGCTTGTGTGCACACCTTACTTATACACCCAAAACCATATAAATATCAATTATGTCAACATGGAAGCAAAACAATCAAAACCTTAGGCCCTCTCTAAATCATGCATTCTAAGGCCTATTTTTAAAGATTTAAAGAATGGATTCATGATACCTACTGGAATTGTAATGCAAGGAGGATGCTAGGATGATGTTGGATAGATCACAAGCTTGGAAAGAATTTGGTCCAATTAGAGAATAAAACTTGAAAGAGAGTGTGAGGGGAAATAGGGGAAATAAGAGATTAAGTGGCTAAAGTGACTGCGACCGCGATCACAGTCAGGTGAGCACGATCGCGGATAAGAGGGTGGCCGAAATTTTTCCTAGGGACCGCAATCATGGTAATTGAGAGCATTTTTGTATCCTTTATTTTCCCTTATATATCTCTTTGCTTAATTTTTGATAGATTTTTCCTCTATAAAATTTTCAATGCAAATTTGCACACTTCCCCTTTTCCTAGCTCATCTAATGCTCTTCATAGTGCCACAAATGCATGAGTTATTTAGAATAAAAAAACTAACATATTTGCTTCAAAAACATAACAAAAAGGATACAATCCACATTCATGGCATTTGTGGGTTGCCTCCCACCTAGCGCCTTAGTTAACATCGTGGCATGTCGTCTTACTTTCTCTATGTTTGAGGTAAGTCCTCAAGACCCTCCTCATTTTCCTTCTCACTCTCAACATCCACCACATACACAACATAAAGTTCCGCGGTTTGTTTTTTTGTCTTGCAAATTTTGAAAAAGACCTTATCCTCTTGTACCCTAGACTTCATGTCCCCCATCTCTAAATTGACAATGGCTCTTTCGGTGACCAAGAAAGGGCGGCCAAGGATGATTGGTTCCTATTGTTCCATTTCACAATCCAATACCACAAAATCCTCTGAAAGTATAAACTTTTCCACTTTAACAAGGACATCAAATAAAATTCCCACCTACTTTTTCATAAACTCGTCCGCTATTAAGAGTCGCATAAAGGTTGGTGTAAGGGCATCCAATCCAAGCTTCTTGTAGATGACAAAAGGAATTAAGTTGATGCTCGCACCAAGGTAACATAGAGCTTTTTCAAACTCATGTGTCCTTTTTGTGCAACGAATGGTGAACGCTCTGGGTCTTCTTTCTTTTTTGAAACCTTACTATCCATGATTGCACTACACCCATGAGTGACCTCAATGGTGTCACCTTCGACATGCTTCTCTTTGGACATCAACTTTTTTCAGTAATTTAGCGTATCCCAAGATCTCTTGGATTACCTTGAGAAACGGGATATTTATCAATAGGTTGCTAAGTTTTGCCATGAACTCCCTTAATTTATCACCCTCCTCTTTTTATGCAATCGTTAAGGGAATGGGGGAAGAACTTGGATTGTGGGCCTATCTTCACTTTGTGGTTTCTTAACCTCAACTACTTCTTCGTCACTTTTCTCAGTCTCTTTCTCATTATTTCTTCTCGACTTTAAGGTAACACCTCATTTGCTTTACCCTTGGACATTTTCTCACTCAAGTCTCCTTTGAAGGGTTTATCGAGTGTTTTTTCACTCCTTGTGACAATTACTAGAACTTGAGCATAATTTATTTGATTAGCAATCATGTCATTGGGGAATCCACCTTTAGGCCTAGCATTTAGTTGCATGGAGATTTGACCAATTTGGGTCTCCAATTGCTTGATAGAGGTGGAGTGAGACATCATGGTAGAGAGAGTTTAGAGAAGTCACCTTTCAACTCGTGGACCATTTTGTCCGTACCTTCCACTCTATTCAATATTTTTTAACACATCCTTGATCTTTATATTTTTAGGGTCGAGCACTTGACTCTTTGGTCTTAGCTCGATCATGAGGGGGAATATAATGGTCATAATCATGCTCCTTTTCTCTGTAATCTTTATCCCGTTCATGGTACATCTAACATTGATTCCTACCTTTCCTTTGATAGGTGGTGTAGGAACCCCCGAGTAGTGTTAGCCAAATACTAAATTTCCTTATCCAACTTCTTTTCCTGTTCATCATCTTGATAAGACTTTGTTGCTAAGGCATTTACCGCTTTCGCGGGTGCACCCATAACATGCTTTGTCAAAAGTTCAAGTTGGGTCATCATTTTTTACATAGTCTCCTCCCTTTCTTTATTTCTCTTTCTTTGTTCATTATCAACCGTGGAAATAGTGGAAGGGATCTTGGGAACTTCATTATCTCGGATATGCCAACCCTAATTTTGTTTTGACATTTCTTCCTTCAATAGAAAGGCCATATGGGGGTGCATCTTTACTATGTATCCTCTCATTGCATTATCTACCACCGTTTTATGTAATGGATCAAGGGACTAGTAAAAGATCTCAAGAAGCATCCTCTCCGGGACTTTATGATTTGGGCATTAGGATAATTTTCCATTAAATCGATCCCATGCTTCAAACAATGACTCTCCATTCATTTTCCAAAAATTCATAATCTCGTCCCGCTTTTGAAGAATTTTAGATGTTGGGAAGTATCTATCAAGAAACACCGTAGTAATATCATCCCAAGATGTAATTGTGCTAGGTGGAAGTGAGCGGAGCCATAAAACCACCTTGCCCATTAGTGAGAATGGGAAGAGGTGAAGCCGGATGGATTCTTGAGTAATGTGTGCTATATTGAATAGCGTATACACTTCCACAAATTTTTCAAATGGATATTTGGATCATCAAAAGCTTGACCCCCATACAATCCTTTCATTTGAAACTTGTAAAGTATGACTCTAGCCACATGGAAGATTGTTCCCATTGATTGGTGGGATACGGATTGCACTTATTGGTCCCATTTTATTTAGTTGACCCTGATCATCTAGGTGATTATCAAAAGGTCCCATGTTTCTTGCGTTATCACTCATTGTTCCATTAACACTTTAATCACCTAAAAAAATTAAAAAATAACAAATAAAGTAAATTACACCACCCCAGGTATTCCCAAGTAAGAATCACACCGCACAAGTGAAATTTATTTTCCACTCCCCAAAAAAGATACCATTTTGATAACACTTAACTTACTCCCATGTTTGAGGGGTGAGGCAGCCGTTGTCAATAACCCAACTCATGTTGGGGTCGAATCCATAAGGAGTGAATTATAAATTTCAAATCCTATAGGTGTACTAATTACTAAAAGGTAACCCAAAATGCTAACAAACACAGCATGTATAATAAAGTGGGGGGAAATTGGTTTGAAATTTGTTTGCAATAATCTTTGGTTATCAACACACTAATTTAGCACTTTTGATTTAAATCAAGATTTGAGAAAATCTTAGGATTATGTCTACCTAAATATAAGGAGTGCAAGGGTTGTTGAGAGTCTAACATGAAACTTAGTTGTTGAGTAAAAGATAGGATAGGTCAAAGGTCTTTGTGGTTAGTCTTTCAACAAAACCACAAGGATTTCACCCGATGACTCTTTCGAGCACCTAACAAGTATGCAATTTGTAATCACCCAAAACCTCAATCAAGCATCCCTAATTCTAGGATGATGCTCTTTACATGATTTACCCTCCAATTAGACTTATTTCTAAGATTGCAAAAGGTAGTAAGCCATAGGATCAATTGTCCACCATTTCCTTGTCCCCCTATAACCCTCTTTCAATGATGTTATGGGTTACCATATGTTCACCTTCATCTATCTTTCAAGGATGATGAAGGGTTTCTAGAGTTTGGGGTTTTTACCCATCAAACCCATTTGGAGATTTGGGGTTTTCACCCTCAAATTCTAACTAATAAACCCAAACAATGGTGGAATCCACACTCAACAAATAAAAATCATGCAAACACCACTAAACCCATACACAATTACACTTTTGTTCAAAATAATCCCATGACTAAATTACTTAGATACTTATGAATAAAGTAAAGAAATATATACCATAAGGATTATCCAAAGCATCCATTCTTCACAAAACACTAAGAATTTAGCTCTTTAAAATTAGTTACAACCTTGCCTAATTAGAGTTCTTGCTTGAAATTCAAAAATGTCTAAGAGGTAAGCAATACCCAAAGAAAAAAGGGTTTTTGCCTATTTATGGTTTGGGATTCTTCCAAGAGAAATTACAAAACTTCCCTGGTTCTTATTTTGCTTTGCCGCGATCGTGTGAGGTTGTCCGCAATCACGGATAATATGACCTCTAACCCTGAGGACTTGGCTGAGGACAATCTCTGACTCTATAGCCTGGCTTACCACATTCGAAGAAAACATCACTTCTAGCTCTGCAGGTACCCTGATGGTGCTTGCTACATGTTTGACAAAGAGGATAGGTTTGGGCACTGCTAACACTGCCCTAAGACTTAAAGCCTGGTGCCATATCTCTGTTGCCGTCTCTGAATTTCAGCACTGAAGCACTGGCTGAGGAAGGAGATGGAACGGATGACTTTGGGTGAAACTGAGAATGACTTCCACCCTCTATTTTAGGCTGAGCAAAGTTGGAACTACCTGTCCTTGCTCTTTTATTCTACTTCTCTCTCATCTTAATCTTCTTCTCTTCTATCTGTTGAGCATGGATCATAAGCCTGGCTATGTCCATCTCACTAATCAACATTGCAGATCTACACTCATTGACCACATTATCATTCACCCCAGAAACAAACTTACTCATCTTAGCCCTGCTGACTGCTACTACATGAGGATCATATCTAGCTAGTTGAGTAAACTAAAGAGAATACTTTTTTACTGTCATATTTCCCTTCCTGAGGTTGATAAATTCTAGCACCTCAGCTTCCCTCAGCTCTAGGGGAAAGAATCTATCAAGAAAAGCAGTGGAAAACTCCTCCCACTCTATACGCGCTGCATCACCAACCCTCTCTGCTTTCCACTATTTGAACCATGTGTGAGCCATATCCTACAACTGATATACTACTAGGTCATCACTCATAACAAATGACACCCCCATGATATATGTAACCTTCTAAACCTGATCAAGGAATTCTTGAGGGTCCTTATCTGACTTAGACCCAAAAAAGTATGGTGGATTCATTCGGGTGAAGTTCTAAATCCTGGCTACTGTGGTGTTGGCCAATGGTTTGGACGGAACGACAGCTGATCATTCATTCTGGGCAGAAACTGAGTTAGCAAGAGTAGTGAATACAACTCTAAACTCTATATGAGAATCACATTCGTCCAAGGGATCTGCTTGGACGGGCTGAGGAGCTGACTGATTTTTGTTTCTTCTCTTGGGAGGCATGTTCTATAGAAGAAAAGGAGAAATGAATTAGACTAAGAGTTAAAATTGAGCTCATGCTAACTGGCACAACATAAATACTGAAAGAAGGGAAACTATTCCTAAAATATCTTATAGCCTCCTGTACATAAATATGGCTTGCAACACACCAATGCACAAGACTCTACTAGATGTGGATTTCAAACTTCCTAGGACACTATTGAACCTTAGGCTCTGATACCAAGTTTGTATCACCCCAAATCTTGTTCTCAGAATGCTACACGGTGTGAATGACCCTGAAGGACCACAAGCTTATCCATGACTGATATCTGTAACTAAGCACTGCATAATATGATGTAGAAATGCAAAATTAAAGGTTGAAAGGCCATAAGGTTCAAATATATGATAAAACATAACATTTGGAAATGTTGTACAGCATTACCAAAATAACTGAAATAAATGTGAACAGACTATAGTCTGAAAGCCTCTAGACTTTCTGAATAAGGAGTTGATGGGACATGTCCCCAACTAACTCCAACTACTGAAATAACTAAGTACTAAAAATATGAAATAATCAAATCATAACATCCTCGAATGATGAGGACTCACAGATGACTTTGACTACTAAAACTGGAATGTTACTTATGCTCTGGAGCTCGTACTTCTGAACCTACAGTATAAAAACACCATAGCACAAATGCGTCAGTATGATTGAATGTAGTGGTAAGCAAGTGAGGTAGGATGAATGCAAAGGGTTCATATGTATGAAAAATACTAACTGACTGCATAAGATGATTGTGAGAATACATACATACATGTGTAACTATGACTGGATTCATGAGTAATACTAACTATTGAGTCTAAATATTGATAACATGAGTTACTGATAACTAGTATAACTGATGTAACTGATAATGGGCGACTGTGACTGAGATTCTAGGTTTTGATGGAACTAGCTGAGTTCCGTACTGAGCTGAGTGACTATATCTGATAATCCTGGGTTCTGTAGAACTATCTGAGTTCTATTACTGAGACTGGGTGACTATATTTCACAGTCCTGATTCTGTAACTGCAACTGTGGGAGAATTCATCTAACTAACATGCCCCTTTTTCTAAATAGATTTGGGGTCCAACTTGTAACCCCAATTGGAAAGGTGTCAATACTGCTCCACTGGTAAGGATAAGCTGTGAGAAATCCCTCATCTAATAGGTACTCTAAGGAGAACGGTGGGACCCTCAAATAACAGGTTAATCCACCTCATCTACCCTCAACTAGAAGGTTTGATGTCTTAACCTACACTAGCTACGTAGTACTGGAGCACAAGGATTGCTGCTAAGAATCACATCCTCTACTAACAGGTAAGTTCCCATCCTTGGGCTTACTCGGTGCTGAATCCTACTCCCATCTGAATAGACATTGAACATGATTAACTGAACTAAACTGGACTGAGTTCATTGAGTTTTGTTAACTGATGGAATACTATTGAGATCTGATAACTGACTAATATTACTAAGATTACTGAGTTTTCCTGAGTCATGTAACTAACTGAATTCTACTTAGTTCTAAAACTGATTGAGAATACTACTAATCATGGTGTGACTGAGATTTATCATGAAACTGACGTTGGATCTAGTCACATAGCTAAGTTGTCAGGTACAAGTACCCCAAGGACTCGATAGCATAAAACTGACAAGACATGACACTTCTTGAACACATAACCATTGTCAATAATTCATAGTACTATCATTGGGGATTTTCATGAAGTATTTGCATACCCAAAGCTTACACATGAATTAGAATGCATATAAATATGTCATACTTCCCTAAGACTACTAGAAGGCATAACAATAGGCATAACAATATGTCATACTTCCCTAAGACTAATGAGCATTACATCAAACTATTAGAAGTCATAACAATAGCATGGGAGTCATTTTGGATATAATGGTAACATGAATTCATCATTTAGGTTCTATTGAGTCATAATGCTAAAGTATTATTCTCTTAGGAATTTTATCGAACACCTAGTATGAATAACTTAGGGCTTAGGCATGACATCAAATTAATACCACATGATTTCCTAATTCAACTCAATTTCATAAATTTCAACCCACATACTAGTGTAGTTTTATGAACAACACGTAAAGATTCCAACTTAGGAATCCTATAACAATAACTAAATGAACACAAATATCATATAATAATCCACAACACAAATATCATAATTCATAATTTAAAATTGGATTCTTGGGCTACATGGATGAAAGGAATCCATGAATGAACACCTGGCATACCATGGATGGAATATTCTTGAAAACTAACGGTAGAATCTCTTGAATTTGAAGCTCCTATGAAAATCCTAGACTTATTCTTGAGAGTATTTGAGAGTAACAAAAATATTTTGGTGAAATAAGGTTTGAATCTCATGTTATAAGATTATATAGTGGTGGGAAATTGACCCTTTTTACCTTAAAAACATGGATATTTAATGACTAAAAATAGGGCATCGACGCGATTGGCGACGCGGTGCATTGAGGCATTAACGCGATACCCGATGCATCACGCCATGATCGCGCCAAGACTCAGTAGTCTTACTGGCAGTCCCTGCAACAATATTAACCAACGTGATAGGAGACGCGCCGCACCAAGATTGCATTGGTCCACTATTTTGGGACACCAAATGTGGTCTAAACGAGGTCCGAAAAATCCGAAACTTATCCGGGAACACCTATTGACCTCTATGATCATGAATTAACAAAAATACAGACCATTAAAGCACATTAAGGTGGTGAAATGAGATTTCCAACTTTTGAAGTCCAAAAATAAACTAAGTCTTAGAACTTAGCTAGAATTTTCTAAGTATGGGACCCCCTTGACAAGCTTAAAGGACTTATTTAAGCTTATAAATTTTGCAGGGTCTTACAATCTCAAATTATATGGGTGTACTAATTACTAAAAGTTTACCTGGAATGCTAACAAACACAACATGTATAATAAAGTGGGGGGAATTGGTTCGAACTTTGTTTGCAATAATATTTGGTTACCAACAAACTAATTAAGCACTTTTGATTTAAAATCAAGATTTAAGAAAATATTGGGATTATGTCTACCTAAAGGTAAGGAGTGCAAGGGTTGTTGAGAGTTTAACATGAAACTTAGTTGTTTAATAAAAGATAAGTTAGGTCGATGGTCCTTGTGGTTAGTCTTTCAACAAAACCAGAAGAATTTCACCCGCTGGCTCTTTTGAGCACCTAACAAGTGTGCAATTCGTAATCACCCAAAACCTCAATCAAGAATCCCTAATTCTAGGATGATGCTTTTAACATAATTTATCCTCCAATTAAACTTATTTCTAAGATTGCAAAAGGTAGTAAGCCATAGTCTCAATTGTCCACCATTTCCTTGTCCCCTATAACCCTCTTTCAAGAATGTTATGGGTTACCATATGTTCAACTTCATCCCTCTTACAAAGATGATAAAGGGTTTCTATATTTTGGGGTTTTCACCTATAAAACCCATTTGGATATTTGACATTTCCACCCATAAATTCCAACTAATAAACCCAAACAATGGTGGAATCCATACTCAACAACTAACAATTATGCAAACACCACAACAGCCACACACAATTACACTTTAGTTCAATATAATCCCAAGACTAAATTACTTAGCTACTCATGAACAAAGTAAATAAGAATATACCATAAGGATTATTCAAAACATTCATTCTTCACAAAACACTAAGAATTTAGCTCTTCAAAATCAGTTACAACCTTGCCCAATTAGGGTTCTGGTTTGAAATTTAAAAATATCTATGAGGTAAGCAGTACCCAAAGAAAAAAGGGGTTTTGCCTATATAAGATTTGGGATTCGTCCAAAACAAATTACAAAACTTCCCTAGGTCATACTCTTATTTAGCCACAATCGAGTGAGTTGATCTATGATTATAGCTAATGTGACTGTAGTTGTGTTCCGCGATCTCACTATCCTGACCATCTTTGATTAAATATGAATGTGGTTTGAGGACCGCAATCATGGTAACTGAGGTTGAACTATTCCAGGCCTTCCACTGCATTTTTTTTCTTCTATTTGATCTCTTTTGGCTCCAATCCATAACCTTTCATCTTATCAACAATATACCTGCCAAATATGGATATTAGTGCATTTAAATCATGATGATGCCTTATTTTCCTATAAAAAACATAGTAGTGTGCATAAATATTTGGTATAAATGAGTGGTAAAATCACCACTCATCAAGTCCAGTAGACCCTATCTTAGTGTGAGATTTTTGATATTAGTTGTCACTCTGCAGACTCATATAGAGTGAATTCAGAATTAATTAACTTTTTAGGCAATTCATATAAGGGTAATCATAATTATGGTAATTCCTACAACCTTAATTAGTAGAGTTAGCCCAATTTCTTATAGGGCAACAATAGGCTTAGACTCAACAGTTTCAGCAACAATAGAATACATAGTCCAATAATATCATATGTACTATGAAAAAAATCCTATACAGTAAAGAATAAATGGCCACAGAGATTAAAAATCAACAACTTGCTTAGAAGAATCTAGAGACACAACTGGGGAAATTAACTTAGGCTCAAAACACCAAACCTCAAGGGGATTCGCCAAGTGGCATAGAAAATCTGAAGTAGGTAATTACAATCACCTTTAGGAGTGGTAGAAACTTAATTGACAAACCTCCAAATAAAAAATAGGGGTATAGGAAGAGCTAGTCCCACAGTAGAAAGAGGAAAAGTAAGTGACAGCTAAAGATGCTGAAAATTTTGGGAATTTTGAGTACTTGAAAATAAGGCAATTGAGCATGTACAAAAGATACCACCACCATCATTCCCTAAAAAATTCAAAAAGGCTTAAGAAGATTCATGCTTTAAGAATTTATTTGACACGTTCAAAGAACTTCACATTAACTTTCCTTTGCTAGATGTTTTGCAGGGTATAACTAAGTACGATAAGTACATGATGGATGAGGTGATCAATAAAAAAAGGTTAGTGATATAGAGATGGTGGCACTTACTTAAGTGGTTCAATTATTAAGCAAGATGTTAAAAAAAATGTAAGGACCTAGGGAGTTTTAGCCTTCCCATTCAAATTGGTGAAAGTGATGTGGTTCATTATTTGAGTGACTTAGGGACTTGAATAAATATGATGCCCCTATTTGTTTTTAATACTCTTGAATTGGGGAAACCAAGACCAAGATCTATGGTGCTCCAAATAGAGAATAATACAAGAGTAGTACCTAATGGAATCATTAAAGATGTTCTCATCAAGGTTGGTAAGTTCATTATTCCTATTGATTTTATTATGCTTGATTATGATATAGATGACAGGTTACTGATCATACTGGGGGTACATTCATGGCAATCGAAGGAGTACTAATTGATGTAAGAGAGGGCACTCTTAAATGAGACTAAATGATAAATAGATGGTCTTCAATGTATACAAAAAAACTCAATACACCTTTAGATTATAAGGATTTTTGTATGATCACATCCATAAAAGTGGATGAGTGTGGGGTGGAGGAGTGTAAACCTCTACTTCGCTCTTTAGACTATCTCATAGAGTGGCCTAAACTTTCTATTAGTCCTAATGTGTAAGAACTTAAGAAAGGGAATAAAAAGTTGCAGACCTTGATATTACACTCACATAGTCAGAAAAGAGTTAACTACTATGAATTCTGGATTTTCTAAGAACTAGGGTGTGCCACGCCCTTAAGCCTTTGTGATAAGGGCGTGATACTCCCCAAGACACAAAGTAGCATGTCAATAAACAGTAATCATCCACTTTAAGGGCGTTCCAGTCCACTAAATGCGCTACAACATGGGAGTGATACACCAAAGGGAAAAAAATGGGCAACTTCTTTCATACTTTATATAGGACACTTTGTTCTTATTGTACACACCTTGGACAACTTATGGGGATGAGAAACACACAAGTAATGATGGAATTAGGGTTCTTAATATTTAATTTAGTGTACTTTTGGATTTTATACGGAATTTCTTTCTTGCAATTCATTGTAAGACAATAGGCGGCTAAACACCCTCATTCTAGGGTTGAGGACAACAACATGAATACTTATGCTTTCAACTGAGTTTTTTTAAGTTGATTATCATGGTTTGTTGTTTATATATTCTTCTTATTACTATTCTACGGATTCTGAACCCTTTGGATAAACCTATATTTCTATTGTGAGACCGAAAGGAGAAATAATTTATTAGATTATGGGATATATGGTGTGGGTTCTAATACTTTGAACGAATTCAAGTTAAGATTAGCGATTAGGATAGGAATAAATCTTATTCCCCTCTCTTGATTCAAATTCAGGAAGACATATATATGTATTTTACATATTTCTAATATCCTCTAGTAATGACGTAGTTGTGGGACTAAGTTAGATAGACAATTAGAGGCTCGAAAGACCATAATCATGTTATCAACCCCTTGAATCAACAACCAAGATAATTGACTTAACCAATGAGATTGTATAGCTTAGTAGGATTGTCCATAGTGCCTTGACACTATATATATCTCTATTATTGTATCTAACATTTTATATTATTGTTTTTGTTTCTTTTAAATACTCAAACTCAGACTTTCTCGGTGGTTTATACTTGAACTTGTTTAATTTTATTAGTAAATCTAGAATTGGAACATTTTTAAACCAAGTCCCTATGGGTTCGATAGCTGGCTTGAAAGGGCTATTTTATTCCCTGCAGGACCATGTACACTTATGTGTGTTCTAGGATCACCAATAGTCCACTTATGGAATCAACAAATCAAAATCATCAATGCATCCCACAATAAGCTTTAAATCAGCCCTAAAAATATTCTAGGAACTTAAAGTTAATCATAGAATTAAGCTAGAAATAAAAAAGAGACATACAAAAATAAAGATGAGGAAATGACCACAATGATGACTCAAACTCGCCCCTAGCACCCAATTATCACTCGTCCATGATTTCCTAAGTTCCATAGGGTTTTTATAATGTTTTTACTTGAAGTAAATAAAATAAAAATAGGTGAAACAACATTAAATTTGATTGGGGGTCCTTTTTCGTGAATGTAAAGCTTGACCATGACAGGCCTCTACGAATGGGGCCAGTCTACTATGGATGTAAAGACAAAACTCGGACTGGTCGGTCAGCTGATCCATCACAAATATAAGGTATGGATCACGAAAGCGGAGTCCAAGAATCTGTGACCATCATGAATACAACCATGCCTCGTAAATGCAAAAGCCATTTTAGGCCTCCACTATCTACTTCAGTACCACCAAACTTGGCTAAGTTCCAATGATTTTGATTAGACCCTAGATATTCATTTTGTATCCCATAAATGCATTCTAACTAAGCTATCCTACCAAATTCAGCATTCTAAACTCAATAGAGTGCAGCACCCCAGATTTTTGGTCCTTGAAAATTTCTAAACTTTTATCCTCACTGCCCAGGCTATGACTCTTACTTATGAGTCGTAGGAAATCTTAATGATTCATAGGACCCTAATCATAGCCTGACCAGTGTGTGTGGTAGAGTTTCCTATCCTGATTACGAGTGGCTCCTAACAAGTCATAAAGACTCTATATAAATCACACAGTACAAATCATAGGGTGACCAGCGTAGGCCCAAATGGTTCTATATTGGATACGAATTGGACCCTATGAGTCAAAAGGTCATGATATTGGTTTGGCATATTGATGTTACCTTGCAAGTGTAATTGGTATGACGATACCAAAAATGTATGCCTAAATGTGTATTATGGTTCAATGAATGGGAATGTGTATTAAATATATTAATGGGGCTTAAAAGAGGGTTGTGTAGTTGTGCCATGAAAGTGAAGTTACCGAGGGACCAACACTGGAAACCACGCTAGCCGACGTGGGGGTCAAAATGATCTAGAGGTTTGAGTCCCCCTTATTATTAATATATGTTTGGGAGGTTTGAGTCCCCCATGTTATATAAATTAATGCTTAAGTCACCTTTGATTTATGCCAGGATGTTTAAGTCACCCATCAGGCATATGACATATGACTATTCTCTAATTCGTGTGCCTACATACATGGGGCACTTCCAGCTGGGAGACAGCTGGGCCCATATAGCCTGTGGGTGCCTTGATTATGAAAATTATTCTATACAATCCAGGTTAAGATTTTAAAAGTTTATGCCAAGCCTTGTTCCCTATCCCGGCATGTGTTATATATATTATATGCATTTGTATTTGTTGATGTGCATTGGATTGACTGGTTTAAAATTATTACTCATCAAAATACTTTATCCCTTTTCCCTATGTTACATGCTAGTTCTCAACCCACTAACCATCTTCAGATGCTATAATCCTATGCAATGCAGGCATTGGAGATACTTTTACTTTTCCTGCATAGAGTTAGGTGGATTGGCTCAATTCATCGGTCGTTGGTGGTGAAGTGGTGAACTTCCATTCTCCAAAAGACTTGGTCATTTCATCAGTTCCCCTATTATCGAATAGAATAAAAAATTTCACATTATCACTAACATTGTCATTATTATTTTCAGGGTCGGGGGCATGTCCTGATTTATATTATTTTCTAATTTTGTTATAGCATTTGTGGATATTAACTGCTCGAAGTTAATTATGACTTTTTGGGACTAACAATCCATTTACTAAGAAGTTCATTTAATTTTTTAGATCCAATCCATTATGTTGGAGACTTCACTTTTAAGACGACGATATCAGGCCTAAACTTTAAGTAAATGGCCTTGGATGCCAAGTCTGGCAATTTTGTTAGCTTTAGAATATCGATTTTAAGCTTAGGGGACCCTTGGATTGAGTCCTGAAACTTATGGACTCGTATTGCATTATTAGGGATATTTTGGTAAAACAACCCATTGGGCAAGGGACCCATTTTGGATGAAAATAACCTTGGATAAAAATGTTGATGGCACTATGTCACAACTTGAACTAGAGCCTAGACGTGATAGGTATCTCAACTCCATGGAGGACCAGACACTGGCCCCCCCTTTGCCTAGCCAATGAAAACATAATACACCTAACAATGGTTGAATTCCAAACATATAACAAGATAAAATAAGCATCTATCTAAATAATACAAACTATCTATAAAGGCTATAATACAGATAAATCAGGACATACCACACTATCTAAAATAATAGATTTTCTTACCCCATAAAGACAAACTATCTATCAAAACATAGAAATAAGCTAACCTCTCAGCACTGTAGGATATCTAAATAGGAATGAAATAAGCATATTTAGTCAAACAATCCATGATGACCTAAATATTTTCAAAGCCATGAGAAGTGCAAGGAAAATTACTCACAAAGTTCATAGTAATACACTCCCACTTTTACTCTAAAATAGATAATTTCTAAATATGTAATGACCCTTTAGGTCATTTTCTATATTTTCACTTATTTTTTTCATGAGAGCCCTTCCATCGCTATCTCAAGTCATTTATGACTTGGTGGGATAAACAATTTAGTTACCGAGTAGTTTGTTTGGTTTTATAGATAATTCCCTATTTAGAAGTCTTTGCTTGTTCCAAATGGCTGTTAGAACAAAATTATCAAAACAATCTCATATCTAAATTTCGACTATGCCAACAGCTCCAGAATATCAATTTTAGGATAGGTATACCTTTGATTCGGTTCCTGAGGCACTAAGGCTTATTTTGACCTATTGGTTAGAGAGTTGAGAAAATAAAATGGGCATGGGACCCACATTTGGTTAAAGCAACCTCGAATGGAAAATCCAAGATAATTATTGAGTCCGAAATATTGTATTCAATGTTGTTCACATAGTTCATTTATGCATATGGGATTCTTAATAAATCTTGAGAGATTGTTTTGAAGTCTCAACTGCTTTCTAGTACAGCGGTGATCTCCAGCCAAGGGCCTCAATCGCAGTACCTTTGGCAGGAAAGATAGTATAATTATGATGGCCTATCATAGTTATGACTCTGATGGTAGGAGGGAGGTAGTGTGATTGCACACCTGTTTGTCACAATAGCAACTACCGAGTCCCTAGACTGGGTAAAAAATATTCCTTTTTCCATGATTGTGGCCATTATTCATTTTTTCTCTAAAGAGATAAACCTTAAAATAGTGTATTAGTTTAAAATTAAATCTTTTTGGTGATTAGGAAGCTTTGGTAACATTTATTTTCATGATTATCATCCGATTTAAGGTGAGAATTTACCATTTTCTTGGTGAAATTTCTAGATTAATTGCTTAAAATTCCAAAATTCTTAGGGTTTGATTTTAGCCCCAATTTATCTTGGTTTTCGCCCATTTTTTAGGGTAATGATTCCTTGATCTTGTATGAATGTTAAGTTGGTTTCGGAAATGCAATTTTCTTAAATGGGACCGACATGGGGTTTCGATGTCATTTTTGGACCCAAAGAACAGTGGTGAAATATGGATATCAATATTCTTATATTGATGAGTATAATGTGTTTTTTATATCTTGACATCTTAAGGAGACTTCTTGGAATGGAAAAACAAAGTTTTAACAGTTTTTTAAGCTTTCTTCGGTGTTGAGGTAAGCTAGGTTTATCCCTTGTTAGATTGAGATATTTCATTATATGCTTATGATATTTTGTTAGATTGGGATGGGTTTTAGGTGTTGGATTGATGAAATGTAAGACTTGGTTTTAGTTGAGCCATTTAGGCTTGTTGACACCGTAAGCTTGAAACACTTAGCTTTTTCCTCATACCTTAGGTGAATTAGGCTGCATTACTCATGTTTAGCATGAAAATGCCTTAGATTTCTTATGATTAATTAAAATGCTCTAGTTAATTATTCTTAGGGTTAGTTGGCCTTAGTTGCTTACATAGTGAATGTTGCCTTAGTTTCTATAAGAATCTCTACCCTAGGAGTAGTGTGGCTTTCTATACATCATATATTAACCCTAGTTTGGATAGAATTTTCCTAAAAAGGAACTTAAGGATTAGAAGTGGATTCTTAACCCACTTTAGGCTGTGACACATGTTAGCAATGGTAAAATCTTTTTTTCTTATTAAACTCTTGCAAATATGTATTGAGGTAATAAATAGAGAGGTCTTGATACTCAATGGTTATGTTTGTTAAGGTGGGGTGGATGCCTATTAATTATGTTTATGCATATATATATATATATACATATATATATAGTTTGAGTAAAAAATATGATTATGTGGTTGATTATATGTACCCAATTCGAGATCGAAGGATGATTATGGCACTATAGATTATATTTACCAGTTTGAGTTTGGCTCTTAATTATTTACCGATTCAAGTCTATTATTCATGATATTTACCGATTTGAGTACGAATATGAATATTATGCAATAACGACATACTTTTTATGATTGGCAATATTGGGGTGTGAGATGAAAGGTGGCAACTTGGCTAAGTCAGAATATGAGAAAATGGTTGTAATGTGGTATGACAAAATTGCACTCTAGTAATTAAGAGGATTGGTTAATAATTGATGATTAGCTACTAATGGATATTAGTGAACAATAGTAGTAAGGTTGTTAAATGATGGTAACATTAGAGAATGTGGGTAAATCATGGAATAATGGTTAAATGACAATGAAGGTTAGGTATAATGTCGGTTAATTGCTTATTCTTCTCTTGACTATATTCTCCATTTGTATGCAAGCTTGTGATGAGTTCTTTGCTTTCCTGCACTAATTGGCACGTAGTAGCCAATTTTGTAGTTTGTGATTTATTTTGTGACATTATGTTACATTATATTATTATTTGGGTTATGTATGTATTTTTTGCAGCGGTATTGGAGATGATTCAGGTTCCTTTTCCATACCTTGACTTATGTTATCTTGAATTATATCATACTTATATAATGGTTTAGTTCACTCGAACACTGATGCCTACTGAGTACCTTTTATTTTGTTACTCATTCTACACTTCTGTACCTTTTTGGTGCAAATTCGAGTTCTAGTTGCCGCTATTTGATTCTTGTTTATGTGGGGTTGATTTCCAAAGATAGGGTAAGCTCTTGGAGTTTGAGTTGCCTATTTCCCTCTACCTTTCTATATTTAGTTTTTTGATTTAAGACAGATGTATTGACTACTCAAGATATTTGGCTTGTATCTCTATTATTTGATGCTTTTATACTGGCTCTATCAGGTCATGGGATGGTATCTTATATTGACTGTTTTATTTAAATTTTAAACACTTTGTTTATGTATAAATTGTGTTCTTGAAACTTGTCAATGGTGGACATTTCCTACTAAATTAACCCATTACGTTAGCTTTGGGTTATGGTTTGGCTTACCTACTTGCAGGAATTAGTAGGTTCCATTAAGACTCATGAATAGAGTTGTGACAAATTGGTATTAGATCCTAGGTTTCACCGGTATTATTGGTACAAGAGCAGGTGTCTATTAGAGTCCTATGGATTAGAATAATGATGTACATTTCCTATCTTTGAGAGACTATAAGACATTCTTAGGAGTTCTTCACTTCTTTCACTCATATCATTCTAAGATATTGTGTTATTTCTTAGAAGTATTACCTTAAATTTACTCTTTCGTAGATTACCATGGCACGTGCTACTGCTATATGACACGAGGGTCCCGAGACTAATCCTAAAGATTCTTCTTCTATTTATGGATCACCTAGAGGTTGTGCACAACCTCATGATGTGTCCCTATCTAGAGGCTAGGATGGGTTGCCTTCCCTAGACCTTATTCCTGCTCCTGAGCTAGAGATTATATTGCCCCAGCTGTTATGGGTCTGGGACCAGCCTAGGATCCACTAGGGTTTTTTTTTCTCAGAGATGCATTGGTTCAACTTTTAGGTTTAGTTGGTGGTGCACTATCTAATGGTGTATAGTTTATAGATTAAAGTGGTACTAAAGTAGGGGTACAACCTGTAGTTGCGACTCACAGAGTTGAGGTTTCTCTTATATCAATGGTTTCTAAATTGGTAGTTGCTCAACCAGTGGTTTCCCAGCCTGCTATGTTTTCTAAGGAACAGAACATGTTGGGTAGATTCGTAAGATTAGCTCTGCCTAGGTTTTCTGGTTCTTTAGGCGAGGATGCATATGAGTTTTTGATTACTTGTAAGGATAGGCTCTGTAATTTGGGCCTAACTGAGACTCGTGGTGTGAATTACACCATATTTCAATTAGATTTAGCTGTTTGACATTAGTAGAGAGGTTATATGGATTCTAGGATAGTTGGATCTTCTCTTTTGTCATGGACTCAGTTCTCTGAGATATTCCTGGAGAAGTACATTCCTTGCAACTTTAGAGATTGTTTGAGGGATCAGTTCTCTAGATTGGAGTAGGTCTTCATGATAGTTGCAGAGTACGAGTCTCATTTTCATGAGTTGGCTAGGCACGCGACATTTATTTTGGATACAGAGTATGAGAGAGTTCGCTTCTCTATTAGAAGGCTAAGACTTCTCATTCGTATGGCTACTTAGAGTTTAGTTGTTGTAGGAAAGTATTTTGCTGAGGTGTAGAATCATTTTAGGGGATAGAGAAGATGCACTGTGAGGGTCGTGAGGGTTGTGATAAGAGTCCTAGTTTTTAGGGAAGATTCATTATAAGTTATCGTAGTTCCCAACCCATAGATAGCAATTTTTAGAGTAGGTATCCATCGCGTCTATCTTATTAGTCTAAGATTCAGCTTAGTCAACTTGTTTAAGCAGTACTTCAGATTACTGACGGAGGTCAGTCTATTGCCAAAAAACTACCCTGGTAAGGGTAGTGGCTAGTACTTGAGAGGTTCATTTTCTGGTTATTCTAGTCGTGGTCGTTACTCCAGGTTAACTGGATTTATTGGTTCTAGTACATCACATGTTTCTTATTTTACTTGTGGACTTTCTAGTTACTATTTGCGAGATTTCCCTAGTCATGAGGTGATTATTGCTTCATCTCTGAGTGTTCCCCCTATTAGAGCAGTTCATCCCTCAGCTAAAGGTGGTTCTCATGATCTTAAAGATGGTTTCCAGGGTACTAAAGGAAGTTCTCAGGCAGGCAGTACAATAGGTCAGTCAAATGCCCGACCAAGTAGTGGGCGTGTTCAGTTGTATGTTGTACCAGGTATGATTTTGGTGTTCCTTTATTTGGCCCTTCCTTTATTTGATTTGGTATCAACTTATTCTTATATTTCTGCTTATTATGCACTACAATTGGAGTTGTCTTGTGATTAATTATCTGTGTCATTGCATGTATCTACTTTGTGGGTGATTCTTTAGTAGTGGGTCAAGTTTTCAAATAATGTGTTGTTACATTTAGTGTTGTTGATACTTATGCTGATCTTATTATCTTGGATATGGTGGATTTTGATATGATTCTGTACATGGACTGGTTATCCCACTATCATACAGTCATGGAGTATTTTGCCAAGATCGTTACCTTAGCTATGCCCGATGTACCTCCAGTCATATGGTATGTAGCTGTTAGCTGTGAGCCTACGAGGATTATTTCATATGTTCGTGCTAGGAGGCTTATTGTAAGGGGTTGTGAGTTTTATCTTTCTTATATTTATGATATTAGTGTGGAGAGTCCATTACTTGACTCTGTTCCTAATGTTTGTGAGTTTTCTGATGTGTTCCCTATCGACGTACCTGCTATTCCCTCTGTCTGTGAAATTGAGTTTGCTATTGATCTTGAGCTTGACACCCGACCTATTTCTATGGCACCTTACTGTATGGCTCTTATCACGCTTAAAGAGCTAATTCTCAGCTTCAGGATCTTCTTAGTAAGTGTTTTATCAAATCGAGTATGTCCCTTTGTAGAGATCTTGTGTTGTTTGTGAAGAAGAAAAATAGTTCCATGTGTATGTCTATTGATTATAGGTAGTGTAATAAGGTGATGGTGAAGAACCATTATTCTATGTCTCGCATTGATGATTTGTTTGACCAACTTCAGGGTGCGGTAGTGTTTTCTAATATTAATTTGATATCTGGTTATCATTAGTTGGGAATTCAGACTGAAGATACTATGAAGACTACCTTTAGGACCCATTATGGTCATTATGAGTTCTTAGTGATGTCATTTGGGTTAACTAATTCCCCAGCTGCATTTATAGATTTGAGGAACCGAGTATTTAGTCCTTATTTGGATTCCTTCATGATAATGTTCATCGAAGACATACTTGTGTAATCGAGGAGTATAGAGGAGCACACATAATATTTAAGGATCGTGCTCCTGACTTCAAAATGTCATGTGTTTTTTCCAAGTTCTGTAAGTGTGTGTTTTAGCTTAATCCGGTGACATTTTATGGACATGTAGTATCTAAAAATTGTATTATGGTAGACCCAACAAATATTAAGGCTATTTATGATTGGGATAGACCTACCTCTCCGGATGAGGTCCGTAGCTTATTGGTTTGGCTGGTTATTATAGATGGTTAGTTGAGGGTTTTTCTACTATTTTAGTCCCTATGACCATATTGACTTGGAAGGAGGTTCCTTTCTAATGGTCCAAGGAGTGTGAGTTGAACTTTTGAAAGCTTAAGGATTTCCTTACTTTAGCTCCTATTTTGTCTCCTCCTATTGAGGATGAGGGATTCACCGTGTTTTGTGATGCTTCTGGTGTTTATCTAGGTTGTTTTTTTATGCAGTAGGGTTGTACTATTGCATATGCTTTTAGACAACTTAAGTTGCATGAGCCCAACTACCTTATTCATGATTTATAGTTGGTGGCGGTAGTTTTTACGCTTAATATTTGGAGGCATTATCTTTAAGGTGTGCATTGAGAGATTTTTACTAATCATCACAGTCTTCAGTATCTTATGACCCATAGGGATCTTAACTCTAGACATCATTGATGGATGAAGTTGCTTAAGGATTATGATATTTCCGTCTACTATTATCTAGGCAAGGCAAATATGATAGCGGATGCCTTGAGTTATAAGGCTGTTAGTATGGGTGACTTGGCTTTCATTTCAGTTTCTCAGAGGTCGTTGTCATGAGACATTTAGTCCTTAGCTAAATTAATGGTTCGCCTTGATATTTCGGACCCTAGGAGGATTCTCGCTAATGTTGAGGAGAAATCTTCACTATTTGAGAGGATTTAAGATTGTCAGTTTGAGGATAGTAAACTGGTGAGTCCGAGGAGGTCACCATAGATTCTGAGGGTGTTTGGAGATTCAATGGTCACATTTGTTCTCCGCAAATTGATGACTTAATTCAGTTCATTCTACACGAGGCTCACAGCTCTAGATATTTGATTCACCCCGCCACAACTAAGATGTATAGATATTTGAGATAGCACTATCCGTGGAGTGGTATGAAGAGAGATATGGTAAACTTTGTAGCCTATTGCCTATGTTGGCAATACGTAAAGGCCGAACATCAATGACCTAGTATATTGACTCATAGGTTGCCCATTCTCGAGTGGAAATGGAAACAAATTACTATGGATTTTGTTACTGGGTTTCCTTGAACTCCCCGTGGTTTTAATGGTATTCGGGTTATTGTAGATCATTTGGAAAAGTCACCATATTTCATTCCTATTCAGATGTCCTTCGGGGCTGAGAGATTGACCCATAGCTATGTTCGGGAGATTGTCCATTTACATAGTGTGCCTATTTCTATCATTTCAGACTGTGGTTCTATGTTCACTTCAAGATTTTGGAGAGCATTTCAGGAGGAGTTGGGTACTCAGGTGTATCTTAGTATAACCTTTCATCTATAGACCGATGACAAATCCTAGCAAACTATTTAGATCCTTGAGTATATGCTCCAAGCCTATGTTATATATTTTGGAGGCTAGTGGGAGGAGCACTTAGCCTTGGTAGAGTTTGTGTATATAATAACAGCTATCGTTCGAGCATTGAGATGGCACCTTTTGAGGCTTGGTATGGGATAAGAATTCTTTCTTAGATTGGATGGTTTCAGACTTCTGAGATTAGGCCCTGTGGTACTGATTTGCTTAAGAGTCATTGGATAGAGTCAGGGTAATTAAAGATAGGTTAAGAGTGGCTCAGAGTAGTAGAAGTCCTATGCATACCATAGTCTTCATTTCTTGATTTGGAGTTATTGATTGTTTATCACCCATGAAGGGTGTGATGATGTTCTAGAGGAAGGGAAGGCACAATCCGAGATATATTATCCCTTTTGAGATTCTTCGTACAGCTGGTGAGGTGTCTTATAAGCTAGCTCTATCTCCAAATTTTGCTGGTATTCATCAAATTTTCCATGTCTCCATGTTTTGGAAATATATTCTTGATATTTCTCATGTGCTTAGATAAGACTCAATCTAGTTGGATGAGCATTTGACCTTTGTAAAGGAGCCAGTGCTAATTTTTTCTAGTGATGTGAGGTGGTTGCGTACTAGAGAGATTCTTTTAGTTAAGGTTCAGTGGAGGCACCACCTAGTGGAGGAAGCCACTTGGGATATCAAGAGTGAGATACGTACCCAGTATACTCACCTATTAGAGACTTCAGGTATATCCAATTCCTTAACTTTTGGAAACAAAAATTCCTTTAGTAGTGGATATAGTAATGACCCTCAGGACATTTTCCATATTTCTATTTATTTTCACCGTTAAAGCCTTTACATAGCAGCCCCAATTCATTTATGACATGTTGTGATGAATAGTTCAATTACGGAATAGTTTGTTTGGTTTTCAGAGCCAATTCCCTGTTCAGAAGTCTTCGTTGGTTCCAAATGGCCATCGAGCAAAAAATCCAGCAAAACAATCTCAAATGCATATTTTGATTCCGCAGTGGCCTGTCGTGATTGCGACTTCGATGACAGGTGGGAGGTAGTTCAATTGCACACCTACTGGTCATGATAGCGACTATCGAGACCTTAGACTAGGTATAAATGGAGCCCTTTCCCATGATTTTTGGCATTATTCATCTTTCCCCTTGAGAGCTAAATGATACGCCCAAATTACAACTCTTGTTAGAAAGTGTAAGCGGTCGCTGTCAAATATAGAACCCAACTGGGTTGGGTGTCGAATCCCACAGGGAATACTATGGTCACTAAGTATTGCGATTATTATTAGACTGTTGGTCGC